>CP126896.1:12030000-12630000 GCA_030440675.1 Furcifer pardalis | reverse complement strand
CAGAAGGTAAGACTTCCTTGCATTTATTTGCAATTTCTGTTGCAGTTGGCAAATTCCCCCAGCTATGCTTGAAAACAGAAATCTCTACATGACGGTCCATTCTGACAGTGAAGCCCCAACACACCTTCACAATTGGAACATTTATTTAAACGGAGGGGGAAAAGCCTATCCTGACCAGCATTAGTATTAAAAGCCGTACACTAAAAGCCAACAAACCAACTGGCCAGGAATAACAGAAGGAAAAGGCTCATGTTGTCAAAATCTGTCTCATCTGGTCTCTCCAACAGCAGAAGGCATTTAGCCAGCCTGAATCAAATACTGAGCATGACAAATGTTGAAGTCTACATGATTATGCTTGGTAAACAATTTTTTCAAAAAACTTCTTTGGGTTTGGTTGTTGTGCTTGCGGTGTCAGCAGATAAAGATTTTTGCCACCATTTCAATACAGATGCCAGCAGAGTTCATAAAATAATTGTAACAGTCTGCCATTTTTACTCTTAAGGAATAGTCATACCTCGCAAAACGAAAATGATTCGTTCTGCGAGGCTGCTCGCTATGCAAGTTTTTCGCTATGTGAGTTTTTTCCCATAGCGAAAATTCCTATGGGAAAATTCGCATAACGAGCATTTCTATGGAAAAACTCTCATAGCGAAAAATTTTCATTGTGTGAGTTTTCCCCATAGAAATACTCGTTATGTGAGTTTTCACACAGGGAATGTCCGACTTGCATAGCGAAAATTTTCATTATGCGAGTTGGATCGCTTTTTGAAAAACCTGCTCGTTATGCAAGTTTTTTGCTAAGAGAGTCACTTGCTAAGTGAGGTTTGACTGTAATGTCTATGGAAGAACTGTAATTTGAGCAATCCAAACTTATTGTTCAAACTTATTGACAGCTGACCAAAGATTTTGAAAAGTCTCACTTTTATAAACATTGAAATCTTTCTCCATTACATATCCTAGTTATACATCTCTATTACTACTTAATTTTTATTCTACATTGTAAAAAAATGTTTTTCTTGGGGGGGGGGGAGGATTAGTTTTTAAAGTTAGACCTCTGGTATTACATAGATTGTAACAGAGAAGTAGTAGCTATTTCACAAATAAGATTTAAGGGGCCAAAATTATTGGAGAAAAATCAACCAGCAGCCTTCTGGGAGAAGGTTAACATACATTAACTCATTTATCTATAGGTACTTAAAAACCACCCTGCACTGGAGAAAATATACTTTACATGCTAATTCAGTAAATTGTTGCTGATACAGCATGTGACTGAATTTATTTGCAATATAATATAAAATGTGTTCTTTCTAATGAAGTGAAAATGAACTAAAGTAAAAAATAATGGGTATCATTCATGTTCTAACAGCCAATCTGCAGGGAAGCTTTTCTGGGTCTGTCAACAACGAGGCCCCTGGAGCATCTTTCTGACTTACATCCTCCTGCATCATCATCATCTTAAGTAGACATAAAGGAAGGAGCAAGATTATAGATGTTCAGAGCACCACAGTGATTTCCTTTTACTTACTCATTTCTCTCTGTGATCCTGAAGCAGTGGGAGGGAAGATAAGTACCGTAGTGGCAGGAGCTGGTGGGGAAAGTGTGTGAATTTCTGAACTCTTACAAGAAAGAGAAGCTATGTCCACATAGAGTCATGATGGTGAACCTTGGCACTCCAAGTGTTCTTGGACTTCAATTCCCAGGAACCCAAGTCTCTGTGAATCCATATGAATGGGTTTACTGCACATATGCATAGTTTACTGCATTTGTGCAGTAAACCCATGTGTGTGTATTCACAGACTTGGGCTTCTGGGAATTGAAGTCCAAGAACACCTAGAGTGCCAAGGTTCATCATGACTGACATACAGCCTTCAATCCAGGTCTCTCTGGCAGATTTCTGTATCTGTGTCCATTCTAGTGACATTCCTAATGTATATGATCAGACACTTTCAAGAAATAGTCTGTGTTCTAACTTAAGCTACCTCACTAACTGTATATTTGTCTATTTTCATTTTAACCAAGAGAAAACAAAGTAAGCTTCAAGAATACTAATAAGAATTCTTCTTAGTGAAAAAGGGACTTAAAGGGACAAAAGATGAGCATCTATTCTAAAACATAGTAATAATGCTCCTAGCAATATGAAGAAGAGTTCATAAAAAGTGCAAAAAGAATCCCAGACCTAAGAACTATACTTCTAACACCTTCTCGGGTGAGAAATTCCCATTGCATTGTTAATTGATTTGAGTCAAGTTGACTTTGTGCAAAAAATATCCGCAAGAAGGGCCTGGCTCATCTTTGTAATAAATGGAAAAAAATTAAAATAAATATCCATTTAAGGATTGTAAAAAAATGTAACCAAGCTGCATGTTCAAAATTGAGCATGGGTTTAATACAACCAATGCACAGTAAGTAACCAGAGCAGGGGCATTAGAATTTTTTTTCCAATGGTCATGGCATAGCCCTGCTCATTAAATCATGTTCCCAAACACCCAGATTGAAGCAATGATGTTGCTATACACATGACAACTGCAGGGAGAGTGAGCCTGAGATATGTTGTTAAAAGGCAAAGCTTTGTAAACATTTCCTCAAAAGGAATAGTAGCAATTGAGTACATATCAGTTACTCATATTCATTTATAGAGCAATGCTTATAAAACACATACAGCTGAGTTCCAAAGTGACATTTCATACACCGGTGATGTGTCAAAACTAACATCATCCATCCAGTCCGTAAGTTATCTAAGCCATGTTGTTTGTTTCACTTAACCAGCATCTACTAGGTCTTCTGCTCTGCAGCCGTTGCCGTCTGTGGGGGAGTATCGGGCTTTACAATTTGGTATGTAATCAGATACTCAGGGTAAGCCTAAGAATAAACAGATTAATGCAAGTTAGAAGGAATTATGCCTTGTAAGAGAACTGCATATTATTCTGGAACACTGGAGGTGGGGTGGGTGGGGAGGAGAGGTGGGTGGGGAGGAGAGACAATCCACTTCAGCCTATTATAACATCATTTCATTATTTTCAATTTCTTCTTGGCCAACATCAAAAACAAGATGCGATGGACTCTTCTGTCGTTTTCCACTATAATGTATCAAAATGGGACTCGTGCAACTGACAATTTTTAACCCTCCTGTCACTGCACCTTGTATATGAAACAGGTTGTAGTTTTTGCCATACCATGCAGCGTCTCCTGCATCTGTTTTCTCTCCCCCCCCTCCCCCGGTGGTGAATGGCACAGGGGATGGTTGGGAAGACAACCCAACAAAGATAATGTAAACAGTGCTATTAACAGAAAGAACAAGCCACTGAGACCCAATACCAAATGGGGCTGGGATCCTCAAAGTCATGTGAGCAATGTACGATCCTCCAGATGTCATTGATCTGCAACTCCTATCGGCCTCAATATTCAGCTAGCCAGCAGAGCCAAGGGGAACAGATAATGAAAGCTTCAGCCCAACAACACTGGGAGGCGGCCGGGGGGGGGGGGGAGTTCAGGGATGCAGAAATTCACACATAGTTAAGGAGATAGTTGTCTGACAAAAATTCAGCTTATCAGCAACAGGAATGCTTCCCCACCACAAGCAGTTTGGAGTCTGTCCAATATGTCTAAGCCTCTAGAAGAAACACTCTTTTTTCATAGATAAAAATGATGCTGGGACTTGCAATTCTGACCCAGCCTCCCTTTAAGGAGCAAGAAATGACAACGTATGGAAGTAAAACACGTTTAACTCAGCAGGAGTCCTATAAAAGCAGCTAATCTGAGTGTAAACGGTGGCTCTAGGTTACCTGCTGTGTAATACGGAAGAGTAGGAACAGGAAGCCAAGACTCTTTGGTCCATTTCCAAAGCAGCAGTCACTAAACCTCAAATAATTTTGAGGACCAGAGTAAAACATGGTTGCCCAATTAGTTGGCTAGCTTAATGTCTCTCCATCTTGCTGGGAAGACAGCTCAGAATGGAACGGCAATTTATCTTTGCAATACTGAAAAACTACAGCTTAAACTGTTGCCACTGCGACCTCTCTTCCTTTGACGATGAGCATGAATGATGCAATTGCTAAGAGTGTAACTGTGTTTAGAAAGATTTGGGGGTTCTGATAACATTGTCTGTGTGGCCCTGGTACCACACTTGCTTCCTCCCTCTTTTGCAGAGGTGGAGCTGTTGCTGGAAGAAAGAAGGAACTAAATGCTTTGCAAGAAAGCACACTACTTATTTTCAAAGGTTTAGTGAGGGGGAAAACCAAAAGTTTGGGAAACGCTTGAACAAGAGCTTAGAGGAACTGAGAGAAGTGCAGTTCACTCGTCTTCCCCTCCTTTGTTTTGCCTCAAACTTGTCTCAAATTCCTTTGGATTAGATTTATTGCAAGTTTTTTGGAATGCTTAATATCTTTCTCTACAACAATGAAACTTGCTCTCCATCTCCCTCCTGGTCCAGATTGGACTGGAAATGTAGAGTGAGAGCTTTTAAAACATTCTTCCCTAGTCCTTCCCTACATAAAATCCCCTTTCCCATCCTTTCTTCTTTTTCATTAAAAACAATCAAGAATCATCCCTTTGATTAAGGTCTTAAAGAACATTTTCCCTTTTGCTACAACTCTGCGCCACTCTCGTGTACTGCCTGCCTGCTTCCCACCTACACCACCATCACAGAAAAGTCCACCTGGATACCTCACTGTCCTCCTGCTCGAAGCCACAAATATGAGGCAGCAGAGGGTAAGGATGTATCCCAAGCCCTGGGCTGCTATGCATGTGGCTGAAAAGCAAGATGATTCTATGTCCCTCTGAGTGATTTGTAACAAGGAAGGAAGGGAAAGGAAGAAAATGTGAATAGGAGAAAGATATGGGAACTTTAGAAAATAATAAAAATGAGAAGATGCATCCTTCAGACATTGGGTTTTGTCTACAGTCAATGTGGTGACTCTCTCCATTCTGAGCTTGGCACTTACCCATTGGTATGCTTTCACAAGGACCACAAAGAAGGAGGACAGGCTGCTTACCTTTAACTGTAGTTCTTCAAGTGGTCACCTGTGAATTCACACATCCCGCCCAACCTCCCCTTGGTTTTATCACACATTGTTGTTGTTGTTGTTGTTGTTGTTGTTGTTGTTGTTGTTGTTGTTGTTGTTAATTAAATTTAATACCCCGCCCCAATCGGGAGAACCCGACTCTGGGCGGCTTACATCCAAAATAAAAACAAAAATAAAACCCAACACTAAAACTTCAGAGTTAAAACCAGCAGCATTAGAACTGAGGGATCACTGGGCGGGAATTACGCTGGGTGGGAATTACACTGTGGAATGTAGATGGAGCCCATGGCTCAGTCACAGCTCTAGAACATTTTGAGCTATCTGTGCATGCACAGGATTTAACCCATTGGTGTGTGTTCACAAAGGCCACAAAGAAGAACCATTGATACAATTTGGTAGAGAAGATCTTGGCATTTGAACGCAGCAAGGTGCAAACCATATGCATTGGTCACCTACCTGTTCTCCTCTATAGATGACATACTCAGCATATGCAAGTCCATTTACACTTGGCCTGCCAATAACTGAGTGATGCCCAGGAGGGGCATGGGCCATTTTCATGGTGCTAAATTGTAGGAAGGATTTCCCCAATGTCACACGACAAAAAAGCATTTGTCTAAAACAAAGGAAAATTAATTAATCTTACCAGGAGCCAAAGATTTAATATGCGTGATGAACAGGGAGCCAAAACTAGTGTAAGCTATTTATGTTGGATTCCTTACAGCTTAACAAAAAAAAGATGCAATTTTTAAGTCACTCAATATTACTAAGTACAAGAAAAAAGGTTTTTTTAAAAAAAAGATCAAGTCTGTTTCTACAAACAATGCAGTCTCTCTCCAATATATACATCCTATTATACATCTCTATTGTTAGGTTTTAACTTTTCTTCCCCCCCATCTCAATTTACTGCATTGTAAAAGAGCAGGTTACTTATCTGTATCTGTGGTCATCTTCAAATGGTTGTTTGTGACTGACCAACTCACTTACCATCTGGTGAATACAGATAAAATGTACTGCTTCATCAAAAGCAGCATCAAATTTTCCCTGATGTTCAACCTATAATGTTTGATAACTGTTGAGGGTTGGCCTCTTGGATTGCATCTCTCAAAAATCCTGGCTAGCACAGCCAATAAGGAAAGCTTTTGGAGTTTTAGTTCAAGAACAACTAGGGTCAAAAGGTTGGGAACCACTTCTCTAAGATGTTCCAACAAGTTTCACACAGCTGCAGAAATACCCACATCCATTATTCACAGAGACTAGGAAGAACAATTACTAACACTGCACAACAATGATTTTGCTACTGGGAATAACACATGTGATTTACATGATATCGAGTGTGCCGATTCCAAATCTGATTTCAGAATTTGCTTATCATGTACAGATTTTAAGTTATAGGTGTGCTATAGCTGTTCAAATGGTATTTGAACAACAACAATGGCCTGAGGAGAAGATTCCATGGCCTAGCAGTGGCTGAGAACATCTCACCCTCCTCTGGGCCCACAACAATGGCCTGAGGAGAAGATTCCATGGTCTAGCAGGTAGCTGAGAACATCGCCCCCTCCTCTGGGCCCACAACAACGGCCTGAGGGAGAAGACTCCATGGCCTGGCAGGCGGCTGAGGACCTTACCCACTCCTCTGGGCCAACAACAACGGCCTGAGGGGAGTTAGTCTGTGTTCTGGTTTGGTTGTATTTTGTGAGGTTATATTTTATAATTTTTATTGTACTGTTGCTGTTTTGACTGTAAGCCGCCCTGAGTCGCCTCGGCGAGGGGGCGTCAATATAACTCTGAATAAATAAATAAATAAATAAATTTTTACTTGGGAGCATTGTAAACAGTTGCAGCTACCACTGTGCCTGCTGCTGCCTCAGCTGAATCACGTCCCCTGGTGGCATGAATGTTCCAGCAGTGTCTGGGCACGTCTGGGCAAGTCAGTGAGCTGATGTCAGAAATAGGTATATAAGGCAAGATGGGCCAAGGGCTTGTCTCTAGTATGAAACCCTCTTATTGGATAGTATAGCTAGGTCATAGTGAGTCTGTTTTGAGATAAAAATGAGTATGCACAGTTGTGTTAATAAACTGAACAATTTTTGCTACATTTGTGGCAAACATACCCCATATGATCAACGCAAGAACCTAACCAACAGGGTGAGATTTGCTTATTTAAGATCCTAATGTCCTAGGCAGAATTGGGCTTCAGATTTGGATACAGCACACTTGATTTAGTATAGGACACATGGATTAGACTAAGTAGCAGACAAATTTATTTTTTTGTGATGCAGTGTTGCCTATATTGTTACTGCAGTCAAAAAGTTCAAGTTTTCCTTGTGACAGAATCCATGATTCATCAGTAGGCAGGGACAAGTCTGCTAGTCTACAGAGGTATGCAAGCCTGTGCAAGCATGCTCATGACAAAACCAGGCAGTCCATCAATAGCTGATGCCTCAAGTCATGCCTACTTTCATGACCACGCAATTCTAATGTAGCAGAAACATTCCAGTATTTAGCTATGGCCCTCCAAACCTTTTCACACCCATTTCCCTTTGACATGTGACCACTTTCTCTTCCATCTGCTTTTTAGACAATATCTCATCTACCCATGAAGCAATACAGCTCAGAAGAAACTCACCTGTGGCAGATATAACAGGACCTGTCTTTATGTGTGGGACAGCCGGTACCTCCACCAATTCCATATACATACTGGTTGCTTTTAGAAGAATTTTCTGCAAAGTAAATCCCAGCTCCAAACATCCCTCCAATGTATGCATGTCTTTCATCAAAGCCTTTGTGTATAATAGCATTAATAAAAGGAGATCCTGGAACAGAACATATAACAGTGCATTTGCATTTGTTACAGATATCGTAACAAAGATCACACAGAGACCACTTTAAACAACTTTGAATCCAGCCCACACCATCCTGCCTGGATGCATTTGTAAAATGGAGATGGATGAGCAAAAATGCAATACAGTAAAACCTCATATAACACTAAAACCTGGTTCCACAAGTCTTGGTGTTATATGATTTTTAGTGTTATCTGATCCTCTATGGGATCCATAGAGATACATTGTAACCACACAGGCTTTAGCGGTTGTTATCTGAAGCATCCCATAGGATCTTAATGTTATCTGATGCAATTCTTCCCCCCAGATTCCTTAATGTTATGCGATTTTAGTGTTATTCGATACTAATGTTATATGAGGTATTTCTGTATACTTAAATGTTTAAAACTTGTACTATATTCTGGCTATATATTAAAAGAGGACCACTCTTCTTACCATGAAAGAGCATGCGTTCATTATGATGGTTATGATTTTCTTCTGAGACTTCTTTCTGCCTATGACAGAATCTTTCCCTCAGCTTCTTATTTACAACCTTCTGAATCTATATAAGAATAAAAAGGGGGTGGGGTGGAGGACAGAGTCAGAAAAACAGTAGACTCCAGAACTAAGGTTTTCATGGAAGTGCACCCTTTCCCCCAGGAAAAATGAACATCATTAGACAACTGTAGTCCAAGTGATGTTTTTGTGCTGGCTCTCCTTACTTTTACTAAAGCTACAAAATATATCTTAAAACAGCCAAAACTAGTCACTTTTATACACATTGTGAAATCAATGTAATTATTATAAAAAATAGAGATACTCTACTAAGGTACACTTCTGAGCCACACACACTAGATTTCCATTATACCACCCAACGATATATGCTTAACTTTCTATGAGTGGTATGTATCACAAAATTAACTGTTACACAACTATAGTGCATAAAGTTTATGCCACCTGCCAGCCCACAAAGACCAAAATAAATATGCCCAATAAGAGAAGAGACAAAGGGCAACCATCTTTTGTGGAGCTTAAGGGGCTGCAGTGTTGTTCTCTTCTGAAACAGGAAAGGGATGCCAATGCAAGAGTTCTGTGATACTCTTCTTACAGCGGGATAGGAATACAATAAGCATTTTTTTAAAAAATCCAAGGACAAGCATGATTAAATTGAATGCCCTAACCTGAAAGGCCACAAGACACAACTGAAATAGCCGAGGTGAGGGAGGTGTTAACATTCTGAATCTCCTGGATGGAAGCAAATTAGTCTTGCAAATACCCAGTGGTACCTCGCTTAAACAACATAAGGCTTTCCACGGGATTGCTGTTTAAGTGAGTTTGCTCTTTAAGCGAAACACCATTGTAAGTGACCAATTGTGACTTCTGGTGGGGAGGGGGGATTGCAAACCCCGATGTATTTGTTAAGCAAGTTTTTGTTTGGTTTTAGTTGTTAAGTGAGGTGACCATTCAGATAAAATTCTGCTCTTCAAGCGAGTTACTCTCTAAGTGAGGCACTCTTTATGGGAGGTTTGACTGTAAGTGGATAAACGAACCCACTTCACCATTTCTCTTTTTCATCTCTTCCTTTATCACTTCCACCAAAGCCTAAACATTATATTAGACAAACCACTCAGTTCTAAACCACTTTTCAAATAAAAACAGTCAAAAGCAGTTCAAGGTAAAGAAACTGAGCACATTCTCACACTACGGCCAGCTTTTCTTCCTGGGATCACCTTGCTAAAAGTGTCTAAGTTAATGTTTATTCATTTGTTCCTTCATTCATTTGCATTTTGGTGAAAGTACTACTCTGGGTGGCTTGCAATCATATAAAACATTCAATATAGAAACAAGTCACAACAACAAAGCAGTATCATAAAAATAATGTACATAACAAAAGCACAATACTAAGCAACCCGAATAGTGACATAAAAAGCCCAACCTCACCTATCAGAACCAGTGACCGTCGGTCAGTAATAACCTTGTTTGTTGTTGTTCAGTCGCACAGTCGATTCTGACCCTTTGCGACCCCATGGACCACTGTCCGCCAGGCACTTCTGTCCTCCACCATCCTCAACTCGCTCAGCTCTGTGCCCATTGTCTCTATAATACCATCTAGCCATCTCATTTTGGGCCACCCCCTTCTTCTTTTGGCCTCTACCCTTCCCAGCATCAAAGCTTTCTCAAGCGAATCCTATCATCATAATAAAAGTAAGCCACACTATGACAGCAGAAAAGGATAGCAGTAGCAACATTCAATGGGAATCCAGGGCAATCACTTTGCAAACCAAATCTTATTGGCTGTGAAAGGCCTGTTGAAACAAGTAAGTCTTTAGGGACTTAAGAAGGGTTAACAGTGAAAGGAGCCCTGCTTATCCCTACTGGCAGAACATTACAGAGGGTGGGGGCTATGGCAGAAAAAGCCCTTCATGGGATTGATGCTTTCTTCACTTCTCTAGGTGTGATCACTAGGAGCTTACATGTCTGGGTGCTTCAGGTACGGTTCCTGAGGAAGAGACACCCCCTCAGATAGCTTGGTCCCAAACCGTCTTTTCCATCTTGCCTGACAGGGATGCATTTTACGGCAACTGCTTTATGCCTCGGCATTCAAAATCCCCAAAACTTACCCGTATGACATGATATCTATTGAAGATTCCTCCAGCGTTTCCACCATCTCTATGTTCCCTGATAGTACTTTGCATCTGTAATAGTCAAATGGCATACAGTAAGTTTCCAAGAATGTAGCATTTCATAAACACCTAAATTTAGGCTATGGTGTTGGCCTGGCATTTATGTTATGAAGGAAGAACCATCTGAAAGTATCAGGGATTACGGAGGAAGAATGCATCTCGCCAAAATCGCCTTTTCCATTTCCTGGGAAATGGGGAAAGGGAGAAGAAATAAGGAAGCAATGCTTGTCTCTACAATCAGGGGAAGCAAGTTCTGTGTAGATATTTTGCTTGTCCTGCTTCCTGTCTATCCCAGAAAGAAAGCAACAATGGGAAAGAGGAAGTAAAACATCTGTATTTTCTATCTTCAAAGAAAAGGAAGTGAAGAGGAGATATAGTAACACACAGGCCAGAAACCTGTTAAGAAATCACAGAACACAAGGGTAATTACTGTATACGTATTGGTTTCCCCACTTTATCAAGCTGTCTTTCTCTTGCCTATTATATACTAGTTGCAAAACTGTGCACATGATTAATCATGCAAAGGTCACTCTGCCAGAGGGGTGAGAACCATTGTAGGATTGATTGCCTCTTGCATTCATGCTTCCTCAAAACAGAAGAGAGAAACCCTTATTTTACTCTTTGCCCAATAGTTTTGCAAAGTGCAGGAAACAGTATTTTCAATGTCTTTTTTCCCAGTATCATGTTAAAATTATGATAGTTTATTCCATTTCACTAAATCGAGATAAAAGGTGAGAAAGAAAGATTTATTAGTTCAAATGTATATTGCCACCCACTCACGGTAGCGACTCAGGGCAGCTTACAAATAATACATTACATTACAATATGTTGATGGGGGTGCAGGGGGAGGGGCGGCGAAGTTATCTAAACGCGGCCCCTTTACTACCTCTTAGGAAGCTTACAGGGCAACTAGTGACAGAGAACATGGTGAGGCAGTGCTGATGCGTGATCAAAACTGTGCAACAGAAGGAATACTTGTTTTTGGCTTTTGGCACTCTGTGGATTCCCTCACTCCTTCTTCATTCACATTGCTTGTAGCTTAGAATGCAGGAAGGTGGGGGAGGGGGAGAGGCACGATTATTAATCATCCTATCTATCAAAATAATAACTAATGTAGATTATACGTGTACTAAATATTAGCCTTCTTTAAAAAAATAATTTGAATACATTCAACTCATCCTTGATATAATTTTTACCTCTTCTTCTACAGACTGATACTCTTTGTCATCAGGAGCTAGGTCTATAAGAATAGTTCCCTGGCTGACGCAATGAAAAGTCAAGTAAGGATTGGCGCCTAGAGAAAAGTGGAAACAACCAAAGTGAGGAGATCTGCACAGCTCACATCCATACAGCATAACAAAGCACAAAAATTTATTTTGATGGATTGCTGTCCATCAAAATAAATAATTGTAGTATTGTGCCATTATTTTACTAAGCAAAGAGAAACAAAATACCTTAAATGCATGAACTCTTTCTGAACAGTTCTAATGAAATAACACCACAATCAAAAAGGAGAGTGTGTTGCCATTAAACCCTGTTAACATACATGTATTGCAGACAACAATACATTACTTACAAAGCTGCATCATCCAACAGAGTATTTGTGTATTAGTCAAAGTTTTCCTCTGGAAAGCATATTCTAGGACAGTGATGGCGAACCTTGGCACTCCAGCTGTTCTTGGACTTCAATTCCCAGAAGCTCAAGTAAACCCATTCATGTGGATTCACAGGGACTTGGGCTTCTGGGAATTGAAGTCCAAGAACAACTAGAGTGCCAAGGTTTGCCATCACGGTTCTAGGATTAGGTGTGCTCCTTTAAAAGCTACTCTTACCCATGGTGGGGGTTGTGTATGCCAAAAAGGATGAATGCCACCAGTCTTCACCAGAAGATATAATAAGGAAAATTCTCACAAGCCATAGCTATATAGTGGCTACTGTCACCACATAAGGGAAGGGAGAACAGATTGGTATTCAAGGCAAGAATCATTAACACACTTACCTTGCTGCCCACCTAGAAGTCTCTCTACACCTTTTATTAACTTATGCCGATGCCCATAAGCATTGATACCAATTTCTTTCAACTCTTCATGCCCCATGTCTGCCAGTACATCCAAGGTGATCTAGATAGTTGTCAGAACAAAATATATGTTACATTATCCCATTTGAGGTTTTGCTAAATAGGGTAAGAAAGGTTAAATGCATGGATTGGTATTTTGCTGCATTCACCTCTGCTATCCTTACTATCCCCCTTTTCTTCTCTTTTTACTGTTGCCTCCCCCACTATTAAAAGACAGACTTTAAATCCTCTGAGCAGGACCTTTCCCCCTTAAATACTCTGTAAATAACAGTTCACGCTCTACTATTACAACAACAATCACTGGGGCAAGTATTTTAACTTCTGATTTGCTTGTAAGCACACTCCTATAAAGGTTATTGGAATCAGGGGCAGAATCATGGATAAGTATCAGACATGTCATTATTTTATTGCTGCAATTTTTTGTTTCTCAAACATACAGATTGTATTGTTCGACTTATATGCCGCACCACTCCCTTATAGCGACAGATGAAAAGGAAGAATCAATATGGATAGTGAGTTAGTTTTGTCATGTTATTTTTAAGATTGGTAAGACCTCTTTAACATCTGATCGGATCTAAACTATTTTCTGAAAACTTATGCAGATTAACAACTAGAATAAAGAATCCAAGATTAATGACAATGTACATGAAAATAGTGAGAAACTGGGTTAGAACATGTACTATCATCCATGAATGCTCATGAAGGTCTACCAAACAGTGGGAAGGCCACCAAAATTTACATCATAATATATATAGTCAAACCTCGCATAAAGAGCGCCTCGCTTAAAGAGCAGAATTTTCTCTGAATGTTCGCTTCACTTAACAAATAAAACCAATTAAAAACTCGCTTAACAAATACATCGGGGTTAGCAATTCCCCCCACAATTGGTCATTCCCAATGGTGTTTCACTTAAAGAGTAAACTCGCTTAAAGAGCAATCCTGTGGAATGCATTATGCTCTTTAAGCAACTGTATTAGTTAGCAAAATAAGTCTGAATCTTTCAAATGTCTAACTTTCAGCTAAAAAGAAAATGAAATTCAGCAAAACAAATGTTATAGTATTCATTCCAACAGTATAAGTCACAGGGTTGAAGCTCTAGGAAGTAGAAGTTTGAATGCCTCGTGTGCTTCCCTGGAAAGAGCTCGGCTGAGATCACCTGGGGCATAGCTGATTGTTATGTGCTCTACTACTTGTATAAGCCTGCACAGACCCAAAGTGTCACTAAAAGAGAGGCTGGGAAAGAACCTCTATCGTCCTATCTCTAGAAAACCCTAAAAGGGTAGTCAAAAGCAAATATCATTTAATGGAACCTTATTTTAATCCATTTGGATCTGAGGAAGAGCCATCAAACAAAAGGTACCTGGTGATTACTAGGCCTTTAATAACTTTACTTACTACTTTCCATCCAAATCATGGAACCCACTGCCCACCACTACTGATAATTCTCTGCCTCACATTGAATTTTGCTATGAAGTGATACTCTCAGGAGAATGTGTATATATACACACACACACACACACACACACACACACACACACACACACAGTAAATCCTTGTATAATGAATATAATTTGTTCTACAAGGCTTTTCACAATGCAATTTCATTATATGATCCCCCCCCCCCCCCCAATAACAAAAATCCCTATGGAAAAATCATATAATGAAAATCCCTATTGGAAAAAATCGAATAACGAAACTTTTTTTGCTAAGTGATTTTTTTTCCTGTTGAAATTTGTTATACGATTTGTCCTCATAGGGTGCACTATTTTTGCATAGCGAAATTTTTTATGTGAGGTGCCATTCCTCCCCCCCAAACCTTTCCGTTGTGCATCCCCCCCCCCCAAATAGGGGACATTCATTATATGAGGTTCCACTGTACAGAGTTTTGTTATACTGTACTCTAAGTTGTTTACAGGAACATGATTTAAAGACTGCAGAGAGGATCTAATTTTTCAGATATTAGTAGTTTAACAGAAAAGAAACACTCAGCTGAGGTTCTCAAATGGACAAAGAGTACAGGGCAGTGAATTTTGGAAATACTCTTTTCTCTTGCAGCCCTTAGTATCACCCCACACTGTTCCAGAACAATTTAAAGGGACTGTCAAAAAAAGGAAGAATTGGCAACAATTACTACTTCAACTCTTCCTCCTACAGCAAAGCTGAAGCCTGCCAAAGACAAATTTGCACTCAATCCAAAATATCTTATTTTTAGCCACCTTTTATTTATTTACTTGAAAAGTAAACACTGGCTGAAATCCTGTTGCACAGCTCCACATGTGCACTAATTCAAGGCAAATTGTTGCTAATTAAAAGTAGGTACATACACCATGCATGCAGTGCGATGAAATGTTGTGCACCTTCAAATCTCCAAAAACAGCCTTTAAGCAGCAGTGATTGCTGCTGATGCTGATGTCATCACCAATGCCATCATTGTCGGCTGCTACTCGTATCCGAGTATACATTTCCCCCTGGAAATAATTTTCAAGTAAAATGCCACTGGCGTGAATTTGTTTAAGGTGGATCCCAGCTTGCCATGAAGTGACCCACACACTGTGATCATGGAGCCATCTCCTGCGGCACATGTGAGATGAGACATGTAGGATTTGACACTGGGACTGCAATGGACTGCTGCAGCCTTGAGGATATTAACAAAGTGCACCTTCACAGCCAGTCCATCTGGCATGACCTCTTTTGCCTCAGTGATCATTGGGAATCAGAATAATGAAGTGGTTCCTCCTCCACTCATTTTGCCATTGGGTCCAATATGATCGTTTCCAGTGGCATTTCCTCCACTGAGGGGACCATCACCCCACCTAAAGGGGCTCATCCACCTGTAGCCATTGGCCCTTTTAGGGAGTCAAGTTAGTGGCCCTTTTAGGGAGTCAAGTTAGTTAACCGCCACCTAACACTTGGCGTTGAGTCGCTGGCTGGAAGGTCCACTCCATTACCATAGCGGGATGTCTGACCACTGCACATGTAGAGCTACACAACAGGATTTCAGCCACTATATTTTACCACTACCTGCTTTCAAATGATACTCCACTATGGAAATTGTGTGAAATTAGTGAATGGGAAGCTAAAATAAAAGGCCAACTTGGGCAGGGGAAACTATCAACAAGGTACAGTAATACCTCGGATAACGTTTACTTCGGATAATGCTAAAATCGCATAACGTTAAGTAGTCTGGGGAGGAGAATTGGATCGAATAACGTTAAGGTCCTATGGGATGGATCGGATAACAACCGCTAAAGCCTGTGCGGTTACAATGTATCTCTATGGAGCTTTAACATTATTTGATGCATCCCATAGGATTTTAACATGCATCGGATAACACTGAAAATCAGATAACACCAAGACTTGTGGAACCAAGTCTTAGCATTATCTGAGGTTTTACTGTACTTCAAATGAAGACAGGCACAAGATATTTTGCTGCCAGAGGCAGAATGATGTCCCACCTCTGCAAGTTATGCTGCATAATGTTCAAACTCAGCAAAGTTACACTGGAACATGAGACAAAAAATTGCACAAGTACCTCTTTCTTTCCCTGGCTTTAACAATGCCATGCCAACCAAGTAAATAATCAATAATTTGCTCCTTTTCTATAACAACCAGTACCTGCTACCTGACGAGGATGAAATACATATGCAAATATGCAATACTTATTATTTTTCAATAAAAATGTTCCTGTCTCACCTGTTCTGTTTCAAAGATATCCCGAAGATGCTCCAGACCAAGGCTTTTCAGGAACTGGCTGATATTCATGTCAAGCCCAACAACTACAGCAGGAAACATTTATCACAGTATTATTCATAGAAGGCATTTAGCAAACACTAAACAACCTATCAACTTTTAATTCCACTACAGAACTTTCTAGTGTCTATCTTATTCCACAAGAAAGGAACTCTATCTAACCTAGTGAAAAATACAGCAAGCAAATATTAGAAACTTTAGAAACTTTCATTTTAAAACTGCACTAGAAAAATATATAAAGGCCTAATTCTACTTAGTCCTAACTAAATAACAACCAACGGAATCTATGGAAGCTTGTAAGTTAAAAGTAGATCAAAGTGCTAGAGGGAGATGCAGATAGAAATAAGATATATTCTGTTACAGGGTTTTTGTTCCATAATGGATTCCTGTGACTCAGTATAAATGTTCCAGAACTCTGATGCTTATACTTTGGATGCATTTAAACTACTCAGAGAACTACTTAAACAAGGTAATGCCATGAGAGAGAACTATTAAGGATTCTTCATATAAGGTCAACTTTGCAGTTTGATAATACCTTATAAAGCACATGAGCAGATGTGACTTTAAGATATTACAGCTTTCAGAGTGCAACCCCCCACATGGGTCCTCAGACATCAGTCCTTCTACACCAGTGGTTCCCAATGTGGGACCCACACCTCACAAGGGGACTTCAATTCCCAGAAGTCTAAGTCAGTACATTGGCTGATCAGTGCTTTGGGGAATTGACTTAGGCTTCTGGGAATTGAAGTCCAAAAAAACCAAAGGTTGGGAAACACTGGTCTACACATTATAACAGTGAAGGTTAATCTTGGCACTCCAGGTGTTCTTGAACTTCATTTCCCAGAAGCCCAAGTCAGCACTCTTGCTGATCAGGACTTCTGGGAATTGAAGTTCAAGAACACCTGGAGTGCCAAGGTTCGCCATCACTGCATTAGAAAATGGGTTAGCAATGGTGTGGCCCTCCCACTGTTGTCGGTGTGCAAGTCCCATGACACTTTGCCTTTGGCTATGCTGGCTAGAGAGGTGGGGAGGGCACAAGTTACAACTGCTATACTAGGACTTATTCCTTAATAAATTTAGTTCAGATTGCAGCCTTCGTATCTTCAAATAATCAGCACAATTACCTTCCTCTTTCCTCTCGGCCCCTGCTGCTCCATCCCCAGCATTTGAGGCACCTCCCACTGCAATTTCTGCTAAGGGCCCCGCAAGGTTGTCTATACTGCTGGCAGCAGACAGACAGGATGGCGTTGATGCTGGTGAAATGATAGAGGCACTAACGACAGTAGCCTGAGGTTTAAAGCAGGTTGGCAGGGCCTCGGGTGGCATGGCATCTATCAGCAGAGCTCGGATATCATCAGCCTGAAAACAAGAATGTTTAGATTAAGAGAATGCTAAAACAAATATCAAACTAGTAATCGATTGTTTTTTGAGGGAACCGCTTAAATAGGCAATTTTGACTCTTATTTTAGGGACATGCTTGTGCTTTAAATGGGTATTCAGTTGTGAAAACTTGCAATACTAAATTCTTTGATACTGAATATGGTAACTTTTATTGGAACTTTCCCAAGAGACTTGAAATATATTTATTTTCTGAATCACTTGCAATGCAGTTCTGGATCAGCCTGCCAAAAAAGAGAATTCTGGTTTGACAGCCAAAGTGATACAATTAATCTACTGAATAATTTAAACAGGAAAGATCCAGGCTCCCCTGTTTA
Source organism: Furcifer pardalis (assembly GCA_030440675.1). NCBI lineage: Eukaryota > Metazoa > Chordata > Lepidosauria > Squamata > Chamaeleonidae > Furcifer > Furcifer pardalis. Next base: position 12,611,934 of record CP126896.1, on the reverse strand, counting down.
GGCTTTAAGTACACAGTTCAGTACTCAGCCTAACCCACCCCAAGAGACTGTTCAAGGAAATGTTGTGCTAAACCCACACATGCCCGAATAAAGCCAGAGAAAGGGTGAGAAAATAAATGTTGACTTGCACTCATTATTAAATTAGTGGACTGGTGCATGGCAGCAAGTATCTTCCTTTGATAAAGGAACTTACCGTGGCCAGATCCAAAGGTGTTTGACCTTCTTGGTTCTTCATTGTGGGATCTGCTCCATGAGCCAAAAGCAGAGCACAGAGCTGTGTCCTTCCCTTTTGTGCTGCTTCATGCAATGGTGTAAATGCCCATTTATCCGTTGCATTGACACAGGTATTGTACTTAATCAGCAATGCTGCTATATCTACATGCTGGGGGGGGGGGTTTGTTGGTAAAAAAAGAGAGAGCAGAGTAGCATCCTTCTTAATGAAAAAAGACCAAGAGTTAAAAATCTCAAATGGTTTGTTATGCATTTAGAACTTCAGCACTGATGGATGTCTTCAATACTAGACACCTATTAATGAACTGAAAACATTAGTGCCCCTATTTACACATGTATACAGTGCATATAAATATGCATAGGGCAGTAACAAGTTAGTCTTCAGGGACTATGCAGTTTATGCTCTTTCTCCAGATTGAGGGATCCTGCAGTTATGTTATCTAGAGCCCTCCTGTGAAAACACCTGACTACAGAAAATTTTAAAGACTGTAAAATTGACCATAATTAGAAAATAATATGGAGGAAGCTAAGACCATTTCATCTCCACATAATCCTATCACAATCTAAGAAAGAACACATATGATAGTCCTCTAAACAGCAACCTGCTAAATACTTAGCATGTGCTCACAAAAACTAAACATCTATATCATCTGAGTTGCCCTGGCAAGGAGGGTGGTATACAAATTTAAGTAAATAAATAAATCTACCAACTAATGACAAGAATCCTACTTTCCCTTTATTTCTGATTAGGTATTGCTGTGTACTAAATTCTCTGTTACCAAATGGTTATCTGCTGTCAAAGAATAGTTAACGATTAGTAAAGTTTATTCATACTATTTCTGGGAGACATTTGGCAAAAAGCTTTCTGTCTTCCACTCGATCAACAGTAACTTCTAATTCCTGTAGTAATTAACAATGGCCAACACAACAGGCTTGTATCTTGGCAAGCTTTTATAGATGTTAGACTGCTAATACCTTTTCTGTTATTTTCACTTGCTTACTGATAGCTGATAGCTATTTTTGTATATTTTTGAACTGTAGTTTCATACTAAGCTTCACTAATGAATATAAAGAAAAGTTGGAGTACAAGTCTTTGAAATAAATATGTTGATAAACAATGCTTACCCCATAGGATGCTGCATTATGTAACGGAATCAGTCCTCCTTTATCTTGAGCATTAACATCAGCACCATGCTCGAGCAAATATTCAGCAACTTCCAAATTATTGTAACCAGCTATATAGAGAAAATGTTGCAACAGAAAACTTAGTACAAGTAATACCTCATATAACATTAGTATCGAATAACATTAAAATTGCATAACATTAAGGAATCTGGGGGGAAGAATTGCATCGGATAACATTAAGATCCTATGGGATGCTTCAGATAACAACCGCTAAAGCCTGTGTGGTTACAATGTATCTCTATGGATCCCATAGGATTTTAACATGCATCAGATAACACTAAAAATCGTATAACACCAAGACTTGTGGAACCAGGTTTTAGTGTTATCTGAGGTTTTACTGTAATTCAGGGAAATCACAGTATCTTTTAAATGAGACATTTCCTGGGACATCTACTGTATTTGCTGGTGTATAAGACTACTTTCCCCCCCTGAAAAACATGCCACCAAAGGGGGGGGGGGGTCATCTTATACGCTGGGTGCACTTCAGTTAGGATAGACATAGCTGCCCATAGTGGCCTCCCGGTGCCCATAGTGGCCTCCCAATGCCTGCCTGATGCCCATAGTGGCCTCTCGATGCCCGCCCACCTCATTCTACATACCATCCAGTATCACATGGTATCCAGCGTGGCTGCGGCGAGCATCAGCAGCGAGACAGGGGTGCCAGCCTTTTCGGCGTGACCTGCCTGTTCTGCTCGGCGGGAAGCAGCGGCGCTCTGCCCTGTCCCTTGTCTACGCAGAGCTCGCACATGCGCACTTACGCACTAGTGCCGGCCACAGGGAGATGTTGAAATCAAATCTGATGTTCTTTTATGTTTTATTTGGTGTGTGGAAGGTGTGGGGAAGAGGGGGTAGTCTTATATGGCTAGTATATAACAAACTCTATATTTTGAGTGGAAATGTTGGGGGGTCATATTATACGCCCAGTCGTCTTATACGCCGGCAAATAAGGTAATTTATAGTTATGGAAATGTATCATGCGACTGTGTGATGGTTCACCTACCAGCAAGATGGAGTGGGGTAGAGTTTCTTCCCTGGGTATCTCTACAATTGATGTTTTCTGGAGAGCACAGCTTCTGAACTCGTGCCAGGCAGCCCTTTTTGGCAGCGTCCAGCAAGGCAGCATCACCTCGCAAGAGGTCCTGTATATCCGTGTCTCCCTCTTTCACTAAGTCGAGAGGAGTGTTCCCATCTCGGTTCTTTTTGGTTGGGTCTGCTCCATGCTACAAAGCAACAATTTCAAGTTTACTAACAGAAATTAAATGCAGATGATTTCAGGTTCTGTTTTTCACCCCCAAGTTCCCAAACAGTATGTGCTATTTATGCTTTAATATTCATACATTACGATTGTGTTGTGTTTATCAGAGCATAAGTCCAAAGTTAAAATTATAGGGTTTCCCAATAGTTGCCATACATAACAACAGATATCTTGGAACATGTTCACCATTTGACTGTTTTGTCAATAAGGGTATATTTAGCTACAATTTCTCATTTTCCCTATGTATGATGGCTTTTGGGACACCCTGTAGTGTTAGACAGGAATTTCAAGAGAAGACAAGTATACAACAGTGTCTGAACTAAAACAGTGTTGAAAGAAGTAGCATCCGAGTTATATGGAATTTCTCTCTTGCTAGATTAAGATGAATGTTTTAAATGAATTTTTTGGAATTGTAAGAAAACAAAATAAAATAAATAAAATAAAAATAAAAAACACTGTAGCATTTTAAAGACTAACTGCTTTATTTTTATTGTTTATCTACGAAAGCTAACAATAAAAATAAAGCAGTTAGTTTTTAAAGTGCTACAGTGTTTTTTATTTTGTTTTTTATTCTGTTTATTTTATTTTGTTTTCTGATATATTTTAAATGAAATTCTTTATTCCATAATTAATTCCAAAAAATTATGAAACGGAACCAGAAGGAAGTCTTCTAATTAATTTTGATTGCTGTTTTCTTAAAATTAATCAATGTGCCTCAAATAACTCATCTAAAATTTCTATGTTCTCCTCCTGAGGAATTTCTTTAAAAATAAAATTAGCTTGTGGTTACAGATGCTCCCAAGAAGAGGCATTTTGACACAATGACAACTAAAAGGAGATTGTTTTAAACTTTCTGTGAGATGGAACCCTACTTTTTTGCTTGCAAGTGTACAAAGCAGATCACTTTAGGCCCAGAATAAATCCTATGTAACACCAATAGATGCCGTGTTATATTACCAAAATAACTAAAGTGTTGACTTTCTAAATAAATATTTGATTATGATTTATTTTAACTGCATTAACCTTATCTCAAAAAGATCCCACACAACTGCAACACACAGTAGCTTGCACCACAAGTCCAATAAAGCCAAGGTTATCCAATTGAAGGCAATCCAAAAGTCTACAAAAAAGTACTAAGCTACATACCTTTAGAAGGAGTTTGCAGATTTCATATTTTCCTTTTGCTGCTGCTTCATGCAATGGAGTAAACTTCCAAAGATCTGCAACGTTGACAGAAGCCCCATGTCTCACCAGTAATTCTGCCACTTCATAGTGTCCATATGAACAGGCATTATGCAGAGGGACTAAGCCACTAATCAAACAGAGAAACATGTCAGTAACAGATCTGTCAGGATATAAAATGTAAAAATTGTGATTATCTCTCATGATAATCAACATTCTTTCTTTGCAAAGATGGTATTAACTGTCTCTCTAACAACCAGAAAGACCCAGGGCATCAAAATCAATCAAAGTAGCACCACATTCCAATGAGAGAGAAAGAGAAAGAGAAAGAGAAAGAGAAAGAGAAAGAGAAAGAGAAAGAGAAAGAGAAAGAAATGGTACTAATTTGTCAGAGGTAGTGTATAAATATGAACACAATATTTCCCTATGGGAAATGTGCTTCGTTTAACGAATTACTCGCATAACGAACAAGTGTGTGGAACGCATTATGCTCGTTATGCGAGGTATTACTGTAATCCCTAACGATGAAGCTGTTCTGAGGCTTATAAAGGAATCTACAATATTTTTTGGACCATAAGATGCATTTTTCTCCCCAAAAGTGTGTGTGTGTGGGAAATGGGATTGCATCTTATGGTCTGAAGGTTCATAATATATTTGTCTTGTTTTCCTGCTCTAAAAACTGGGTGTGTCTTATGGTCAGGTGCGTCTTATGGTCTGAAAAATACGGTATTTCATTTCCTTTGCTCTTTAACATTTATGGAGAAATTTGAGAATTCAGATATTGTCACCATGCATGATGACTACCAACTCTTCCTCCCACAAAATGCAGGGAGAGAAATCTTGGCCCAGAAAGACAACATCTGGCAATAGTGAGTAGCAGCTGCAACCTGCAACTTGTCTTGCTGGCTACCACAAAAAAAAAAAAAAAAAAAAAAAGAGAGAGAGAGAGAGAGCGGCATACAAAGAGGTACTCTGGATTACAAACAGAAAACTCATGAATATGGTACTAGGAAGCACAGAAGGAAAAGGGATTGGAAAGAAGGAAGCCAGGTCATCCACACAGAAAATAACATATTGAAACATTTCAATACCCCTTATCCTTTGCATGCACATCTGCTCCATGGTGGAGCAAGTATTCCACTACTGACACTCGGTTATAGCCCGCAGCAAAGTGCAATGGAGTTGAATGACGCCCTTCCAAATCTCTGCAATTCACATTCTGGGGACTGCAAAGTTGCTGTAGACAAAAATGAAGAAAACATTCATAACAGAAGTCAATATAGTGGCTCAATCATGTTTCCAAGGAACCACTTCCTACCCATAACAAGAAAAGATAATCCTTCATGACAATCAACATTATTCTTAGCCTTGATGCCTTTTCTACACCTTGCTTTTCAGAAACAAAATTCTGAATTGCCTTTTTAAATTTTAAAGCTGAAAGCGGCCATCCTATATAAAGATTTAAGTCAGTACAGTATTCTGTTGTATATCTCCTTATGTACAACTAAGGCATTACAAATAATTGTGATAAGAAAATGGAGTTAAAAGGCAGAATTCAAACAGGGTTGCATCACAGATAATGCATGTAAGTAAATATTTTAAATTTCTATGAAGGGAAGTATTTAGACACACTTCCCAGCAGCTTTCTTTGCATTCTCTATGGATGAGGAAATTAAAAATGATGTGGGACTAAGCTTTAACATTACTTTCTGCTTAACTTAGCTGACTGAGCTTCTGTACATGCATTTCCTCTTAAAATGTGCATAAAAATAGAGGCAAAACATTGCTTTATTAGAATAATACAATACAGCCTCTACATCCTCAGCAAACAAAACAGTTTTAGCTAATAGCAACCAGTTCCAATGCATTCACATAAACAGAGCATGGTAAAAAAAAATCCAGAGGAGAAACTGCACTCATCACTTTTAACAAGAATTATAAAGATTCCTATTCTAATTAAAAGTAAATTTAACTGTATTTGTGGTACAGGCTATATCATAATAAAAACCTGTAGTTTAGCATGCCACAGGATTTTTTAAAAAACAACCAATTCCAATTATTTAAACTATCATGAATTCAAATTGACATTTAAGAACAGATGTTCAGTTTTATCCATATGCCTATATCTATACTCAGTTTTAAAAAACAGCTCACAATTTCCAGCATTCACATCTTTAGAATTAGGAACAAAATAATTATTTGCAAACTGCAGGACAGCCATACCAATGATATGTAAAACTGCAAAAATGTACAAAAGCATGGTTGACACAATGTAATAATTACGTTCAAGGTGAAAGAGTAAAACCAAAGGATTCTTCCCCAGCTATAATGCTCATTCATTTCTTGAGGGCACAGTTTTTATCAGCCAGCTTGTTCCAGCAATAGGAAGGCAGCATGTCAGCTGTTTTACAATTGGCCATACTGTTTTGTTCTAAAAATTAGTTTCACTTGTGAAACACTGAGATCACATAGACCCCTAGTTACAGTGAAGGGGAGCAGCACCTAAATATTATGCAAACTCAAACTAAGACAACTTTTGTGTGTGTAAAGGCCTGACTATGGAGAGTCTTCTCAGGCTTTTCCAAATAGGTGGCACAGAGGGGTTTTTACCAGTCCCTTCTTCTGGGGTCACTCTGGGGTTAAGCAGAGTCCCCAAGGCTACGTACGCTGGCTCTTCTCCTGTGACACACAGCAGGAACTGAACACCCAATCTCTGGTTCTACAGCTAGATACCCAATTCACTGAACTATCCATGCTTTAATTACAATCAAGTTCTGCTTAGTTCTGCAGACCTCTAGGTACAGTATTCTTATGCAACTGCATATCGCTGAGCTCTATGACAAAATATACCCAGACTGGACTCACCAAACAGCAGATATGACTGATTTGAGACATTTTGAAATTCTTCTTTTCTTATCTTTTTGGGTAGATGACAAAGACAATGAGAGTAATATATATATACATATTTGCTCCAACCTACCTTCACAGTGTCTAAGTCTCCTGCTTTAGACGCTTCCAACAGTCTGTAGTCCACATCAGATGTGTGTACAGGAGTGTTCTCTACATGACAGGCAAACATGTGGGTTTAGACAGAGCTTGCAAATACTGAAGGCAAAAAACAAAACTATAGTACAGCATATTCTGTGATCAGGAATGCTCCTTGTTCAAGTATTAAAACTCCCATAAAATCACTGGGTGGTCCGGAGACAAACTACTACTTGTCATCCAAACAAACAAACACACACACACACCATCATTACTGGAGGATAATACTGGCTTACATAATGGAATAGCTGTTAGGACTAGTGACAGTGAAGCAATTCATAGTGTCATGCTGTTTAAATGATTACTGTTATCTGATTCCAGTGCAGAAAACTATTATTATTATTATTATTATTATTATTATTATTATTATTATTATTATTATTATTATTATTATTATTATTATTATTATTATTATTATTATTAAGCAACAAGTGCTTCTTTTCTTCAATTTCTTTTTTCCTTTGGTTGACTTTTACAGCCTAATTGCAGATCTCATCTCCTGTGTGGGAACTCCTCCAGTTTGCCTTAACTAATCAATTTCACTCTCTCTCTTCCTCCCCCCCCCCCCAAACACACACAAATCCTAAGTATGCTATAACTCTGGTTAATGTTAATACTGATTAAAACTGGTATTGGCATAAATACTGCCTTTGGTTGACACTAGAACAGGAGAGATTCCCATTCTATAATAGAAAGAGCTCGAGTCCTATAGCTTGTCTGTACAAATGAAACACTGACTGTACGTTCTGCTGACAGAAACATATATATGAGGTCATCTTTATGTAAGCATACCCTAAAGCACAATCAAGCTATCAGAATTTATGGAAGTGACAAAGTCATGTGGGCTGCCTAGAATGATATCCGACAACAAAATTGGGCTTATGGTATGGTAAGCACAATGTTTTTATAATATATTTGTAATCTTACGGGATATGAATTTTAACTAATTACTTGAGAAGTATATTAAAGCAATCCAATAGACTGTATTTTCCATTGTTAGAATCTGCAATGTATGCCCTTGTTCCAGCAGGACAAGGATATGTGCCATTCTGTGCTGTACGCATTATTCCCTTCTCTGATGCTGCAGCCTGAACTCTTTACAACCTCCTTGTTTCGTTTGGCTAGGAAAACTATCAGGTACAATAAAGGCTACTTGAGGGACCAATCCCACTGACTCAGTCACTTTCTTCTTTTCTATCAAAAATTAAATGTGAAGGACTGTAACTTTAAAAAGATCCATCTGCAGACTTGACCACTGTGTGTGGATTTCATCATCACTGGATCATTAATATTTCTTGTTACATCATGAAATCAAACATACCATTTTTTTTAAAAGGTAAGATAAAACCTGGCATTCCTGTGTTAGTTTTTCACAGAATTCTTTACACTAGTAACGCAAAAAACTAACATGCAATCCTTCACTAGATTCAGTGCAAATAAAATACTTGTTCTAGATTTAAAATGTTTTCAGATGTGTATTAATTGTATTCCCAAATCCTCAAATTAATTAGAAAATACTGTATCTACTCCACAAGGCAGTCACAAAGACACTAACACCACCATTCAAATGTAGCTGCTAGCCACAATGCCATAGCTAGGCTAATTCCATGTCATCATTTCAAGTATTTTTACTACCTTCCTATCCTGCTCTAACATGACAACCCTTTTCTCTCCACTTAAAAGTATTATCAATGGCAGTGATTTTCATTAAGTAAAGACTCCCTCCTCTATCAATAGTTTCTTGATGATAAAAGTTATTACATCGGAGCCTTGGGATTTTTATGGGAGAAATCTGAAATATTTAATTTCTAAACAATCACCATGACTGGTGAGGTTTATGGCATAACTTATGCAACGAGATTTCACACAAACACACTTAGTGGAGTGGGAGGAAATAGCAAAAAGCCAGTGATACACTGATAGAATAACAAATATTCCTGTCTCATCTTCTCTGTTGTCCTAGCTCAGTGATGGCAAACCTTGGCACCCCAGCTGTTTCTGAACAGAACACTGTTTCCTGGGACAGCAGCCTGGCATTATTTTTGATTTCTTCTTGGTGCTAGGTGAGGACTTATTTCCCCAGTTGTTGTAGTCTTTATTTATCTCAGTCAGAAACTGAGGTCTGTTTGTTCGTTTTACTTTGTACAATCTCGCTGTTTTAAATTAATTTTATGGTTCTTTTATTACAATTCTTTTTCTACTATAGAATTCCCTTTAGGCTAAACAGCACATAATCATTTAATTTAATTTTTTTAAAATTAAAAACTCTTCTTTGGAAGTCATAATTATTCATCACTTATCTCTGAACAGAATACCCACCATTCAATATCTGCTGCACTGCTTCATTGCCCATCTGTGCCGCTGTGAAACCTTGCAAGGAAATGATGGAGGGGTCAGAACCATAATTTAGCAGGAGCCGACATGTTTGCAGATGTCCTCCCAAAGCAGCCCTGTGCAAAGCCGTTTGTCCAAGTGTGTCTAGTGCATTCATCTGATAAGAAAAACAAATAGAAATCGGAATTTTAGACCTACCTATGCACTTCTATTCTTTAGAGTAGTTAGTACTGAGATAGGCACCTCTCCTGGGAAGGTACTATTCATCAGCATGCCTGCAGGAGGGGTACAAAAATGGTCATTGCCTTCTCAAATGCTAATCTAAGAGAAAATGAAATTCTCCATTCAAGACCAGATCTTAGTGGTGATGGTCTCTGGATCTGCAAATTCAAAGACTTTGTCAGTCTTAGCATTAAACTAACGTACAACAGAATTTTTCAGATGGTGGTGGTGGTGGTTGAGATCTCCCATGCCAAATTCTCTGACAGTAACTAAAAGATAGAGTCCTCTGACAACTCACCCTCTGAATTAGAAGCAGTAGAATATGAATCATTGCTGATTATTGACTGTTCTTTCCTCACAGCACATTTGGTGGCACTAAGATGCTTCCAGGATGTGAATGAGGAGATGTTGTTCTGCAGGAATTATTTGTTTGGCAGAGTGCCTATGCCCATGACTCAGATTGAACATGATATATTCTTGAGTGATCTCCCCCTAGGTGATAAGTTGTTTGATAGCCCATGGTTGTGAGAGTCCTCTTTGGAGTCCAACTCTGAGTCAGAGGAGAGGAGGAAAGACCTAGGGGGTCTTTTCTGTCTTTTATTTCACTAATGCCTAGGACAAGGAGTGACCCCACAACACGGATGAACGCCAGCACGGAAACCAGTTAGATGATCAAAGTGGTGGCCATGATGCTTGTTGACGGATGTGTTTACGAGATGCCAATTTAGTGGGTGACATTGAAGGTGAAAGAGGCAAGAAGAAAGAATCTTCCTTTTGTTTTGGTTCTAAGCTCTTGATATCAAGCACTCTTTTAAGATGGTTGCTGAGCCTTTAATAGTCTTATGCATGACCACACTCACAGCAGATATCAATATCTCACAAGGATAATTGGACAATGACTTTGATATCAACCTCCCTGGTCTATGAGACATTAGTATCCATGTCTGGATTCTGGTAATTTTGATGCCATGCTTCCATACCAATAAGGCATTGGGGAGTATCATGACATACTGCTTAAAACACCCAGGGTGCTGGTCCCTGTATATTCCAGGGAAATCAAACAATGGCAGAGGGAAATGACAATCAGATTCGAGTATGGCTCTGTACAGAACTGAGGCATCACACCATAATAAAATGGTGGAATATAGTGTCCTTCTGCTGGTGATGAATTTTGTGGAGGCTTTTTCAACGTTGAATTTGATCCTCGTGATAATCTGTGTAATCGGTCCCAATCAATGCTGAGTTGTTCTAGTTAAGGTTTTCCCTAACCAGTGGGGAAAGTTTATGTAATGTCTGTTAGACATGCTGGCTCTCCATTCTGGATACTGACTAATTACTGTGGATTATGCCTGAATTTGGGTTATCTCTTCTTCCAAGGCTGAGATGAAATATGCAGTCTCCTCTTGTTCCTTCTCAGAAGACTATGGGGAGGGCCTTGATGCATGAGGTTCACTAATTTTCAAAATCTTTGGCTTCTCTTTAATGTATTAGCTTTGTGTTTCTGCTTAGCATCTGAGCAAGAGTTGAATCAGATTCAGTGATTTTCTTTATTTTCAAAATTGATGCCAAAAATGTTCTTGACACCAATACTGATGATCCATTGGACATCAATACTGGTTCTTGGGGCTGATGGCACGTCTGAAGTACATGGTACATTGTTGGCACTGGAAGGCAGTAACTGTGGGCTCTCAGCATCTGCTGGTGCCTGAGCATCTTGTTTGGCCAAGGCTGGTTCTGAATGGCTTTCAGAATGGTTTGCTTGGAAGGTGTCATACATATAAGACACTGCTGGAATCAAGGAAGTCTGCTGGGATAGTGATCCCACTCCCTAAAGAGCTTTTTCCTAAAACCATGATGGTGAACCCTGGCACTTCAGATGCTCTTGGACTTCAATTCCAGGAAGCCCAAGTCCCCGTGAATCCACATGAATGGGTTTGCTGCGATTCATCCGGCCCGTGCTGCACCGCCCTCATCGCTCCTGGAGGCGGAAGTAAAACACGACAAAGAGCGGTGTGGATGAATTGCAGCAAACCCATTTGTAATGGATTCATGGAGGCTTGGGCTTCTGGGAATTGAAGTCCAAGAACATCTGGAGTGCCAAGGTTCACCATCACAGTCCTAAAAACTAAACTTTAAATGTAATTGCTCGTTCTTAAGCAAAACCTTTGTAAAGTTGTGGCAATGCTGGCAAGATTGTGTCTAGTGCCCCTCACCGAGGTACTATAAGAACATAAAATATGAAGTGGATTTTACTGTTGTATGAAATGCACTTCTTAAAAGAGCTAATTGAAATCACAAAATGTGGGAAGACCTTATAAATAGAGGCGGAAGGTCTCAGAACATTGGATACTAACAAAAAATTGAGGAAAGGAAGATGACTTAGACCAGAAGGCAATAAAAACAAGTAAGGTTTTTTTTTTGAGAAAGCAGAAGAGAAAAATAGCTCAAAGCAAACATTCCTATGAGTTTCCTCAGCAGCAACTGAAGTGAACTGAGAGATAGCCATTGAGTGAACGAATATGAACAAGAGGGAGCTAGTCTAATGGTTTCTTTCTTTGAGCTCTAGAATGTCCCGATGGGTTTTCCAGATACAGAAACATTCATATGTGTAATTCACAGAAACGGTAAAGAAGAACCACCCAAGATATTAATCTACTGTCAAAGGAAAGATGAAAAACAAATATTGAAAAGCTTGGCAGAAAATTCCGTAAGAAAAATCATCCAAACAAATTATTCAAAAGTGACTTTTTTTCAAGATCAATCACAACAAGAAAGGAGAAGAGCCAGCCAGGGTTGCACAATCCTCCAGAAGGTGGGAACAGGAAACCACTTCTGTGTATTTTCTACTTAGAAAACTGACTTGACGCCATGCATTAATTATTAAAATGAGCAAAATTAGCAAAGAGGTTTGTGGCAGCCTCAGAGCCTTTAGATGGTTGTGAGTGAAATCTTGCATTTCGCCATGGTTTCTTTACAACTGAAGAGCCCTTTCAGAAATGTTGATGTAACCGGATCCTTAAGGCAAGCATGACCAAACTATGGCCTGCAGGCCATTCTGGCCAAGGAAGGAAACAAGGCCCAGCTGGGGTGGCCCTATCTGGCTACAAAAGCCACGCCACGGCCAGGACTGCCAACTCCATCGGCATCTCCCCGGGCCAGTCCGGCCAGGGAAGGAAACTCAAGCCAGCTGGGTGGCCCCAGCTGGTTACTAAAGTCGCACCATGGCCGCGGTCGGGACAGCCAACTCCACCAGCTTCTCCCTGGGCCAGTCCAGCCAGGGAAAGAAACTCACTGGTGCCCCATCCAGGGCCAGCTTAAAAGGACGTGATGGGTGGCAGGACTTCTCCGCCATGTCCTTGGACTTTGCCTTCTGCAGGGGATGAGAAGCCATCACAGCTGTGGGTGCCAGGGTCCCTCCATCACCGGCATCCCACCCCGCCCTGGGCCGTCTAAGAGGGATGCAGTAGGCGGCAGGACTTTTGCAACCTTTCCCCGGACTTTGCCTTCTGCTGGGACGGAGAGGCCATCCCATCTGTGGACACCAGGGCCCCTCCATTGCCGGTGCCCCATCCCACCTTAAAAAGGATGCTGTGATGGCAGGCGGTGGGATTTCACCCCCCGCCCCCTGGACTTGCCTTTGGCCAGGGCGGAGGAGCCACCGTAGTGGGGTTGTATATCATAGTTGTTGTTATGGGCCGTTTTTGCAGGATGTGGATTGTGTAATTTTTTGTGCCTACTGTATTATTATATATTGGATATTGTATATTATTGTTAAGTGCTGTGTTTCGTTTGTTGGATGTGTATTGTATAATTGTTGTACCTATTGTATTGCTGTATATTCTGTAAGCCACCTAGAGTCGCTTTCGTGAATGAGGCTGCATAGAAATCTAAAAATTAAATTAAATTTAAAAAGCTGAAATCATTTTCTAAAATTTGCCTCTCAAGAAACACAGAAAGCCTGTATAGGGAATATACAGACAGTATATTATTTATTCACCTTTAAAATACTATAGAAAAATCAAAACTAAGAATTACATTTGTTTTTCAGTAAATACAATCTAGTGAACGTCTATTCTTTCTACTGAAATCAATATAATTATGAGAATAAATGTTTTCCTGATGGATGTTACTACCACATGTATGGAACAATACTATTTTTTTATCCCAGCAATATTTAAGGTAAATTACCTTTGCCCCATGTTTATGAAGTACTTCCATAACATCGTTGTGAGCTCTTTCCGCAGCAATATGCAAAGGAGTCATGAAACTAAAAGAAAATAATACAGAAATAGGTAAACAGCGGTCATAGATTTCCTTTAATGAAATACAAATCTAATTTTAAATAATGAACATACTCTTTGTTTTTCTCATTGACATTGGCACCTTTCCGAAGCAACAACTCAGTGACCTGTTTCCGTTTAGGGTGAAGAGAAGCCACAGCACAGTGCTGTAAAAGAAAAGAACAACAAGCTAGGAAAGTTAAGCCTAAAAAGAAAATCAAAATAGAAGAAAATATTGGAAATCTAAACTGAGAAGGCTAGAGTTAACTGTATAGTTTAAGAGTACAGTATATGGCAAATAATTTGCTTCTTTGGATGCAGATCTGTCAGGATTCCAAAGAAGAAACGTGGTGGAAAAGTGGAAAAGAACAGCGCATGCAGTCCAAGCTCTCTTTACTGCATCAGAGGAATTCCTCTGCCAAAGAAACACACCATATTTAAATCAGAAGCACATCTTGCCTCTTGAAGAGCAGCAACTGCTCTTGTGGAGCAGGAAGCAAAACTCTTGGAATGTGCACAGTCCTCCACATTCATGGGAAAGAAATGTCTCCCTTCCAATGCTGCTCCATCCATCCAGCCCAGTTGCCTCTCTCTATCCTGACAGTGACAACTTAAGAGTTGGAAGACACATAAAGGAGGCAAACCTTCTATTACCTGCCCACTCTCATGGCTACGCCAAATGACAAGCCAAAGGAATGGCGGCCATTCTCATGTTGCAAGGACAGCTACATTGCCATTCTCTTTCAGGGAGGCATCTACCAGCAGCACACTCACATATAAAACCCCTCCAAACCCAAAAACACAAAGCCAATTAGTCAGCAGTATTTGAAAATGCTTCAAACTCTGGATGAGATTAATCTTGGTTAGCATTTGCTCTGGTATTGCAACATAACCTATTACAGTAAAAGTGGCAATTTACAAATATAAGGACAAAGGAAAGAGAGCATGACCCTTCAAAACTATCCCCAAACTGATAGTTGATGAAGAAATGACATATTTGTCTGAACTGGTCCTTTGTAAGCCTTTCTTTCTAACAAATAAGCAGACATTTCCTATTCTAGCCAAGACTGACAGTGAGTGAAACATCTGCAAAGAGACATGATGTATTTAGCAACTGTACTTCTTGTTTCAGAAGAAACATTGAGAAAAAAATGGGAAAAGAAAAAGAAGCATTAACTAGAAGGTACCCCTAATATCAACATTAAGTCATCAACAAGCCAAGCATTATGTTTTATTGGCAATGGACTGGGCTATATTTGTCTTGAAGATGCCAGTTTAACTGTAGATAACTTTAGCCACAAATTGTATGCATAAAGTCTAAACTACTGCCTAAGGCAAGCATAGTGACTCCATATATCTTACCAATGCTGTCTCATGGGACTGTGGCTGCTTGAAATTAATGACCTCCAAGGCAAGTGTCTTCTTTACTTTGGCTAAGTCAGCTTCTCTTGCTGCTTGTAGTAAGGAATGTCCCTTAAATTCATCTGTATGGGGGACAAACAACATTTGTATGTTTCAAGATCATGCAACATGTGTTTTAAAAAATTAAACAGTTAAAATATTTCCACTGCGGGCTATATGGACTTCTGTGAAAACAAAAGAATGTTCCTGTTCCAAGAATAAACAATTTGTATTCAAATGAAGAACTAGACTAATGGGCAGAAGTTTCAAACCAGAACTTTCACAGTATGATTCAAAGTCAAAACCAGAACATGAAGAGGAGGAAAAAAATCCAACAGTGAATCCTAAATAAAAGATATTTCCAAAGTGTCTCCATTCACTCCAATGCTGACAAAACATCCTTGCATATATCTCCACTATACATAAACTGAAGTCTGAACTAGATGTGACCTTTATCCATGCAGCAGCACAAAAGCCTGAATAATTCAAAATATCTTTCACCACTCCATAATGCAAAGCATTGGTGCTATCTTCCTGGAAAAAAAAATAAGTCAGACAGAAGAAACTGTTTCTGAAACCTAAAAAAAAAAACCTACTGGGATATAGTCAAGTATGCTTTGCTTATAAATTGGATAAACTGGATTCTAGATCCTGAGTTATATGTATTAATTGCTAAAAATAATTTTAAAATTGCCCCATAATAATCCAAGTTATTTAACTGTTGAATGTTGAGTCCCATATAATTTTCTTTATGTGTTTTACTGGACAGCCATTATGATAGTGTTGGGGAAATGGGCTTTCTGGTACGTTTATGGGTTAAGCCCAAGATGTGGCATTGTTTTTAATGAAGTCCAGAAGTAAAGTTGGCCAATGTTGAAACGGACAATGATTGCCACAGGATGTGATGTTATGACAAGCCCACTCATTTCTCTGGTTCTTGTATTTGTGCATTAAATTCTTAAATAAGGTCAGTATGTTCTGAGATGAGAGTTTGTTCTTTACTATATGAGTTTAAAGGAGAGCTGAATTTCCTTTTGAACTTTCAAGATATTTAATTCCCAGCAAGAGCTGGATGCATCTTGCTTATTGAGCTGAATAAATCTTACAAAAGACCTCAGCGTGTTGGAATTTATTCCCTCTCTTGTCTGGTGGGGAAATTGGGGATTTAGCCCACCAAGATAAACAAACTGCATATTTGCAACAATGCTATATAATGTTTTAAATAATTAAACACAATGTTGATCAAGCAGATTTTCACTGCAAACAATGGAAAGCCAAGCAAACAAGTAAATTATTATCCATATATGAGTTTAATAACAGAATGGGGAAGCCAAGGAACTCAAACCTCTCTACTTTTTAGACTGTAATCAGTCCATCAAGATAGTTCTGGGATGGAGTCAACAGTTGTGGCACATGTGGTACCAGTGATGTGTGGTATAGCTAGCGCAGTCCTAAACACTGAATTTAAGCTATTAGGTTGGAGGCTGAAAGCCAGGAACTAGAAGGAAGCGCTCTTTAAAATGTCAGTACTGTATCCCAATTTCAGTTCATTGATAAGATAATGATGTAAGAGAGGAGGAGTTTAGATCTGTTCCGGGATAAAGAACATTTTGGCACCTATAGTCACAGACAAAAGGGATGGACTTAATGCAATGAGACTGCTAGTGTCCAGCACCAAACAAGCAGCAGCAGTTTTAGAAACCAAAACTGAGTGGAAGCCTGATACTCCCACCATGCCACTCTCTTTGGGCTGGTTCACTGGGTCCTGACTGCTATTTAGGTGAGAAACATTTGGAGAAGGGCCCCATACAACGGTATTTCTAGGTTAAAAGTCCAACAAGTTGTAGTATTTGTTTCCAAAGGAGAACATATCGAAGCAGGGATAAAGAAAGACTCATACAGTGGAGAAAACAACTAGGATGTAACCATATCTAGATTAAAAATCTTAGCTAATTAGCAACAAAAGGAAACAAAACTCTAGCCTAGTGGTTCTCAACCTTTGGTCACCAGACCCCGGGGGCCCACAATGTTGTCACAGGGGGTCCATGAAGGCTTAAAGTAGCAGTGGGGAGCACTCAGCCTGGAAACAATGTGCCTCCTTTCCCCACAGCCCTCAATGCTCCTCTCATACTCACACACGCCGCAGTTCTGAATATTTGATGCAGTCTATTGCTTTAAATCTTAAATTAAGTCTTAGTGGTACCCAGCCATAAAAGGTATTCAATAGGGGTATGTGATGAAGGGAAGGTTGAGAACCATGCACTAGCTGTTTTTTTTTCTCTTTTAAAAAAGAAGGAACATAAGCTTGCACAAAACAAGGATGAATTAAATTGTGCAAAAGGCAAGCAAGTGTATTGAGGAAAATATTATGGGTAACTTTGATTACAACTGTAACAATGTATTTTAAGTATTCCAAAAACCAGGAACTAGTTATGAAGGCAGCGAAACCACTAGATAACAAGCAGTTTACAAGAGTGATAAAAAGGGGCAAAGAGGTTGCAGAAAATGAATAATAATTATTTGCCACTGTTTCCATTGCAGAAGTTGCAGGATAGATACTGGTGACTATGGTCCAGAAGGGAATCTCTTCTAGTTAAAAGCTGTGGCAAGAGATGAAATTACAGATGCAGAGGCAAAATAAAACCACTGTCACAAGACAATATTCATATGATAGTTCTTTTTTTAAAATAAAAAAACCTGTGCACTGGTTATCCAGTGGAAGCAATTTTTTGTACTAACAATAGCAGCGATAAATATTTTAAAACAAATTATCCAAAATTTCAGGTTTTTACAGGGCACCCATGATCTAAAAGATCGATTCCTCTGGCTTCTGGAAATAGTCACACTGAATTTTGGCATACATCTTTGTTTTCAAAAACAAACCAAAGTAGAGATTCTCAATAAAGAGACTTCTATTAGAGATACAGTAAAACACTGGATAACAATTGGATCGGATAACGCTAAAATCACATAACGTTAAGTAATCTGGAGAGGAGAATTGGATCAAATAACGTTAAGGTCCTATGGGATGGATCGGATAACAACCGCTAAAGCCTGTGCGGTTACAATGTATCTCTATGGAGCTTTAACGTTATCTGATCCATCCCATAGGATTTTAACATGGATCAGATAACACTAAAAATCGGATAACACCAAGACTTGTGGAACCAAGTTTTAGCGTTATCCGATGTTTTACTGTACAGCATACTGCACCATTTTCAAAAATCACAGCATGCACAGACCTTGTCAAGACACAAATGACAATTTTCACATTAGGGATACCTACAAGTGAGCCTCTCTTTCAGCTCAGGTGTTGGGGCCATGTCCACAGCACTCTTCCCATGACAGTTGACTAATGTTGGATCTGCACCATGACTCAATAATAAAGAACAAACTTCCACACGATTCTTGGAAGCAGCTTCATGTAATGGAGTAAACTGCCAGAGATCCATTGCATTAACACAGGCACCATGCTGAGTAAAGGAAAATAAAATAAAAGATAAGTTAAAATTCTTGTGTACATAATATTGTTTAATCTAAGGATGCCCAATTTTTTTGGGCCATGGGCCGATCATGTGGTTGAGTATGCCAGTTACGTGGTTCCTCCCACCAGAAGAGGAAACATAATGTGCCCGCACATGTACATAAAAGGTAAAGGTTTCCCTTGCTCGAAAGCCAGTCGTATCCGACTCTAGGGGTCAGTGCTCATCTCTGTTTCTAAGCCGAAGAGCCAACGCTGTCTGCTTCTGTAGACGTTTCCATGGTCATGTGGCAGGTATGACTAGACACCGGAGCGCATGGAATGCTGTTACCTTCCCACCGAAGTGGTCCCTATTTATCTACTTGCAATTTCTTGCTTTCGAACTGCTAGGTTGGCAGGAGCTGGGACAGAGACGGGAGCTCATTCCATCCTGCAGTACTCGGGAATCGAACTGCTGACCTTCCGCCTCCCAGTCAGTGTCTTAGTAACACTGCCATAAATGACCCGCAGATGTCGTAAACATTTATGACAGCCACAGGTCATTTACGGCAGTGTTGTGCACATGTGTGGGCACATTATGCGGATGTGTGTTTTGCTTCTGGGAGTGGAGAAGGTGGCGTAAGTCAGATGATTTGGCATTGTGGACCAGATTCAGTCCATGGGCCATAGTTTAGACAACCCTGGTTTAATCTGCAGTGCTCAACAGAATTATAATTCTTCAATTAAAAAAACAATTGGATTATAACCAATAGATATTGTGGTGATATCAGTTCAAATAATGTAATCGGCAGTTAATTAAAGAGTTAATTAACTCTTGATTCAACTTTCTATTCAATTCGTTTCATAACATGTTAAATCTCTTATCTGCCCTTGGACACTACTGGATCCAATAGGTTTCAAATGGTTTTGAGGGGTGGGTGTTTCCAACTAAACTAGTTAGTGTCCTCGAAGCTCAGGTTGCCAGATGGTACTCAGAGGCTGCCTTGGTGGTTGACACACCTTCTCCTAAATGCCCCCTCCACTGTAGAGCTTGTCTGACCCCATGATTCATGGAGGAACTCCAAACGATAAAACAGCAAAGGAGAAGGCTAGAAAGTAGTGGAGGCATGCTGCCTCAGATCATAACTTGACTCCACCAAATAGCTCAGCTGAGCCCCTAATTGGATAGGTGATCTCTAATCATACAGGAGCACGCATTGCCAGTCTCAAGAATTGACAACTCCAATACTTGCTAAGTAAGGCTGTCCTTGTTACCAATTACAATGGGTCCAGAATGCAGTGGCCAGACTGATTATCAGGGTGAAACATTTCAAACATATCTCTCCAGCTCTGGACCATTTGCATGGTTATGCATTCAATTCTGTATCAAGAACAAGGAGTTTATGTTGACATAAAAAGCAGTATATGGTTTAGGTCAGTGATGGCGAACCTTTTAGAGACCGAGTGCCCAAAGTGCAACCCAAAACCCACGTATTTATCGCAAAGTGCCAACACAGCAACAGGGGAGGAAGGAAACGCTACCCTTGGACTGCTAGGCAGAGGGACAGCGTGAACTCTGTGCTGGGTGGGAGAGAGGAAGTGCTCCCATTGGGCTGCTGGGCAGGGCGAACTCTGTGCTGGGGTGACTGCACGGATGCCCACAGAAATGGGTCTGAGTGCCACCTCTGGCACATGTGCCATAGGTTCGCTATCACTGGTTTAGGTAAGGGATGGCCAACCTACGGATTGCAGGCCGTCCCCGGCCCAGGGCACGATTTCATGTAGCCCACCATTTCATTTATTCGATTTGTATACCGCCCTACTCGGTACAATTGACTCAAGGCGGTTTACAGAAACCATACATATAAGACAATCAAAAGTAATATAACATATAGCATAATCACAGGTCATACAGTATAATACAATAAATATAACAATACAGTACAGCAGTGCAATAAAACAAAACCACACTGCAAAATAAGGTTACAAAATACAATTCCAGTTACATATACATGACATAGTCTCAGTAATGCAATGCAATGTAAAAATAAAGTACATGATCCAACATTGTCAGGGTTCTTACCCTAACCGCAAGCATGCTCTGGAAGCCATGGCAGCATCCCGCTGGAGAGGGCTTTTGTAGCCTGGCGTGGGGGTGAGGCTCGGGAGCGCCGGCAGGTGAAACGAGTCCTGGCGCTCCCAGCCCGAGTCCTCCTCGCCCAGTTGGGTCCGACGTCCAGGTGGCGGGGAAGCCTCCCGCTGCAGAGGGCTTTTGTAGCCTGGCGTGGGGGCGAGGCTCGGGAGCGCCGGCAGGTGAAACGAGTCCTGGTGCTCCCAGCCCGAGTCCTCCTCGCCCAGTTGGTCCGACGTCCGGGTGGCGGGGAAGCCTCTCGCTGCAGAGGGCGAGGCTCGGGAGCGCCGGCAGGTTAAACGAGTCCTGGCGCTCCCGGCCGGAGTCCTCCTCGCCCAGTTGGTCTGACGTCCGGTAATCAAGTTCAGCATCTTAACCACTAAGCCACCACAGACCTTAGTATAGGTATAGGACCTTGTTATCTAGTAGAATATCTCTTCCAAAGAACTATTTGTTTGCATTACCCAATCTGCTCAAACAGTGCAGCTCCAGGTGCCAACACTGAGACTGGCTAGGAAGACTGTAATGAGGAGTCCACCTTGTCAGTGGAGCTTCATGAGGCCCCATCCCTGGATAACAGTCAAGAAACAACTCAAAAAGTTAAGTTGTACTTACCAGTAATAACTTCGAGTATGTATTCTGTGAATTCACTTTTGGGTTCTGCGCCTGTGCGGAGCCATTACCGGAGCTTTCAAGCTGATTGAATAAAAGTTTGAATGTTAGGGCCGCCCACCTTACGGCGCCATTTCACACTCTTTTCTCAGTTAATACTTAAGCCAAGCACGGGATAAAAATAAGTTATCTCATCCGTGCAGCTCAAGTGCGGAGGAAGGGTGGGAAAGTGTGAATTCACAGAATACATACTCGAAGAACGAAAGTTATTACTGGCAAGTAATACTTACTTTTCTCCTTCGTGTATTCTGTGAATCCCCACTTTTGGGAGAATCGCAAGCTCACACTTAAATTGTAGGCGGGCAACTGGATGAGATGAATCCACAGTCGCACACATACGGTCACGTCAGGTAGACAGGATGGACCCTCATGGGCATGGAGACTGGAGCCCTCTGGCAGGGATGACATGACTAAGTCTGGCATCTGCAGGGGCTCTGGTGTCCATCCAGTAATGCTTGACAAATGTAGAAGGTCTGGGCTAGGTGGCAGCTTTACAAATGTCTTCAATTGGTGTGCCCTCCAGAAAGGCAGTGGAGGTGGCAACAGCCCTGGTAGAATGTGCTCTAACGTGAGGAGGAGGAGACAGAAGCAATCTCATAAGCAAGATGGATGACAGATGAGACCCATTTGGAGAACCTCTGTGATGTGATGGGTTCTCCCTTGGACTTTCCTCCATGTGCCACAAAAAGGCATTGTGTCTTTCTGAATTCCCTTGTTCTGCTAATGCAAAACAATAAAGTACCTTTTTTGGTCCGAGGTTGAGTTTGGAAAGAAAGTTGGCAGGGAAATGGACTGTCCCAAATGGAACTCACAAACAACCTTAGGGAGAAAGATGATGTCTAGATGGAGAACCACCCAGTTGTTAAAAGAATTTGGTGAACAGTGAATCCACATGAAGTGCGGTAAGTTCACATGTTCTTCTGGCAGATGTGATGGCCACCAGAAAGGCAGCTTTCCATGTCAGAAGGCAAAGGCCGGCAGTAGCCAGAGGCTCAAACGGAGCTTTGGTAAGCGCAGTCAGAACAGTGGATGACCACTGTGCGGCTGGAGACCTTGCAAGTGGAAAAGTGTTACGGAGGCCTTTTAGAAACCTTTTCACCATTTGGTCCCTGAATGCCGTGGAAACTATGGAGCCCATTGGAGAGTGTGCCACAATGGTTGCCAAATGCACTCTGATCGATGCAAGTCCTAAGCCAGTCTTCTGCCAAATGGAATAAATACCCCATAATGTCCTGGAGGCAGTCACAGTTCAGGCTCACCGGTTTGGAGTCGAGGAAGGCATGAAACCATTTGTATTTAGATGCATAGGACCTCTGTGTAGAGGGCCTCCTACTCATGTTGAGTATTCATGCCAATCTGGGGCTATCCTCCACGCCGTGAGATGCAGGATGGGCAAGTCGGAATGGAGTTGACCATTCTCCATTTGGAGCAGCAACAGAGAATCCGGTAGCGTGAGTGATTGTGAAGACAGCTGTAGTAGAAGATGATACTATGGCTGTCTTGGCCATGCCGGTGTGATTAGAATCGCTTGAGCTCGATGATGGAGCATCCGGATTAGGATGTTCTGGATGAGTGGAAACACAGGGAACGTGTAAAGATAGACCAAGTTCCACCGTTTCATGAAGGCATCGCCCTCGGAGGCTAGCCCGATTTCTGCTCTGGAGCAGTATCTTGGGTACTTGTGGTTTGTTACCGAAGTGAAGAGGTTGAGATCCGGAACCCCCTGCTAAAGACAAATGGACTGGAACACTTGGTTGTCCAGTTCTCATTCGTGAGCCGTGAAGCTCAGCCTGCTCAGCCCGTCGGCTAAGACATTCAGTTTGCCTTGAATGTGGATACGAATGGGGAAAACGTGTCTCTCCAGGCACCATTTCCACAGTTCCACTGCCAGGTAAAGAAGTGTCATTGATTTCGTGCCTCCTTGCTTGTTGAAACAGGCTATCACAGTGGTATTGTCTGTTGCGATTTGGACAGCCTTGCATGACAGCACCATTTCGAAGGACCTCAGAGCCTTCCCAATGGTGAGCAGTTCCAGGTAGTTTATATGAAGAACTGCTTCCTCCTGTGTCCATAAGTTGTTCACAGTTAGAGACCCCCAAGCAGCTCCCCATCCGAGGTTGCTTGCGTTGGTCAAGATCTGTACCTAAGGTTGAGGGGAGTAAAAATGCTTTCCCTTTGCCACATTTAGAGGTTATATCCACCATGCTAGCAGTTTGGCATGAGGAACCACAGCTATAGTTGATGCCATAAGTACTAGCAGTCTCTGAGTCTTCTTTGCTGGCACATAAGTCCTGCGCCAAAAGATTTCTATCACCTTGGTGATGTCCTGTAGGAGCTTTGGAGAGGCGTAGGGTCTGACATTGAGTGAGTCGAGTATCGCTCCAATGTACTTGACGCGCTGAGATGGATCCAGTTTCAACTTGTCGTAGTTGATCCGTAGACCAAGACTCTCCATGAGTCATACCATGTAAACGATGTCCCGAATGGTCTTCTTTTCTACCACAAAGTATCTCAAGTAGAGACCATCGCTCCATTTGGACGGTGGTACAGTTTCTATAGCTCCTTTCGACAGTAGCGTTGCCACTTCTTCCTGCAGGTGAAAGGATGGAAGCCTGCGACGGAGCTTGATGACTTAAGGAACTCATACCATGGTCTGGAGGTGGACTGTCCAGGCAAGGCCAAACCAAAGAACTTCGCTGTGGTCTTGGTCTACTGCAGTTTGTTCAGGGCCTTATCCGTGTCGTGGGCAAACAGACCTTGGCTGTCAGAAGGCAGATCTTCTATTAGCTTCTTGGTAGGCTCCTCGAGCTCAGTGGAGTGAAGCCAGGCATGCCGATGCAATAGAATGGACATGGACATGTCCTTTGTCATTCATGTGACGGGCCGTCCTCATCTGTTGCTCAGAGAGGTAATCGCCCTCATCACAGATGAGGGCCTCATTGCAGGTCAGCGGGCAACTTGACCGCAAAGGACTTCGCCCACTCCCAGAGATGGGAATTGTAAAGCCCCATCGCTGTAGAACAGTTCTCTGCATGGAGTGACAATGACATGGTGGCGTAAAGCTTCTGCCCCAATGTGTCAAGCTTCTTGCCCTCAGATGAAGATGGCATTATTATTATTATTATTATTATTAAATTCAAATTTATATGCCGCTCTCCTTGCCGAAGCAACCCAGAGCGGCTAACAATGTTACAATAGAAAACATAATATACATACAATATAACAAGTATAATACAATCAATGTGGTCGACAAGACCTTCATAAAAATAATAAAAAATATATAAATACAGTACAGTCAAAGAAATACAAAAAACAATCATGGATAAACAGTACAAAGCAATAGGGAAAGTCCTCATCCCTTATAAATATTTCAATTAGTAAATATACATTTATCTGGAGGAGTGGCTGGCTGTGGTTCAGCTGTGACGGTGGTAGCGGGACTGGCGTCCTTAGTCGGCGGTGGCAGAAAAGTTCATTGGGGGCGGCGGCAGGTCTTATAGCCGCCCGCCCGTGCCGCGCTACAGCTGGGCTCACTCTCCGGGCTGAACCGGGAGGAGGGCGGGAGTAACACCTCACCGCTGGTCTGTTTCCAGGCGAGATGGAAAGTCTCGCCCGGTCGCCCAGGTGTTCCTGCTCCCCTCAGCCAAGCTAGCGAGGGGAGCGTCCGGCGTCCTGCAGCTAACTAGTCTACATTGATTAAGTCGATTTTGTTTATTTTGTTATTTACTAGATATGCTATTTGTTCTTCTTATAGCTCATTAATTATTAATATTGCTGTGTAAGTGAGTGAGTGAGTGAGTGAGTGAGTGAGTGAGTGAGTGAGTGAGTGAGTGAGTGAGTGAGTGTGTGTGTGTGTGTCTGTCTGTCTGTCTGTCTGTGTGCGTGCGTGCGTGCGTGCGTGCGTACGCATGCACTGTGGTCTCAAGCCTATTTACAATGTGTGAACCATGTTATATTATGTGGTTATTTGTACAGATTAAACACAGAACAGATCAAAATGGTAAACTTCTACCACTGCATTGGGCAAAATTTATTACTTAATGTAGTAGATTGTATTACATCAACTGAATCAATGGTGACTGAGTAAGTCAACTCATCCATAGGTTCCACTGATTCTAGTAGGCTTATTCTAACTGTGATTTATTCTGCTAAAGTAAGTTGAAGTTACATTAGGCCTATTTGAATCAACAGAACTAACAGAAAGGCTGCCTCACCAAATCCTCACTGATTGAATGGGTCTCCTCTAGGGCATGTTACTATTCTAAGCAACACAATTTTGGCCATGAAGGAATAATTTGTCTATATTCACCTTCAACAGGAGTTCTGTAACTTCAAAATGTCCATAGGAACAAGCATTATGGAGAGGCACAAGTCCACTGTAATAAATAAAGATAAAATTAGCCTCACACATCAAAGAATTTGGAAGCATAATCAACATAAGGAAAGAGACATTAAAACTTTCAAACCTTAAAGACTATTTGGTGAAAAATGCAAAATCACATCTATTTAATGCTTCCAGGTACAGTATATAAAAATCTAAGCACATAATAATCAACACATATATACTTCTATTAACGCAGACTCAAATACTGACAAAGGCACGGAGCGGTATTAAATCCATTATCTAAGCCAGGCACATGAATCTATTCAGACTGGTTTGCAACCTGGCCACAGCATTCTGGAGCCGCCCCAATATCTGTATCAAGAACAAAGGCAGACTGCATCCACAGCACAAGTTGTAAAGGAAAGAGAGTTGTGTGTCATCAGCACATTCATAACAAACTCCAAATCTCCAGACAACCTCCTCAGTGGCTTTACACAGATGTTAAATGACATTGGGGGATGTCCAACCATGAGGAACTCCATATGGGAGTATCTATAGGGATGAAACAACCTCTCCATGTCAGATCATTTGAGGGCAACCATCGGAGAAGGAACAGAGCCATCATAATAGAAGTCTTCTGGTTCCTAAGCAAGACAACCTCTCTAAAAAGGATACCATGGTCAACAGTATCAAAAATCACTGAGAGATCAAGGAGCACGAGCAAGGATGAGGCCCCAGGTCAGTTTTCCAGACAAAGTCATTATGCAGTATGACCAGTGGTGCCATGATGAGACCTGAAGCCTAGCTGGAATAGATCTAGGCAGTTGGTTTCATCTAAGAACACCTACAGTTGATACACCACAAATCTCTCAGTCAGTCACCTTTACCATGAATGGTAGGTTGGCAACTAGTCTGAAGTTGTTTGCATCACCAATGACCACATTCACCTTTTTTGGGAATGGGCCAAATAATTGTCCCTTTTAAGCAAGAGAGCTTATTTCTTGCAATGAAGAACTGATAATCCAGACGTCCCATTCATGTGTCACTTCTTCGGCATGTATTACTAGCCAAGATGGCGAAATGATCAAATGAGAAGGTGGTGACTTTGCAATATGCCAGTGACTTGTCAACCTCATCAGCTGTTACAAGTTGAAACTGATTCCAGAATATAGGACCAGACAACTAATTGGATGTCTCAACCTGGACTACTGTATTAACTGAGAAGTCAAGGTTCCATTGGATGGCCTTGACTTTTCATCTAAAATATGTGGCAAAATCAAACGTTGGTTTCTTTTTTCTGTAAAACCCTCACATCTTTCCCCTTCTCGACTGCTAACACCTAACTCTCTTCTACCAATCTTCTTCTGAAGTTTCCACGTGTAAAATTAAGTACAGTCAAACCTCGCTTAAAGAGCAGAATTTTCTCTGAATGTTCATTTCGCTTAACAAATAAAACCAACCAAAAACTCACTTAACAAATAAATCAGGTTCGCAATTCCCCCCCCCCCCCCCAAGAAGTCACAACTGGTCACTTACAATGGTGTTTTACTTAAAGAGCAAACTTGCTTAAAGAGCAATCCTGTGGAACACATTATGCTCTTTAAGCGAAGTACAACTGTAAATGATTTAAAATTAAACACAAAAACATAATAAAGAATCACTTCCATTGTTATGAGCAATAAAATTCTTCTTCAACAACAACCTATCCCAAACTGGCTTTGAAACTCTCCTAGGTTTCAGAAGTATCTTGTAATGTATAACAGAAGAATGCATTCTGGCAAGTAAAGCTCTATCATTAGGCAAGGAAAGACAGATAGCTTGGCAGAGAGATGCTGCAATGGGGGAGAGCAGGCAGAGGAGTGGAAGAGTTGCAGAGAAATGTTGGAAAAGAAAGCTCCCTGAACTACATGACGTGCTGAGCTCCCAATCAATTTTGTAATCCAAAACTAAGATAAAAAAACATACCAGTGTCTCAATCAAGAAAGCCTTTGGAGCTAGCCTTGCTGCTTAAATAAAAAGTTATGCCAAAGCTATACTGAAATACATATTTAGTTGCATGGTTCTTTAGATTACACTGATTTTTATAAACCAGAGTTTTTGTATCTGAATAGAGAAAACCCAGGATTCTTTCAAATGTTTACTATGGAAGAAAAAAGTACCGCAAGACATTTGCTCCTTGAAATATCTTGGCTCTTCACTAATAACCTCCAATATTCAGATTCTGGGAAGTACTAGGCCTAGCCACAGTTCAGGTTTGAAAAGCCTTCCCTAAACATAAGAGGGATTGAAAATCATTGTTTTAACCCTTGGAGAGAGGTCCCCGTAGCCACCAAAACAACCACCACCACCACCACCACCACCACCACCACCCTGTGGCATTTTCTCTGTCAACGAAATGTAAATCAAAGCGGTATGGTTTGCTTTTCACATTTAATCTACCCAATATTACTTTTAAAAAAAAGAATAAGCAGTCCACAGTTTTGCTATTTGGTATCAGGAAGAGGCAAGATATCAAATATATGCTTAATGCTGGATATACGGTATGTATGTCTGCTGAGATGATTTTACCAATTATCAGTAAAACAGTTGAGATGAGAGCAACTTTTTCAGTTGATCTGTCCATCCATTAGTCTACTGGGTTTAGGCAGATGGGTATTACACATGATTGACATTTAAATTAGAAAATAAACTGTGCATAGGTCTTAACTGTGAAAGTAATTCATACATTTTAAACAAGATTACAACAGCATGATTCAGGTCTACATACATCCAGGATTTTTTAAAATAGCCAGCATTATTACTTGAATAAGCCTCTGACTGTACTATTTCATGCTGAATCTTAATGACTAGTACTTCTAGATATTACTTAAATGTGGTCTATAACAAAAGTTATCCAGTCAATTCACAAAATTAATACAACATAGTGAGATATACAGCATGTAAGATATGCAATAAGGTCAACACAGCATAAAACAATATCACAATAAATTAGAGGTGTAAGGTAAGAGATGAAATCAGCAATACTAAAATGCAATTAAGTGCTACAAGAATTTCCTTTGGAATTTCTTTTCAAATTTCTGGCTGGGGCAAGAATGGACATTAGAATAATTGTCAGGCACAACTCAATGGACCTAATAAAAAGGCCCCTTCACGTTTATATCCAGACATCTCTATTATTGACCAAAACCAGTAAGTTCATTGTATCATCCTACTTACCCCTTATCCTTTGCATGGACATCTGCCCCATGCTGAAGCAACAGCTGAACTATTCGAACTCTGTTGTATCCTGCAGCCAAATGTAATGGAGTAGACTGCAACAAAAGACAACAATAAAAGCAGTCAAGTGGGTTTCCAAGAGCAAGCCAACTTTCCTCAGTAACATATACTGGAGGAAGAAAAGGGCATAACTAGCATAATTAATTCAGGAGCAATTTTTAAAACTCCTTTTGTGCATTAATGGATCTCCTTTGCATAGATTTTCTTTGAGAAACTCTTCACATAACCATCAACTTGAAAAGCTACTGAATACTGACCATCTGAAATGAGCGAAGGAATACATATACATCCCTCCCTGAAAATCATTTCCCTCAGCTTTCTGTTCCCAATTAATTCACAGAAAATATTTCTTGACTTCTCTAAGACTCCTTATTAATTTGCTCATTAACATGAAATCTGAATTCAGTGCCTTCAGTATATAACTCACAGATAAATGCTGCTCTTTTAAACTCATGTTTGGTGTGAGTAGCAGGCGAGCAAAGAAAAAACTAATTTAGATTTACTTTAAATCCAGACAGGACAGAGAAATTCCCATTAGAGACTGTATCCAAGCTATTTCTAATGGAGCTGCACTCCCTGAAAAAAAATCAAAGACATAGTTGGGAGTACTCATAGATTCTCCCCTAGACCAAGAGTACCTTGGCAGTTCCCACTGAGCTTTTTGCTTGCCTGAGGCTAACACATCATTCCTATTAAGAGTCAGGACTAGCTGTGGTGGCACATTATTTGATTACATTTGATTTGGTTCAGCCCATGCAAAACAGGTAGATGTAGAGTCCTTACCAGATGTCTAAAGCAAACCCCTATTGATAAAATCAGTCATCTAGTAGTCACTGCACCCAGTGACATACATAGAAAGGTTGTAGCTAATAGTGAGATACTCAGAGCATCTTTATGAAATGTGTATCCACTTTTCAGCTACTACCCTGTCCCTCCCAGATTAATCCCAGATTAAAATCAAGGAAACATTTTATCACAGTATCAATGAATCATGAAGGAGCAGCATAAAATACCAGGATTATAATGAGGATAGAAAGAACTGCCCATCTCTTAAAATGGATGGAACCTCCTGAAATCATAGCCACCAGCCAAACAGAGAACTGGGTTATTTAGAAGTCATTTAACAGTCTACAGCAGTGGTCCCCAATTTTCTGGGACATGGAGGCTTCATTAGAGTGTCCTAAAGAGGGCCACATCTTAAATAAAAAAAGTTACGGTAACAAAAATTATTAACCTACTTCTTTCGTGGCCAGATCAAACTTTGAACTGCCAAAATGAAGCCACTTTCTTGGCTTTGTTGTTGGGGATAATTAAACCTGTTATCGCCCCAGCACAGAGTTCGCCCTGCCCCTCTGCCTAGCAGCCCAGTGGGAGCGCTTCCTTCCTCCCCCCAGCACAGAGTTCAGCCCATCCTTCTGCAGCACGGACAGCATCCCATTGAGTTTGGGCACTCTCTCTCTAAAAGGTTTGCCATCACTGCTTTATAATCTCCAGAATCTTTTGCTCGCTTCAATTTACTCCACCTCATTTCTGTCCAAGAGGGCTCATTTCACCAGTCTCTTTTTTAAGGCTATCAGGCTTTTCTTCCCCCAGCCCACATGCTAGTAGCATTCATTTGGGACCTCACTCCTACTTCTAGCCCTTTCTCATTCAGATCTTGCTGTAACCTGCCTTACACCAATTACCTTTTGTTATCATCTTTGTCACGCAGGGTAGTTCCTGGCTTCTGTTTGTGCTCTTACATTTTTTGTCTCCTTCCCAACTCTTCTGTCCTCGTTTAAACCCCAAACACTCTACACCAGTGATGGTGAACCTATGGCACATGTGACAGAGGTGGCACTCGGAGTCCCATCTCTAGGCACCCGTGCAGTCACGCCAGCACAGTGTTTGCCCTGCCCCTCTGCCCAGCAGCCAAATGGGAGCACTTACTCTCTCCCTCCCAGCACAGTGTCTGACCCGCCCCTTTGCCCAGCAGCCCAATGGGAGCATTTCCTTCCTCCGCTTTTGCCGTGTTGGCACTTTGAGATAAATAAGTGGGTTTTGGGTTGCAGTTTCAGCACTCAGTCTCTAAAAGGTTCGCCATCACTGCTCTACACTAATCAACAGCTCACACATTACAGCTCAGTTTGAGAGCCTGGCAAAGGTCCCTCAGTGCTATCTTGTACAGTAATACCCCGGATAACATTATTACTTGGTTCCACAAGTCATGACGTTATCCGGTTTTTAGCGTTGTCCGATGCATGCATCAAACAACGCTTTAAAAAGCGCCCTGACTTCAGGGACAAACTGCTTTAAAGGCAGGCAGGGAAAGAAAGAGACCCAATCGGGTCTCTCTTTTCCTCCCTGCCTTTAAAGCCACCCCCCACCTGCAGCTGTCTCTGCGACTGCAGTAGGGTTGGGGAAAGGCATGCCTTTCCCCCGACGCTACTGCAGTCGCAGAGACTGCAGTAGGGTTGGGGAAAGGCATGCCTTTCCCCCGACGCTACTGCAGTCGTAGAGACTGCTTGTGTCTCTTTCCCTCCCTATATTTAAACTACAGGAAGGGGGAAAGAGAGAGACGTGATTGGTTCTCTAGAGACCCAATCACGTCTCTCTCTTTTCCCCTCCCTGTAGTTTAAATACAGGGAGGGAAAGAGACACAGTCTCTCTCTCCCTGTAGTTTAAATACAGGGAGGAAAAAGACGTGATCGCGATCACCCCTAGACCCACTTCTTGGCTGACGTCCTCTTATACAACCCTACAGTGCATAACGAAACATTATTGTTTTAAAATACAAAATCTGTTTTAAAAATGTTAAGTGATCCTTGTTGAAACCTACAGGATTGATCAATCTTCTGTCAGTTTCCTATAAATACAGTAAAATGAAATCTTCCTTCATGGATAATTCGGAAGCAATGAGAATTACAATCCATTAATATAGGAGGCCTTTTTATTTTTAGTGAATTTGTTTCTGTAACAATAGGGTTTTTGTACATTTGCTTCATTAACAGCAAAAAACTGTTTCTGTAAAAGATGAGGATGAAATAGGCAGACGCGCGCCAAACATATGGTGTGAGACACCAAACTTATGAAATATGGTACAGACATTGGATCCTTCCAGGTATTTCTTCTGGCTGAAGAATATTTTTTAAAAAATATTTTTTTTTAAATTTCAGGATGCAAAGAGGATTGTAGATATGTAAGGTAGGAAAGCAAAACCTGCATTTCTGGAAGGAGCTGCAAAGAAACAAACCGGTATGTAAAGACTATCAAACTAGTTCCATAAACACCAAGGAGGCACAAGTTGAAGTCTTCCATGTAGCATGACAAACTGTGCTTCAATCTGATGGGAATTCAAAAATAATGGTCACACATAGGTCAGATTTTCGAAGTAAAATTCCACTGACTGTTCAAGCCCTTGCAGGAGCCTAGACAACCATTCTGTTCCAAATAAAAGCAAAGTTGCTCTGAAGCTTCAACAATGAAGCTATTTCTACAAAACAAATTTAAAAAGGAAAATACCTTCCATTACCCTTAATAAACATTTATTCCCTCGATTTTGTCTGCCAGATTTTTCATTCCAGCTATTTCGTGGCTGTCAATACTTACTTAACTGTCTCTTTCCCCTAACTCTTGCTTGCTATTTTCCCTAAAAATCAACTCTTTTCTTCTCTAGACCATCCTAGACATAGAAGATTAGAGAGCTAGAACTGTAATCTACATCAGAATTATAGGGCAGCCAAAAACACAGGCTAGTATGCCTGGTGGCTACTACTAGCTTCTATTTTATCTTCAATTCAATACACATTTCTAACTCACCCATTATCCTCTGAGAAATGTATTCGGCAAGTACTTTGCTCCTGGCACTGAGACTAAAATAACTTAGTGCCAAAGTGTAAAAGCCAAAGGCAGGGACATAATAACACTGGGCTTTTAAGTGTGAATTTGTTGTTCGTGCCTGTTTGAAAATTATGGGACTGTCGTGTCAAACAGTGCCACAAAGTCTAGTGTGAAGAAAAATTTACACAAAAGTGGCTCAAGTGGCTAAGATGCTGACTGGAAGGTGGGAGTTCAGCAGTTTGATTCCCAAGTACTGCAAGATGGAATGAGCGCCTGTCTTTGTCCCAGCTCCTGCCAACCTAGCAGTTTGAAAGCAAGATATTGCAAGTAGATAAATAGGGACCACTTTGGTGGGGAAGGTAAACAGTGCTCCGTGTTCTCCAGTGTCTAGTCATGCCTGCCACATGACCACAGAAATGTCTGCAAACACAGACAACTCTGGCTCTTTGGCTATAAATAAAGATGAGCACTTAACACTAGAGTCAGATACGACTGGCTTTCAAGCAAGGGAAACCTTTACCTTTACCTAACAATCTTTAATTCACTTCTCATCTTTAAAGTTTTTACATGGAGATGTGTTGGTGAGGTTAATTTCTTTGAAGGAATTTGTTGTAATTTCTTTGTAGGATTTAACTGGAATTTGTAAGGCAGACTATAATACACATTGTAGTTTTAATTTTTTACATTTACTTTATATCACACCTTACTTCTAATGAGCTCAAAAAGCAATTACTGTCCCTCAACTTACAATCACAGAATTGTTGTAAAGATTAAATGGATACAGATACAGTATGTGACAAATGCCATGCGTCACTGCATATGCTAGTCAGTGTTTCCCAAATGCTGGTGTTTGGACTTCAATTCCCAGAAGCCTAAGTCATTTCCCCAAAGCACTGATCAGCCAATGTACTGACTTAGGCTTCTGGGAATTGAAGTCCACCTGTGGGCTGTGTACCCCTTGTTGGGAACCACTGTCTAGGTGGATGGACAGTGCAAAGTGTGGCCTTCCACAAGTTGCTGGATTGCAATATGCCACTGGCTTTACTGGCTGGGGCTGAAGAAAACTAGTTGGAAAAAATCTAGAAAATAGCATTTTGTCCACCTTTGATGTGTGTAGCTACAAGCCTCCTGGAAATAACCTGGGATAAAATACTTTGTCAGGGACAAAATGCCTTAACCCTGATATCTAGGAAGTACAGGGGTATATTTCCATTCCAATCACTCTGAATGAACAAGCCTGCAATACATGAATACTCTGTGCACATAAGAAGTACAGTGAGCATGGAAATTACTGCAAAGATATAAATTTCATTTATTATTTCCCTGTAAGTCATGTCCCCAAACCTGTAAAACAGAAAAATGTCTCCTTTTATTATTCTGGGTTACACAAAATTTACAAGACCTTGATATACCACTATATTCACATAACATCATAACAGAAACAACTAATGCTTTTGTTCTCATATGTTTTACTCTATACAACATACAGAATTATTAAGGTTTTAAAGACTTGGCATTTGAGTAATATTTCCATACTATACCATGTTTATATGAGACAATACATAAAATTAACTGAAATAGCTCTTCCTCTGTGTGATAGCTAAGAAATATAGTAATCTATTTATATATGTTGTGGCACTTTAAAGATTACCTGCTATATTTTAATATTAAAATATTAATACTAACTATCACATTAAAATATAGCAGTCAGTCTTTTAAAATTCTGTTTTATTTCCTGCCTGATATCCTTGCACCAGCTAATGCAGCTACTACTTCTGAAATACAATATGGTACAACAAACACTATGCTATCTTAATTAAGACTCGTTCATCACATTTGCACCTGCAGGAAGCAAGGTAGTTACTCCAATAGGTGTAGTATATGCCTATTGTTTTCCAATTATGTTGTGGCATTGTTGTTAAGTATGCATAATATGAAAACAGCTTTGATTCTCCACATTCCAACACTGAACAGCAGTATCAAAAACTCACTTTGAATATAGCAAATAAACAAGCCAAGAGATTTTTGTTATAACAACAATTGCATTCCATCAATTATAATTTATGCAACCCTTTCCAGGGTTTTCTAGGTAGAGAAAACACAGAAGTAGTTTCTGATTTCCTTCTTTTAGAAGACTCCTGGAACAGTGAAATTTGTCATGACTACACAGGCTGGCTCTTCTTCCAGGAGGCACAGTAGGGAATCGAACTCCCACAGCCAGACACCTAAACAACTGAGCAATCCAGCTAGCTTTAAAATATACCAAATAAAGCGGTTAAACAAGCCAAGATATATTTTTACAGGAATATTGAAAACTGCCTTGCACCATGAAGTTTCAGAGCACATAGGGATGCACATACAATTTAGAAACACTAATACTGTACAGTGGAGCCTCATTCAACAATCGCCCCGTATAGCAATGAAATCGCATAACAATTAGGGTGTTGTTGTTGTTTTGTTTTTGGTTTTTTTAGGGGGGGGATGGTGTCCCGCATAACAATTTTCCCTATGGAAAAAAATTGTACAACAATTTTTCAAAGGGAAAAACCACTAAGCAAAAATGGAAAATTGTTGTATGATGTATTCCATAGGGAAAATCGCTATACAATGCATGCATCTTATAGCAATTGTTTTATACAACAACGAGCCCCATGGAACACATTAAAATCGTTGTATGAGGTACCACTGTATTACCATTTTGTTTTGTTATGTTTGTTAAATTATCACAAGAGCTTCAATTTAGTGAAACTCAATCTAAACAAAGAGATCTCAGAAACATTTCTGCACTCTACCACTTCAGATTACATGTAAAAAGTGGTTCTGCATAAATTAGTGGGATATTGTTTTTAAAAACCCTATCAAATCCATTCTTCTTCTTGTGCCATATCCGATTCTGAATATTGACTATCATCATGGTGATCAGCCATGAAGATTGTCCTGGGGCAATATAGTGCAGAGGTCTTCTATTTGCCTTCCACATTGCAGCATGAACCCCATACCACTGATGAAGTTCTGCAAGTCACTTTCTGGTCCTGAGCCCTTTTGGCACACAAAGTCCTCATCGGCCCCAGGCCACTATTGAAGTTGCTGCCCTCCATCAAGATGGATTCAAGTTGGATTTAATCCACCTGTGGACCATCACCCTTCCCTGTGGACTTCAGCATCCAAGCTGTTAGTCCTCAGGGTTGTTAGGTTAGCCAACTGCCGCCTGACACCCAGCGTTGAGTTGCTGGCAGTATGGTCTACTCTATTACCATAGCAGGATAACCTGGCCAAATTCCTGCTCTCATGAGACTACCTGGATCTTCTTCTGTGTAAATCTGTATATTCTACACTTGGCAGTGTTTGCTTTTCACATTGAAGTATTACGCTGGATGGATAACAGTAAAAAAGGTGGGTTTTGCTAAATCCCTCTAAAAGTCCACTGTGCTTCTGACAATCTGATATATGAGGAGTGGAATCGTCTAGAACAGGGTTCCTCAAATTTAGCTCTCCAGGTGTTCGTAAACTTCAATTCCTAGAAGCCCTGATCAGCAGAACACCTGGAGAGCCAAGTTTGAGTACCCCTCGTCTAAAACAAAGGTGAGTTATTAGAGAAAGGAGGAAGAATCCATAAAATCATTGCACTGTCCTTTCTTCCATGGAAGAAGTCCTGAATCAAGCACATCAGAAATAGTCTTCCCCTATTTATTGACAATTGATCTATTTCCTGGTGTGGTGTACAATTAGAAGTTCTAAATGATTAAGGAAAAACAATTTATTTAGCTAGATGAGAATCCCAGATAATATTTCTTAAATGAAGTTAAGAATCTAGTGGATTACAGGATCTATGCTTCTTGAATTCCAAGTTTCGTTTCCTCTCCCCAAACTACTACTTTTTCCATGCATTTTCTGCAGCTATGTATAGCCTACTTGCTTATTATGTTAGCCACATTTACTGAATTAGAAATATTTCAGTCATTTAGTTTTAACTCTCTTAATTTGTGATTGTCTGTGCATGTTTGTACAAAGCAATGACATCTAATGATATCAGAGGAGGAATCTGATTCAACAGATCACAACATTAATCATGTTTAAAGTAACTGCCTGAAACTGTACTTCAGTAAATGCAGAAACCTGTAGTCCTCCACCCTTAGTCACAGTTAAATTATTAGAATTTGGCACTGTCCCAACTTAATATATGAATTGCTCCCATATACATAATGCACAGATGAAGTTCTGTGACATGCAGAGAGATCTGCAGAATTTGAATCATAACAGAGAGAGTATACTACCAATGCTCTAGAGAGAGTTTGGGAATTTAAGGCAGAAAGTACAAATAGTTACCATTATAGTGATTATTGCAAAATATGAAAAACCTGACAATCTGTTGATCTTTACCAGAAAGGCCAACTCTGAACATTGAAGGGTTCTCAATAAAACATTAATAAGATGGCCATTACAAAATGTTTTTCTGCTTTGAAATTCAGCTTTTAGATCTCCTATGCTACTACATCTCTAACATTTTAAACACTGTAGTATTTGAACTTTTCCCTCTTATAAACATTTTGCATTCCAGGGTATATAGCTATACCCTAGTAAACAATACTGCACTTGATGAAATACTGCAATGGGTCTTTTTATATCATCTGTGCAATTTCAGCTAAACAAGATACTGTACATTCTATTCAGTATTTTGTATCAAGAATGTTTATAAAACAAGCCTTTTTTCTGCCTCTTTGATATATACACATATCAATAGTATTCCACATTAATAAAGTATACTTCATTCACATTCAATAATTTTTAAAATAAGAATTGTTTATTCTGGTTGTTCTAAGGGGATTTAAGTATGCAGTTGTGGGTAAACTAAATAGTTTTAGTATTTCACTCAGTATTAAATAATATGATGGCTATGCTAATGTGTAATAAACAATAGACAGATTAAGCAACAATTACTTAAAATATCCTTAATTTTATCACTGAACTGATGTGAAATGAATCATATAAACCAAGGCTATAGGCAATAATTTTACAAAATGTATATATTATATAAATTACAGCATCAAAGAGTTCCAGTCAAACATGAGCAGCTATGAAGAACTGTAAATGCTGAAATATTCTATATGGAATGAGTGAGCTTAGTTTTGTCCACATCATGACCCAAAATTATCCCTATGCCTTCTGCACTGAAAGCAAACCTATTTTCTTGAAACAACTTAGATGCAAACCAGCCAATTGGCAGGACATAAGCAAAAACCTCACCAAAATTTGATGAAGCTCTCCCCCATCCACCTGGGGAAAAGCCAGCCTCACAGGTTGGAGCCAGCTGGTCATGTTTTAGAGTTAGACTATGTTATGAAGATTATTGCAAATTACTAAAAATGACTACTAAAAGATCACAGACTAGTTAGATACGTGAGCCAAGGTCAGCCCTGTGAGTAGAATTTCATAAACCAGATTAAAATATTTTTAACATTAGCACGGTTATATGCTTTTTATATAAATAAAGGGAACATGTCATAAAGTCTGGCCAACAGCCTGCTTTTGTATACTACTGTATTTTCTTTCTCTTATTTCTAACCTCATCAATTTCATTTATCTTCCCTGTTACATAAAGCTTCAGCCACACTGAAAGCATAAAATGTTAAAAGTCAACAATATTCAGTAGGTACTAGCTACAATGATTTGAAATTTGCTGTAACAAGCCAAATAGGAGCCTCTAGTCTTATCATGCTTGTCAGAAAAAATATTAATTGAACTGGTTTTTTTTACCACTATTAACAACTTAATCATACAGTTTATTTTTATTACTGAAAAATCTGAAACAAAACCCAATAGCTGGCATTTAAACAAATGGCATTATCTCAAGTGCATGCTCCACTGCCTCTGTCAATCTGTCACAAACTATCAACATTGAACACATCATTATTTAATTTCATGGTGAAGAATCACAAATTACAACACCTCCAGAAAAATGGGGCTAAGAATATTTTCAAATTGACAAGATCTGAAAGAAGACTGCCCAAAAATTGCAAACAGATTAAATATGCGCAGACTTACTTTTCGCCCATCACTTGCATGGCAGTTCACATTTAAAGGTGTCAACAAAGCCATCAGTTTTTCTTCATTGCCACTCCTGCAGGGTAGAGAAGTAAGAAATGAAAGGAGGGAATCCTTTATAAAATATTTGAAATGGAGTTCCAAATTCACTACAAACTGCCATGTTCAAAGAATGATCCATAGTATGTTTTTCAAATTGCAAATAATAATAATAATAACCTGAAATATATCCTTTTAGAAAATTATATAGAAGAGTAATAATAATGTAATATTATATCTATATTTTATTTAGACTTGTGTATCTGCTGAAATATATATCTCAAATACCTAAACACTAAATATCATCAAATCTCCTGATTGTTTTCCACAAGATGCTTTAATAAGAAAATATAAAATATGACTGTTAAGGTATAAGGTATTAAAAAATTCTCCAACCCATTATTTCTTAGTAAAATGATCACTATCTGATATAAATGAAATCAAGAGACTATTATATTAAAAATTTTACCACCACCATACTGGATTATTTTTAAAAACACACTAATTTTCTTTCTGCATTTGGCTAAATTCCAAAGAGATTCATGCTAACAAGGCTTGTTTATCTACATAATACCATAAAAGGTTAATGACAGACTGACAGATCATAAAAGCCCCCTTTTTTTGCTCTAGCCTTTTGCCACCTCCCTTCAAAACAAACAATTTGTATTCTGAACAGCGCTTACCTAGCAGCTTCCAGGAGTTCGTCCTTCTTGTATTCACCTAAATGATTGCAAAATATCATGCTGTTAGCATTTGGTAGGAGACAGATTAAGAAATGCAGCAGGAAGCAAATGCAGAATTAAAAGGAGAATAGGAGGTGGGGGGGACAAGCAAGCCCACACCCCGCTGGGTGATGGAGCTGTGACGTTAGCCAGCTTGTGGAGGCAGCATCACCAGTGCCTTGGAGACGGGCAGCAAATTGACGCAGCTTCTTGTCCAATCCTCGGATGAAATGGCTTTCTTCAGACAACCAATGAATGCTAAACCTATGTCCAGAAACAATCCCTCTGACAGCAGCATGGCAGCTGAATACAATGCATCCTCCCCCACTTTCCTGATTAAATATATGGCATCTGAGCATAGCATAAAAACACCAACATCCCCAAGACAATTATTTTAAGGGAAAAGGTACAAATAAATCTCATAAAGTATTTTACATTAGAGCTTTAAAAGCCTCTGTTTCATAAGAACATGCTTCTAATCTAGCCTTAAGAAAAGCAATGCATCAATATAAAAGAATAGAGCAAGGGCAAAAATATTCTGGTAGCATCATTTAAAGGCTACTATTAAATGGTTGTCTATCTGTTTTTGTGTCTTTGGGCAAAATGCAATGAACTGCAATACACCACTGCCAAGTCTTCCACCAAATATCAGAAGTATTTTTGCCTTGTCAAATTTCCCACTAGGACTCTCAAGTTAAAAACACCTGAAGCAGACAATTTTTAAATCTTCTTTTCCCTAAACTGCAAAGACACCTCTCTTTAAAAACCAATAAATCAGCACTGAGCAGTTATAGTAATCTCTGCAACAGTAGTTACAGTATTAGCCATCCTAATACTGCCCTTGCTGTCTGCCTAACAGCACAAGCAAACTTCAGAATATCAAATGTCAAAGCTATTGTATCTTAAATTTAAGGCTACCAACCT
Organism: Furcifer pardalis; assembly: GCA_030440675.1. Taxonomy (NCBI): domain Eukaryota; kingdom Metazoa; phylum Chordata; class Lepidosauria; order Squamata; family Chamaeleonidae; genus Furcifer; species Furcifer pardalis. The sequence continues at coordinate 12,571,390 of CP126896.1, read as the reverse complement.
TTTTATTAAATTACCTACATTATTTCTTTTTGCCACACACACAATCTGAAGACTGAGTGTTACAACCAGATTTAATCACACAGAAGAGCAAAAAAAAAAAAAAAGACAATTTTACAGAAAGTTGAAGATAGTAGGGAAAGATCTAAGAAGAGATGGGTTTATTCTATAGAGGAAACCATGGCCTTTAGTCTGCAAGTCTTGAACAGACATGTTAATAACAGGACATATGGGGATCATTACTACATAGTTTCACTGTTATGCCAGCATACAACTTTATGGCACATAACAGAATAGACAAACTGAAATAAATGGTAACTAGTGATGATTGACTTTGACCCATTGATTTCAAAGAACATACTTTAATTATGATAAAATCTGTAGTTAAGTCAGCACTGGAATAACTGGCAGACAAGCAGAATAACATCTTCAACTCTGATAAGTAGGTGAACTGATTTGTCTTTATAGGACTTCACATGATACTCGTGTCTATCTCAACAATCCACTGCTGTAAGCTAGTTAAAAGAAGAGATCTTTCCTAACTCTGCTATTCTAGGACAGTTAAGAGGAGGAACTGTGGATGCATCTCAATGTTACAATGTGTACTTGAGAGATAGAAAACCTTAACACACTCCATACCTTGAAATTATAATAATTGTGTGGCATTGAGACAAAATTTTTTTTATAGCAACTCTTTCCAGGGTATCCTAGGCAGAGAATATACAGAAGTCATTTACCATTCCCTTTTTCTGAGGGCATCATGGGACTGTGTGGGAACTGAACTCTCAGCCACTGTCTACACGGGCATATATCTAAACTAGTTCTCAACCTTTTAAAGCCTGGGGCCGGGTCACGCTCCATCAGACAGCTTTGGGGGCCAGATGCCCATTTTGCCCTTCTTTCACCATATGGCACTTCCCTGGTGTGGTGGAGGTGGTGGTGGGGCAAATGAAATGGCACCATGGGCCGCATCTGGCCCCTGGGCCACAGGTTTAGAATCCCTGACCTAAACCACTGAGCTATACAGACAGTTCCTTGAAAGTCTGGAATGCAACAAAATAAATCTTCCTTCACCTAATGGGTTTGATGCCTAGCTAATACTCTATCAGCAGAAGCACTCTCTCTGTTGATTTCTGCTTATGAGGTGCTTTAGCAGGAGCAAAGGTGCAAAGCAGTGATTTCCTCTCCACAACACAGCCTTCTGCATCTCTAAGCTCTAATCCACCAGATGACTGATAATATTCTCTAGACTAGGGGTCAGCAAACTTGGCTCTCCAGGTATTCTTGGACTTCAATTCCCAGAAGCCCAAATCAATACAACTGCTGATCAGGGCTTCTGGGAATTGAAGTCCAAGAACATTTGGAGAAGCAAGTTTGCTGACCCCAGGTCTAGAACCGGGGTTCTCAACCTTTTCAAGTCAGGGGCCAGATCACGCTCCCTGAAACAAGTTGGTGGGCTGGACTGGTGCTCCAGCCACTGCCAGAATTGGCCACAGACTTATTTACTGCTGTTGCAAATGCATTTACAACAGCCATAAATGAGTCTGCAGCCGATTCCGGCAGCACTGGCGGCGGTGGCTGGAGCAAGGGCTGGATTATTTGGTGTCACAGGCCAGATCTGGCCCATAGGCCGAAGGATGAGAATCCCTGCTCTAGGAGACAATGATATTAATAAGAAAACAGGATGCAACTAAAAATGCATGCATATACTTTTTCCAATGGAAGAGAACAATTATCTCTATCAAAATACTGTATAGGTAAATGATCATGTATGCAAGACTTCTTCTTTTCCCCTTGGTTAACGCATGAACATCTTAGCTGTCTGCTGATTCTATGCATGATATGAAAAAACAGAATCAACATAGGCGTGGCTGAATGGCAACATTATCTCATTTTAAGCTTTGAGTAATTAAACAGTAATTTTGGACAAGCAAACAGAGTAAGCATCATTGGTTTGAGGCCAGTCCAGTCCCAGGATGCTCCCAGAAGAAGGGAATGGTAAATCACTTCTGAGTACTCTACACCTTCAAAACCCTGAAAAGTGTTGACAAATGTAATGATCTTATTGTCTTTCTTTGTATCAGAGAGTTGCACGATTTAAATTCTTAGATGAATATGAAATACTGTATAGAGAAAATTCAAACAAACCAAAATGTTAAAATAATTAGACCATTTTTTACCAGAAGCAGGCTACTTCAATTGCATTATTTTGACCATTTATTAGATCTTCTTTTTGTACATGTGATGGGGCATAAATTGCATGCACATGAAAGCTGCATTGATTTAATTTTTCCACATTCACAGAAAATACATCCTGTATCCAAGAAGCTGCACTTTATTTGATTATTCTTTGACATTTCTACTTTGCTTCAAAGTCTATTAGGCAACTTCCAGATGGTCCAGCCAGAATATTGTCCTGGTGGGAGACACTCTTTGCCATGGGTGGACAAACTAAGGCCAGTGGCGCCAAATAATATGACCCATGCCAACTGCTCTGCTCCCGGAAGCGGAAGTTAAACGTGCCAATAAATAAATAAATAAATAAATAAATAAATAAATGCATGAAGTGCTGCTGTAAATACATCACGGCTGGCGTAAACATGTTTACAACAGCTGAGGGTGCATTTATGGCAGTGTTTTGCACACGTGCAGGTGTGTTTTACTTCCGCGTCTGGTGGGAGAAACCACGCGACCGACTTGCAGGCAAAAGTCTGGGAACCCCTGCTCTTTACATTCATCCACTAGGAAAGGTGTGTTCTTTTTGCTCTCCATAGGATCAGCCTAGCCTCTTCTGGTTTATTTAGAGCTTGAGAGGTGCACAGAAAATCTTTTCTCAATTTTACCCATCATCTAGAAGAGAGATCAGCAAACTTGGCTCTCCAGGTGCTGATCAGGACTTCTGGGAATTGAAGTTAAAGAACAGCTGGAGAACCAAATTTGTTGACCCCTGATCTAGAAGGTTGGTTTTCAAAAAACAGATGGACTTGGTGCTGTATAACCTTATTTGATTCATTATTCATTGGCACCTCTCAACGTACTTCTAAAGAGGCAAAGTCAGCCAAATAATAGACTTTTCAGTGGGGATAAGTTTGGGGCAGCTAATAATTATTATATGTGATTCACACCTGTTTGGTGTGTGGTGATTTATACCATATGTTCCTAGTATATTCAGGTATGAAGTAGCTCAGGGGCAAAGCTGTTTAGCCCTGGTGACACAGTGGTCCGGCTGCTGTACTGTAGCCAAAAAATTGAGTTTGATCCTGATGGGGATCAAGGCTGACTCAGCCTTCCATCCTTCCGAGGTCAGTAAAATGAGTATGTTGGGGTAAAATGCTAATTAACTTGTGAACTGCCCAGAGAGTGCTCTAATTGCTATGGAACAGTGTATAAGTGTGATTGCTATTGCTCTTGTCACACACACTGACCCAGCCAGTTTCCCATGTACGTATGTTATTTCTGGCAGCAACTTTCTATTTGGTGTATAATTTTTTTGTAGGTCAAGATTTGATCCACAGTGACACCCAAATCATTTGGAGTAGGGCAGTGTGGAAGGCACAGCCCTGTGTTTTTAAAAGGTTTGGTTTCAGCTGTGTTTTTTTCTTCTGTAATATAGGAAAAGATCTAATGCAAAGGTTAGTTAAATGGACTGAATGGTCTTTTTCCTGGGTTGTCAAGTTAAGACAGCACAAATGAAACAAGCAGAGTATGGGGCCATTGATCATTTGTGTACATGTTAAAACATAATGGCACCAGGATGTTACCCTGTGGGAGACCTTTCCTTTGATTTCTCCAGTGACTGTCCCTCACTTGAAATTCAACAAAGAATCTTCAGTTCTGAAGTAGAACAGTGATCATTTCTGTTAGTTTGTGATTTTTAAAAAAGGAAACAGGATTATTATTCTTTTTTTTTTGAGCAGCAACAGATGGTGGACATTGTCATATATCATTGGAAGGTCGACAAATGCTGTCCAGTTATTTTATTTGTTTTAAAACTGTTTTCTACATGCTGGGTTAAGTTTAAGATTTGAACCATATAGCTCTTGCTAAGTCTAAAGTCTGCCTGTTCTTGATTAGGCTGTTTAGTGTTCTTAGAATTCAGTAAAACATACATGGAAATGGGAAATTGACAAGGATAAATAGTTTTAAATACTGTAATCAATAAAACCGGTACAGTATTTTTAGCAATATCGATCAGTAAAAATATTTCCAGGAAAATATATAAACAAAATAGACAATGAACAGGGAATAAAAATACAGGACGGTATCTGAACATTAGAAGATTTCACGAGAAATTAATATGGAAGTGCTAAACACAGACCTTAAAAGAAGATTAGTACAAACATGTGTAGTATCCTTGAAAGAAAAGCCTGATGTTCTCACTTCACTACAAATAGCTTCTTCAAAGCTTGAAAATAACAAGTGACAAGTGAAGTAGCTATCCATAATGAAGTGGTAGTGTTTATTACAAAGAGGATATAACAAAGTCACATTTCAAAAGAAATATAACAATTGCAAGAGATGTAGAATGGAGTGGTGTTACAATGTTCCATTTATTTTGCTATTTTTAGATCCATTCCAACATAAATTAGTCAACTTTATGACACTTTCATCATTTTTTAAATGAGGGGAGAGTAATATGAAAACAGTAAGCAAAACAATAGGTAATATACACAACTGCCAACACCACTCCCATGATTGCAATGTTAGCAATACACTATTTGAGAATGGGCTTGTAGCATATTACACAATGAGCTGCTACTACCTTTTAAAATAACCCACACACTGACATTTTCTGTAGTAAGTGGCAAACACAAAAACTTCTCAACTTTCACTTTGTTACCAGATAAAAACAATATACAGTATTTGGACTAGCATAGACATAAAGGTAAAGGTCACCCTTGCTCGAAAGCCAGTTGTATCTGACTCTAAGGTGCTGTGCTCATCTCCATTTATAGCCAAAGAGCCAGCGCTGTATGTGTCTGCAGACATTTCTATGGTCATGTGGCAGGCATGAACCTGAGCGCACGGAACTCTGTTACCTTTCCCGCCAAGGCGGTACCTATTTATCTACTTCCAATTTCTTGCTTTCAAACTGCTAGGCTGGCAGGAACTGAGACAGAGAAGGACGCTCACTGCATCATGCAGTACTCAGGTCTTGAACTGCTGGCCTGCCGACTTTACAGTCATCAAGTCCAGTGTCTTAACCACTAAGCCACTGCATCACCTTCTCAGGTGATGGCGAAGCTTGGCACTCCAGGAGTTCTTGGACTTCCAATTATCAGAAGCCCAAGTCTGCACTCCTGCCGATCAGGGCTTCTGGGAATTAAAGTTTATTTTATTTTAATTTTATTTTATTTATTTGGCTTATATGCCGCCCTCCTCAAAGAGATCCAGGGCGGCTAACAAAGGTTTAAAAAAGATATGTACAACACAATATAAAATCCAATTTAAAATTAATATTAAAATATTAAAACTAGGCAAAGTTAAAAAGATTTAAAAATCATACTTTGAGAGAGGGAGGGGTCAGATGAGCCAACAGGCCGATGCTACTGTCTGACCCAAACCCCATACCTGTCCCGCTAGCCAGGTCTTAACCCCCTTCCTAAAGGGCAGCAACTCCAACTGGAGATGCAATTCTGTTGGCAGAAGGTTGCATAGGGCCGGAGCAGACACAGAGAAGGCTCTTCTTCTAGTTCTAGAGAGGTGCGCCTCTCTAGCTGATGGTACAACCAGAGAGCCTCTCCAGTCCGCTCTGGTGGGACGGACAGATGTTCTTAGGGCGATGCGGTCTCTTAGGTATCCTGGCCCACTACCATATAGGGCTTTAAAGGTAATAACCAGCACCTTGAATTGCACCCGGAGGCATACTGGCAACCAGTGCAGCTCCCTGAGCAATGGTGAGGCACGAGCATACTGCCCGCACCCCATCACAACCCGAGCAGCCGGATTCTGTACCAGTTGCATCCTCTGAATGGTCACCAAGGGCAGTCCCATGTAGAGCGCATTAAAATAATCAAGTCTGGAGATGACCAAAGCATGTGTGATCATGAGCAAGGAGTCCCAGTCTAGACGTGGGCGTAGCTGGCAGATAACACGAAGTTGTGCAAAAGCCTTCCTGGCCACGACTGCCACCTGCTCTTCCAGCAGTAGTCGTGGGTCCAAGAGGACCCCCAGATAACGCACCGGGTCTGTTCAATAACAGCGGGAGTGTCAAGGTTTGCCATCACTGGCCTATACATACTGAACTGAAAAACATATTCATAAAAACATTTAATTGTTAAAAATCCACAGAACTCTAAATTTTATTCTAGATTAGACACTCTTTGAAAAAGACTAGTAAAACCCCTAACTTTAGTATTAAAGCAGAAATATGTTGCAAAGGGAAATTCGTTTTAGGACCTGTGGTATTCCTGACGTCTGACAGGATGTAGGTAGCTATGTTTCTCAGCTGTCTGTGCTGCACCACATCAAGAATGTGCCTTCTGTTAACTTCACACAGAAGACTAAGATCAATGGAGACTTCCAGAAGAAGTTGGAAGGGAAAGGTTTTTTTCACTAACTTTTATCTTCTTTCTGCACCCTTCTGCCCTTTTTACATCAGGGGTCGGGTCACGGTCCCTCAAACAGTTGAGGGGGCCGGACTGGTGCTCCCTGCCATAAACGCTGCTGTAAATGCAGCCACTCCCGCCGCCGCAGTCTATTTAACAGCTGGCCACTAGCTCATTTGAAGCATGAACTCAAGGACCTAAACACATTTGGGGGGAAATGCACAGAAGAATAATTGTGCAGTTAGTTTCTATTCCTGCTGGCATTCTTTTCTGCAATTGGACAAGTGCACTCAATTCTGCAACTGATGTGAGAGCAGCTAGTGGAATTACATTACATAATTAAATACAGATCTGGCCAAATTAAATTATAATTAAATAAGAGGTTGACAGCATATGGATCATGAACCACATATACAGTCACTCAAGAGGATCAATCGTCTGTGGCCTTTCAACACTCAGCTCACTAAAACACATTTTTTTGGGAGAAATTTGATTCAAAAAATCTCCTTGGGCCAACTATGGAATGTGGGGCAATTTTGCCAGATTTTTGACAGGGCCCACCACCTGTGGCCCGTGCACATATCTCAAAACAATGACATTTTAAAAGATATGGAGGAAATTCCCACTAAAAGCAGCAAGGGAACTTTTTGCAAAACTTTTGTAAGCAAAAATTTAGACAAGAGGGTTGTGGATTTATGGAAGGGACTTGTGTGGCCAGGACTTTAAATAAAAGCACAGCTAAATGGTATTGTAGACGTAATAGGCACAGAGCTGGGTTGGTTGAGGAGGGTGGTGGAGGAGGACAGAGGTGCCTGGAGGGCAATAGTCCATGGGGTCACAAAGGGTCGGAGTAGACTGTGCGACTGAGCAACAGCAACATAAAGCAAATACTGTACCATGAAAACATAGGTGGAAGGAAAGGATTAAAAATTTAAACAGCATGCAAAATGAAAATTACAGGATCCATCCTATTAAAAGTCAGCTCTCCTGCAAGTGAAAATAGCTGATATAGACCCACCTGACTACGGTAGAAAGATGGTTTTCTGCTAGTAGAAAGCCAATAGGAATGAGCATAGCCACCCTCAGGAAGAACAATGAGAGGCCTTTACCACTCAAAAAGTAGAAGAAAAGAACGTTTTTGAAGCAGATAGGCTTGTAAGGAAGAAGTGATTCAGGCAGCATGGAGAGCACAGATGGGTTTCTAAAAGGTAAGCAGGTATATTATCTATAAAACTTTTCTAAAATAGCTTTTTATTTAACCAAATTAACCTGAAATATAGCCATAATAGTCAAGTGCAATCTTGATTATCATAGTAATTCCTCAGTATCTGATTCTAGGAACTATGGTTTTTTGACAACTTGAAAAAAGGAACAAGAAAACGATAAATAATGTTTTGTAAAACACAACATATGGAAATTAATAAAAAGTGAAGCAAGTCCCCATTGTTAGAATTGAAAGATATCAAAAACTGTCCAATTAAAAATAAAAAGAGAATATTGGAATGCTTGCCTTAGAAAATGATTCTAGGAACTGCTTTGCTTATAATCTTCCAATGATTCCTCATGGGTCATTGTTGAAAGGGCAATGGCGGATTATAACTTAGTCCAGGGATAGCAGCCATGGTGCTCCAGATGTTCTTCGATTTCAATTCCCAGAAACCATGATCAGCAGGTGTGCTGACCTGGGCTTCTTATAACTGAAGTCCAAGACCCCCTGGAGCACCATGGTTGGCCAATCCCCACCTTAGCCTGTTCCAGAACAGGCATTTTTAATATTCACCTCCCCAATAAACAGAACGTCAATTCAAAAACCTGAAAGTTAAGAAGCTCAACAATAAAACAGATGCTCCTGAGCTACCACAAAGCCTGACACAACAATACCTCAAGGGATCCTAGAAGAATGTTTTATTGCTTCTTGTTGCCACTCAAAAGAAAGACAATACATACTTTTAACAAATTAAAATATATAACTAAGAAAGAAACTACCTGGCAAGGTTTAAGCATACAGATGCTTTTATGCAGCATCCATCAGGGACAATATTAAGACATAGGTTTTCTTAATTAATTTTTGAGCAGCTGTGTTCAAAGAACCCTATTCTCCAGGTGATACAAAACCTCCCATGCGGCTAATGATCTATTTTTGAGCCATATGGCAACAGTTTACTCTACCTACAGTACTTTAAAGCAAGGCTGGACATGGCCAATGAGATGTGTATGTGACTATTCTGAAAACTAATAAGTGTGCTCATAAGCTGGTGAACAAATTTCCTCAGCTCATAAAAGCTCAATAACACTATATTTGTGAGTTCAATGGGACTCAATCTACCCAAAATCTACTGAGAAGTCACAGTTTGTTTTAATAATACACAATTCATCTTGAACGTAATTCTGCCTTAGTTAGACCACATCTGGATTAATCAGTGTCATGCAAACCAGCCGGCTCCCTCTGCTCTGGCCCTCCTAAACCAAAGCCCCCAGAGGGCGAACTGGGTGGCAGTGCAGCTAGAAACCCTTAGCTGCTTCTCTTCCACAAGGAGGTTTAATCAGGTAGCGTATTCAGAGGCTTGTGCGTGAATGCATTGCATCTCTTACCCTTTAGCCCAATAAAAAGGCTGTGTAGAAGCAAACGTAGATTTATTGATCAGGTATCTTAAAGGATAGTCCATAGAGAAAAAAACATAAATAAAGGTCAGTAACATAATTCAGTCCAAAAGCAGAACAAAGGTCTATGTAATCATGGTGAAAACAAAAGGGAAATATTCCCAGGCATAGATGTTAATCCATAGACATCCAAAAGCGAACTACCCCTTTCTCCCAGCAAAATGGAGATTGTCTACCCACGTGGTGCCTTCTCACCCAATCAAAGGCACCCTGCTCTCCTAGGAAAAGGTTCCCATAACATGAGGATTGTTGACACACGTGTAGAGACAGTGTCTCTGTAATAGCCATAACAAGGCCTCTGCTACTAGCTAGGAGATAAAGGGATGCTAACATTGAACTGGAAAACAAGCAGTCTTGTGACACAGAGAAGAAAATGATTTTTGGAGGCCTAGTAAGAATACAACCAGGTCTCCTCCATCTTTGGGGAACGTTAGGAAGGGGGGATCTTCCCATGACACTCAGTTCAATTCTGGGTACCCCAAATTACAGAGACTACCATGATTGCTTTAAGCTGGAACATATTCAAAGTAGGGTGACCAAGATGGTGAACAGTCAGAAACCAAGCCTGAAAACAAATGGCTGAAGATATATTTAGTCTGGAAAAGATGAGAAGTACTGTATTATGATAGTCATTTTCAACTATCAGAAGGAATGCCACACTGAAGATGGGGCAAATGAGTTCTAACTGCCCTAAAGAGTAGAAAATGAATGAATGGATTCCGAATTCCAAAAAAGAGATATCAATTAAACATTTGGAAGCACTTCCTGACTGGAAGAGCTGCTTGGCTATGAAATTTACTGCCTCAGAAGATAGTACACAATCTTTCATGGAGAGGGGTTAACAGAAGTTGGATAGCCACTGCTGGAGATGCTTTTGTTATAGATTCTTGTTGTGGCAGGCAGTTGAACCAGATGACTATTGGGGTACCTTCCAATACCATTGATCAGTGACAGTATTTAGTAGGCATTAAATTGCATTTGCAAAGCTGTCAGAGAGCAGCAGGCGGGATGTCTTTCATGTTAACAAGAAGACTCTTTCCCCAAATCAGAAAGAAAAAAAGGAAGTAAAACCACTTGAGGCCAATACAATGGATGTACATGTCTTTCCCCATGAGTAACAGATGAAAAACCAATTAATTAAAATCTATTAGGCTGCAATCCTATTTAAAATGGACTCGCAGAACTTGTTACCCATCAACCTCATTTTTGCTGTCTGGCTGTGATGGCTATTATGGGACCATAATTTATTTAAGTAACAAAATGTTGCCAATGCACTACATTTTGCTCTGCAGGCTTCAAGTTATGGGACCTCATTCCTGTTCATAGGCTGCAGTCAGTTTGCCCAGCGCTTGTAAAAGCAGCAACCTAATTCAAGCTTTTTTAACCAGTTATCTACATAAGCTCCTCATGATTCAGCCTCCTTTCCTGGCATCACGAATATACTCCTCCATATTGAGCTGGTCTCCAACTGGGAGGAACAAACCACCACCCCAGCTCACTATCCAACTGTGTTTAACTCAAAGACAGCAAAAGTAGTCATACTACAATTTGTAAAGACATTTCATTCCATAATAAAGTGGACCCCTGCTTTAAGGAAGGTCCACCTACAGGAAAACTTCCTTTAAGGAAAGAAATCCATAGGAAATTATGGTCAGCTTCAAGGGGAAAAAAATCACAATAAAATCACTTTACAGAATAGGTTTTCCCCATGGTTTTCAATGCATTCCTATGGGAAACCGCTATATGCATTCCTATGGGAAACCGCTATAAAGAAAACCCTATGGAATGGATTAATTCCTTAAAGCAGGAGTCCTTTGTACATTAGTTTTTAAAATGATGCCATTGTACTTTTGCCCATTTATACTTTTACCCATTTGACTCAGTTGACTGAGGGAGGTGGGAATAGCAATTCTCCACCTTTGCTGTCCTTTCACAAGCAAGGAAAACCCTTTCTCTTCAAGCAGACTTTCCCCCTGTGATTGGCTATTTTTTAAAGTGGGACTGTTTGTGCCTTCCTGCTTTTAAATGTGTTAATTTAAAAATATGTTGGTCCTGTTTTTATTTGCTATTTTTAATATATTTGTTTAATTCTTTTTAAATCTTGCAATAATTTATTGCTTTTAGCTTTTAATATTGTTTCTCTTTAATGATGTAAGCCTTTTTTTTGGGGGGAAGCAGAATATAAACAAACAAGCAAACAGATAAATAATTGCATGTCAATACTGCACTCCGTGACATTAGCTAGCAATGAAGCATGACAGCTCATTGATGCATACTACATGCTGTACAAGTATGAGACTTTAAAATAATTTTCCTTTAGAGATCTCAGATATTACAACCAGGAAAGATCAGTTTGAAATCCTCAATGGGCACTACTAAGCAGAGTTAGCAAATTGAGCCAAGATAGGGGTTTCACTTCAGGGTGGCTCCTGGGACTTTGCTCCGAGTCTTTCTCACCTAATATTAGATTTGAATTCAGATTGTCCAAGTACACTAGTACCTCGGATAATGATGAGGCTTGGTTCCACAAGTCTCATCGAAAAACAACCCCGTTCCCTTTCCGAAGAGGAAAGGGAACTGGGAAGGGGGCAATCAGCCTGCCTCTTTGGAAAGGTTATCTCCCCCCAGCTGACGATCTCACGCTGCGATCGGGGCTTGGGTTGTGGGGAGGAACGTGTGCGCGCACCGGTTCCCCACAACCCGAGCCACGATCGCAGCGCAAGATTGGTGCTGGGGGGACCGGCATGAGCACCCATTCCTGCCCCCAACCCAAGAGCCGATCATGTGGGCACTTGGGTGGGTGGGGGGAACCTGCGTGCATGCCCATTCCTGCCCCCAACCCAAGCGCTGATGGCAGAGCAGTGGCGGTAAGGCTGGGAAGCCGAACCGCAAGCCCCCAGTCAGCTTCCCAGTCACACAATTGCTACGATTACCTCGGAAAACGCTAACATATCATTATCCAATGCAAAATTTTTGTCAAAATTTTGCATCATTATCTGATTTTAGCATTATCTGACGTAATCGTTATCTGAGGTACAGTATTACTGTATTCTCTGATGTGGTTTTTCATCTTCTTGTTCTATTACCTTTTAACATTTATTTTTCAGAAAGCACTGCTAGAAATCTAAAGAAAAAGAATTTTGTAACAACTTGCAACTTATATATTCAATACTGAGTAGTTCAGCAATGTTTCTCACACTGGTCTTAATGCTCAAGCTTTCAATAATAGTACCAACAAATCATTTCCCTTCTTTCAACATCTTTGTTTATATAGCAACTCTACTGTTAGCAGAGAATCAAATCCTTGGCCTGCTATATTGGCTGAAATCCTGTTGCTTGGTATGCTAAGTCATACTAGAGTAGTGATGGCAAACCTTTTAGAAACCAAGTACCCAAACAGAGGGATGGGGCAAACTCTGTGCTGAGGGGAGGGAGGAAGTTCTCCCATTGGGCTGCTGAGCAGAGGGGCAGGGAGAACTCTGTGCTAGGACGACAGTATGCATACCAACAGAGGGCTGGGAGTGCCTCCTCTGGCACATGTGCCACAGGTTCGCTACCATTACCCTAGAGTAAAACCAACATTTTTTGGAGATGTGGTGAGTCAGTTCCTCCATTAGTTCCACAAATGCAATTGGGCCTACACTAGTTGCTATGTACTACACTAAAATAAGTCACAATTAGAGTAGTCCTTTGAGTCAGTGAAAATTTTGGAGGAGTTGACTTAACAAATCCCCATTAAACTAATATAGTGGAACCTCATACAACAATTGCCCCATATACCAACGAAACCGCATAACAATTAGGTTTTGGGGGGAAACGGCGTCTCGCATAACAATTTTTCCTATGGAGAAAATCATACAACAATTTTTCAATGGGAAAAACCACTTCGCAAAAAAAAAAAAATCATTGTGTGATGCATCCCATAGGGAAAATTGCTATACAATACATGTATCGTATAGCAATTGTTTCATACAACAAGCCCTGTGGAACGGATTAAAATCGTGAGGTACCACTGTACAATAATAATCAGAGAGTAAACAAAACAAAATGACAAAAAAAAAAAACAATGTGGCACTTTAAAGACTAACTGCTGTATTTTAATGTTAGCTTTCATGGATCAACATAAGAGTGCGGCTTCATGGCATCAATTTTTACACATCAGGTACAGAGGTACAGAATGATTAGCATAACAGAGAAATATACAAATCGATGTGGTTTTACAACTGGTAACATGTTATTCAGATTAGTTGTGAAGTTTCATCCTTTTGAATTGCAAATAGTTAGTAAAGGGATGCAAGACAGACACTGAGGCATTACACATTTCCTAATGAGTTTACCCTTCAGGCTAACATGTATTGGATAAGTGGCCCAGGCCAAACAAGAAGTTCTTCCTTTGTTCTGAGAGGTAGCCTGCAGCTGTGGAGGAGAATTCTACTGAAGCAGTTTTTGTAAAAGGTGTAACAACATATCGCAGCATTGGTTGTGGTTTATCAAATCTGATAATGTCCTAGAAACCCATGACTAATATTCAAACCTTTCGATGTGTGTCCAGCATATGTATGCACTTTATCTCTGCTGTCTCTCTCTGAATCTTTGTCTTGTAATTTTTCTGTTCCAGAATGGCAAGTTTCAAGTCCTGTGCACCATATCCAGGTAGATCAAAATGGTTTGAAACACATTTCTGTGTATTGCCATTCCTGATGTCTGATTTATGACCATAATTTGCAATACAAAAAGGTGATTAATCTGAATAACCTGTGTTACCAGTTGTAAAAATCTGCAATGATTTGTATACTTATCTGTTATGCTAATCATTCTGTACCTCTGTATCTGATGTGTAAAAATTGATGCCATGAAGCTACACTCTTATGTCTGACAAAGTGGACTTGATCCATGAAAACTAATATTAAAATACAGCAGTTAGTCTTTAAAGTGCCATAACTGTTTTGTCTTTTTTTAGTTTACTCTCTGATATACTTGAAACACAGACTAACAAGACTACCATTTCAAAAAAAAAAAAAATCAATATAATATAGATTCAAAATTACAAAGATGTGACAGCAGTAGTGGATTAAGCCAGCGCAGGGCCTGTAGCAAATTATGTCAAGGGACCTTTACTTAGATTTAGGACACCCACCCTGAGGAGCCAGGCTTAGCGCCACCCAGATCCTGTCCTGGAGGCAGGGAAGGGCGAGTAGGTGGGTTGGCGGTATGGTGCGGGGGCCCTCAGAAGTGTGGGGCCGGTAGCATTTGCTACTCTTGCTATATGGTTAATCCGGCACTGGCAGTAGGAAAATCTGATGAAGCATCTTATCTTAAATGAATTCACAGACTAAAAAACTAAATTGGGAAAAATGAAGTACAGAAAGTACACAAGCAGCTGATAAATATACAGGTACGGATAGCCTATTTAAAATATCTAGAAACATACAAAGAACTTTATCAGATAACAAAGGCTTACTAAGTCCTACAATAGTCACTTGGATGCCGCAGAAAGCCAACAAGTAGGACCTGAAGTGAACTCTACCACTTGCATTCCCTAGAAATTGATTTTGAGGGATTTGCTATCTTTTTAATCAAGATTATATATAGCTATCATCATTAACAGTCTTATCTTTCATTAATCTTTTAATCATTTTTTAAAAATCATCCAAACTGGCAGCCATCACAATATTTTGTTGTAAAAATTTCCATCATTTAGCTTTATTGGCTCATGAGAATTTCAAGTATTGTGTGTGAGAGACAGAAAACCTTCCTTCCTTCCTTTATTGCTAAGGCAAAAACATGATTGCAATCTCAATTTATAAAAGAGCCGCCCAATGCTATGATCATTTGGATGACCTTTTCCACATGCTTTACAGCTCCATATCTATTAACATACGCATTTTAAAAAGGCAATTTGCTCTGTAGCACAGTCCTATCTTAAAATAAGGCTCTTTTGCAAACCAGTATGTCTTCCACACAAGCAATCAAGTTCTCACACACTTCTACTCGCCAGGATGTTCTATATTCTATCTGCAACTGAATAAATGAACAAAGATGAGAAAAATTAGCTCTCTAACATTTCTCCCAGTATTTCATCATTTGTTGACTCATAAAGTAAAGAGCAGTGAGTATAAACAAGCACTGCACTAACACAAGTTTTAACTTTACACCCTTTGAAAGCAATAGTTTGTATACTCATTCAATCAATATATTGTAGCATGTGAGCTTTGGATACATTACCAATTCTGTGGATCTACAGATAATATAATAAAGAGCTATAAGGGATTGAAATGCTTTATACAAAATTAACATGTAAATATTCAAAAAGAGTACATAGATATGACTAATATGATATATTTCAATGTGCTGCTGTTCACTTATATACAAATCAATCAGTGAGACCAAACTGCAAAGTAGTAATAGAGTGCTATAAGCTGCCTGAAAATAAGAATAAGTAATTCTAATGCTTAGCCATCCCTTACTGCTGCAATAGATTTGCCATTTTCCATGCACTTTTGCTAGTTTTAGGTAAGAACAACTAGACAGAGAAGTTTAAGAGGCTGACTATACATGCAAAAGCCAGACAGTTCTCACCTGTTAGGACAGCTTTTGCAGAAGGATCCGCAAGATCCAGGGCTGATTTCCCATCTGTGTTCCGAATATTTGGATCAGCTCCATGCTGCAGCAATACTGTGCAAGGAAAAAGCAACGGTTATCAAACCTCTGGTGAACAGAAGACGCAAGTTTGCACATAAACCTAAAAATTAAATCAATTTTAAAACAGCAAGGTACTACCTACTTTTTAACAAAGACCACAAACCAGAGTGCCATTACTGTTTCTTTCCCCTTGAACAAAAGCCCCTATCTCATGACGTGATTGGCTTCACAAATTAGTTTCTATCCTGCAAAACCTCCTATGCACAGCCCTCCATGTTGGGGGTAAAAGAAACAGTTTTTATAACAATGCAGTGGGGAGGTCTAATGGCTGCAGAAATGTTCCTGGAGGGTCCCCATGATTTACAAACAGAACCACTGCAATTTTATATATCTGGGGACCCATACTAGTTGCCAACACACTACAGTCAGGTACCTCGTCTTTCTTTATTTGTGTAAGAAGCACCACCAGCATATAATAATGTACAAAGCTAAAATTAACATATCTAAACCAAAAATGAATTAAAAGGACTAGATGACATCTGCCCAATATCGAGCCACCTCAACAGCATTTCCTCTTGCCAACATAAGGTCCTCCTCAGTGCACAATGAAGGGCATCGTGTGCATTGTATCATATGAGCGATTGTTTGCTCTTCTCCGCATTCATATAGGCTACCAACTACAGGGAAACCCCACTTTCTCAGATTAGCCCTTGATCTTCCTATCCCAGGATGCAGTCTATTTAAAGCTTTTCACACAGGCCATGGTTGTTCATGGCCAGGCGGTAGAGAATCATGTGGTTCATGAAAGGGGACTCCCCAAAGATTGCTACTTCAGCGATCAGGCATCCTCTGAGAAGAGAGATTTATCACCAGCAACAGAGATTTTAAACTGGCTAATCCTTTCAACCCAGAAGTAGGCACCTATGAGATAGGGTCATTTCTGACAGCCGCAGGTCATTTATGGCAGCATTATGCACATAACGTGCATGTGTGTTTTACTTCCACTTCCAGTGGGAGAAACCACGTCTTGGTCTGGGCCTCCAATAACACATCCTTACAACATTTTATGATCTTTTACAATTCTTCATTGTTGCCCTTCCCTGTCTCAGCCTTCTTGACTAAATTTTCCATTTGGATTGATGACTGAACCAATGTATATAATTTCTTTCACTATTTCAATTTCTTTATTGTTAAAATTAAAGTTGTGTAGTTCTTCTGTAATCATGTTTTTGTCTTCTTAATGTTCATCTGGAGTCCTGGTACTAAAAGTCATTTCAAGTCATTGTTGCTTTCTGCCTGTAAGATGTCATCATCATCATCATCTGCATGCATGTAGCATTTTTGTGGTTTAGTGGTTAAGACGCTGAGCTTGGAGTCTGGAAGCTCAGACTTTTTTTTTTTTACTCATTTCAGGCTCTCTGACCCTCCTGCCTGCTCCAGGGAGATCAGAGGACCCGATCCAAGCTGTTTCTGGGCTTCCCCGACGTCCCCAGCCAGCGGAACAAGCCAAAACGTCAGGGTTCAAACCCTGACGTTTTGGCTTGCTCCACTAGCCGTGGATGTTGAGAAAGCCCAGAAACAGCTTGGATCAGGTCCTCCGACCTGTCCAGAGCTGGCAGGGGGGGGTCAGAGAGCCCAAAATGGGTGAAAAAAATCCATTTTTTCACTCATTTCAGGCTCTCTGACCCCCCTGCTGGCTCCGGGGTGGATGGGGGACCCGATCCAACCTGTTACCAAAGTTCCACCACCTCCCTGGAGGCTGCAGCAAGCCAAAACGTCAGACATTTTGGCTTGCTGCAGCCTCCAGGGGAACAGGGCTTTTTTTTAACATTGTGCGATAACGACGAGATAACGACCGGATAACGACGAGACTTATAGAACCAAGTCTCATCGTTATCCGAGGTACTTGTGTGTGTGTGTGTGTGTGTGTATGTGTAACCAAATCTCATCGTTATCCGAGGTACTTCTGTGTGTGTGTGTGTGTGTGTGTGTGTGTGTGTGTGTGTGTGTGTGTGTGTGTGTGTGTGTGTGTGTGTGTGTGTGTGTGTGTGTGTGTGTGTGTGTGTATTCTTCTTGGGTAGAATTTGATGGAATACAGTAAAACACCTACTTACGAGTGCTCCTACTTATGAATAATTCGACTTACGCATCAGTTCTGCACTGAAATCCATGCCTCGAGTTACAAACATGCCCCAATTTACGAATTAATTCTTTTTCCTCTGTGTTGCCTCCAGTGAAGCAAAAAACACATTTTCCCCTATGGGTTTATATTTTATATACATGCAGCCTTTCCTGAAGCTTCCCCCCCCCCCAAAAAAGGAAGTAAACAGAATGTTTTATTTTAGCATGATGAATAAAATATTTAAGACACAGTGTTCATATGCCACATTTGCTGGCATATAATACGTATCAGAGTATAAAATGCACTCAGTTTTTATACACATTTTTGGACTTTGATATCTGGAATATCCTCGAACAAGACTCTCTGTGTAGTGCCATTGTACACTGACTATGCCTGCCTGGATGGGTCAGCACAGTGGGATGGGAAGTGGAAACAACTTTAAGGGGGGAGGAGAAAGAACCTTTAAACCCGTTTCCACCCCATCCCACTGCCGCTGTCCACCATCTTAGATTGGCTAAGATCCATTGAGAATGAGAGCACCTTTGGAAGCCACCCTTCACCCGGCTCCTAGCATTCCACAGCAACCACCAAACTGCATGAGTGTGTGTGTGTGTGGGGGGGGGGGGGTGTTTTGAGGGCAGCTTTCAAAATAGCCGTCTCCAGCCACAGATTCTCTCTACCCACCGAACCGCATGAGGGGACTGTTAGCAGTGTATAAGATGCACTCAGTTTTTCTGGTGTATTTTAAGTGTGTGTGTGTGTCTTATATACCGGCAAATACAGTATTCTTCAAATCATTTTTAAAAGCTATCTATAGTATCAGATTATTCTAATTTCTGTGCACTGAGCACAAGCAAGTACATTCTTTGAGCAAGACTCTTTTAGGATCAGATATGAATGTGTAATGGAATCTGTGCAAGGAAAAATCAATGAAGCACTGTGTCTTGCACTACTTACAGATGGGCGGGCAAATGTGAGAGAAGAAGGAATTATAAATTTTGTGATAACAATACCTCAATCAGTTTTTTACTGAAGCATGGAAAAAGGAGAGAAAGACACTACAGAGTACATCAATTGTAAAATATGTGAAGTCCTACAGAAAATTGGGAATAGTAAAGTAGTCACTTTGCTGACTGACAATCCCAGTAATGAGTAAGCACATATTGCTGCAATAGGATGTGCATCTCAGAGGCTAAACTTTCTTTTTAATGGTATTATGAAACTGGAAACCCTTCAAATTATCTACAGATGGGCAAAATAAGTTATAAAATATGTCAAGGGAACTCATACTGTAGTTGCAGTTTTCAAGAAGAAGCAAGTAGAAAAAGTGCAGAGAATAGTGATGCTAAAGTTCTGAGTAATGTTCAATGGGGTAGAGGGGTGATCTCCTTTGAAAGGTTACTAAAAAACAAATCAGAGAGTAAATAAAACAAAATATTAAAAAAATGTTGTGCCATGTTAAAGACTAACTGCTGTTAGTCTTTACAGCAGTTAATTTTTAAGTGCCACGTTTTTTCTATTTAAAAAATTACTTTCTGATATGCTTGATACACAGACTAACACAGCTACTTTAAAAGAAGAAGCTCTTCAAGAAATAGTAAAAGTTGAAGATCCCAAAGTACCGAGGAGTGTAAAAAGCACTGTTCTTGATGACGATGTCTTCTGGGTTCAGCTGCAGAATCCTTTGAAGATCCTTTGAAGATTCCTGCAGCAAGCACTGCATCTGAATTAGACACTGCACTTCATTCAGAAATTCCTTATCAAATAGTAAAGATAAAAACAACTGTTTTCAATAATCCCAGTGTAGCTCCACCTTCAACTATAGAAAAAAGTAAAGTGAAAGAATGTATTTCAAAAAGGGAAGAATTTTGTTGCCATCCAATTCATGCTGCTGCAAACCTGTTGGATCCAAGATTCAAAGGTGGGAATATTTATTTATTTGTTCAGATTTATATTGCCGCCCAATCGCCGAGGCGACTCAGATAGCACTGTAACTGCATTTGCCTGAATTACAAAACTAGCATCATCATGGTTAGGACTTGGTGTTGCAAAGATACCATATTTGCTGGTGTATAAGACGCATTGGAGTTATTACCAAAATAGCCCACTATATGACACTATATACAGTACAAGATGTACTCCATTTTTCCAGTGTACAGTGAAACCTCGGTTAACATGACTAATGCGGTCTATGTGGGACGTTTCTTACAGCGAAAATTACTTTAACCGAATTTCCCACAGGAATGCACTGAATGCAATTTCCCACAGGAACGCATTGAAAACCAAAATACATTAACCAAAATGTGGTTTCCCATAGGAATGCATTTAAAACCAATTGATCTAGTCCGAAAAAATTTCCGTAAACCGAGCCACTATCTTCTATTGTATTCCTCACTGGAATACCTGGGTATGGTTTTGCTTTGGTATCTGCATCATTATTCCAATAATTATGAGTTTGTGAAAAATATAAAACAATTAACATATTTTTAAAAAGATACACTTACCAATACAAACATCTATCTTGCCTTTGATAGCAGCCTCATGTAGGGGAGTATAGTTCCAGTTGTCTCTGGCATTTGGATCTGCACCCTGACATAGCAAGAGGCTAACTACCTCAGCATGACCAAAGGAGCAAGCATTATGAAGAGGTATCAGTCCGCCATCATCACGAGCATGGACATTGGCTCCGGTCTGCAGTAAGTGTTCTACCACATCCTTTCTTCCAAAACCTATAAAAAAAATAGAAAGTACAATTTGCTAAATCACTGAAGAGTAAAATTACACAAACTTTTAGGGCAAAGTAATATTCATAGATTCCATGTAGCATATCATATACAGTAGCATATCATATACAGTATTGTATATAGCGGTATGGGCAAACAAATGAAAACTAATACACTTTAATAAATAAACAACTGTTAGGGTCCTGCTAATAATGTAGCATTTTTGCACCGATCTGTACATACCAAGGGACAAACTACATATAATTTTAAATAATTTTTGTGTTTTGCATCTGTGCAGCAGTTGTCCATTTTAAAAAAGAAGTCCAGGGATGTCACTATTTGGACCAAGACCAAAAACTGCCAGAATGCCTTGGTTGGTTGTTGTTGTGTTATATTGTTTGTTTTTTGCTCTTTCCATTTCATCACAATCCCAATGCAATCCCTGAAAACTAACCTACCATCTTCAATGCCAAGGCAAACAACAACCAAAGCAAGGACTATAAGGACCACAGCACAGACATAAATAATTTCAAAATGTGATCCCAATCAGGGCAGTAGATCAAATCATTCAATCATTCAGTTTTGTTGAAATTTATATTTAGCTATAACTGAAGTCATTCTTGTTTAGTTCTGGTTCAGAATAATTAAGATCTATTTCACTTGACAAAACTGAAAGGCAAGTTGTTCAAGAATTTAAGGAGTTGGACTCACAAAATAAGGATTATAATGGCTGGATGCAAAAGATTCTTTCACTCCTATCATCCCCTGGTAACATTTCAAAGGGACATGATGGTTTCAGGTTAAGATTTTAATCAGGAAAATATCAAACATTCTGATGGATACTATGAAAGGAGATGGCATTTCTGTGTTATCCTTTCGTCATCGTAGTCGGCTGCTATTCGTATCCTTCTGAGCACACATTTTTCCTGGAGGTTGGTTGCATGTTCCATGTCAGGATTGGTTTGTGGAGTCACCAGAGACACATCCACCAACTGAAAAAATGACCTCCAGTTGTCATTTATCAGAGAATATTTCAAAGTGTACTAAAATAATGCTTTCATGTTTATCCCACATCTCAAAGTGCTATTTTATGTGTATTTTGCATCCTCAAGAGAGTTCCCCTCAGGGTTATGTAAATCTCTACTGTGGGAAGAAGGACTTTGGAAGAACCAATCCTTTGTCCTAATAATAGATGAAAGGGATTAAGAAGAATGTAAGGTAATTAAGTCCTTACTGGCAGCAGGTCACTTAAATGGTCCATTAACCTAGGAAGGGGAAATTTTTGCCTCCCAGCACCTCTTTGCTTTTATCACAAAAAGCCTGAGTTAGCAGTATCAACTCTGCTTTAAGTATAAAATAGAGATTAGATTTTATAAACTTTTGGTCTGTTTCTTCTTTGAGGAAGTGCTCTGTGTCTGTTTATGCTTTTGCTCTTTTCTTTGGGAAATCCACTTTTTGAGCAACTGGGTGGAACATTTACCCTTTCCTATTTTGTAACCTCTCTACTCTTTCCTTTTAATACACAAAATCCTTTCCAGCCTTTGGTTGAGTTTTGGTGCAAAGGATTTAGGTACTTAATCTACTCCTTCCCTCATCAAACTACTGAGATTTGAAAGTAAAGTTAAACCTGGATGGTGGCAGGATGTTTTAAATTAAACTCATCCAGACAGTGTTAGAATGGTAAACTGGAGTATCTGGGGAGCAATAAATTACTCCCATCAGGCTCAATAAACTTTACCACTTCCCTGAGCATTCCCACTCCACCACAAAGAAAAGAAGGGTGGCAGAGAGGGACTGACCTGGGTTTCATGACACAAGATACTTCATACTGATCATGAACAGAGGAAAAAACAAGCTAACAAATTTAAAAGTGCTAGAATTCTTCTTATTCTTCTTTAAGTGCTGTATCCAATTCCAAATGTTGGCTATCCTCATGACGATCATGTCCTAGGAGCAATATAATGCAATGGCCTTCCATTTGCTTTCCACATTGCAGTGTGACATCTGTACCACTGATCCAGTTCCGCAAATCACTTTCTGGTCCTGAGCCCTTTTGGCACACAAAATCCTCATCGGCCCCAGGCCAGTATTGATGAAACTGCTGCCCTCCATTAAGATAGGTTCAAGTGGGATTTAATCCACTTGGGAATCATCACCCTTCCCTATGGACTTCACCACCCAAGGACGTTAGTCCTCAGGGTTGTCAGGTTAGTTAACCACTGGCTGACAATCAGTGTTGAGCTGCTGGCAGTATGGTCTACTTTATTACTATAGCAGGATAACCTGACCAGATGTTCACTAAAATTATGGTCTCATAAAAATATTACGGAAGCATGAGTGAAACAAATACATCCTAAGTACCTGATATATCTGAAGTCCCAATATTCTTTCTTTTGTTCCTGAGTACTAGCTGTGATATCTATGGCTGATGTGAATAATAAGTGAAAAAGATATCCATGCCTTTTATATACAGCCATTTGTGTGCTGGACCATGCATAGCCCAATTCCCCAACTATTCAAAAAACAAACCCTGAAAATGGAACATCCAGGATTGTTTGCTGAGACAGAAAAATCATTAACCAACAGAAGTCTCTTAATACCCTTCTGTCAGCCTTCTGAGATTCTGGCTGGCATTACATGTTGCTCTGTTGCCTTCCTACACTATCAGTCTCAACACAAAACTGTTACAGTATTTGCAATCATAGGTATCATAAATCTAAACACCATACAAAATTTTGAGGGTCTGCGGTGTTCTAATGCTTTCATCCAAGGCCATCTTCCTTTAACTAGGACAGTGATGGCGAACCTTTTAGAGACCAAGTGCCCAAACTGCAACCCAAACCCCACTTATTTATTGCAAAGTGCCAATACAACAACAGGGGAAGAAGGAAACGCTCCCATTGGGCTGCTGGGTAGAGGGGCAGGGTGAACTCTGTGCTGGAGGAGGGAGGAAGTGCTCCTACTAGGCTGCTGGGCACAGGGGCGGGGAGAACTCTGTGCTGAGGTGACTGCACAGGTGCCCACAGAGAAGGCTCCAAGTGCCACCCCAGCACATGTGCCATAGGTTCACCACCACTGAACTATGATAAGCAGGCCCATTTATTTCTAGTCTTGTCCCATGAGAAGTTTTCCATTTAACAGTTCCAATTGCCATTACATGCCCTATTGTTATTTACCTTCAGCCTTTCAGAACACTAATGACTAAAGATGAACATTACAGCCAAATAAGATTCCACTAGCAACTTGAATGATGTGCTTGCCTGTATGTAAAATGCCCAAGTATGAAACGTGCTTCTCTGTCCCTATCATCCCTCAAATTCAAGAGACAGGAGACCAATACATGTATAAAAATAACTATTAATTCATAACAGCACTATAAATTATTTCTATAACTATCAATAAACAGATGAGCAGCACTGTGGTGGCTTAGTGGTTAAGACACTGAGCTTGAAGACTAGAAGGTCAGGGTTCTATTCCCGAATGCTGCATGACAGATCTTGAGGACATGAAAGGAGCCTCATTCGGGTGTCCCGTGAGCAGAGTTTCTCGAGCAAAAATCTTTTCAACTCAGACTAATTTCTGACAAGGAATATATTTATTTAATAAACAAAGGGGTGGGTAGAGAAAATATAGTTATTATAATTGCCCAGAAACTCCAAACAACTAGCATAGTAGTAATAAATCAACAGGATTTTGGTTTATAAATTCTAAGTCTATCACAAAATTTATAATAAGTATTTATAACATCTATTTTTAAAGTTTTGTAAATAAGGCATGCAGGCTGTATGGACAACTCACTGGTTTGGTCATCTCCTTGTGGAGCCAGAGGTGGGAGTTCAATAACCCACTTTGCCTCCTGGAGAACAGTCAGCCTCTGTGATCATGGGAAAGCTACACTCTTCCAGAGCATCCCTAGAAGAAGGTGTCATGGAAAGACTCCACTTTCTCAAGGTCCCCAAAGATGGACGAGACCTGGTTGCTTTACTAGGCTCCAAAAATCATTTCTTCTCTGTGTCACACTGACTCTATGCTGCTTGTTTTCCAGCATAGTATAATAACTCTTATCTGTAGCTAGTAGCACAGGCCTTGTTATGGCTACCACCGAGACACTGTCTCTACACGTATGTAAACACGTTTCCATGTTTTGGGAACTTTGTTTCAATGAGAACTTTCTCTCATTGGCCCAGAACACACCACATGGTGGAGGAACCCCCATTTTGGAGGAGAAAGTGGCAGTTCGCACTTGGATGTCTATGGGTTAACATCTATGCCTTGGGATATTTCCCTTTTCTTTTCCATCATGATTACATAGGTTTTTATTCTGCCTTTGGACTGCTTTAGGCTACTGAACTTTGCTTACGTCATTTCTTTATGGACTATGCTTTAAGAACCTGATTAATAAATCTACATTTTGGCTTGAAGAACGTCTCATTTCTGAGCAGGAGGTAAAGTACACACACACGGGGGCTCGCCACTAACTCTCCCCATCTACAGATATCTCCGGACCGGAGTTGGAGCTAGGTCTTTAGCTGGTTTTATGTGGCCTGGCTCTCTCACTGGAGGGGGGCTAAGTTCAAGAAGGGGGAGCTCTTTAACTGAGTCCCAGTGGATGAGGGGAGAGGCCCTCGGGTGGGATGGCCAGAAGCCTGACAGAAGGGAATGGCAAACCACTTCTGTAAGGGTCACAAGAAGCCAGAACTGACTTGATGGCACACTACTGCACTATATAGTTTTTGGAGTGGATCCTCAATTTCATAGGGCTCCATAGGCTTTTATATACTGTAGATTATTTAGTCAGTTAAATTTATTTTACAATCTTATAGATATCACCAGAAAAAAACTTATTCTTAAACTGTGTTTCTGGTTTCAGAAACATATACAGTACAGTAATACCCCAGATAACGTTATGACTTGGTTCCACAAGTCATGTCGTTATCCGGTTTTTAGCGTTGTCCGATACATACATTGAACAACGCTAAAAAAAAAAAGCCCTGACGTCAGGGACAAACCAGGCCGAGGCAAGGCTCAGCTTGTCCGAAATTCCCCTGCCCCCGGGGGGGGGGGATTTCGGACAAGCCGAGCCCTGGGTAGGCACACGATTGCGCGCCTGCCAGGCTTGGCTTGTCCGAAATTCCCCCACCCCCACAAAGTATGCGATGGGGGACTGCCGCAGCCTTGAGGATAGTAACAAGGTGCACTTTCACAGCCAGTCCATCTGGTATGGCCTCTTCTGCCTCCATGACCATCGGGAATCAGAATAGTGAAGTGGTTCCTCCTCTGCTCATTTTGCTGCCTGGCCCAATATAATGGTTTCCAGTGGCATTTCCTCCACTGAAGGGGCCATCACCCCACCCGCCACAGTCAGAAAAGCACTGCCATTCTATCAAGTGTACTAGTTGAGGGAACTGTACTACACATTTAAGAGTGATTCATCAGTCTCCTAGAAATGTACCAATAGAAGAAGCTACAAACATTAGAAAAAACAACCAATCTACTAAAAGAAATGAATTACTGTATAATTAACAAGTCACAAGCATTTCAGACCACTAATGGAAACTTTGCTGTCATGGCATAGCAGTGCAAAATAATTTGATTTGCATTAAAATAAACCCTTCATGAAATATTACTGAGTGAGATTGCTGTAATCAAATAGGTCTTCCTTTCATCTCAGTGTGAAATACCACCATGAGAATCTGGTCCTGACCTGGCTTTTTATTTTTGTTAAAGCCTGTTGGATTAAATTCCTTCTTCAGCAGACCAAAGGGTAAAGACTTTCAGGAAACAGCCCCACACCAATGTACAGAATGGACTAAACTCTCTTGCATCACTCACTTTAAATGTACTACAATAGAACCCCGCATACGAAAAAACTCCGTTCCAGGGAGCTCTTCACTATGCAGGGTTTTTTTGTTATGCAGTTCCCTATGGAAGATACCCCGTATAATGGGGAAAATCTTCGTTAACAGGGGTTCTCATTAAGCGGGTATACCCGTTAACAAAAACCCCACATAACGGGGTGGGCGGGGGATTCGTTATGTGGGGTTTTTGTTAACTGGGGTATACTCCCTTAATGGGAACCCCGGTTAACGAACATTTTCCCATTATATGGGGTATCTCCCATAACAAAATGTTCGTTATGCAATGGCAATAACCCGTATAACGAAAAAAATTCGTTATGTGGGTTATCACCATTGCATAACAAACACTTGTTATGCGAATTTTTCGCTATGTTATGCATTCGTTATGCGAGGTACCACTGTATTGTCTTCACAGATCGCCATAAAATTCCAAAAGAACCCTTATCCACAGCAAACATGTATCTCCACAGCTGAAACCCTATTATGCAATCAATACCTGTAGCATGTGGATGGTATTAAAGCTAGGGTACAATTTTTGATATTTCACACTTTCTCAGTCTGTCTCACAGCTCTTCCAATTCTTGCGTTAGTCCTTTCATTGTTACTAGAAGCCATGTTAGCCAAGGAAGGAGAATGTCTTCAAATACCAATAATCCCCCCCTTATCATCCAGCGGTGCTAATTTCTGGCTTAAATTTTTTTTTCCTCGTGTCTCATAACTGCTATACGATGCAAGTACAGGAATTGGAATAGAAGCAAGACAGAAAGAGAAAGTTTTTAATTATAAAAAATCAGCCTTCCAAAGGGATGAGTAATGCAACAGAATCCCAGCCCCTATCTTCCAGATACAGTTGTACCTCGCTTAAAGAGCATAATGCATTCCATAGGATTGCTGTTTAAGTGAGTTTGCTCTTTAAGCGACTCATCATTGTAAGTAACCAATTGTGACTTCTGGTGGTGGGGATTGCAAACCCTGATTTATTTGTTAAGCGAGTTTTTGGTTGGTTTTATTTGTTAAGCAAAGCAAACATTCAGAGAAAATTCTGCTCTTTAAGCGAGTTGCTCTTTAAGCGAAGCGCTCTTTATGCAAAGTGTGACTGTAATGAATTCATGAACACCATTATCTTACTAGGGAATTTTTAAAGAATCAACCTGCTAAGCAATAAATACTAGCAACAATAAAGATTGTTTATACAGACACCTAAAAATGCTTTTTCTGTTGCTATTATACCACTAGAGTCATGTTATCATTCCTGTAAAACATAAAGAGTCCAAGAAAGCCCAAAGGCAGATCAACAATATAACCACACATTAGTTTTATCCTGGTTTAACCAACATGAAAATAATCTTGAAAAGTATTGTTTGACAAAACAGGCATGCAGATTATCATTCAGAAAGTACCCACATTGGCTCTATATCTGTCCTTGTATTGGTCACAGTAACAAACTTTAAAGTCCTTGCATCTACAAGCTCTAAGTATGATTACAAAAACTAAAAAGAAAATATTAGTTCTGTGCTTATTATGGCTATTCCACACAATATCAGCACACCTCTCTTATCGACAAGAATGCATCTAAGTGGAACTGGGTTATTATTCACTGCCATGTTCATTGCTTCAATGCTACACTGCACAGTAATCAAATCATTTTCAGAAGGAATCAGTTGATTTCTGCATGCTTAAATCTATACCACTATCTAGGGGTGTATGGAACCTGTATACAAATAAAGAACATAAAGATTGAAACCAATCTGCCTTATAACCTTTAGGAGATAATCCTACTCACTCAGTTTGCAGACATTTGGCATTACCTGTATGCTTCTAGAGTTTAGACCACTGGTTCCCAACCTTTTTTTGGCCATGCCCCACCTAAGCATATCTAAAATCCTGATGCTCCTCCCTTGACATATACAGTAATTCTTATTATTCAAAAAATTAACTCCTATTCACATAGAAAAAGCCTAAAAGGCCATTAATTGTTAATAACTAATTCTCAAATCGCCGCCCCCCCTTACCATCAAATTGCCCCCTGTGGGGCATCTGCCTCATGTTGGAAACCACAGATCTACACCTATGTTAAAAGAGATACTGTACTCCTACAAATTGCAAGCTATGCAAATGGCTATTACCAAAAGAAGGGGACTATGCAAAGCCCTGACTGTGTGACCATACAAAGCCTTGTCAACAATTGTATCTTCAGAATCCCATACACACTCAATCCTAACCATGTGATAACATTTCAATAGTTTAGTAAACTAAATTGAACTAGACCTAGAATAAAGGAAAATAATCCAGCATACAAAAACCTCTACCCTATGAAATGACTAATATATTTTTGCATGGTCACTTCAGCCTGGGCCTTTTCAAGTGCCTCTTGTCTTGTGTGTCCAGGATGATCAAGGGATGGGGAGGGAGATTCAGCTATCACTCACTTTCTCCTTTGCCTTCAGCAATTCATGCATACTTGACAGTCTTTCATCATAAACATTAACTGCCTGATACATGTACTGTATTGTTATGATAAATGTACTTGCCTCATTGTTTAGACCTTTCAATAATTGTAGTTATACTTTTACATCTTAAAAAGCCATAGGAGTCAAAATACTAGAAATGAGATGAACAATAGATGTAACTGTGGCTATAGACTTTTCACTTCTTGTTTCTCCAAAGAAAAATCACTCATTCATCTCAAAGATTGGTTGCTGATTACAAAAGGTTCTCATCTACACATTTTTCCACAGCTCCTTGTCTTCTCTTTGGTCCTGACCTTCCTTCAAGGCCCACAAAAAGAGGCTGCTCCCAAGCCATCCTCTCTCTGGGCAGTCCCAATGGGCCAAATCCCAACCAATTCTCCCTACTATGACACTAGCACAGGATAAAAGGCTGGCCAGAGACAGCAGTCACTCTTGTAAAGGCTTAATCCTCTCTGTTGTGCACAACACAGAAAAAGGACAGAAGGAACAGCTGTTTCCCAAAGCCTCAGTCAGTGCCATCTCTTCCTCCCTTCTCCAAGCAGCCTTTGGATCTCAGTTCTCCTCACTGGGCCAAGCAGACAGGAAATGAACACAAACAAAAAGCGGTAGCAACTGCTTCCCCAAAGCAGCAGCCATTTCTAAATATTTTGTGTGTGGTCTGAAAGCCAAATCCTCCCTGCATGAAGCCCACAGAAAGTGTATAAGCAAGCGTGGAAAGGTCTGGTTTAATAACTGTAGATTACCACTTACTCTTTTTCAACAAGCCTCTTCAGTTCACCTCTAAAGTGAGAGGCAAAATACTGTAATTTTATTCTCTCAAGTTGTTTCTGAGTTAGGACAATAAATCTTCTTAAAGTTTTCAAGATATACAATATGTTCAATAAGTGATTTAACAATATCCCACACTCTAGGGCAGGGGTGCCCAAACTAAGGCCTGTGGGCCAAATCTGGCCCCTGACACCAATTCATCTGGCCCACATCACTCTTGTTGCTCCCGGAAATAAAACGTGCCCATACTTCCACTTCCGGGAGTGATGAAGGTGGTGTGGGCCGGACGAATTGGTGTCAGGGGCCAGATCTGCCCCACAGCCTTAGTTTGGGCACCCCTGCTCTAGGGGAATTTCCATGGTCAAGTGGATTAGTCTGGTCTCTTGTGGATTAGTCTGACACATTATTCACTACACCCACACTATTTCTTAAGAAAGGTGGGCAACTGTGAACACATGTTATATAGCTAATGCACCTTTGCAACGGGGAAGAGTGATGGTCCCCAAATGGATTAAATCCCACTTCAATCCATCTTGGTGGAGGGCAGCAGCTTCATCAGTCCTGGCATGGGGCTGAGGAGGACTTTGTGTGCCAAAAGGGCTCAGGACCAGAAAGTGACTCGTGGCACGAGTGGCACGCTGGGATGCAGAAGGCAGATGAAAGGCCACTGCATTGTATTATCTGGACTTCTTCATGGCTAATTGCCATGAGGATCGCCAATATTCAGATACGGCAGAAGAAGAATGGCAACCTTTTGTGGCCTGCTAATCTTTCTCACACTAGGTCAGGTGAAGGGAACTGCAGAACGAACTCACCAAAGGGTGACTTTATTTTGGCAGTTTCACGGCTTGCCTAGAAACGGACGAAGCAGCAGCTGAACCAACAAGGCCATTCAGCCAAGAGCAGATTCCGTCTTTCCTCAGCGAGAAAGATGCCCGGATTACCTCCGTGACCCAAGCAGTCTACCTGCGGATGCCGACCCCCTGGTGCTAGCCCTCCCGCCCGAGGCTCACCTGCTGCGAAGTGTAAAGGGGTGGACTTCCTCCCGGCCATATCCTTGGCGTTGACGTTGGCGGCATCGACCAGGCGCCTGACGCGGGTCACGTCCCCATTCCGACAGGCCTCGAGCAGCTCCCGAAAGGCGCCGCTTCCCACCGGTAGAAGAGGTGGCTGCAAGGGCGGGTCGGGACTCTCCGGGGCGGCCGGGCTGGAGGCAGCCGAGGACGAGGAAGAAGACCCGGAACCGCCGCTGCTGCTACTACTACTAGTACCGCTGCTGTTGGCGGCGCTGCTGGCACCAGAGCCCGGGGGAGCGGGAGGCGCCGCGCTCTCGCCCACACTCTCCGGAGAGAAAGGCCTCTCCGCCGCCGCCGCCGTCCCTTCCCGGCCTCCGCCAAGGGCTTCCCCCTCGGGCCCGGAGATACTGCGTCTCTGCTGAGGGGAAGCTCCCGGGGGGGAAAGGCTGGGGCTCCGCGGCGGCGACACGGGCGTCTGTCCCGGGTGATGGTGGTGGTGATGTTGCTGGGAGCGACGCGACGACGAGGATGCCGCCGCCATTTCCCAGCTCCTGAGGAGCACTTCTGGTCCTGTCACTGCGGCAACGGAGACGGAGCGCCCGCCCTCGCTTCCGGCAGCCCGCAGCCAATCACAGCCCGGGCCGCGGGAAGTGACGTCAGGCGTCGGGCGGGTGATTGGAGGGCGGGGAAAGCGGTGTTGCTGTGCAGGCCGTAAAAGGGTCCTGTTTGGGTGTCGAGAATCCTCGCACCTTCAATGTGCCGTCAGGCCTCGGAGAGCTCGTTTCCTCAACTTTTTTTTTTAATTTAAAAGTGAAGGAAGAGTATTTATTTTTAATAAAAGCGCTTATATTACTTCAAAAATAAAATAATAAAATTACTTCAAAAATAAAGTTCTGTTGTGTGATTTATGTGTTGTAAGAAAAGTATCTGTTTTCTTTCAGTTCTGTGGTAAAACCACAGCTTACAAAACAGCCATAAAAATATTCTATGGTAAATAAAACAAAGAGTGACAGGACAACCATAACTTTTATGGAGTTATAAAATGCAGAATAGATAAGCCGCCCAGAGTCGCTATGTGAGTGGAGTGGCATGTAAGACATACAATACACCCCGTTAGACAGACATCTTTAATAGGCGCTGAAAAACAGAAGCCAAATGAATCCCTGAACAACATAATCTTGAGCACCAGAAGTGGAAAACCTCTACTTTTTTTCATGAAATTCAGAGCTAGGCCTTTTCCAAAACTCATTGAGTTTCTTCTTTATTTTCTCCTTTGGTTGGTTTTTTTTAAATTTAATCAACGTCATAAACACACACACAAAAACCCAATGAAAAATACAAACAACACCAAAATTAATAAAGAAAATACACCAACAAATGAGATTTGCGAAAGGAACTGGATTTCATGAAAAGAGGAATCAAGGCTTCCTATAGGAAGTTCACTTAGGGCTTTAAAAACAGTAGTTTAAATTGGACTGTACAATACATTGGAAATTTATGTACAGTAAAGTTCCTGCCAACCTAGCAGTTCGAAAGCAAGAAATTGCAAGTAGATAAATAGGAACCACTTCGGTGGGAAGGTAACAGCATTCCATGCGCTCCGGTGTCTAGTCATGCCTGCCACATGACCATGGAAACGTCTGCTGAAGCAGACAGCACTGGCTCTTCGGCTTAGAAACAGAGATGAGCACTGACCCCTAGAGTCAGATACGACTGGCTTTCAAGCAAGGGAAACCTTTACCTTTACCTTTAAAGTACTGCTGAGAGCAGTCCTTGAATAATCTCCAATTACTTTGGAAGCAGCAAAGTATATATGGTGTACATATAACTGAAGCCTAGTCTGCCTTCACCAGGAACACAGGGCCAAGCAAAATAATGCAAAACCGCTCCAGCCTAATTTATTCAGGGACACTGGCAGTTTGATAACCCCTAAAAGCCAGTGCTTTAAGGCAGATCTCCACAAGAAACAGGATGAATATACTTTATTGAATAGGAGTGGGTGACCTGAGTCAGCCAAAGATTACTAGACTAAATGTCATCAGTTTTATCATGAATAAAACTAGGAAATTCATGAAAAGTTGCCATAGCTGCAACACCACAAGAAATGTAAGCAAGTTTATGGGTTGGGAGAGTGTTTTTGCACTTGGTCCTGGGCAATGAATGACCAGGAAGGAATTTGGGGATTGTAGTGGGTAAGGGGGGGGGGGGAATTGATCTACATACAAGCACAGTGCAAAAGATATCATGATTGGGAATCTTTAGAAAATGAATATGAAATAAAGTTGGCAGAATTGTGGTTTTCTCACCAACATGTACAGTGCAGCCATGCTTGGTAGATTTCTAGTTACCATGTCCTGAAAAGGATATTGTATAGCTGTGTATTGTAGAGAAGGGAAAAAATAAAAATTATGGAAGATCTGGAACAACCTCATTATGAGGAAAGGGGTACCCTATTTAACTCTGTCACAGAAGGAAGGCAAGTAAAGGGAGATAAGAGAAAGGGATGTAAAATTCACTTTGAAAGAATTTAGTGACGAATATCAGGATAGACCTTTTTAAAAAGTGATTAGTCAAATTCATGTGGGATAATACTATCAGTGAATACCAATCATGATAACTATATAAAATCTCCGCCAGGCCGCCAGGCCGCCAGGCCGCCAGGCCTTTTTAGGAACTGTGGTAGTACGTCAATATAGGTAAAGGTATTAAATACACATTAAAATACACACAGACACACCACATCCAATGGTGAGTCACTTACCCTGGGGAGCAGGCTATAGGGAGCTTTAGGCTAGCAGCTTCTTTTCCTCCTCCCCGCTTGGGAGGACAGCAAGGAGGCCGTGCATACGCGCCAAGAACTGAAGGCGTGCCTGCACACCAAGTGCGTGGTGCGCATGCGCAGTGGGGGGACCCGTGAAAAAGTAAGCCCCGAAGGTGGTTCTCCCCAAAAGCTGCTACTGGTTCTCTGGGACACTGGGAAAAGTTACTACCGGTTCTGGCAAACTGGTGGGAACCTGTTACATCCCATCACTGAGTGCCTCTTTATCTCCATATGTGGCTAATGTTGCTTTTGTATTTATGAATAAAGTAAATTAGAAGAATCGTTGACTCTCTAGTCTAGTGCCCTCTCATTGAGAGAAAATGAGGCTGCACACTTACATCTCTGTGGGACTTATTTCTGATTAAGAGCTGCAGTGTAAACCCCACTATATTTCAAGCATGTTCAGGCATATCAGAAAACAAAACGCAATAAACAAAACAAAATAAAAAACACTGTAGCACTTTAAAGACTAACTGCTATATTTTTATTGTTAGCTTTTGTGGATCCACTGTGCCTAAACCACAGACTAGCATGGCTACTATTCCAAAAAATTCAAGCATGTTCAGGTAAGTGAAGCTATTTATAATGATAAATGGTATTACTTTATTATGAGTGAGAGATGCAATGAAATGAAACATTTCAGTACAAAGTGTTCTATGTTCCATCCAATCAACTGTGACCCTTCAGAACAGCCATTTTGTTCTCACCACCCCCTTGCAGTTTTTCATTCCCAGTCCCCAAATGTCAGTGAGTATTGCAACATCAAAATGCAGGCTAAATCCTAATTGGACTGCATTGGAGTTTCTCTCTGTTACGGCAGGAGATCCATTCATGATGTTATGTGGCAACTCTTTGTATTACAGGTTATAGGATTGCAACGAGTCCAGAAAAGGGTTGACATCACCAAAAGATACTCAGTGATGTCATTGGCAATGATAGCTCACAAGTATCACCAGAGAGGCTTGTCCAAGAGTTTTAAACTATGTTTCTCTTTGTCTTCCTCCCATGGTTATTATGTAAGTAACCATGCTGGGACAGCAAGGACAGAAAAAAACACTATTGCTTTCAGTAAAGGCATTTGTAAAAACTCCTACATTTGCATCAGATTTGCAAGGTTCAAAGTTGATTTTAAGATCAAGAACTACATGACACAAAGCTAAGTACAGTCAAACCTTGCATAAAGAGAGCTTCGCTTAAAGAGTAACTCGCTTAAAGAGCAGAATTTTCTCTGAATGTTCTCTTCGCTTAACAAATAAAACCAACCAAAAACTCACTTAACAAATAAATTGGGGTTCACAATCCCCCCCCCCCACAATTGGTCACTTACAATGGTGTTTCGCTTAAAGAGCAAACTTGCTTAAGAGCAATCCTGTGGAACACATTATGCTCTTTAAGTGAGGTACAACTGTACGTGATATTTCTGACCACCCCTTTGCACCAATTCCTACATTGGTGTTTATACTTGTTAACAAACACAACCCAGATCAGCACTGCGCCACCGGAATGCATCATCACTCAGAGAAGTGGAGGCATTTATGAAACTATCAGACTTTGAATGGGAATGTTAAGTTTAATGGTTGAGTCTTTTACTCTGGTGACCACACAGAGGCAGACTTACTGCATTTTTCAACCTATGTCTAGTCACTGAGAGCCTGCAGAACCTTTCCAGTTTTACAGATGTTACTTTGGGACAGTAGCTTTGGAATTGTCAGCCCTCCCTGGCACTCTCTGTGTTGTCATGTGCTATAGAATTCTTACATGCCTGCCTGACTCCTACAGATGGTTCTAGAGGGGGTTCTCTCTTCAGAGCTGGGAGTCTTTTCTTGAAAAAGCAATGTTATATTTTTTGTGAAACATTAATATCAATGCTGTGGGGGTACACAGAAAGAGCCTCCTTGGTGACTGTGATATTTTTAAACTACAGTCAGGCGTACCTTGGTAATGGCAACCTTCTGTTGCTGGCTAATCATTCTCATACTAGGTCAGGCGAAAGAAACTGCAGAATGAACTCACCAAAAGGTGCCTTCATTTTGGCAGTTTCACGTTTGGCCTAGATGCGGAAGAAGAAGAATCAAAGCTGTGATAAACTATTTTTTCTTACAACCTATGAAATGGCCACCCCATCATCGACATTTCTGCCATAATAATATAAAAGGTGCTGGTTAGGCAAAAATGTTTACCTCTTTTTTTAAAAGGAACAGTACTGCTCCTCACTACAGTACTTTTTAATGACAAGTAACAAGGTTACAGGGGACTGCAGTGACTTAGTGGTTAAGTTGCTGAACTTGATGCTGAAAGGTCAGCAGGTCAACACTTCAAGAGTGCTCCATGACTGAGTGAGTTCCTGTCAATAGCCCAGGTCCTGCCAATCTAGCAGTTCGAAAGCAAGAAATTGCAAGTAGATAAAAAGTTATCATTTTGGTGGGAAGGTAACAGCATTCTGTATACTCTGGTGTTTAGTCATGCCTGCCATGTGACCATGGAAACATCTGCAGACACAGACAGCACTGGCTCTTTGGCTATAAACAAAGATAAGCATTGAACCCTAGAGTCAGCTATGACTGGCTTTTGAGCAAAGGTGACCTTTAACTTAACCTTAACAACCAGTTGATCTTGGTCTTTCCATACTGTTGTACTCACTCAATATAGGTGAACCTATGGCACATGTGCCAGAAGTTACACACACAGCTTTTTCTGTCAGCATGCGCGCCATCACGGGCAAGCCCTGCCCTGCACCACCAGTGCTGCTTCCACATCCACCCCTCTCCCTCTGCCAATGGGAAGGCGAGGGGAGGCTGAAATCCCACCTGAGAGGCAACAGCCGGGATGAGATGAGGCAACAAGACACCCCTCCACCCACCCCTCCTAGGAGACGGAGGAGGAGGTGGTGCACCCGGGGGGGGGCCTGCAGACCTGCAGGGGGGCTGCAAACCCACAGGGAGTGTGCAGACCCACTGGGGGTGTGCAGACCACAGGAGGAATGCCCATGTGCCCATGTGGCATCACCAGAGGTGTGCTGGCAACATCACATGAGTGCATGAGCACAACCAGTGCCTGCCTGCACACTGCCTCCTCCTTTTGGGGAACTTGGCCTCTAAAAGGATCACCATCACTATACTCACTGGTACAATCCACTAGATTTCTTCATTAGTGGTTGCCATTAAAAGCACAAACATGGGATCAGAAAAAAAGATGACAGCTCTATATTGACATATTTATGTTCATTAATTTATGAGGCAATACCTAAATAAGTTGAAGAGATGCTACCACAGCCAGCTGTTCAGAGAAGCAGTGGGCGAGTCTCTATTCCTTAAGCCTTTGACAGCAGCCTAGAAACATAAGTAGAAAATGGCAGAGAGTGAAGAAAACTGTTTTTCTGTCCTTTCTCATTTAAGTTGGCAATAACAGCTTGCTTCCTGTTGTTATGCCAGCCATGTTGAGGTGTGCATTTATAGAATAATAAAAGCAGTTGTTTTAGTCCTCAGGCTCATTTTTTAAAAGTAATATTTTCTTCTTCTTTTGTGGACTCCCAAATATTTACATAGCTTGGCCTGCTCAAGGGAACTGCAAGAGGATTTTGACATGAAAGTGGCATTTGTTAGAAAATATATTTATAGATCCCTGAAAGTGAGATCTGATTTAAAGAGCCCCTATAATCTGTGTTCCTATGCAGAAAGACTTAGGATCAAAAACATTTATGCAGGTTTATATCTTTTTCTTTCTTTCTTTTTTTGAGCAAAAGACAAAAGGAAATACTGTATAGTTGTACTTCAGATAATCCGGGATGTTTCTTACAGTGAAAATTACTTTAACTGAATTTCCCATAGGAATGCATTTAATGTAATTTCCCATAGGAATAATTGAAAACCAATTAATCCGTTCTGGTGGGGGGGGGATCCATAAACCGAGCCACTGTTTTCTAGGGATTTCCTTTTGTTATACAATTTTTATGTTAACTGAGCTGTTTGTTAACCAAGGTTCCACTGTACATCAACTCCTTCTTAAACAGGGAATTCTAGTCCCACTCTGGTCTGTGAGTGATATGCACACAAGAGGAAGGTTATTTTAAAAAAGACAAAATGTGGTACTTCACATAGATGAAAATTCCAGGTCTATTCTTTTCCTGCCTTGCAATGCTGAAACTGCGCAGCTCTCTAGCACTAGGAGGAGGGCCTTCTCCGTGTCCGCCCCGGCCCTATGGAACCTCCTGTCAATTGAGCTACGTCTCCGGTCAGAGTTGCTGCCCTTTAGGAAGGGGGTTAAGACCTGGCTGGTGGGACAGGTATGGGGTCTGGGTCAGACAGTTTCATCGGCTTGTTGGCTCATTTGACCCCTTCCTTTTTCTCATTGTATGAATTTTTAATCTTTTAACTTGTTCAGTTTTAATATTTTAATAATTTTTAAATTGGATTTTATAATTGTGTTTTTGTGTATCTTTTTAAGCTTTTGTTTTAAGCTCTTTGAGGAGGGTGGCATATAAGTCTGTAAAATAAATAAATAAATAAATAAATAAATAAATAAAGAGGGCTCTTTTAAAAAATTGAATAGCTTTCTTAGCTCCAAAGTTCTTGTGATATCTTGTAAAACTAGCACTCAACTCTGCATCTCTAAACTTGGAAGGGAAAACAATGAAATATTAGGCTGATCTCCTCAAAACATACCAAAACATGCGATAGGATAATAATAAGCAGACTGTCTTAATGTTACGTCCAACCATGATCCTATGCTGGAAAAAACTGTATCCCCAATGTATATGTACTGTATATCCATGCCACCTCTTCCATATATGTGAACAGAAATGTAAGATTAGAGCAGGGTTTTTCAACCTTGGACCCCCAGATGTTCTTGGACTTTAATTCTCAGAAGCTCTTATCAGCAAATCTGCTGACATGGGCTTCTGGAAATTGAAATCCAAGAACACTTAGAGACCCACGGTTGGGAAACCCTGGGGGAGATTATTGTTGTTGTTTTCTGGCCACAAACACATCCCCCCCCCCAAAAAAAAAATAATCCTGTATGAATTTTAAGATTAAATATGCAGTGGCTGTTCTCAGAAAAAATGGCATATTGGAATTTGACAAGGAATAAAACTGTATTTCAGTGGTGGAAATGCTAGAATCTGCAAGTCCAGCAGCATTTGACATCAGCTTCCATTGTTCAATGCATATTAGCTGTCTTTTTTTGAGTAGAACCAGAAACAAGGGGCCCCCTTTCCCTACTTATATGCAGAGGGAACTCACTCTTTCTCTGTTCCAGTGCTGGCAGTGAATCCTCTCTCCTTCCCAAGAGCATCCAGAGTGATGGCAAGAAACATATCACTGCAGGAGCAGTAGGAGATTGCCCTATGCCAGCGATGTGAAACCTTGGCACTCCAGGTGTTCTTGGACTTCAATTACCAGATGCCCAAGTCTGTACTCATGCTGATCAGGACCAGGGGTGAGCTGGACACCTTGGGAGGGTAGTGGACAGGAAGTGATGGAGGCACATTGGGGGGTTGGGAGGGGGAGAAATCCCGTACATTCCCATTACTTCTGCCTGCCTGGGGGGGGCACCAGTCACTGGAGCGCACTGGGATGAGTCCCTGTATCTCTGTGGGCCAGCACACCGCTGATCAGGGTTTCTGGGAATTGAAGTTTAAGAACACCTGGAGTGCCAAGGTTAGTCACCACTGCACTATGCTGAATCAGATCATTTGTCTCATTTCATCCAATTATATGTGTACTCCAACCTCTAACAATTCTACCAAATATCTGGCAGAAAGGTTCTGTGTTCTTTCTAGGTTTTGATTTACCTTCTTCCTACTTCTGAAAAGCAACCTTGGAGTCCCTACAAAATTGTCAATATCTCCCATTTGAACACGGATTCAATTACTGCATGCAAATACCCCATACCACAGGGCCAGAAAGCACACCAGATAAAGGTGTGGTCCCTCAAGGTGTTGAAAGGGAGGTCCTTTGTAGGCAGGGGCACAAAGCAAACAATGCAAAGGAATGGACAAAACCAAGAACAAGAACACAAGCTGAGGTCAAACCACAAATCACACACCTACCGAATTATCAGTCTGAGCAGGGAGCAGCCAGAAGAAATGTTAGGATAGCATCAAGATAAGGTTATCTTGCTGGGAGAAACATCAACAATTTGAAATATGCAGATGATACCACCCTAATAGCAGAAAGTGAGGAAAAATTAAAAAAGCTCCTGATTAGGTTGAAAGAAGAAAGTTCAAAAGTTGGCTTGAGACTCAATATAAAGAAAACAAAGATAATGGCAACAGGCCCTATCAGTCCCTGGGAAATAGATGGGGAAGAAGTAGAAGCAGTGACTGATTTTACTTTCTTAGGATCAAAGCTCACTGCAGATGGTGATTGCAGCCATGAAATAAAAAGGCGACTAATTCTTGGGAGACAAGCAATGAGAAACCTGGGGAACATAGTAAAAAGTAGAGACATCACATTGCAAACAAAAATTCGTATAGTCAAAGCAATGGTATTTCCGGTGGCAATGTATGGTTGTGAGAGCTGGACCATTAGGAAAGCTGAGCGCAGAAGAATAGACGCCTTTGAGATGTGGTGTTGGAGGAGAGTTTTGAGAGTCCCCTGGACAGCGAGAAGAACAAATAGGTCAATCTTAGAAGAAATCAACCCTGACTGCTCCTTAGAAGGTCAAATAGTAAAGATGAAGCTAAAGTACTTTGGACATCAAATGAGAAGAGAAGATTCGCTTGAGAAAGCCTTGATGCTGGGAAGGGTGGAGGGCAAAAGAAGAAGGGGGCGGCCCAAAATGAGATGGCTAGATGGTATTGTAGAGACAATGGGCACAAAGCTGAGTGGGTTGAGGAGGATGGTGGAGGACAGAAGTGCCTGGCGGACAGTGGTCCATGGGGTCGCAAAGGGTCGGAAGCGACTGTGCGACTGAACAACAGCAAAAAGGTTATCAGGGTCTGATTCTCATTTTTCCACGCTCTTTTAAGAGAGTACCGCAAAATTATTCAGAATCCAGAACTACCAGTAAATTCTGACATATTAGATCTAAATATTAACAGACTCTGCTCAAGACATCCACCTTTATCCAGCAACGCTATTGGAGACAAGGAAGAGTTCAATCTGCAGGACGCATGGAGAAGAGAATGGTTGGGAAAAGTGCCACACCAGTACCAGAATTTTCAATGTGTAACCGAAACACCACCCGGTTTTGACCAACCTCGCAAAATATGGGTTAACCTTAATAGAATATGTACAGGGCACGGTAGATGTGTGGACTTTTTTCATAAATGGGGGGAAATTACCATCACCAGCATATGAGTGCGTGACACTGCGACAGACAGTGCAACATATTATAGAACAATGTAGCCTTAGAGCAGGGGTCCTCAAACTACGGCCAGTGGGTTAGAGCTGGCCCATAGCATCAAATAATCTGGCCCACTTCCTTGCTGCAGCTGCAGGTGGTGCTGTGGATGGCCCCTCAATCCTTGTCCCTTCCCTCACTTGCCCCCAAGGTAGGCATGTGTTGTGGTGTTGGTGGAGGTGGTGGAAGTAGCAACGATGGCCAGTTCACAATTGTTCAGACTGTTGAGGGGCCGCCACTGCCTCCTCCCTCCTCCACTTGACTTGGTGTGTCTCTGCTGGAGCTCTGTAGCACGGCAGTTCATGGTCCCTCAGACTGTTGAGGGGCTGAGGCTGTCGGCTCCTCACCTCAACAGTCTGAGGGACTGTGAACTGACCCCCGGCTGAAAAAGTTTGAAGACCCCTGCCTTAGAGCATATAAGGGCAATAGTGAATATTACCTTATATACTCGAGTATAAGACGAGGTTTTTAGCCCTAAAAATGAGTCCCAAAAAGGGTACTCAGTTTATACTTGGGTCAATGACCACAAGGGGCCAAGAACTGTGCCGTATAGAGATATGCCAACAATTTAATTACTTTTACCATTTTGATTATAGAAACTCACTAGCAGCTGCTGCATTTCCCACCCTCGGCTTATACTCGGGTCAATCTATTTTCCTGGGTTTCCAGGTCAAAATTAGGGACTTTGGCTTATATTCGGGTCAGCTTATATTCGAGTATATATGGTATCTAAGGGCGACTCCTGGTGCAATCGAATATATAAATTGTTTAGATGTTTGTTTGTTTATAGTTTTATACAGTTTATATAATTTTTTCTTTTCGTTATATGTGTTGACTCAATGTGTACATGTGCCATACACTAAATAAATAAAATTAATCTCATTTTTCCTATTGATCACACAATGCAATAAGAAATACTAATCAACCCACAGCTTTTCATCTCCCAGAGAGACTCCTGCATTTTTTTTAAAAAGTCAAATCCCTTTCCTTAAGTTCAAAACAAGAACATGCAGAACTGATACAAAAAGGGAGGATACAGCATCCTGCCCCTTCCCTCTTATCTCAAACACGCTGGGCAGTGCCAGCACAAACTTCCCCTGCAAAGCCTCCATCCAAGCCTCTTATTATTATTATTTAAAGCTTCTCCTGCTGGGCAATACTCCCAATTATTATTTTTTTACAACTTAATTAGCAAAGCTCTAAATTGGAAGCTGGCAATCAAGAGAGGAAAAAACGGGTCTCATCTCATTGCCTATTACTGCATTTCGTTGAACAGCATTGTCTATCAAGTTGTAAGATGAACTGCAAGCAGTTAAGATGCCAAACTTGACAACTGGAAGGTTGGCAGCTCAGTACTGTAGTTCAAAACCCAAGCTCTGCTCGATGGAGTGCACTCCCATCTTTATCCCAGCTCCTGCCAACCTAGCAGTTCAAAAGCAAAAAATTGCAAGTACATAAATAAGTACAGCTTTAGTGGGAAAGGTAATAGCATTCTGTGCACTCCGGTATTTAGTCATGCCTGCCACATGACCACAGAAATGTCTTCAGTTGCAGACAGTGTGGGCTCTTTGGCTGTAAATGGAGGTGAGAGCACCCTGGCGTCAGATACGACTGACTTCAAGCAAGGGAGACCTTTACCTGACCTTTATTTAAATCAGGGATTTTCAACCTGTGGCCTGCAGGCTGGATGCAGCCCATGGCACCATCTCATATGCTCCCCCCACCACCTTCACCACACCAGGAAGTGCCATGTGTTGGATGAAGGGCAAAATGGCCATCTGGCCCCTGAAACTGTCTAAGGGAGCATGACTCAGCCCCCGTCTTAAAAAGATTGAGAACTCCTGATTTAAATCAAACAGACTGGACTTCCCTGGTGCAATTTCACAGCAAACGAATGACAGTGAATTTGTATTTCCTTCATTGTGTTGTCTTACACTCAGATGAGAAAGAGGCACAAAAGATAACAAGGTATAGAGCATAATAACTTAGAAAAATACAAGTCAGGTAAAGACTCAAGAAGCAGAGATGGGTTGATGGTGTTCCAGGTAATCCCAAGAGTTGTTCCAGTCTGTAGCTAAACCTTCTGTTTCTGAGTTGTCCTGTACTCCATTATGAGTTCATTGGTAGGTTTCTAATGAGATTTCCCCAGGAGGAGGGCACTCCTCTTAAGGGGGCCCTTACTGATGGCTTTCTTGCCGCTGGGCATTCTGCCAGGTTGCCTCTTACATGGTTTATGCTTCTCTTTGGAATCCTTCTCAGTCTGGAAGGAGGCCACATCATTTCCTCTGAGT
The DNA here is from genome assembly GCA_030440675.1 of Furcifer pardalis. NCBI lineage: Eukaryota > Metazoa > Chordata > Lepidosauria > Squamata > Chamaeleonidae > Furcifer > Furcifer pardalis. Next base: position 12,528,128 of record CP126896.1, on the reverse strand, counting down.
ACAACCCCAGCCTTTTTTTTCTGCCACAGGGAATTCTACAACTCTTTTGGTGGGCCAGGATTATCAGAGGCATTTTCTCTGAGGGACCTTGGAGTCTCACCTGAAAAGGATTCTACCAGCCAAAACTTCTGTGTTCTGCACCAGGCCACCCTTAAAAGATGTTAAAGAAATAGAGATGGTAAAGAATCTAGGATATACAGTACAGTCACATCTCGCATAAAGAGCACCTCACTTAAAGAGTAACTCGCTTAAAGAGCAGGATTTTCTCTGAATGGGTTGCTTCGCTTAACAAGTAAAACCAACCAAAATCTCACTTAACAAATAAATTGAGGTTCACAATCCCCCCCCCCCGAAGTCACAATTGGTCACTTGCAATGGTGTTTCGCTTAAAGAGCAAACTCGCTTAAAGAGCAATCCTGTGGAACACATTATGCTCTTTAAGCGAGGTACAACTGTAGTTTGCTCTCTGGAATATGCTTTTTCAATGCCATATCACATGTTTATCTGGCCAGGCATCCCGCTATGGTAATGGAGTAGAACGTACAGCCAGTGACTTAACGCCAAGTGTCAGGTGGCAGTTAAGTAACCTGACTCCTTAAAGTGCCCAACAGCTATGGGCAGATGAGCCCCTTTTTTGTTGTTCAGTTGCACAGTCACTTCCGACCCTTTGCGACCCCATGGACCACCGTCCTCCAGGCACTCCTGTCCTCCACCATCCCCCTCAACTCACTCAGCTCTGTGCCCACTGTGTCCACAATACCATCTAGCCATCTCATTTTTGGCCTCCCCCTTCTTCTTTTGCCCTCGGCTTTTCCCAGCATCACAGCTTTCTCAAGTGAGTCTTCTCTTCTCATTTGATGTCCAAAGTACTTTAGCTTCATCTTTACTATTTGACCTTCTAAGGAGCAGTCAGAATTGATTTCTTCTAAGATTGACCTATTTGTTCTCCTTGCCGTCCAGGGGACTCTCAAAACTCTCCTCCAACACCACATCTCAAAGGGATCTATTCTTCTGCGCTCAGCTTTCCTAATGGTCCAGCTCTCACAACCATACATTGCCCCAGGGAATACCATTGCTTTGACTATACGAATTTTTGTTTGCAATTTGATGTCTCTGCTTTTCACTATGTTCCCCAGGTTTCTCATAGCTTGTCTCCCAAGAATCAGTCACCTTTTTATTTCATGGCTGCAATCACCATCTGCAGTGATATTTGATCCTAATAAGTAAAATCTGTCATTGCTTCTGCTTCTTCCCCATCTATTTTCCAGGTACTGATATGGCCTGTTGCCATGATCTTTGTTTTCTTGATATTGAGTCTCAAGCCAGCTTTTTCACTATCTTCTTTCAACCTAATCAGGAGCTTTTTTAGGTCCTCCTCACTTTCTGCCATTAGGGTGGTATCATCTGCATATCTCAAATTGTTGATGTTTCTCACAGCAATTTTGATCCCAAATTCTGATTCCTCCATCCCTGCATTGTGCATTATGTGTTCTGTGTATAAGTTGAATAAGCAGGGTGACAAAATGCAGCCTTGTCCTACTCCTTTTCCTATTCCAAACCACTCCGTCATTCCATATTCCCCTTTAAGTGGGGTGAAAGTCCCCCTCAGTGGAGGAAATGCCACTGGAAACCATTATATTGGGCCCAACTGCAAAACGAGTGGAGGAGGAACTCTGATTCCCAACATTCATGGAGGTAGAAGAGGCCATGCCAAGTGGACTGGCTGTGAAGGCGCACCTTGTCATTATCCTGAAGGCTGCAACAGTCCATCGCAGTCCCAGTGTTGAATCCTGCATGTCTCATTTTGTGTGTGCCGCAGGGGATAGCTCCGAGATCATAGCGTGTGGATCACTTCATGGCAAATTCATGCCAATGACATTTAAACAAATTCATGCCAATGACATTTCTCCAGGGGGGAAAATGCATTCTTGGATATGAGCTGCAGTCAACAACGACGATGACAATTATTACACTGGTCAAATGCCAGCTACACAGACTTCTGATTGGTTTCCATGTTCAGCTCAATGTGCTAACTACACATTATCTTGTAAAACACTAAGAGGCCCCCGAGCTTTAGTGACTGGCTCCCTGAACCACATGATCGCCCCACAGTCCAAAAAGTTTGGGCACCCCGGGCTAAGATCACCAGGAAGGAAAGAAGCTAAGGTTGGTAGGAAAGTGAGGCAATCTCTTTTCTGTGAAAGCACCCTAATTACTGAATTCACTTTCAAATGAAACAAGTCCTACCTGTAGCCTTTGGCTGAACAGAGGAACATTTTCTGTTAATTGTGTTTGATTTTCAATGAGTTTTCAAGCTGGATATTGTTTTTCATTCTGTTACTCAAGTAGTGCTATGTAAGTTGCTGAAGGCAGAAGAATGGAGGGGATCAAAAATGATACAAAACCTGCAATGGTGCTGCTTTGAATACATTGGGAACAGCACTCCCATGTGGTTAAGTCTCTGACTGGAAGGTGGCAGGTCAGCAGTTCGATATCCGAGTACTGCACGACGGAATGAGCTCCTGTCTCTATCCCAGCTCCTGCCAACCTAGCAGCCTGAAAGAAAGAAATTGCAAGTAGATAAATCGGAACCACTTCAGTGGGAAGATAAACAGTGTTCCATACACCGGTGTCTAGGCGTGCCTGCCACATGTCCATGGAGACATTTGTAGACGCAGACAGCACTGGCTCTTTGGGTTATAAACAGAGCTGAGCACTGAACCTTAGAGTCAGATATGACTGGCTTTCCAGCAACAGTGACCTTTACCTTTACCTAAAGGAGCAATTTTTTCAAAAAAATTGTGATGGGTTTAATATCTGTCCACCGCCCAGAGTCTTTGGAATTGGGCGGCAATACAAAACCACAAATAAATAAATAAATAAATAAATAAATAAAGAGGTCTCTTTGTTTAGGAGTAATGAACACCATAACCATACCTGAAGGGGCATACACATTTCCAGCAGGGGAAATGGAAATTAAGAAGTCATTGCTATACTGTAGTATGAAAAACCTGCTGATATCGACAATTTGAATCACCATTCCATTCCCACCATGTTTCATCAGCAGCATTTGTGTTGAATGTCTTTGCATTCTAATACTTTCTAATAATTTGTCATATTCCTTCTTTTCTTTAGTGATGTTTTGTGGGCACTGGGTTGTGTTTGGTTTTTTATTTTGTTATGATTCATAGATTATTGTATCCATCCAGACATAGGAGCTTCTTCTTGTAAATGGACAACCAAAGCAAGGGAGAAACCTTCTCAAGAAAAGGCCTGGGATTTCCTAAGCCTTCTTTGATAGAATTGTCACTTTATGACAATTTCTATATCTTTAACATCTAATCGGTTTTCCGGTCATGCAGCAGTTGTTCTTTTGTTCACATCCCCTCTCCCCATTCCATTTAGGAGAGGAGGGGCTTTGGGCTTTTTATTTACACATGCACACCCACACTTATCTCAGTAGAGAGAATGCTCTTGGCTCTTTACAATGGGAGGCATATTATACACCCGGCACCTCCACTCTTTTGAGGGATGAAATTCTCAACAGAGACCGGCCCTTGTTCGGTATTTGCACAGGGTGGAGCACAATGGGGCCTTAATACAGTAAGGTAAATATTGAATTGGCAATAGGACACATTCCTTAAATGCAGACATGGTGGGAGCTCGGGCAATCCCTTCATTTCCTTTCTGCTGCATGTCAGAATCCCTGCTGCATCCATATACAATGCTCCACTTTTACCAGTGTCTCTGCATGCTGTTCAGGTTTCGCACTCTGCTTTCCCATCCCTAAATCCACTGTTCCCAGGCATAACACGAATGCAATCATCAATCATTCCTTGTCACCAGCCAAGAAATTATGGGAAACAAGAAAAAAAAATCCACTGTGCAGCTTCTTAAGAGTTTTGACCTACTGTCATATTACTTATGTTACAGGGATCTGTTCCACCATGAGGCACCAGATGTGAGGTGTCATGAAAGGGCAGCAAATTCCTACTTCTGTTTCCTTTGTTGCTAGCTTATTCCTACAGCCAAGCATAAGAAAATGAACTTATATGGTTTTCTGCTTCAGATGCCAGAATAACTTGCCTGGTTTGGGTACCATTCACCCTGAGTTGGATGGAGAGACTTTTTGCAGACAACAAAGTCTCTTTTGGTCAGTCCTTTGGAACAACACAGTACAGTAGTCTTAGAGAACTAATTCAGAGATACAAACGGGGATAGCGATAATGATAATGATGATAGAATCATAGAATAACTGAGTTGGATGGGGCTTTTTAAGCCATTGGGTCCAACCCCCTTGATGGTGATGGTGATGATTAGGGTTGCCATAATTCTCTCCCACCAAACTGGGACAGCCATGTAACGTCATTGCATTCTTCAAACTGTGCTTGCATCAGATGGGGCTATCAGGGAGACCATGGCTCCAAGGCCCTGAGGAATCCCTGTCCAGGGCAGACAGCCTTCATCAGTTTAAAATAAACTGTAGTCAAGAGGTTTTCCCCCATGTGATTCTTCTTGCAAAAGACTATTCTTGATGGTTCTATTTTTATTTTTATTTTTTTGAAAAAATTTCTTGGGCCACTCTTGAAACCACACTTCCTCTCCCTCAGGTCACCCCACCCTTCCCTTCACACACATCCAACTGAAATAGACTCACCCTCAAACCCCACACGAAGATCCCTTGGAAGAAAGTTCTAAAGAGGGGGCTGGAATAGCAATGCAGTCCATGGCACCTCAGTTTCCCTCCTGAAGGAGAAAAGCAGGAGATAGGAAGGGACTTATTTTGGAGGAGGACCTTTGCGATGGAGGACTCATCACTTTCTGTCCACCATGTTCCCTTCCTCTCCAGGAATACCAACCCTATGCAGTTAGTCCTTTGCGGTCATGTGAAGTAGGAATCCTCCATTCCAATGTATGGTGGAGGTTTGGCTTCTTAGGATATGGTAGCAGTTTGGCTTCTTGCTCCTGGCTTTCGAGCAAAAGGGCTGAGGACAACTCCTTGTCCCCCAAACTTCAAGGTGAGCCAAGGGATTTTTGCAAAGAGTTATTTCACTGCCTCCATGCCCTTCTTTCAATTATTTATTTATTTAGTCATATTTATATTCCTGCCCACTCTCCATGGTAACTTCTTATCTTGCTTTAAATTATCTCCCCTCCCCAGCAGGCTTCCCAGGGTGCTATTTTGCCTTCACCAATTTCAAGAAGGATAACTGAAAGAAGGGCAGGTAGGCAGTGAATTAACTCTTTGCAAAAATCTCTTGGTGAGGGGTGATCTTGCTTCCTTTGTTCAAATTTAAAAATCCGGGACTTTTACATGTTTTTTCTTGAACTGGCTGGGACAGTTTGAATCAGGGAAAATCCTGGAAAACCAGGACATATGGCAACCCTAGGTGATGATAGAAATCTATCCATCAGATTCCAGTGAAACAGGCCCCAGACCAGAGCATCTTCCTGACTTTAACTGTAATCACACAGTCATGTGTTTTGTACTTTGGGTCACTTGAGGTGTGGTCCAGTGGGAACTATTTCCCGATGATCACACCACATGCAGGGAACAGCCTTTTAGCCTGACCTCAGTCTGTGTCCAGACTGGATCTTTTTGGTCCAGCACTGGGCCCAGGCTAGAGCGATTTCCTGAAGGACAGAAGAGTAACTTAAGGGAGTTTTGTTCCCAGCAAAGTGACCATTTTAGGTACAGTCAGGCACACACCCTTCTTGCCATCTGATCCCACCCTCAGTTGCAACTCTAGGCAACTGAAATATAGTGTCCATGGTCACTCCAGAAATTATTCTTGTTAGTGGAATAGTGGTTAAGGCACTAGGCTTGGAGACTGTAAAGACGGGTTCAATACCCAAGAGGTGCATGATGGGGGACATGAAAGGAGCCTCATTCAGTTGTCCCCTGCAAAAATCCTTTCAACCCAGAGTAATCTCTTGACACAAAAATGAATGAATGAGTGAGAGTATTATTCAGCTGTTCCAACCAGTCTTGCTGATCTCTCTGGTGTTGTTCTTCCCCATTGTCCAATACAATAGTATCTCGGATAACGTTATGACTTGGTTCCACAAGTCATAACATTATCCAGTTTTTAACGTTGTGCAAAGCATTGATCGCAAAGCATTGAAAGCAAGCCAGGCAGGGGAGTAGGAGTGGGGAGGTGTTTTCGAAAAGAAGCTAGGAAAACTTTTTCCTAACTTCTTTTCAGAAACCTCCATCTGGCTTGCTAAGGGGCTTAGCGATCCAGGCTGGGGATGGCTTCTTAAGAGAGGCTTGGAACCCTTTTCCCAGCCTCTCTTAAGAAGCCCCCTACCCCACCTGGATAGCTAAGCCCCTTAGCAAGATAGGCAGGGGGATCTCTCCCCCAACACCTGATCTATCCCAAGCAATTACCTGGGACTGTTGGGGTGTTGGGGGAGAAGCCATGCATGGTTTCTCTCCCAACACCCCGGCAGTCCCAGAGATCGCCTGAGACAGCTCAGGTGTTGGGGAAGAGATCATGCATGTCTACAGTTTCTCCCCCATCACTCCAGCAGTCCCAGCGTGTGATTGGATCACCGGTTTGGTTGGGGGGGGGAGAATGGGCGTGCGTGCCCTCCCCCCAACCAAACTGCCGATCTGAGTGGAGATCTCTGCCCCAAAGCCTGCAGAGCTGGTCTTCAGCCCTCCAGGCTTTGGGGCAGAGATCAACATCAGAGAATTTGAGGCAAACATTTGCATCACACAACGTTATGTTAATGTTGTGCCATGCAAATGTTTGCCTCAAATTTCCTGACGTTATCCGATGTTAGCATTGTACGATGCAAATGCTAACCAAGGTATTACTGTACTATTATGTTCATATAATGTTGTTACTGTAATCCTATTTGCATAACATGTTACCAGTCTTAAGACCAAGAAGGCTCCAAATAGCCATGCTGATCTGATACATATTTTACCACACAAAAGTAAAAAATCTGCACCCAGATCATCCTGTGCATGTTTCTTTAGAGGCCTTATAATGTGCACTTCTTTAACATACACATATGTTTTTGATTAAAAACATTCTCAAAGTGAAGCCTAACAGAACAATGCGAAAATAACAATTGTATTCAAAACACACCATTCATGGATTAATCCAGTATGTGCAGCAGCAGAAAGAACTCAGGAATCTGAAATATCAAATGTCTCCTAAATATAAAGGCTTTGTTTAGCTGTCTGCCTGAACAGAGCAGGTATCTGGATATGGCAAAGCTCAGTGGTATCATGTTCCACAAAGGTGAGGCCACTATCAAATCTTTATTTAAATCTTATTTCTTCTCTGCTTCCTGTTTTACCCTTTTGGGTGCTGAGGGAGATGCAAGGTTCTTGTTCTGCACTTCTACCAGCTTTGTAATATTTCTTGTATGTTCTTGTAATATTTCTTTGATGTTTTCTCTCCACCTTCCCCTGGGTCTGCCTCGTGGTCTTTGTCCTTCTCTTTTCACATATGGTAAGGAAATTCCAAGACAACTCAGATAGGCAAACCACTTAATTTGTTGTCTCTGTATGTAGTTTAAAATTGGTTCTGTCCCAATCCCTTACCTTATACAATGATCTCATTTCTGATTTTATCCCTTCTAGTCACTCCAACCACTTTCCTCAGACATCTCATTTTAAATTTTATTTAACAGTTTTATATCACACCTTTCTGTCATGGAAGTCTCCAAGGCAGCTTGTAAACATGTTAGAAGCCTCACAAGCATCAGTGGCTGTGCTCTTAGGCCAAAGTGTGTGTATAGAAGGGGACATCTCCACTTCACACTCAAGAACCCCCAAACACCTCTCTTCCCGACTCATGCCTACCTTCTTACCAGATAACTGCTTTGTATGTAATTATGAATGCCTTCCTGCATCTGTGATGTGCATGTGTGAATTTCCATTTTCGTCACCATCTCTGCTAAAGGGGGCAGCATTCACCACTGCTCACATGCTTCTTGCCTTAAGGATACCACCAACTATTCCAGCCATCCAAGCTTTGGCTGTTGAGGAGATGACAAGCTCCCCCCCCCCCCATTTTACCTTTGCCTAGAAGTGTCTTTCAAAAATGAGGAAAGTAATGCTTCAGTTGAGTCCACTACCACCATGTCATTTAGAAAGCTCAACAGATAGGAACACACATCTGGAATAGGCAGTGGTGGGCAGTAACAGGTTTGCACTCCCCCCCCCCGGGCAGGGGGGTAGCAAAAGGGGGAGCTTTAAGCAGAGGTGGTGAAATTGGGTGGACACGCCCACTTCCCTGCCCTGCCCTGCCCTGCCCCACCCACCTCCCTGCCCCACCTGCCCACCTCCCCTTCCACGTCCTCTTCCTCCAAGTCCAGGTTGCCTTGTGCAGTGGAGTCGATCGGTATTCAAATTTGATGACAGGTTTTGTACCTACAAGTAGTTCAAAGTCTCCCTTGCTCAAAAGCCAGTCATATCCAACTCTAGGGTGCAGTGCTCATCTCCATTTATAGCCAAAGAGCCAGCGCTGCCTGTGTTTGCAGATGTATACATGGCCACATGGCAGGCATGACTAGATCGCCCACGATGCAGGCTCCACCCACAATATAGGCTCCACCCATGATGTAGGCTCCGCCCACAGTGTGATAGCAAAATTTTTTGCTGCCCACCACTGGGTATAGGGGACTCGATCATGTCTCCTGGGCTCTACAACTCATGTATGAATGGAAAACTATGAACGAGCCTCTTAAGTGTAGCCCAGAAACAAAGGCAACCAGCAGGAAACCTGCCATCTGCAATGATCCTTCCACAAAGAACTCTGGTGTGATGTATCTGAATTCAGAAATTGGTTTCTAAGAGCATGACCCTTAGAAAAGGAAAACAACAACAGCCAGACACTGCAAAGGAAACTAGCATATGATATTTCCAGCTGTTATGGTATAACCCTGGTATTCTGACTGGATATGACTCTTAGCAACGCTTCCCTTGCATGTCTGAAATACCTTCCTATGAATAGCTTGCTTGTAACATTCTGCAGAACTAACCAAAGGCTATTTAGAGCTCCCAGCTCAAAAACTGTGCTCCCAAAAGTCTGGTGCGTATCAGTCTGATGCTACCTGTTGCTACATCCAACGTTTGCTTGTCACAGTGCTGCTACTGCACATCTATAGCACAAAAGCTATCACAAAAAAAAGCTATCACAAAAGTCATCTTCACTGTTGGTCAATTTAATCAACATAATTTTAAATCAAATTTAAATTAATGTAACTTTACTAAGTCACTTATTCAGATAAAAACCATATAGATTTATCATTTATACAGTATATGTTTAATAAAAGGAGTCTTCATGACATGACATGCCACTTGTACACTATGTAAACTATCCAAGTCTTTTTTTGGTATAGTATCAATCTTGCATGCACTAACAGTGGATATCAGTGGGAGTGACTTTATCATCTAATGTGATTGTCCTTTGCCACTAACTTGATTAGTATGGGTTTCTCTCCCACCTCTGGCATTTGGAAGACCCCCTCTTCCTATTTTGTTTTCTGGCTTCTATTTTTGTTGTTGTTCACCGCCCCTCATCTTTCGCAGACCTCCGACCAAGCAACAAGCATGGAGGTTCTCTTCCTGCGCTAGAGATGTCATTTTCCTCTCTTTTTTCTTCTGACTCTAACTGCAAATGGCAAATGTAAGTAAAGATACCTTTTTATACTTAGAGTGCTTCTAGACTGCTCACACACTGCTCCAAGGGGGTGGGCAAGGACTGGAACTGAGTTGATCTCTCCATGTTTCTGTGCTGTTGTGATTCTTCTACTTCACCCTCTGCTAACTAAGGGGAATAACCCAAATCCCTCAATTGTTTTTTCTTGCATTGGGGTCCATCTGGATGAAGTGTACACCTTGGCTTGAGGTGGTTTGCAATCATGGGCCTTTCTCTTCATAGGTCTGGATTTATTCACTGCAGGTTCCATACCTGTGGTTGGTTCTTCCAAGTTGAATTTCCATGCCAGGACATGTCCCTTCTTTTCCTCATCCCACCTCTCCCTAAGTTGCATGCCCTTTCCATTCTCTACCATGGCTCCACCCTCTTGTCTCTTTCAGTCCCTTACCTGGACTGATAGTGGAAACTTCCAGTTTGTTCACAGGAGCATGCATACAATAGACATGTGCGGGGAGCACTTCCATGCAAGCCGGAGATAGAAGCTTGTGAGATACTGGGAAAGTTTTGGCTGCGTCTGCTCATTAGTCCCAGTAAGTGTGACCCATCATCTAGAACAGGGGCCCCCAAACTTTTTGGGCCGTGGACCAGTCACATGGTTCCTCCCACTGAAAGTGGAAGCAAAACGTGCCTTGCAATCTGTTTTGCCACGGATGAGATAGATTTTAAGCTGCCATTTTCTCTGCTTAAACCTGGGGTCCTCAAACTACGGCCCATGGGCTGGATTTGGCCCACAGCAGACCGTAGTTTGGGCACCCCGATCTAGAATGTGGAACATACTTCCTAACCACCATTTCTCTTCTCTCTCAGTCTTTAGTGCTGTACTTATTTTAAGGTTGGAAGCTTCCCAAATTGTTTCTGACAATTTACTTTGAAAAGCTTTTAATGTCTTCCTGTTAACACATACTGTACTTTTAAACATGCTCTCAAAATGTGGCCCAAATGACTCTCATGAAAAAGCAACATCTTAGGAACACCAATTAAATATTAATTGTTATTCCAGAAACAAGAGTAACCATGTTACTGTGCTATTTTGAAAACAATATAATTATCCTCTTATTAGCTCCTATGAGGGACTGCAGGGGCTCAAGTGGTTAAGACGCTGAACTCACTGACTGGAAAGTTGGAGTTTGATTCCTGGGTGTTGCATGATGGAGTGAGCTCCCATCTCTGTCCCAGCTCCTGCCAACCTGGCAGTTAGAAAGCAAGAAATTGCAAGTAGATAAATAGGGACCACTTCTGTGGCAAGGTAAACAGCGTTCTGTGCACTCTGGTGTTGAGGCATGCCTGCCACATGTTCATAGAAATGTCTGCAGATGGAGACAGCGCTGGCTCTTTGGCTATAAACAGAGATGAGCACTGAACCCTAGAGTTGGATACGACTGGATTTTTGAGCAAGGATGACCTTTACCTACTACATACTATGAGAAGTGGTGAGTTACAGCTATTATTAAGCAAAACAATCATCTTTATATACCAACCCATAGCACTAAGTGCACTTGTGGGGTGGTTCACAAGTTAATTAGCATTTTGTCACAAATATGCTGGGTACTCATTTTACTGACCCTTGGAAGGATGGAAGGCTGAGTCAACTTGGAGCCCTGATCATCATCCCAACATGATCCCCTGCAAGCCATCAACTAGGTCTAGTAACAAACAACTACACACACACACACTTCACTTTTGCACCACAAGTGACAAGCATTGAAGTACAGCCAGCTTAGAGCTGGGAGAACTCTCAGTACAACTTCCTTTATTCAGTTTTAGGGAAAGTGTGTGTGTGTGTGTGTGTGTGGGAACCCACCAGAAGTTCCCTTATACCAGGGGTGCTAAAACGTTTCAGGCTGCAGCCTGGTCATGTGGTTCAGTGGGCCAGTCACTATGGCCCGGGGGCTGGATTCAGCCTCCAACACCAATTTATCCGGCCCAAGAAGCCCTCGTCGTTCCTGGAAGTAGAAGTAAAATGTACGGATGCGGAGCAACGAGGGCTTCGGCCCCGATGCCAATTCATCCGGCCCACAAACCTCTCGTTGCTCCCAGAAGCGAAAGTAAAACATGGTTTGCCCATTTGGAGAGAATGTCTTGGAATTCCATACCTTAGAAGGCATCCTACGTGGAAAGAGGAGAAGGACAAAGACTACAAGGAAGGTGGAGATATGGCCCTTGACACCCAAAGGGGTGTCAAGGCCCTTGACACCCAAAGGGGTGAAAGAGGCAGCATTGTATACAGTCAAACCACGCATAAAGGGCAACTCGCTTAACGAGTAACTTGCATAAAGAGCAGAATTTTCTCTGAAAGTTCGCTTCGCTTAACAAATAAAACCAACCAAAAACTCGCTTAACAAATAAATCGGGGTTTGCAATCCCCCCCACAACTGGTCCTTTACAATGGTGTTTCGCTTAAAGAGCAAACTTGCTTAAAGAGCAATCCTGTGGAACGCATTATGCTCTTTAAGTGAGGTACAACTGTATTGCTTAATTGACTGTGGTATATTGTGTTTACTATGTACATTGTTTGATGATTATGTGAGCCGCCCTGAGTCGGGTTCCCTGATTGGGCGGCATACAAGTGCATAAATTAAATTAAATTAAATTAAATTAAATTAAATTAAATTAAATTAAATTAAATACGGGTGTGTATTACTTCCACTTCTGGGAGTGACGAGGGCTTTGTGGGCCGGATGAATTGGTGTCAGGGGCTGGATCTGGCCCCCAGGCCATAGTTTGTGCACCCCTGCCTTATACCAAGGCACACTACTGGTGTCTCTAGGTCTGCATTTTCTGCACAGACTGGCAGGGACTTGCCAAGATTCAAGGCAGGTGCGTTTTGACTATTGCCAGGGAGTGACCATGGGATCACCTTTCATGGAGCAGTGGTCTGTCTCATGACAAATCAGGCTTATGGAACAGAGCCACAAAACATTTGGAGGAATTTTAGCAGGAACACGTCATACCGGTCGGTCTCTCTCTTTCCTGATAGGGCGACACTTCAGAAACACCAGCCAAGGAATCAGAAACTTAACATACAAATGTGGAGTTTTCTTGTGTAACAGGAGTTTGGAGTTACTGTACATAGTTACGAGAAAATGGTGCCAGTGACATCATGGCTGGTGGCATGAATAAGAATAATTTCTTTTCTTAAAAAACAAACAAACTAATTGGCAGCCTCTTCCCACCATGTGACTTCCCTTGCCAATGTAAACAATTATAACAGCTGATCCTTATTTCGTAATGACAGACAGAGGGCACCTTTCATCTGGGCAGAGTAATGAAGAGACTAATTCTTCAGTCATGACTTGGCATTACCAAGGAATGTTCCGTGCCAACTGATACGCTTCCCATTAAATACATAAGCAACCCTGAATCAGCTGGAAAGGTGTACAGCCCTGGCACGTAGCAGTGTTGAAGAAGGGCAGTCAGATCCAAAACTTTACTCAGACAAAGTCAGCCAGCATCATGACTGAGCAACGGACTCCGGGGAGTAAATACTGTACAATTTACCATCTGTTAAACCTTAATGACTCATCTCCGAAAAGAAAGGCTTTAATAATTTGTGTGTGTGGTTTTGTGTGGATTTTATTTTTGCCACTTTGTAATATGAATGGCCTCTGCGATAAAATATTGCACCGTGAAATGTTTCAGTTTGTCCAAGAGACAGTATTCTGTCCAGTTTTCTCCACCCAGCTGTTAATGTTTTTGTCCACCAGAAAGTTGTGGCCACTAAGAGAGCTCAGCTCCCAACGGACGGTTTCAAGATCAGGAATTTGCCCCAAAGCTTTTCCTCTACCCTGAGAAATAATATCAATAAATTGTTAACATGTTTGGAGTCGGCGCAAACCTTTCCCCGTCTTTCTTTTCTGGGCTGTGGGTGGAGAGCTAAAACAAAGTGAGGGTGGAGCATGCTCAGTAGTCACAGAAGTTCAGTAAGAAAAGCAAACAAAAGATGAGAAGAAAGAGAGAGTGGAATAGAATATGTTTCTTTTACTAGCTTAAGGTACCTTAAGGAAAAGAGTAAATGTGAGCAATCTTATCAGAAGGTAGCAAAAGTACACTACAACATATTATTACAAATTTCATTTATTTTTGCTATTGATGTTGTTTAGTAATGGTAAAGGTCGCCCTTGCTTGAAAACCAGTCGTATCCGACTCTAGGGTTCAGTGCTCATCTCTTTTTATAGCGAAAGAGCCAGCGCTGTCTGCGTTTGCAGACATTTCCGTGGACATGTGGCAGGCATGCCTCAACACCAGAGTGCACAGAATGCTGTTTACCTTCCCATCGAAGTGGTCCCTATTTATCTATTTGCAATTTCTTGCTTTCGAACTGCTAGGCTGACATGAGCTAGGACAGAGATGGGACCACACTCTATCATAGAGTACCTGGGAATCGAACTCTGACCTTCCAGTAAGTGAGTTGAGCGTCTTAACCACTTGAGCCACTGCAGTTCCCTGATGTTGTTTACAAAATTTTTTATACAGATATTTCAGATTCCTGGACTTGCTCCATCCTCATTGGTGATCTGTTATTTATCCTCGTTATAATCTTCCTAGCCACCACTTGTCTTGCCCCATACGAACAGATACAGCTAATCCAGTGTTTCACAACCTTTGGTTTTTGGACTTCAATTCCCATAAGCCTAAGTCAATTCCCCAAAACACTGATCAGCCAATGTACTGATTTAGGCTTCTGGGAATTGAAGTCTTCTTGGGGGCCATATGGGCTCCATGTTGAGAACCACTGAGCTAATGCATTTGACAAAATACAGCCTTGGGGACCCTACTCCACAAGAGGAAGGATCCGGGATTATTATACCCACGTTCATAAAAGCTGGGCTCAGACTAGGTCACTAGGACCAATCTAGCTGCCTATGTCTCTGGATGTCACAACATCAGTACCAAAGTCCAGTGAGAAGGTATAGTAAGGCACACCCAGATGATTCAGAGAGCTATAAATCTGCATATTTGCTTGAAGGTAAGAAGAACAAACCTAAACCCTTTGTTTTCCGAATGTCTGACTGGAGAATTATCTCAGACCTTACTATGACAAAGATTAAAGCCTGAACCTAACAAATACAGCACAGAATGAAAATTATCTGAGGCAACTGCATAAATGGGAGAAAGATTTTGTCACAGTTATCCACTGTAAAAAGAGATTGGCTCCCTTTTGTTGAACAGCAAGGATCATGCGCCTCAATCAGATCATAATCAGAGGAGGGAGTTTCTCAAAATGCCTCTGCCCATGATGTTGAACCTTGGCACTCCAGGTGTTCTTGGACTTCAATTCCCAGAAGCCCGAGTCAGCAGTCCTGCTGATTAGGGCTTGTGGGAATTGAAGTTCAAGAACAGCTGGAGTGTCAAGGTTCACCATCACTGGCCTATGCTAACAAAAATCTAATTGTCACAGAGGTTCCCCCCTCCCTCCTGAGGTTTGCACATTACCTTGCTTTGTTCTGTGATTGGTCATCGAAAGGTAACCACGGGCTACATTTGGAAGGTTAGCCTGAGTCATGTGTTCAGAAATAAATAAATCTCAGCTTCTAATTAAGGAATATCCCTATAGTTTACTCTTAGCGCTTGTGGTCATAGAGGCAAAGTAAAAGGTAAGAGATCCTTTCTCCATAAAGGAATGGAGAAATAAAAATTTACTTACAATGTATCCTTTTTGATAGGTACCCAACAGTCATGAAGATAAAATTAATGCACACAGTACACATCCCTACTAGAGTTATGCATATTACATAGTTTAAATGACCATGCCTATCCTATTGCTTGAGATGAGGGATTCTAAGAGTAAGGTACTGTATCACCATGAAGAAAAGCCATGTCCCTTTTAAGCTTTCTTTCAGAAGATGGCAGCAGATGGTCAACAGCTTCCCTTGAAAATTTATGAGGGATAAAATGAGGAAAATTGTCTATTCAGGGACCTCGGGTCCAAGAAAAGTCTGGAGAAACTTCTTTTTTGATTGTATCTCCCTGATTCCTCCAGCCAGCACAGCAAGTGGCAAAGTTGGAGAGGAGAAGGAATGTAAAATTGGTTTTTACTAAAGGAAATACAGTATTCTGTGTATGGCAATTGAAACTCTTTAGTTTACATGATTCTGCAGGTTGGTGGTATTTTTCAAACCCCAAATGTCAAAATAGTTTCTGAGACTGCATGCTCTGACTGGTTCTCTTATCATACCAGAGGAAGTATTCATTCCTTTCCTTTACATCACAGCTGCCTGTTTGTAATTTCTTTTTATTTCTTCTCCTCTTATGGCTACTGATATTTGTCACACAGGAAGCTGCAGTTTGTAGTGAAAAGTTGTAAACCTATTCAGGCGTGCTTGTTTATTGACTGGTTTACTTAGTAACACGTAGGGCACTCCAAATTTTATAGACTAATAAAAGGCACCACGCAAGGCACAGTTTATGTCTTTGAAAACATGACCTATTACGGTGGTGGTGAACCTATGGCATGTGTGCCAGAGGTGGCACTCGGAGCCATCTCTGTGGGCACCCGTGCACTCACCCCAGCAGAGAGTTTGCCCCTCCCCTCTGCCCAGCAGCCCAATGGGAGTGTTTCCTTCCTCCCCTGTTGCTGTGTTGGCATTTTGAGATAAATAAGTGGGTTTGGGTTGCAGTTTGTGGCACTTGGTCTCTAAAAGGTTTGCCAGCACTGGGCTTTTACAATAAAAAAACAGAGATTAGAAGTAACATGTTACAAGTAATGATGTCATCAGCAACCCAATACTGGGAGGGGAAGCCAAAAGACATAATAATAATCCCTTTGGCAGATAATTTATCAACTGGTAATCGTGTTACATTTCCCCACATATCTAGAGAATGTCCTTGTTACCTTACTTTGTGCCTAAGAGAATGCTTTGTTAAGAGATATTGAAGGAAAACTCCCTTTCCTTCCTCCCAGTTTTAGGCTATTCAAATTGCAATGGGAAATATGGTTTTCTTTTAATAAACCAAAAAGCAATAAACCATAAAGTGAGAGAGGGGACAAGTGGCAGAACAAATTCTCCCTTAAAAAAAAAAACTGTTTTAAAGGGCTGGCTGAGAAACTGTCACGGTAGTAGATTTGGCTACGGCAGTTTCTCAATTAGCCTCTTTAAAAATCTGTTACTGGAGGGTTCCTACACGAAATGTTTTTTTTAAAGAAATAAACATTAAGATAGTTACAATTATTGAAAATCTAGGGGATTTAGAGGAATTTCCTGATAATCTTAAAAAAGGAGTAATAAAGGAATTAGAAAAATTAGAATGATAGGACTGGATAGATAAGGCTTTGACTAGGGAGGAAGGAGAGAAGATTTACTGTATATAGATATAAAAGTGGCATGGTTTAATAAAATACAAATGGAGAATTGGACTAAATATTGGTTGGAGAAAAATGGACCATATTGAAAGCTAACAAGGTTTGAAGAATTAATAATACAGTTAGAACAAAAGGAAATTTCAACAAAAGGGTTAATTTGTAAGGTTTATACATTTCTAACCGTGAGTAAAGAGGTACAGAAAGCCTTGAGAATAACATGGGAAACATATTTAAAGGTAGAAATTAAAGAAGATGACTGGGAGAAAATGTGGAAACAAAGGAGTATGAAAAATATATCAGTAAGAATTAAGGAACATTGTTATAAAAAAATACGGAGATGGTATATTACACCAGTGAGGTTAAGCTATTATAACTCTAAATATAAAAAGGAATGTTGGCAGTGGCGTTGCGTGAGCTTCAGCCACCCAGGGCAAAGACCAAACTCACAGCCCCCTTCATCTAGGCTCACTGTCGCTGCCCCCCGACCCAGTTAACCCCTCACTGCCTGTGCCAAGGCCCCCGGGGCCCGGACCCAGGGCGCGGAGAGCCCCCGACGGCCAGCTGGGTCGTGGGTGGGGGCAAGCAGGCGAGACTAGACCAAGCCCAGGTGCCCACTACACCTCCAGCACTGGGGATGTCACCAGGACAAGGGCGGTGGGGCACGATGGCAAGGGCACATCCAACTCTGCGGGGAGCAGCATACTGGTTCCAGAGTTGGCAGAGGCAACAGCAGGAGAAGGAGGAGGTAGAAGAAGAGGTGGAGGATAATGCAGGAGATGATAAGAGCACTGTTCCCGCCCTTCCTGCCCTGCTGCCATTCCCGGGGTGACCCTCAACGCAGCAGCCCCCAAGCTGGGTCTGCCTGCCTGCCTGCCTGCCTGCATTCCCAGGCTAGGCTCGGGCAAAGCCGCCCTCCTGCCCATTGTCTGGCTCGCTCCGCCAGCTTCCGCAAAGTCCCAGTTGGCACCCGTCAGGGGGAGGCGGTGGTGGAGGCAGAGCAGGGGCAGCCACAGCCAGTGGGAGACAAAGAGGGGGTTGGCTGGTCGCGAGCACAGCAAAAGGACTGCCTTCTGCCTGGGAAGTCCAGCTCCCTAAGCCCAGGCATGGGGAGGCCAAAGCGGAGACATTTTGCCGCCTCCTGAAAAGCACCACCCGGGGCCATCCGCCCCCCTGGCCCCCCACGCTACGCTACTGAATGTTGGAGATGTAGGGAAGAGATAGGGACATATTTTCATTTATGGTGGGATTGTAAGGTGTTAAGAAGAACTTGGAAAACGTTTTTGAAGAAAATAATCAAATATTATCTCTAAAACTAGAGGTGTGTCCTAGAATAGTGTTGTTTATAGATTTTGGTAATCCAATGCTAGACAGAAATAAGAACAATGATTATTGTAATGGTAACAGCTACGAGGTTGTTAATAGCTAGAAATTGGAAAATATTTACTGAATTTGTACTGGAGGATTGCTGTAAAGAGGGGTTCCCAACCTTTTCAAGCTGAGGGATAGGTCATGCTCTCTCAGTCAGCTTTGAGGGATGGATTACCATTTTGCTCTGCCTGCATGATGGTGGTGGACATTTTCTCCCAACAACTTCAAAGGGGCAGCGATTTTGTTTATCAAATGCACTTGGAGGGGTTGGAGGCCACATGAAGTGGTGCCATGGGCCAAATCTGGACCACAGGCCTTAGGTTGGGAACCCCTGGTATGAAGAATTATGGAACATAGCTACAAATAACAAATTGCTTATGGATTAAAGTTATAGAAGGGATTGGTTAAAATATATTTTAAAGAGATTTGGGGAGAGTTCATAAATCATGTATTAATTAAAATTAAAGGGGTGAAACCAAGAAAAGAATATATAACGTTCTGAAAATAGGGATAAAGATATCAAAGAGAAAGATATCAAAGTTCAGGTAATAGGGAGAAGATGAATAATATTCCATTGATGGTTTGTTGTTGTTCAGTCGCACAGTCGATTCCAACCCTCTGCGACCCTATGGACCACTGTCCCAAGGCACTTCTGTCCTCCATCCTCCTCCTCAACTCACTCAGTTCTGTACCCATTGTCTCTACAATACCATCTAGCCATCTCATTTTTGGCCACCCCTTTTTCTTTTGCCCTCCACCTTTCCGAGCATCAAGACTTTCTCAAGTGAATCCTCTCTTCTCATTTGATGTCTAAAGTACTTTAGCTTCATCTTTACTATTTGACCTTCAAGGGAGCAGTCAGGGTTAATTTCTTCTAAGATTGACCTATTTGTTCTTCTCGCTGTCCAGGGGACTCTCAAAACTCTCCTCCAGCACCACATCTCAAAGGCATCTATTCTTCTGCGCTCAGCTTTCCTTATGGTCCAGCTCTCACAACCATACATTGCCCCAGGGAATACCATTGCTTTGACTATACGAATTTGTGTTTGCAATTTGATGTGTCTGCTTTTCACTATGTTCCCCAGGTTTCTCATAGCTTGCCTCCCAAGAATCAGTCGCCTTTTTATTTCATGGCTGCAATCACCATCTGCAGTGAGCTTTGATCCTAGGAAAGTAAAATCTGTCACTGCTTCTACTTCTTCCCCATCTATTTTCCAGGGACTGATAGGGCCTGTTGCCATTATCTTGGTTTTCTTGATATTAAGTCTCAAGCCAGCTTTTTAACTTTCATCTTTCAACCTAATCAGGGACTTCTTTAAGTCCCCTTCACTTTCTGCCATTAGGGTGGTATCATCTGCATATCTCAAATTGTTGATGGTGGGTGTACATATTTGTTGATGGAATGATAGTTTTGTTGTTTTTATTGTTGTTGTTTTCTGTTTATAAGCTTTGTTTATTTTTAGTTGTTATTATGGTTAGATTTATTGTATCAGGTTTTTTTGTTATACTGTATTGTGTATTTTAGTTTGAAAAGAAATCTGTTGTTTTAAAAAATAAGTAATGCAGTTCATTTTCTTTGCTTTAATGGAGGCTCAATTTCCTCCCCCATTTCCTCTGCCTCTTGGCCAAGAAGCAGAGGAAGTGTTTAATTACCTGACATCCTGAAGTGACTCTGTTAAGCCAACTCACAACACAGTTATACCTCGCTTAAAGAGCATAATGCGTTCCACAGGATTGCTCTTTAAGCGAGTTTGCTCTTTAAGTGAAACACCATTGTAAATGACCAGGGGGGGGGGGGATTTGGAACCCCGATTTATTTGTTAAGCGAGTTTTTGGTTGGTTTTATTTGTTAAGCGAAGCGAACATTCAGAGAAAATTCTGCTCTTTAAGCGAGTTACTCTTTAAGCGAGGTGCTCTTTATGCGAGGTTTGACTGTATTGCCATATCAAAAAAGGGAGGCTTTGGGCTCGTTCCTAACAATAATATGTGCTGCAAAGGGGCAAAAGTGGTTCTAAATGTAAGGTAAAGGTCACCCTTGCTCAAAAAGCCAGTTGTATCTGACTTTAGGGTTCAGTGGTCATCTATGTTTATAGCCAAAGCCAGTGCTATCTGTTAGATATTTGAATGTCCAGCGGCGGGAAAACCGCCGCTCCCTATTGGTCAGTGGGCTGGGTCAAGCAGGGTATTTAATCCCCTGCTTACCCAGCCGTTTGTTGTTGTTGTCTCAAGGTGTTCACAATAAACTATTGTGTCCCTGGTTCACCTATAATGGCGTCCGTGTCCTCACTCCCGCGCCCGGATCTCCGGATCTAACACTGGCGACGAAGGTGGGATATTGAGGAACGGACCAGAACCAACGAGATTCCCTGAGCCATCTGAAAACGGCACCACACCATGGCTGCTTACACTCCGCCGGCCCCCTTCCAGCCGAAGGACGAAAAATGGGGAAGCTACTTGGACCGGTTCGAGTTTTCCCTCATAGCCGCGGAGCTGGGAGAAATCTCCACGGAACGGAAGAAGGCGTTCTTCCTTACCCACTGTGGTCCCAAGGTATACGAGGTGGCTCAGTCCCTAGTGGCCCCAACGCCTATAATGGAGGTCTCTTGGGAGACCCTACAAAGGGCTCTCAGAGACCACTTCTCGCCGGAGCCTTCCAAGTTCGTTTTTCGCATTCACTTCAGGGATCGCTACCAGATGGCCGGAGAGCCCATCAGCGAATTCGTGGCCGCCCTGAGGACAGCAGCTATCCCGGCCACATTCGGGTCTTCTCTCGAGGACGCCCTGATTGAACAAATCATCCGAGGGGTCCGAGACAACAAGCTCCGGAAGCGGCTCCTGGCTAGAAGAGATTTGACCCTGGCCACAGTGATAGACGAGGCGAGAGCATACGAAGTCTCCACATCAGCCGCAATCTCTATCAACCGGGCCCCGTCGGCGCACCATCAGGCCACCGCACATCACCAAGACATCGGCCCCGATGAGGACGACGACGAAGAGGCGGAGGTGTGCGCGGCCGACGGGACGAACCCAGGGAGAAGTGGCCAGCGCTGCGCCAGCTGCGGAGGACCACACCAGAGGGCACATTGCCGTTTCCGAGAAGCAATCTGCCGTTACTGCGACAAGCGGGGACACATCGGAAAGGTATGCCGAGCAAAGCAAGCTGGAAATCAGGCTGACCGGCATGTTCAAAGTTTCCCGCCGGGCAAGATGGCCGCCAACCACCGATCAAATCATAAGCGCCAGGGAAACCACAGCGCCAAATTCGAAGAGGCAGAAACCCACACAATTACGATCAGCAACGCCACCACAGAGAAGGGAGAGAAGTTTTACACAACGGTCCAGATCGACGGAGCAGAGTGCCCGATGGAGGTCGATTCTGGTGCCGCCGTATCCCTGATTTCCTGGAGGTGGATGAACCGAGCCTTTCCATCCCTCAGGGAATCGGACCTGAAAGCCCAACGGATCCGGGTCAAGGACTGCCAGGGCAGATTCCTCCCCGTCGCAGGCCAGAAGTGGGTCCGAGTCAAGTACGGACGGAGAGAAGAGACCCTGCCGCTGACCATCATCCGCGGCGACATTCCGACACTCCTGGGTACCAATTGGTTCCCAGCCCTGGGGCTGTCCATCGCGGGCATCCACAGTTCCTCCATCGACCAGCACGGAGACACCTCGCTACGGGACGACCTGATGGCAGAGTTCCAGTACGTTTTCGGGGAAGGACTGGGCAGGTACGTGGGGTCACCCATCTCCTCCTCTTTAAACCCGAATGTTGCCCCGATCCGCCTTAAGGCCCGGAGAGTTCCACTGGCCCTTAAGCCCAGGGTCGAGAAGGAACTAGACAAGCTAGCAGCCCAAGGAATCCTTGTCCCCGTCGACCACGCTCGGTGGGAGACCCCCATAGTCACCCCCATAAAACCGGATGGGTCAGTGCGCATCTGTGCAGATTACAAATGCACAATAAACAAGGCGTTAGAGCCGAGCGCATACCCGGTTCCCGTGATCGACCACCTCCTACACTCACTGGGCCCAGGGAAGATCTTTGCCAAGCTGGACCTGGCCCAGGCCTACCAACAGCTGCCGGTGGACGACGCCACGGCCGAGGCGCAGACCATCGTCACGCACCGTGGCGCGTTCAAGTGTACCCGGTTACAGTTTGGGGTCAGCATTGCGCCGGGACTTTTCCAGAGCACGATGGAGAGACTCCTCCACGGCCTTCCGGGGGTGGTGCCCTATTTCGATGACGTCCTGATCATCGCGGGAGACCCCGGGCAGCTCAAGGACAGGGTCGCAGCCGTCCTCGCCAAGTTCAGGGCCGCCGGGCTAAGGGTGAAGCGAGACAAATGCCTGCTTGGGGTCCCCTCTGTGGAGTTTTGGGGTTCCGGATTGACTCAAAAGGCATCCACCCGACCAGGAGCAAGGTGGAGGCAATTCGGAACGCTCCGGCCCCTAAGAACAAGCAGGAACTGCAGGCATTCCTGGGGCTCTTAAACTTCTATGCAGCATTCCTGAAAGGAAAGGCCACTGCCGCTGAGCCATTGCACAGACTGCTAGCGGCCAAGTCGGGATGGGTGTGGGGCCCAGAGCAAGAGTCGGCTTTTGAAGCAGTAAAAAATCTCCTATCACAGGACAGTTTCCTGATCCAATACAACGCCACCCTGCCACTGGTCCTCGCCTGTGACGCGTCTCCCTACGGCGTTGGCGCGGTCCTCGCCCACCGGCTCCCCAACGGTCTCGAGGCACCCATCACCTACTACTCCAGAACTATGTCACCCACGGAGCGAAACTACGGGCAAATCGATAAGGAGGCGCTGGCGGCAGTGGCAGGGGTAAGGAAATTCCATGACTACCTGTATGGCCGGGACTTTGAACTGGTGACTGACCACAAACCCCTCTTGGGGCTCTTGGCCGGCGACCGCCCCACACCTTCGGCCTTGTCCCCTCGGATGCAGCGCTGGGCCCTATTTTTGTCCGGGTACTCTTACACTATGGTCTATCGACCCGGGAAACACATGGGGAACGCGGACGCTTTGAGCAGGTGCCCCCTTCCAGATCAGGACGGGGCAGAGAGGGGGGAGGCATCGGTGCTCGCCCTGGACGTTCTGGACTCTGCTCTCATCACCTCGGCTGAGGTTGCTAGGGCCACGGCGAAGGACGCCGAACTCCGAACTGTCTCCAGCTGGGTCAAACGGGGTTGGCCGGACAAGGGGGAAGGGGAGTTCAAAACGTTTTTTGATAAGCGAAACGAACTGTGTTGTGCGGGGGGTTGTTTGCTGTGGGGAGACCGGGTGGTAATTCCCAGGAAACTTCGCCCAACAGTCCTAGAAACGCTTCACACCAGCCATCCGGGGGTAGTGAAGATGAAGGGGTTGGCCAGGAGTTATGTGTGGTGGCCCGGAATTGACAAGGATATCGAGGCGTGGGTAGGCAAATGCACACCTTGCCAATCATCCCGGCCCAATCCTCCAGCAGCCCCAGTCAGGGAGTGGGAACAACCCGTGGGTCCGTGGCAAAGGCTCCACATCAACCTAGCCGGCCCGTTCCACAGCCAAGTATTCCTAATTGTATTGGATGCTTACTCCAAGTGGCTGGAGGTCCGACTCCTGAGTAGCACCACTGCCAGGGCAATTATTAGGGAGCTCAGGCAACTGTTTGCCACACACGGCATTCCAGACACACTGGTCTCCGATAACGGCCCACAGTTCACAGCCACAGAGTTCGAGCAGTACCTGGCGTCCTTAGGGACCAGGCACGCTCTCACCTCGCCGTTCAGGGCGCAAGGTAATGGGCAAGCCGAGAGGTTCGTGCGCAGCACGAAAGAAGCCTTGGGAAGGTTGGGGCCTGGAGACTGGCAGGCCCCGTTCCTATTGGCACAACATAACCTCCCCTGTGCTGCCACGGGGAAAGCCCCTGCGGAGTTGCTGATGGGCAGGAGACTCCGCTGCCAACTGGATCGGCTGCACCCACAGTACTCCCCGGACAAGTACCGGGAAGGACAGTCGCGGGGCCGCACACTTCCCATAGACTCCCCCGTTTTTGCATGGAACTATGCACCTGGCCCACAGTGGGAAGAAGGGGTCATCAGCGACATGCTAGGCCCCTACACATACAAGGTTCACCTCACTGATGGTTGAGTATGGAAACGCCATATAGACCAGCTCAGGAGGCGGACGAGTTCCGACACAGAAAGCGACTCAACCTTCGGAGCACAGATCACCCCAGAGCCAGACATATTCCCAATGGCTGAACCGGTCACCGACCCGGTTCAGCCTGACAATTTCCCCACATGAACGGCCCCGTCACCAGAGGACTTACCGTGCGAAGCAGGTCCAACCCCGGTTGCCGCAGAACCCGTCGCTCGTCCCCCGGATCAGGCCCCGGTCCAGCCAGGGCAGAACGAGAGCGACAGGTCCGCTCTCCTCGATGCCCCGGCGCCGACTGAACTGCGCAGGTCCGGCAGAGCGCGGACACGCCCCCGTCACCTGGATGACTACATATGTAAATAGGGAAATAGTGCATTCTGGGGGGAAGGGGTGTTAGATATTTGAATGTCCAGCGGCGGGAAAACCGCTGCTCCCTATTGGTCAGTGGGCTGGGTCAAGCAGGGTATTTAATCCCCTGCTTACCCAGCCATTTGTTGTTGTTGTCTCAAGGTGTTCACAATAAACTATTGTGTCCCTGGTTCACCTATAATGGCGTCCGTGTCCTCACTCCCGCGCCCGGATCTCCGGATCTAACACTATCTGTGTCTGCAGACATTTCCATGGACATGTGGCGGGCATGCGTCAACACAGAACGCTGTTTACCTTCCCACTGAAGTTTATCTACTTGCAATGTCTTGCTTTCAAACTGCTAGGTTGGCAGGAGTTGGGATAGAGATGGGAGCTCACTCCGTCATGCAGTACCCAGGAATCAAACTCTGACCCTCTGATCAGTGAGTTCAGTGTCTTAACCACTTGACCCACTGCAGTCCCCCTAAGAGGTCCCACCTGCACCCAAAAGTAGAAGCTCCTGATAGGAGCCAGAAAGATGTGGGCAGGACTTCTCTGGAGGCAGGGTGGCTGTCTTCAGCAAAAATTGTTGTCTGTTTGCCAAGCTTAGGAGTGCACCAGCATGTCTCTACAGGAGACCAAAGAGTGGGTTAAATGCCTATGTAGTCAATGCAACATGCTTGGGAGGCATTCCTAAAGAGACACACGACCCTCTCCCCTATCCCACATTTTAAAAAACAATTCATTAAATGCTTTGCAAAACCTCAACTGACTCAGATGCATCTAGCGTTCAAACCCTGGGGAAGGGGCAGCGGAATGAATTTATTACACAACTCTGTTGGCCCTCCTTTTGTCACATCGCATGAACATGTCAAAGGACTCTAAGTCAGGCCAACCTCGGTAGCCATTCAACCCTCTCAGGCTGAAAAATCACTGCAACCTGAGATCCTGAAACGGAAACTAAATTGAGACCTGCCACATGCTAAGTCATGTATGACTACAATCTGGATACTATGGCCTCAGCTTCATGTACTGTATATACTCGAGTATAAGATGACCCGAATATAAGCCGAGGTACCTAATTTTGATCTGAAAACCCAGGAAAATAGATTGACCCAAGTATAAACCGAGGGTGGGAAATGCAGCAGCTGCTAGTGAGTTTCAATAATCAAAATACATGAAAATATTGTAAAATTAATTAAATTGTTGGCACACCTCAATCTGGTGTAGTCTTGGGACCCTGTGGTCATTACCTGAGTATAAGCCATGTCCCCTTTTTGAGGCTAAATATCTCAGCTTATACTTGAGTATATATGGTAGCTTTTTCTAAAACAGATGTAAAATTTGACAGAAAATCACAGAGGTAATAGCAACTTAAGCGGGTGAAGACAGAAATGGTAAAGGCGAGGTTCACAGTGCCAAAGGTGACTCCTAAGGAAATGAGGACACGAGGGAAGGAGGCAGGGCACACAAGCATAAGATAGTAAGGAACAGAAAGAGTCTAGGGCCAGCTTTACCATTACAAGAGTGAAGCAATCATCCAAACAATGATGCTGTTGGATGGTGGTGCCATTCTGCCAAGCTCTTCATCCTGAATTCGCCAGGCACCCTCTTGTCTTTTAAGATAGAATCATATGTGCCATATAGCTTGTCTCAGACCTTCCAGACTAGTCTGTCGACTCTGCTGCAGTGGTGCACGTGATCCCAGCACAGGTGCTGAGCTGAGAGTCATCTGCCAGTCCAGTTTAAGGCATGGCATGGGAAGGATGAGTGACAGCTTGTCCTTTCCCTCAGGCAGTAAAACTCTTTTGGGCATTTGTGGAAGGATCGGTCTGGGCCTTGTATGTGTGCTCCACAGAATATTAGTTGAGATCATTTTGTCTTTTCAGGGTTTGTTTCCCAGGTTGAATGCACTCCGCAGGAAATATTTTGAACAGTGAAAAGCATCAGTGAAAATCCTATAAAACGTTGATTTCCTTCTGTGCGATAGCAACAGCAGTGTACTCAACTGTATGGTAATTTGGCTATATTTCTCTCTCATAATCTAAAAGCATAAATCAAGGCTAACAGTCACTAGGACAGTGCAGCAGATAAGTTACCTCAGATCAACCCCCAGAGATACTTTACACCCTACTGCTTAGGTCTGCAAATTTCTATATTGCCTCACTCTATCTTACTTTAAAATACTTTACCCACAGTCACCTCACAAGTCTATTTCCGTCCCTCTGCGAACCAGACCCCTCCCGCCACCCTTTGAATACAGCACCTTGTCCCAAACAGTGTCTAACATCTCCCCAATGAGATGCCACTGATGATGCTTCAGACTATAACCCATCAAAAGAACATAACTGTTGACGAGCAGTTATTAGATATGATTATATGGGGTGGATATTGTAAGGATAACAAAGCAATGATGGGCAGAAACAGGTTCACACTAGTCCGCCAGAACCGGTAGTAACTTTTCCCAGCGTCCCGGAGAACTGGTAGCGGCTTTTGGGGGGAACCACCTCGGGGGCTTACCTTTTCACCGGTTCCCCCACTGCGCATGCACACCAAGTGCTTGGTGTGCATACACACCTACAGCACTTGGCACGCATGCACGGCCTCCTTGCTGTCCTCCCAAGCAGGGAGGAGGAAGAGAAGCTGCTAGCCTGAAGCTCCCTATAGCCTGCTCCCCTGGGTAAGTGACTCACCTTTGGGTGTGGGGTGTGGGTGTGTATTTTAATGTCTATTTAATGTGTATTTATTTTAATGTGTATTTTAATGTGTTTTATGTGTATTTTATTTGTATTTTATTTATTATTATTTATTATTTATTTATTAGTTCAAATTTATATTGCCGCCCACTCGCCATAGCGACTCAGGGCGGCTTACAGACAATACATTACATTACATTACAATAGAATATGTTGGGGTGGGCACAGGGGAAGGGGAGGAAAGGTCCCCATGTGTTTATGTGTTTTTATGTCTATTTAATGTGTATTTAATGTGTATTTATTTTTAATGTGTTTTATTTGTATTTTATGTTTATTTTTATGTGTTTTTATGTCTATTTACTTTGTATTTTTATGTGTACTTATTTTTATGGGTTTTTTTATGTTGTCTCCGTCCACATCAGTGGCTCCACCCATGACATCATGATTTTGGCTCCGCCCATGATATTGGCTCCACCAACAGTGTGGTAGTAATTTTTTGGCTGCCCACCACTGTAACAAAGCCCATTATGCCACTACCATAGGACCCATTCCACCTGACAGAGACATGCATCAATTCAGGAAGCCAGTATAAAACCTTTTGCTGCTTCAGAGTACATGTGGTTCTGCTCCAGGCTAGAGAAATCTAGGATTCAATCACTGACAGTTTATGCTTACAAGCCAGCCAGATCAAGAGGAAACAGCAATGTAAATTGGGTAGCAATATGTAGCATTACCAATAAAGGAACTGGAAATATCCCACCAGTTTATGCTCTATATAAAAAGTACATCTTCTGTTCTAAATCAGGTTTTATATTGAAGGGAAAATAGATCAAAGTTCCAGATAACAAAAATAGAAAAGGAACATTTTTGCATTTCCCATTTCCCTGGATAAAATAATAAAAGCATATCTATCTATATTTCCTGGCATAGGTAGCTTTGTTCTACTCACAAGCAAGCATAGGTAACTCCTATCTCCACCTGAATTTTGAACATGCACACTCTAATGGTGTTTCTTCTACAACATTCTAGGATAACCAATCCCATTTTTCATCTTTCATTCCACCTCTTCCTGTATATTACTCAATAAGGCTTCACTTTCAATGTTCACCTTCTGCACTTCTGTTGCCAGTTTCAGCTTCTTATGACTATCTTCAAGGGAAAGGAATCCACCCCTGGTTTTGAAGGACATACACCTAGACTTTCTTCTTTACCCCCTGCTTAGGAAGCAAAAATCCAGTGGCCATTCTTAACTTATTAAAAGCAATGGCTCCATTTTGATTAATGACAAATATGATGATACTAAAGGCATAAGAAATGAAGAACCTAGGCTGGCTCAAAAGATATAAATGTCACTATTCTGAGGTCCACTGAGCATTTTCCTCCTGCCAAGAAGTTTTTGGATTGGTCAGAAGATCTCCTTACTATCTGTTGTACTTAAAGGGGGAGGTCTGATCCCATGCTGTGTACATCTCTGCTTCATCCAGTGACGTGCAATGGCCTTGCAAACCTTATAAATGGTAGTAGCAAAATTTTTCTTCTTCTTTTATTTTACTATTAAACATGTCACTGTAGCACAGCAATAATAAAAATATTAGTAAAAGAAAAGGTCTCCCTTACTTGAAAGCCAGTCATGTCTGACTAGGGAGTGATGCTCATCTCCATTTACAGCCAAAGAGCCAGCGCTGTCTGCATTTGCAGACATTTCCATAGTCATGTGGCAGGCATGACGAGACACTGGAGCGCACAGAGCACTGTTTGCCTTTCCACCAAAGTGATACCTATTTATCTACTTGCAACTTCTTGCTTTCTAACTGCTGGTTTGGCAGGAGCTGGGACAGAGATGGGAGCTCACTCCATCGTACAGCACTCAGGTCTTGAACTGCTGACCTTCCAGTTGTCAAGTCCAGCATCTTAACCACTAAGCCACCGCAGTCCCTTCCCTCAATAATACATACTGCCAATTTTGACTTCTGGCACTCTATCCCAAGATTTGCTGCATATAGACAACTCAGACATGATTTACCATTCCATTTCCAGGGTGTGTTCAGGGATTGCGCAACTTGCCCAAAGCCACACAAGATGGCTTTTATCTTACAAGGCACAGTGGAGAATCAAACTTCCCATCTCTGGCACTTTGACTCACTGAGGTAGCCAACTGCCTAGAAGCACAATACAGTTTCTTTTATCTCTCTTTCCAAGGGAACACCCGAAATATTTTGGAAACCAATTATGAGCGCAAACTACTGTCACACTGTAAAAGTTGGAGAGGAAATAATTTAATACCATTTGTTCTCTGTGGAAGGATTTCATACAAAGATACTAAAGCAATGCTTAGAACAATCACAGTTTGGAAAGCACTGTAAAAGCTTTCAAGTGAGAGAAGCCGTCACTTCTTTGACCCAGTCTGTCTTGCTACAATCTGATATATTTTTGCACCAAACATAGTCATCTTAAATGCTAACCATTTTCCCAGTCCAACTGAAAGACTTCTCCAAACTGTATCCAGAGGCCTTCTTCCAACCCTTTTATAAATATCTGCAGAAGAATCATGAAGATGGGGACCGAGATAAAGAACTAATTTATAAGAGTTATATTTTTACTCAAGAAGGTACTTCTGGGATGAAAGGATTAGCCAGTAACAAATCACAGCTGATAAATCACCATTGCTCAGGGGATGTTATTGTAAATAACAATTTTTGGGAAGGCTCCTCATGTCCCCCAATGTATGAATATGGTATGGAGAACTAACTGCCTCCCATAAGGAGGGCCTTATGTTGGCAAGAGGAAATGCTGTTGATGTGGCCTGATATTGGGCTGATGTCACCTAGCACTTTTCATTTTGTTTTAGATTTGCTAATTTTACCTTTGTACAGTATTATTGCATGCTGGTGGTGCATCTGACATGAATAAAAAGAAAAGAAATGAAAAGAAAAAAGTTGTATTTCAAGGCTAAATGACTCAAGTAAACAGTAAAACAATGACAAGACCAATTTTAAAAATATATATAGCTGCTACAAAATAGAAACAAATTTTTTTTTTCAAAAGACCTCTGAAACACAATCAGTTTCGTCCTCATAAAAGACCAAGGATGCTTCCGGATGCAGTAGCACCAGGGATGGGATGTAACAGGTTCGCACCAGTTCACCAGAACCGGTAGTAATTTTTCCCAGTGTCCCGGAGAACCAGTAGCAGCTTTTGGGGGGAACCACCTTCGGGGCTTACCTTTTCACTGGTTCCCCCACTGCGCATGCGTGCCAAGCACTTGGTGTGCATGCACGCCTACAGTGCTTGGCGCGCATGCACAACCTCCTTGTTGTCCTCCCAAGCGGGGAGGAGGAAGAGAAGCTGCTAGCCTGAAGCTCCCTATGGCCTGCTCCCCAGGGTAAGTGACTCACCTTTGGATGTGGTCTGTCTGTGTGTATTTAATACCTTTACCTATATTGACGTACTACCACAGTTCCTAAAAAGGCCTGGTGGCTGGCAGGCCTGGCGGCCTAGCTTGGGGTTTTTAAGCAAAGTCTTGGAGTTACCTCATCAATAAACTACACCTGTGCTGTTCCAATTGCTGTTCCAATTGGAGAACCCTTAAGGAGGTACAGCTATTTTACATTTATATTAAGGCATATTATCCTAGAGAACTTGTTAGGCAAAGACTTAGTACCTAACTTCTTTAACTGTTGAAAAGTTGAAAAGTGCCAGAATGAAGCCATCTTGTGGTGAGTTCCTTGCATCTGACCTAGTGTGAGAAAGATTAGCCAGAATAAGCTTTAAGCTCTGGTTTAAAAACTCTGTTTGATTTGTGTTTGGGGTGGGTGTATTTTAATGTATTTTTATTTATGTATTTAATTTATTTATTTAATTTATTTACGGGTTTTGTGTTCTGGGTGTGTGTGTGTCTGTGTGTGTGTGTGCACTTATTTTTATTTTATTTTATTATTAATTTAAGGTTTTTACTTTGGACCCACCCACAACGTCATGATGTCATGATGCTGGCTCCGCCCATGATGTCAGCTCCACCCACACTGTGACGACATCATGGTGGGGTAGTAAAATTTTTGACATCCCACCACTGAGTAGTACTGCACTAACAAACTCAATGACATTGTGCACCTACCTGTATTATGTATTTTTTTCTCCTCAGTGAATTTTGTGTTGAAAGGAAAAAACTATGCAAGCAGTGGTGAGAAATGTCACAGAATGTCAACCCAAAGGAAACAACATACCGTATATACTCAAGTATAAGCCAACCCGAATATAAGCCGTGGTATCTAATTTTAACCTGAAAGCCCAGGAAAATAGATTGACCTGAGTATAAGCCGAGGATGTGAAATGCAGCAGCTGCTAGTGAGTTTCAATAATTAAAATACATGAAACTATGGTAAATTTAATTAATTTTTTGGCACATCTCAATCTGACACAATCTTAGGCCCTGTCGTGGTCATTGACCTGAGTATAACCCATTTCCCCTTTTTGGGGCTCATTTTTGGGACTGCAAAACTAGGCTTATACTCGAGTATATGAAGTAATATGTATCTAATGGAGAAGACTGATGACACATTGAAAGCCTTGTCTCAATGCAGACCAGTTAAAAAGAAAAAAAAACATTGGCAGTGAAAGGAATACCATATCCCAAAGATACATTTCCTGTGGCAAGGGGTTCCACAGATTGGGCATTGCCACAAAAAAGCCTTTTCAGTATAAGGATGAGACTGGGAGATATAAATATTGTCCCCGGAAGTTGGTAAGGACTGATTGCACAACATTTTGAGTTTTTTTAAAAATCATTTTAATAACATACAAATAGAAGCAGTAAATTAAATTTCTTGGATTTACATAAATAGATCATGCCGTATTAACATCTATTTCCAGTCTGTCCTAACCTCTTTCCATAGATTTCATTAAGACTGTGGAGAAGACAGAAAGTCTTTGTTTGTGTTTGGATTTACATGCTGACTAAGAATGATGTGCTGATTCTTCTCTGTTAAGAGCTTCTTGCATTACATTTACTTCTCAGTTGTATAAGGAGCTTCATTATTGTTCCTTACCACCAGCTGACACTTGATTGCAGTCCAAGAATGTCATTTTTATCCAGCTTTGTTGATGTCCAAATAATGTGGCAAAAAACAACAGAGGAACTACAATTATAATTTTGGTAACTGCAACAAGATTAATTGTTGCAAATACTGTACCTGCTTGAGTTTCAATCAGTGGCTCAAGTCACTAAGACGCTGACTGGGAGGCGGAAGGAAGGTCAGCAGCTCGATTCCCAAGTACTGCAGGACGGAATGAGCTCCCGTCTCTGTCCCAGCTCCTGCCAACCTAGCAGTTCGAAAGCAAGAAATTGCAAGTAGATAAATAGGGACCACTTTGGTGGGAAGGTAACAGCGTTCCATGCGCTCCGGTGTCTAGTCATGCCTGCCACATGACCATGCAAACGTCTGCAGAAGCAGACAGCGCTGGCTCTTCGGCTTAGAAACAGAGATGAGCACTGACCCCTAGAGTTGGATACGACTGGCTTTCGAGCAAGGGAAACCTTTACCTTTATAAAGAAATATGGAATATTATTATTTATGACAAATTGATATATGAGATTAGAGTTTTTAAAAAATGCTGTTGAAAGTGAAAAGCTTCTAAAATACATGGGGAGATTTTATAGAATTTGTCCTAATGTTACCCCTAATCTGAAAATTGTCCCTCTTATTTTTTAAAAACATTTTTATTTTCAATAAAAATGCTTTTGCTGTTTATTTTCCAACCCAATCCCCACTCCACCCTGACTATACCCAATAGTTTTACATGTCCACAAACACCACACTATACCATGATTCACTTGCAGAAATCTCTCTGAATAGACTCATTTGCCCTGGGCAAGTCCAGAAGGAAGCCTTCCTTTTTATCTACTGTCCCAAAAGCCAGTAACTCACTTCCACCCTTCCTGGAAGATACCTTGAGATTAACTCTTGTCTCTTTCTCTCTATTGTCTGTGGGGTCAGTGTTAGATAAGAAATCAACCTACAGTATGTACAAAGTGCTGGGTGGGGAAAATGCCAAGGGGCATCTTCACTGAAATGTCTGCCTTCCTGCAATCCTGAATGAAAATGGAGTGTTCCAGATTCCTCCCTCTCATATTTGATAAAGGTTGATGCCTCTGTATTTCCCTTGCTCTGTATTGAATTATAATACTTTGGTAAATTTTGGTTCTTCATTATAAACTGCTAAAAGGTAAAAACTAAGATTTTAAATTTGCTTCATGTCTTAGACTTAGAAGGTCAAATTGAAAAGGAATTAAAGGCAGAGATATTACTGCAATTAGAGGCCAGAGGAGAACAATAGGTGCTATTTACTAATCCCATCAGGAAAGAAATTGCTGTCTGCAAGGAAGATAGAAGGAGGGCTTTCTCTGTGTCCGCCCCGGGCCCTATGGAACCTCCATAGAGGTAACAGTGCTATGCATGCCAACAGATCCATCGCTGCGTCTGGGAGGTAGCTTCAGGTAGAATCCACTGTACGTATTACATTTCATTTTGCATGTATGTGGAGGAAAAGCGCATACTGTAGAGCATGCTGAAGCAACTCTTGCTCCATTTTCAAAGGCGGCGGCAGCAGCAGTGTTATCATGATAGTGATCTCAGTTTTCAATGAGCTAGTTCTTATGTAGCCAAAAGGGAAGTACAATATCAGAAAGCTTAGGAAAATCCCAAGACTGCAACAGCTCTACTCTTGTGACAGTGCTTGGGGACTGTGGAATTCTTACTAATCGGTTGAACAGTGGGTGGGTGCCCTGGAAACAGGCATGTTCCGCACAGCAACATTTCCCAGGAAATAAAGAAGGATATGTTTATACTGTGCACTTCCTGTTACATACATTGAAGTCAACGTGGGGCACAATTTGATTTTTTTTTGGGGGGGGGGGCAATTCAAGAATGTTTAGACCGGGGGTTCTCAACCTTATCAAGCCAGGGTCAGGGTCGTGCTCTCTCAGTTAGCTTTGAGGGATAGACAGCCATTATTGCCCTGCCTGCATGATGGGGGGTGGCCATTTTGTCCTAACAGCTTCAAAGGGGCAGCCATTTTTCTCAAATGCCTTGGAGGGGTGGAGGGCCACATGAAATGGTGCCATGGGCCAGATCCAGCCCAAAGGCCTTAGGTTGGGAACTCCTGGTTTAGACCAAGTGAATGGTCCTTTAGGCTTCCTGCACGTGAACACGAGTTCACTTTTCGAATAATAAGAATTATATGTCACAGGGAGGGGGAGGATCAGTATTTTAGAGATGCTTAAGTGGGGCATGGCCAAAAAAAAGGTTGGGAACCTCTGCATTAAAGTAACAGGAATTCAACAGTTGTGACGTCTGCATTTCAGTTCTGTTCCATGAATGGTCTATATAGCATTCCTGCTTAAGACTGTATATGTTGTACCAACAACATAAGGGGCAGGGGAGATAATGAGAGAAGGGGAAGGGGGGATTGGGGTGGGATGGGGTGGCTCAGTAATCTGAGAGAAAAGATTCAGCAACCAACTACTGTACTGATAAACTAGATCTGTGGACAGATCCCCAAGGCAAATTTCAGAATTCATTGATACCTGGGGAATTAAAACATTGAAGGAGGAGTTGGTGCTAACCATTGAGTAACTGTTAGGATTAGTTTGCATTTTTTGCCATGGTCAGGCACAGTGTGGAAGGATGAAACCTAAAACATCTAGCAAAATCTGACCCAATCCTTCACACCATGTTAAGAAGTGGTTTGACTCATTCCTCTCCCCAGCTGTGGAGGCTTATGCCACCCAGCCAAAGGAAGACGTCCGATCTAGATCCAATGATTTAAGGAGTACAGTAATAGGTATTTTTCTTCTTCTTCATGGCTTTTATCTCTTTCTCCATTCTATACCACTCATCATCAATCATAGGATTCATTTCACAGTGGTGTTGTCCCTAATTGTTTGGTATTTTCTGTTGTAGATTTGGATAAATCATCCCAGTATTTGTATCCAGACATGGTTAGGGTATCTGGGTTGTCCTGGTATTGCTTGTCCACACAAGTCCAAGGTCTGCCACATCTCTGCCCTCAGTCCACTAGATCCATTCTCCTTACTCTTCATTTGTTTTACTCACTCATTCTTTTCAAACATTGACATTTTTATCTGTCTGTCTATTTCTCTCTGTGTGTGTGAGAGAGAGAGAGAGAGAGAGACTGTGTTCCTCATATAAACCACTTGTTGCCTTGTGTTATTGTTACCATTAGACGAGAAAAATATAGGAAAATACAATAATACCTCAGATAATGTTTGCATCAGATAATACTAAAATTGCATAACGTTAAGCAATCGGGGGGGGGATTGCATCACATAATGTTAAATCCTATGGGATGCATTGGATAACATTCACTAAAGTCTGTGCTGGTTACATTGTATCTCTATGGAGTTTTAACGTTATCCGATGCATCCCATAGGATTTTAACGTTATCCGATGCATGCATTTTGTTGTAGACCTCAGCTGTTTCCTCTGTTTGGGTCGCAGGTGCTCTTGCTTATGGACAACCCAGCACCGCCTCTATGCAAAAGAAAGTACTGTATCAGCTTATTCAAGAGAACAGAAAGGTTTATAAAGGTGCTAGGGGAGCTGGGAGAGGAACCTCATAATGTCTTAGAACAAGGGAGGCGACCTGTCCCTATCAGTTTGCTCAGGGACCCTGGAATGGTGACTGACTTGGGGATGGGTGAGAGGAAAGTCAGAAGGGAGAGGTTAAGGTGTGGCTAGAATTCTGAACTCAAATATTTTAATACAGTTTTTGCTAGATGCACTGAAAAGTGATAGTGACATCTAGTATAAATCATATTTACTTGCCCCATCACTTAGTATTCTGAGAATGTGCAGCTGCAGACACCAGCACTGAAAATGGCAAAGAAATGTGGCATCTGGGAGCACAGCCTTCTCGGTGGTGTCACCCACTTTATGGAAACACTTTGCTAGTGGAGCTGCGTTAAGCCCCCTTATGGCAATTTTTTATAAAAAGACAACACTATTTAGAGAGGCATTTAAGGTTATCCTCCTGCATGGTTAATTATTTAGTTTTGGTGGTTTACCCCGGACCCAAAGCTTCTTCATCTTAAAACCAGATCAAATTTTATTTATACATCATTGTTTCCAGTAAGAGGTTAATGTTTTCTTGCTTCCTTTCCTGTCCTTTCTTTTTTTAAATGTAATTTTATTTTATATTATAGTGGTTTATGTTGTATTTTAATGGCATAAACTGCCCAGAGGGGGTGAAATTCTTCTCTATATTTTTTTTTTGGGGGGGTTGGGGGTTGGTATAAAATGCATTAAATGAATACAAACAAACAACCAGTCATACAGGACCTGCATCATCTCACACATGACAAGACAGTAGAAGTAAAAGTCGGAATTCTTCCTGTCCTTTCTGCTCACTCTCTAGTTCATTGTTTAAGGTGGCTTTTGGACAATTTCTGAACTTGTGCAATGATTTCTCATAGCAGTGCATTCTCAAAAGCTGCCCAACCAATCACACAATGGACGATTGTGCAAGCAGAAGGAATTAACAGGATTATGCTGAAAGACAGAGGTGGGAGGGGGATGTGAATTTCATGCACAGCTTGAGGGGAAAACCCTTCCCCAAGGTATCTGTCTGGAGACAGGCAGAAACAGGGCATGGGGTCCAAATGATTACTGAACCCAATGGGGCTGGTCTTTCCAGCATCCCCTGTAACACTAATGAAATTTCAAACTCTTGTTACTCAGGCTCCTGCTCAGATACTGTTGTCCATGAAATGTGCTGACTGATGCTCTGATTTTTTATTTATTTATTTTGCCCATGCCAACACTGTCTGACTAATGGCACCCAGTGACTGAGTGTAGCTCCTTGTGCCAGGCTCTTATAGACACTGTGGAAGCTGCACAGTAACCCCTCCACTAGGTCTGCTGCCTTCACTAAGCCTCCAAACAAATTGATATTTGGGCTTTCCAAGTAGTGAGAAAGTATGTTGCCAGAACTGAATAAGGTCTGTTTAAAGGGCACTTTATATTATGAAACCCCTGTTTAAAATTAACTCGCCAGCTTCCACGTACATACTAATTTAGAACAGACAGATGTACATTTATACTTCAATCACATCAAATGACTTAGAGGCAATTGCACCTGTTTGAACTGGCCGTTCTTTAAATAACTGCCCAATATCAGAAAGCTGGTGCTTGCCCATAATGATGCAATGCAGAAAACTCTTTGCACAGTTTTTGAGAAGTGGGCCAAGAAATTATAATGCAGAATACGCCTGACTGGACAAAAATTCTGATAAAGCAGAGGAAGGCAGGGTAGGAAGCAAAGCGGGGGGGGGGGACTTAGGACATGATGTACTCCTGTCTAGTCCTCTGTTGCCCCCCCCCATCTCAAAAATAGCTTATCTCATTCCCCCATCCACCTAGGCTGATAATTGATTAGAGATGATGAAATCTGTAAACAGTTGTTGGTCATGGCCAGCAGTGAAGGAACTTTAGTCCCCTCATGATTTTGGAATGGATGGTGCAGTGAACGAAACAGAGTGCAACTCCTTGAAAGATTAGCGAAGAGCCCATGCAGATCCGTGACCCTGCACACAGGCCCTACTGATGCCCCACGGCCCTAGGCAAATACCTCAGGCCATAGAATCTGTGGGGCAGCAGCAGTAGGCCACCTGTCTCAGGGTTTTGCCTTTGGCAGAGGGGAGAGCTGTGCCTGTCTCCCAACCAATAACTGCTTGAGTGATAATGCAGAAATGGTCCGATCTTGAGAATTTGGTGTTGTATCACTCAACAAAAAGGGGTGCAGGCAAGAAAGAGGACGGGGGTAAGGGCAGAACAGCATATGATGAACTCTGGGGGAAAATGTTCCTTATTTTACCCTCTATTGTATGGACACATGCAGTGCAACTTCCCAGGATACTTTTTAAAATTCCATGTGAAGAACCACAACTATTTCAGCCAGCACCAAGTTTCAGGGTGCATTGTAGAAAACTTTGCATTAATCTGAGACAACTTCCCATCTGGTTGCCACTACGTCAAGTCCCAGTATGATAACAAAAGGCTGTCCTGTGACCACCTAGTGAGAGCTTCACACCTCACTGGGGATTATGAAACCAGATACAGTACCTCATTCCTGTTAGTTGAACAGTAAATCCATTCTAGTACATTGGCTCTCAAATCTGACGATCCATGCTGACTGTCTGCTGGCAGTTCCCACACTTCTTAGAGATGAGTCTTTCACTGCACCACTCTTGAAAATCTTTCAGCCAGATATGTTGAACTTGGAAGTATTTTATGCATGCATGACTTTTGTCTGGATGTATGTGGAGCAGCTACTGAGTTTTTCATATTTGTAAAGCCAATCCTATGCCATACTCATTCAATTTACTCCTTTGAATGTGGGGGCTAGGATAGGCAAAGTGTTGCCTTCCAGATGTTGTTGGACTCCAATGCCTAGCATTCTTCCGCACTGTCTCTGCTGGCTAAAACTACTGGGAATTGGGGGGGAGGCACCTAGAGAGTTAATTGTAACAACACCTGATGTAAGCAAGCACTGAATGTTAAGTACTGTACCTTTTAGTTAGCTTCCTGAGAGAAGATCAAAGGTGTCTAACCATCACCACTACACTGGAATAATCAATCCCAGTTGAACAGCTGCATGGTCTTCTAGAGCTGTGATGGAGAACCTTGGCACTCCAGATGTTCTTGGACTTCAATTCCCAGAAGCCCAAGCACCCTGTGAATCCACACAAATGGGTTTACTGCGATTCATCTGGCTTGCACTCCCCTCGTTGCTCCCAGAAGCGGAAGGAAAACATGCCAGTATGAAGGAAGGGTTAACCCGGAAGAGTCTTAACCATATGGACATGTTTTACTTCCACTTCTGGGAGTGACGAGGGCAGCGTGGGCCAGATGAATTGCAGTAAACCCATTCATGTGGATTCACAGGGTGCCTTGGCTTCTGGGAACTGAAGTCCAAGAACATCTGGAGTGCCAAGGTTCGCCATCACAGCTCTAGAGAGACGGAAAAATCTTCGTCAGAAAGAAAACTGAGTTAAATTTTGCAGATTGACCCAAACTAATTGCAGCTGGTGGCTGCAGCACAAATACCTTATTGGCCAAAATGCTATTGCCTAGTGTGGTAAATTGCATTCAAGAAGGCCCACTGAATCAGTGAGGATTTAGCCAATCAACTCCTCCACAAGGTCCATTGGTTCAAATTGGCTACTTTAACTGCAACCTATTATGCTCAAATAAGTCACAGTTAGAGTGAATCAATGGAAGAGCTGACTCACCAAATCCCCATTGATTCACGAGACATACTGTTTGTAGGGTTACTATCTCCCCTCTCCCATTCCGTAACACCTGCCTGACAAGTAGGAAGTCAACGGTAATAAAAATATATATTTTACATGTGGGTGACAAAACCTGTCACCTACATTACATCTCTCAAATCTTTAAAACAACCCAATAGACAAAATAGTCACTGTTGTCCTTATCATCATTATCCCCAATTTTGCAGACTGTGAAACTAGTGTATCCCTTTAAGCCAGCTAATGAGCCTGAGGCTTCTTGGTCAACAGACTACTGGATGCTGCTGTCCTCCATGGAGCCTGTTCTCCAGGCTGCAACAAATTATGCTGCTGAATGATTGGCCTCTTATGTGTCTGTTCATGGCACAAAAGCACTAACAGGCAAGTAGTTGGCAAGACTAGCTATTTGCATTCAGAAGAAATATTATGTCTTTGCCAACCTGCTTGTCAGGCTGATAAATATTTCTCTTCCATTCCAGAAAGGTAGAGAAGGAAGGTGCTTGTTAAAGCATAGATTGTTCTGACCTCCAAGCACAACTGGAAGTCTATTTGGGCTTAATGACCTCTGGACAGTGAAAGGGATGATGACTCAGTAACTCTGGCCACACGCTCCTTAGCCACAAGAGAGGCCGTTGATGAACACAGACAGCAACCACCTCCTTTCCTGGCATTCTTTGGAGCCCAGAAATGCAAAAACAGTTAATTGGTCGAGAGATTCCCAAATGAATGACATCACTGGCACCTACAATTAAGACTGTCTTTTAAAACATTGGCTTTGGCACAGGTCATTTTCCAAGGAAGCTCCATTCCTGCCAACAGAAAACACCTTGGAACTGAGAGCCAGTGGAGTGTGGAAAGGAAGGGGCATAAACGTAGTCCAGATAAAAGGTAAATGGGCTCAGAATCCAGGTAAGCCCTCATTAAACAGGACAACTCAGAGCTACAGAAGGAATCAATTATGGGCAGCTAAGCAGAAGCTGTAAGGACTGTGGAGGCTTAGTGGTTAAGATGCTGAACTTAACAACTGGAAG
Source organism: Furcifer pardalis (assembly GCA_030440675.1). Taxonomy (NCBI): domain Eukaryota; kingdom Metazoa; phylum Chordata; class Lepidosauria; order Squamata; family Chamaeleonidae; genus Furcifer; species Furcifer pardalis. The sequence goes on along the minus strand of CP126896.1, from coordinate 12,487,237 downwards.
GTTGGCAGGTCAGCAGTTCGAGACCTGAGTGCTGTACGATGGAGTGAGTGCCAATCGTCTGTCCCAGCTCTTGCCATCCTAGCTGTTTGAAACCAAGAATTTGCAAGTAGATAAACAGATACAACTTCAGTGGGAAGGTAACAGAATTTTGTGTGCTCCAGTGTCTAGTCATGTGTGCCACATGACCACTGAAACATCTGCAGAAGCAGACAGCATTGGCTCTTTGGCTGTACACGGAGATAAGCATTGAGCCCTTGAGTTGGGTATGACTGGCTTTCGAGCAAGGGGTACCTAAGCAGAAGCTGTAGTGACTGGCCCCATTCCTGTTAGCGTTTGCAACCTCTGCAACTTCATAGACTGCACGCATGACACTTAAGAAGTTTTCCCATCCCGTATGCTGCTACTGGGACTTATAGGAAATGCATTGGAAAACTCACAGGGAGTTTTGTTCCAGCCCCTGTGCAATATGAAATCTAGTAAGTCATGATCCTGAAGGAGCATGCACGCATGCACACACACATGCGCGCACACACGCTGCATTGCTTCAGATGAAAATTTGAGTCCAAGGTGATTTGGCAGTTGGCTTTCTCCACGGTTCTTCTTGCTTTAATCTTGGATTTTTCATACCCTGACACAGTGTAATTGCAATATACAGTACAGTACATGGATAGAGCAGGAACTCCTTAGTCCTGGGGTAACAAATAATGTAATAAGTAATGAATATTAATTTTAGGAGTGACAAGCAAGACCGAATTACTTAGAAAAGTTACTTTTGAAGGGATTTGAAGGCATTTTAAGAGAAATTTGAGAGGAAATTTTCAGGGTTTATGCCATTCTCTTATCAAATCATAAGTGGAAGGAGAACTATTTGTTCCATCACTTTTACATTAACCCAACGGGCCCTGCTGCCCATTGGGAATGAGTGGAACTAGTTGATCACATTTTAAAACCACCTTAGGAACAAATATCAAACCTCCTCCTCATGTAGCACCCTGCTCTTTCTTTATTTGTATCAGTGCTGTGAACAATTTAAAATTAAGGATGTATGTGAAATATAGATGACAATCAAACAAATTAAACCATTAAAATGATTAGACTATTTCTGACCAGAAATGGGCTAGTCTAATATTGTTATCTTGGCCATCTACTAGATCAGTGGTTCCCAAACTTGGGTCCCTATGAATTCTTGACTACAGTTCCCAGAAGTCTTCAGTATTGGCTGTGCAGGCTAAGGATTCTGGGAGCTACAGTCCTCTATGGAACACCAGTGTTCTGTGGAACACAGTTTGGGAAACCTTGTACTGTTGTTCAGTCGCACAGTCGATTCCGACCCTCTGCGACCCCATGGACCACTGACCGCCAGGCACTCCTGTCCTCCACTATCCCCCTCAACTCGCTCAGTTCTGTGCCCATAGTCTCCACAATACCATCTAGCCATCTCATCTTGGGCCGGCCCCTTCCTCTTTTGCCCTCGACCTTTCCAAGCATCAAGGCTTTCTCAAGTGAATCCTCTCTTCTCATCTGATGTCCAAAGTACTTTAGCTTCATCTTTATTATTTGACCTTCTAATGAGCAGTCAGGGTTGATTTCTTCTAAGATTGACCTATTTGTTCTCCTCGCTGTCCAGGGGACTCTCAAAACCCTTCTCCAACACCACATCTCAAAGGCGTCTATTCTTCTGCGCTCAGCTTTCCTAATGGTCCAGCTCTCACAGCCATACATTACCACCAGGAATACCACTGCTTTGACTATGCGAAATTTTGTTTGCAATGTGATGTCTCTACTTTTCACTATGCTCCCCAGGTTTCTCATCGCTTGCCTCCCAAGAATCAGTCGCCTTTTTATTTCATGGCTGCACTCTCCATCTGCAGTGAGCTTTGATCCTAAGAAAGTAAAATCTGTCACTGCTTCTATTTCTTCCCCATCTATTTTCCAGGGACTGATAGGGCCTGTTGCCATGATCTTGGTTTTCTTGATATTGAGTCTGAAACCAGCTTTTTCACTTTCTTCTTTCAACCTAAACAGGAGCTTATTTAGGTCCTCCTCACTTTCTGCCATTAGGGTGGTATCATCTGCATATCGTAATTTGTTGATGTTTCTTCCAGCAATTTTGATCCCAAACTGTGATTCCTCCATCCCTGCATTGCGCATTATGTGTTCTGTGTATAAATTTAATAAGCAGGGTGACAAAATGCATCCTTGTCTTACTCCTTTTCCTATTCCAAACCACTCCGTCATTCCATTTTCTGCCCTAATGGTTGCTTCTTGATTCCTGTACAGATTTCTCATGAGGCCTATAAGGTGTTCCGGTATTCCCATCTCTTTAATTACTTGCCACATTTTGTTGTGGTCGACACAGTCAAAAGCCTTAGTGTAATCAATGAAACAGAAGTAGACTTGTTTCTGATATTCCTTTGTTTTTTCCATGATCTATCTTATGTTGGCGATGTGGTCTCTAGTCCCCCTGCCTCTTCTGAAACCCGCCTGCACTTCTGGTAATTCTCTCTCCACATGCTGTTGCAGTCTATCCTGTATTATCTTGAGCATCACCTTGCTAGCGTGAGGGATGAACGCAATTGTTCGATAATTTGAACATTCTTTGGCATTACCCTTTTTGGGTAGTGGGACATATACAGATCTTTTCCAATCCTGTGGCCATTGTTGTGTTTTCCAAATCTGCTGGAATATAGAATGCAATAATTTGATTCCATCATCTTGTAGGGCTTTGAAAAGTTCAACTTGGATACCATCAACTCCACTGGCTTTGTTGTTTGCAGTGTTTTTTAGGGCCTTTCTGACTTCACTCTCTAGGATGTCTGGCTCATGTTCAATGTTCTCATCATTGTGATTATCAGGGGTGTTGAGGTCCTTTTTGTAGAGTTCCTCTGTGTACTCTTTCCATCTTTTCTTAATCTCTTCTGCATCTGCTAACTCCTTGCCATCTTTGTCCTTTATCATGGTCATTTTTGCTTTAAATGTTTCCTTGAGTTCCCCAATTTTTTTGAAAAGATCTCTAGTCCTACCCCTGATATTGTTTTCCTCTATTTCTTTGCACTGTTCCTTCAGGTAGGTTTCCTTATCTCTCCTAGCTTTTCTTTGAAATTCTGTATTCAAGTGACTGTATTTTTTCCTTTCTCCTTGGCCTTTTTATTTCATGGCTGCAATCCCCATCTGCAGTGAGTTTTGATCCCAAGAAAGTAAAATCTGTCACTGCTTCTACTTCTTCCCCATCTATTTTCCAGTGACTGATAGGGCCTGTTGCCATTATCTTAGTTTTCTTTATATTGAGCCTCAAGCCAGCTTTTTCACTTTCTTCTTTCAACCTAATCAGGAGCTTCTTTAGGTCCTCCTCACTTTCAGCCATTAGGGTGGTATCATCTGCATATCTCAAATTGTTGACGTTTCTCCCAGCAATTTTGATCCCAAATTGTGATTCCTCCATCTTCATTTGTTAGCACCTCTCAATGTACTTTCGAAGGAGCAATGCACTTCAGGCAAATACAACCCCAAACCAACTAGCACACCAATTACTCCTGGCAGGGAAGACCAATCAATGCATCATAAAAATAAAGCATCAAAGGGATATTCAGACCGAAGCCAATGGATTTTCTGGTGGCATTATCATGCTGGAGCTAGATGACACCCTACAAAGATTTAGGACTGGCAAAGCAGCAGGATTCAGTGAGCAAATTAAACAATCAGGCAAACATAAAAGAATGGCTCCTTCAGCTCTTTACTAACTGTAGGACAAGCAAACAAATCCTAAAAATATGGTGGAAGATGAAAGCAATTGCTAAGCCAAGTACAGTACAGTAATACCTCGGATAACGTTTACCTCGGATAACGCTAAAATCGCATAACGTTAAGTAATCTCGGGGGAGAATTGGATCAAATAACGTTAAGATCCTATGGGATGCATCAGATAACAACTGCTAAAGCCTGTGCAGTTACAATGTATCTATATGGAGCTTTAACATTATCCGATGCATCCCATAGGATTTTAACATGCATCGGATAACACTAAAAATCGGATAACACCAAGACTTGTGGAACCAAGTTTTAGTGTTATCCGAGGTTTTACTGTATGTCACATATGAAGCCTATTTGTGTGTCAGGAAATGGTTGAACTTGGGAGAGTAAGGGCTCAAAGGCCTCACTAAAGTGTAGTAGAGGAAATTGGTTTTGGTAACTCTTTATCACCAGGTGTAAAGAGTGCCAAAGAAGCCCTGAGATGGTGCCAAAAGGAGCAGAGTGAGCTGGGAGCATCCAGTTGTGAAATTATTATGGGAATGAATACATTGTTATGAGTTAGAAATGATTTGATTGGGTAATTCTGATGAGATGGGTAATGGTTGTTTTGGTTCAGAGTTACATAGGTTTTAGAGTAGGAAAAAGAAGTTTTTGAGTTAGTTCGAGGTTGGAACCTGAAGACGACATGTAGTCACATAAGCTTGCAAAAGGAATTCATCCGGCCCACCAATTCATCCGGGCCATGCTGCCCATGTCACGTCCGGAAGTGGAAGCAAAATGTGACAGTATGCGTGTTTTGCTTCCATTTCTGGGAGCAACGAGGGCAGGGTGGGCCGGATGAATTAGCATCGGGGCAGATCTGGCCCACAGGCCATAGTTTGGGCACCCCTGGTTTAAGCAGAGAAAATGGCAGCTTAAAAATCTATCTCCTGTTGCAAAGCAGACTGCAAGGTGCATTTTACTTCCACTTACCGCTTCTCTTGGGAGGAACCACGTGACTGGCCCACTGAACCATGTGACCAGCCCTCAGCCCAAAAAGTTTGGGAACCCCTGATCTAACCCAATGCACAGAAGACACTTTTGAAACATATAAAATAAAAGGAACAACATGTGTTGTTGACCATATGGCACTCTGTGATTTATGTCCCTACTTGGAGACCTGGAAAAGCACAGTCAGCACTCAGAGGCCTGGCAGAGAATAGAAGTGTGTAGAGTGGGAAAACTTATTAGTCCTTCCTGCTGGCCACTGGATTTCCCCCTTTCAAACAATTCACTCAACTGTTTTCCCACTTATGGTGGAAAAAAAAATGCATCAGCTTATGCAGGGCATTGACAGGAATTCTTTACAGGGAAGAGGACACACAGCTCAGTGTATAAGATCATACCTCTTATGCACAGCATACACCAGTACAACACTTTGTGTCTGCCTGTGTACATTACCATAATAGACAAATTCTAGTGGCAGGGTCCAACGTGTTCTCTCCTTCACAGATCCATCCTTTTATCCCATGAAGTAGAAAAGTGGCTGGTTGGATTTCAAGTAGAAATGAACAGTAAGAAGGAAGCTGATGAAACTCAAAGGCTGCTTTCAATTAAGAAAAATGAAAAATCAGAAGAACAAAGGTGGTTTGGTTTATTCTGCCACCAGGACATATAAACATAGTGTTTCTGATATTCTCCTTTTGTCCAAAGGGTAGATCACATAGTCAGTTGTGGATGCCAACATTGGCAAAACACTGGAAGGTCCATATCAGTTGGTCAAAGTCAAGCCACAATAAGTCAAATGCTCAGCTGAGAATCCCATCTCAATTCTGCTTTAAAAACGGAGAGAGCAAATTCCATAGACCAGGGTTCTCAACCTTTTCAAGCCGAGGGCCGCATCATGCTTCCTCAGACAGCCTCAGGAGTCAGACAGCCATTTTGCCCTGCCTGCTGCACACATGGCACTTTTGGGTGTGGCGGAGGTGGTGGTGGGTTCACATGAAATGGTGTTGTGGACCACATCCAGGCCGTAGGTTGAGAACCCGCCATAGGCAATCTGCTAAACGAGCGCTTCCAGATCAGTCTATATGGTTCTGCTCCTGCAGACATCCTGCCTTCAGATTTTAGATCAGGGCTAAGTACTGTAATGTGTTAACCTCCAGATTTTCCTGGCACAATTCTCAGAAGCTCTAGCTGGCATGGCCAATGGCAAGGAACACTAGAGGTGCCTCAGGAGGTGGTGGACTCTTCTTCATTGGAGATTGTCAAACTGATTTTAGATGGCCACTTGTCCACGGTGCTTCAGCTTTGGATTTCCTGTGCTGGCTTCTTGAGGCTTGGGGAATCTTTCCAGCTCTACAATTCTGTCAGTGCTGACAGTAATCCAACAAGCTGAAGGGCTGCACTCAGGATAGGGGACATTTTGTTCTGCATAGAGCAGGGGTTAGCAAACTTTGCTCTTCAGGTGTTCTTGGACTTCAATTACCAGAAGCCCAAGTCAGTGCACCTGCTGATCTGAGCTTCTGGGAATTGAAGTCCAAGAACATCTGGAGAGATAAGTTTGCTGAATCCTGGAATAGAGGGCTATGTGTATGTGTGCATCTTTCCCCATTGCAGTCAGACTATGAGTCAAGCAGGAGGGACAGCTCAGCACTGACTCTGTGTCTGGTGGGGGTGGAGCGGAGGCATATCCCTTCTGTTTGGACTACAAGCTGCCCTTGTATCTAAATACAGGTATGTGCATTATGTAAATAGGATTGTCATAAGTTTCAAGCACTGTTGTAGTGGTAAATTTGAAAGTGCAGTTGTAACTCAAAATACAAGCTATTGAATACAGTATGTCCATATCAACAAATGAGGAGCAGATCTTCTGTAAAGTTAATGGCTCTTAAGTGCCCTTTCAATGCCAAACCACCTGCCTATACTTTTCACCACAGCAACGATAGCTTGCAATAGCAGACTTTTCCTAGAAAATCCCTGCCTCTCCTGCTCTAAAGTGAAAATTTAGGTTAAACCCAGAGGTAACTGGGAAATTGGGAAACCAAGGGGGTGGGATGGGTTTTAATGATATGTTACTGCATAGTCCCAGAATATGCTGAAAGTCCCAAGACTTTGGCTCCACTACACCACTATAATCATGCTGAGAGCTAAAAAAAGCAAGGCCTTGAAATGTGCACACACACTATAAATGCAAACTTTTGCAATCAGTCTTATCAGATTTATTCTTCTTGGAAAGTACCCTGATTGCTATCAGGTATCAGCCCTATACGCATCTATTTACAAAGCCTCAGGGCATGTGAAAATGATCTTCAACCATAGGCAGGACTGGCTCAAGCTTTTCTTTCTCAAAGGAAAAAATAATGTATCGTGACTTATTTTCTTACAACAGCATTATATATTACATATTACGGATATGGCAAATTGCTGTGGTATTCCATCCAGAAGTTGAGAATATTGTTGGAATGTCATAATCCGGTCTTAGAAGACCCTGCCTGGGGGGCTCCAAATTTGGACAAAGAAGGATTAAATTTCCCCTCCTAACATCTCCCCTAATGATCCAGCACAAATTTGAAAAAAATAAAATAAATAAATCTTGAATCCTTCTACCCAACCAGAAGCAGTCTGTACAAACTACAGCAGCAGGCAAGAACTACGTGTCCAAGGTATCATTCATCTTCTAGCCCAGGGGTGAGCAAACTTAGCTCTCTAGATGTTCTTAGACTTCAATTCCCAGAAACCCTGATCAGCAGGTGTACTGACTTGGGCTTCTGGTAATTGAAGCCCTAGAACACCTGGAGAACCAAGTTTGCTGAACCCTGTTCTAGCCCAAGAGTTGAGAATCAGTGGACTTTCAGTTCTTGATGGACCTCAGCCAATAAAAGCCAACCAGTCATGGCTAGTCATGATGAGAGGGGTGTGGTTTCACCATTTGGAACCAGAATAGTTAACTTCATCACTTCAATTGCTTTCTGACTTTGGCTCTTTAGATTTCTGGAGTGGAGACAGTGGAGAAATTACTGTATGATGTTATGCACCATCAAATTGTTTAAGCTTAACAGGGTTTTTAAAATATGCCTTTCCCGCTGCTGTTGAGTTTCCATGGCTAAGCAGGGATTTGAATTCAGATCTTATGACTCCTAGTCTAGTGCTGTACCCAATACTGGCTTATTTATTATAAAGAGCCACCACATGTGCCTGTAGTTTTACAAAATGCAAAAGGACAGGTCTAAAATTCAGCTTAGAAGGGAACAGAGATAGAGAAAGGGGCATCCAGGATGCTAAAATTTACTCCAGATTTAGTGTTTGTGTACAAGGAAAAAAAGTCCCCTTGAACATATGAACAGAAAGGCAGTATATATCACTTTGGATATGACCTTTACAACAGTCTTATCATTATTTTTGCACTGTTCGCCTCTAACAAATAATGAAAGAGATGACTACTCAAGTGAGGCCAAAATTCTGTATGAAAGGTCATATTTCAATACTGTACATTGAACATCCTTTCATCTCATACAGGTCAAGACTTGTCCGAGTAGTATGTAGTCTGAGGCAAGGAGAAAACACTCTGCACATGCTTGCAGGTACTTTAATATTTGCCATTAGTCACATCAAATGAAATCCTGTTGCTTAGAAAAGTAAGGGGATGATTACAGGGGTATTAAGCTGGGATGGGATGGTTCAGTTCTAAAGACAGCAACCAGACAATGTCTTTGCCAGTGAAAACCAACCCTCCTCCAGAATACAGTAAAACCTTGTGTTATGGGAAAAGTCCATTCCGTAGCTTTTTCCTTAACTCAATTTTTTTCTGTCAAACTTTATTGCGGTCGATGACCATTACAGTAAAAAAGGGTTTAAGTGCATGAAATACCATCAAAATGCACTCCCCCCCATAAACACATTAGTTTGAATTAAAACAGAATAGAATAAAACCAGTTTTTAAATTTACGCTACATTTGGGACAGGTGTCTGGTTTAAAAAGAATAAAACAGCACATAAAACAGTTTAAAAATTATAGTTGTAGTTATAAGGATAAAAATGTCTGTATATAGATGCACATAGTAGATACCATTGCATGAGTAGGATATAAAACAATTACCAGTACAAAATAAAAAAATATTGTTTGTTTTTAACCTGTCCCCACTGTATCAGGTTCTCCCTAATGCTATGTACCCTGGTAACCCTCCAGGCAAATCTGGCAACAGCAGCCGTCAGGTCAGTTGCTCTATCTGAAACCATGACTCTAAACAATCTGAGGAAAGGCAGCAATGAGGTCACGTCTGAGGTTGTCATAAAATAGACAATCTAGGAGCAAGTGTTCAGATGTCTCCACCTTCCCAGCCTGACAGATACATAAGTGCTCCTGAACAGGAACTTTCTTAAATAACCCCTCTCTGAATGCTGATGGTAACATGTTAAAATGCAAAGGAGTGTATGATCTCCTATGCTCTGAGTTACTTAAGCTGGATAAGTAAGATAAAGGCCTCATATTATTGGGTGGGGGCATTTCAAAGAATGAACTATTTATTTTATTTGAATCATGTTGCCGATGGATATCCAATATCCTTTGTTTTATTGTCTCTTTTGCTTGAGCAGAACCAAGAGAAACAACAAACTGCTTTAAGAGGCCATATGAAGCCAGTTTTCCTTTGAGAATAGATATCCACGGAGCTGCTGTAGTATCTGACATTAGTTTCAATAGTCCATTTGGGGAAAATAACAATTTTAGCCAGTACATCGACGAACATATCCATAACCTGGACTGTACAGTATACATTCCAGTTTCCAGCCTGGCTGCAGCGTTAGAGATACTAGGTGGTATCTAAAGTATAGATCTCAAGAATTTTGATTGGATTTTCTCTAAGCTGGCAATGTTAGTGCCCATGCAAAATGGAGTTTCATATGACATCTGCGCGAGAGGTTTTGCTAGATAAAGTTTTAGAGCTGCCACAATATTGTGCCCGCCCTTTTTCCAGTAAAATTTCTGGATTGCTTCCGACTTTTCTGGGCGTTAATTGCTGTATGTGCAATGTGGGAATTTGTATACTATTAGATTGGAAAATCACTCCAAGATATCTGTAGTTTTGAACCTGTTCTATGCGGTGATAGTTAAGCACCAGACATATGATTTGGGATTATTAGCAAAAACTATTATCTTTGTTTTTGAGTAATTGACCTCAAACTGGTACAGTTGGCAATAAGTGGACAAAGAACGCAAGGCCCTACGCATCCCGATGGGAGTTCTTGAAAACACCACAACATCATCTGCATATAGCAGTAATGATATATGCTTACTAGCTAGTTTAGGTGGATGGAGAGCTCTGTGCTGTAAATGTTCTACTATGACATTAATGTAAATGTTGAACCGGGTGGGTGCAAGCACACAATGCTGTCTGATTCTCTTCAGTGTTTTAATGGGATTTGAAAGGTGGCCTTGAGCACTGCACTTTACTCTGATAGTGGTGTTATCATGGAGGGCTTGTATTAAAAATAGAAGATGTCTGTCTATAGTAGATTTCCCATAAAAATGCTTTGGGGGGACATTCCCAAACACCCCCCAATTTTTTAAAAATAATAATAAAAAACACCCCAACTCCTCTCCAGACCACTCTACTGCCACCCACAGGACCCAGAATGGCTGCAGGTGGTCTTTTATGGCCCACCAGGCACAATGCACTCTGGGAAATCATGTCCTGTAAAATGGGGTTTTTCTGTAAAACGGACGTTTTCAGCACACACAAAAAAACCTTCTGTAAAATGGGGTTTCTGAAAAACGAGGCTTCTGTAAAACAGGGTTTTACTGTAGTCCTATCCATATCTTTCTGGCTTCTATCAGAGGCATCTACTTTTGTGTGGGTGTGAGTTGCATCACAGTGCTTTTCTTCATTCCAGTGCTTATAACAGCTGGTAAAGAACTAAAAGCAAGCCTTCCCCTGTCAATTTACCAGTACTGTATCCTGAAGTAGCTATAGAAGAGAGCCACTTCAGGATATTGGCAAATTAAAGACTTCGTTGTCTACATGGAGGGGCTGAGGAAGTAAAAGAAAATAAATGCATGTGCTGCATCACTTACAGAAACCCCAAAATGGAAAACTTGCTTCCAGAAGCAGAGAGACAAGAAGCAGCAAGAAAGGGGATTTTCCTAATCCAAACGATATACAGACATCAATTGACTCTATTTGGTCCACATTAACCCACTCCAGCTATGGTGTGTAATTAACCAAGCCCTAAATCCCATTAGAATAGGTTCACTGAATCAGTGGAACTAACAGGAGTTGAATCACCAAATCCCCACTGATTCAATGGGCCTATTCAAGTGCACACTCCTATGCTAAACAGAATTTTACCAAGACTTTTGATTTAAAAAAGATTGCCATTGTTTTAATTCATAAAAATGCATGGTTCCCAAAGTGGGACACATGCCCCACAGGGGGGCAATTTGATTTTTAAGGGGGCAATTCAAGAACGAGTTATTAACAGTGAATGGCCTTTTAGGCTTCCTCCACGTGAACAGGAGTTCACTTTTTGAAGAATAAGAACTATATGTCACAGGTGTCAGGATTTTAGAGATGTTTGGTGGGGTATGGTCAAAAAAATGGTTGGGAACCAATGATGGAAACAAGTAAGATAAAAGGAACTTTGCTCTGGTTAAAACCTGCAACATCCCCAATAAATATGTGAATGTTAGGCTTAATTTTATTGGCTAATTCAAAAGACTTCAGAAAAAATGTGTTTTTTAAAAAAGTATCCAGATCCCCCAATTAGAGAGAGGAGTAGAAGACAGATAGTGGCATCACAGCACACATGGACACAAGAAAAAAATTTCCAATCCATATGGTTGTCTTGTCACATGTAGCTGCAGCAGGAATCCATTGACAGCCACAATTCCTGAAGACATCCCTGCACAAGATTAATTCATGTTGATCATTTGATGTCGGCTGATGATAAATTTGAAGGTTTGGTCATCAAAATCAATTGCTGCAAGGCGCCTTCCAAGGCAATGAGGTTTTATTGATCTTGTGGTTTTGCAGACTGCAGCCCATTTTGCCAGATTGTAGATCAGCAGCTCAATATTTTCTCCCACAGCTGATGTGAACAGCTGTGCCATTTCTATTTTAAGTGTTTTAACTGGTCATGCATCTGCACCAGCACTAGTGCAAAGCAGTCCCAAGTTTACATCCCTATATACAGTCATGAAGTAGACTGCATGAAGAAGATGGCATGCTTGAGCCACCCACCCACAAGTAAACCTACTTTGCAAGGTTGATGCAAAGGTAAAATGGGATGAGACGTATGGTGGAGGAAGTCTTTCCTTTGATAATAAATGGCTGTCCCATTTTAAATACACCCTCTGGAAGACAAAGTTGGGTGGCACAAGTACTGAGGGTTGTTACACACACCTGTCGGTTTTCAAAGACCCAGATTTCTTCTCTCACTAGAGGAAAGGAAAGGAAAAGGTCTCCCTTGCTCAAAATCCAGTTGCATCTGACTCTTTTAAGGTACAGTGTTCATCTCCGTTTACAGCCAACAAGCCAGAGCTGTGTTTAGACATTTCAATGGTCATGTAGCAGGCATGACTAGACATCAAAGCACACAGAATGTCGTTACCTTTCCCACTGATGCTGTATCCATATACACTAGTACCTCAGATAACAATGAGACTTGGCTCCACAAGTCTCGTCGATATCCGGTTTTTAACATTGTGAGATGCGTTGATCGCACATTTAAAAAAGCCCTGTTCCCCTGGAGGCTGCAGCAAGCCAAAACATCGAGATTTGAATCCCGACGTTTTGGCTTGCTGCAGCCTCCAGGGAGGTGGGGGCTTTGGGAACAGCTTGGAACAGGTCCCCCGATCCCCCCGGAGCCAGCAGGGGGGGGTCAGAGAGCCCGAAATGGGTGAAAAAAACCTGTGTTTTTTAAACCCATTTCGGGCTCTCTGACCCCCCTGCCAGCTCTGGGCAGGTCGGAGGACCCGATCCAAGCTGTTTCTGGGCTTTCCCAATGTCCACGGCCAGTGGAGCAAGCCAAAATGTCAGGGTTCGAACCCTGACGTTTTGGCTTGTTGCAGTGGCCGGGGACGTCGGGGAAGCCCAGAAACAGTTTGGATTGGGTCCTCTGATCTCCCTGGAGCAGGCAGGAGGGTCAGAGAGCCCGAAATTAGTAAAAAAAGTCCATTTTTTTTCTTTAGAAATTTTGCATCGTTATCCGTTGCAGTCGTTATCTGAGGTATTACTGTATCTATCTTTCCAACTGCTAGGTTGGCAGAAGCTGGGACAGAGATGGGAGCTCACCCTGTCGTGCAGAACTTGGGTCTTGAACTGCCGACCTTTCAGTCATCAAATTAAGCATCTTAACCACTAAGCCACCACATCCCATGACAGAGAAACGGTACCAAAACATAAATAACTCTCCTATTGGGAGTCCGGCAAAAAAGCCATATGGCCCTTTTACATCATCTAACGACAAGGGTGGGCAATGTCTTTATTATATCATAGTTATAAGCTAGCTTTGGAGCCAAGATTTTGGGAACTTTTACATTTATTCTGCACCACCACCCACAACCCTGTGGTGCCCTGCCTGATGAAGATTCCTGGGGGATGGAAACTAGTTTAATGTTTATGATTTTTAGTGGTCTAGTAAAGAGATTACCAGGGCTTAGTGGGCAAGTTGCTGAGCTTGATGACAGGAAGGTTGGCAGGTCAGCAGTTTGAGACCCTGTCCCAACTCCTGCCAACCTAGCAGTTCGAAACCAAGAAACTGCAAGTAGGTAATTAACTACCGCTCTGGCGAGAAAGGCAACAGCATTCCATACACTCCGGTGTCTAGTCATACCTGCTACATGACCATGGCAGGGCATGGATCCTAGATGGGAGGGGGGTTTCAGGAGGGGAAACAATTTCACACACACATATATAACATTGGCATCCTGAGGTGGGGGGCAGTTAACTCCCCTCAGTTTTATCTCTTGCTCTGTTTTAAGCATCAGTTTTAAGTTTTAAGCATTTGTTTTAGAGTTTTAAACATTAGTTTAAGTATTCTTTGTATTATTACATGTGTATCCTAGTGATTTTTAATTAATATTGTAAGCCGCCCAGAGTCAGGCTTGCCCGATTGGGGCGGGATAGCAAATAAGAAGAAATAAATAAATAAATAAATAACTCAGGAGGATTTTTTTTGGGGGGGGCACACCGCACCTCCTCTGGCTACAGCCCTGGACCATGGAAACGTCTGCACATGCAGACAGCACTGCAGGGACGTAGCCAGAGGGCCCCCAGAAGACCCTTCTTAGCTAACAGCCATCCCCACCCTGGGATGCCAATCTTATATATGTGTGTGTAACATTGTTGCCCCTCCTGAAAAAAATTCACACACACCCAAATCTAGAATCCTGGCTACAGCCCTGCAAGCACTGGCTCTTTGGCTGTAAGCAAAGATGAGCACCGAAAAAGCAGGGATTCGCAATCCACAGCCCATGGGCTAGATGCGGCCCAGAGCATGATTTTTATGTGGCCCACCCCAGGAAGTGCCATGTGGTGGAGGAAGGGCAAAATGGCCCCCCAACCCCTGAAGCTGTCTAAGGGAGCGTGATCCGGCCCCCCAGCTTACAAAGGTTGAGCATTTCTGCTTTAAAGAGACCACTCCCCATTCGGATTGTCTCTTAGGGGGAGGTCGCAGGCCAGAGGAGGGAAGGTCCAAGATAGCCCTGCCCTTCCCTCTGTAACAGATGACCGGCCCTCACCTTCGCTCCCGGTCCCATTCCCAAAGGACGTGCCCAGCCCGTGGGCTTTTATCACCCCCTGGAGCGACACTCACACCCACCTCGGCCGCCTGGCTTTCACGTGCCCATTCATGGGGAGGGGAAGCTCCCCGTCTATTGGTTGGTCGCGAAAATTCGGAGCGTCCCCATTGGTTGCGACGCAGCTCCCTCCCTTTCGGTGCGTTCGCGATGGAACAAGCGTTCTTTAAGAAGTAACGAGGTCGCAGTCGGAGCCGGAGCTGAATGACCGAGGAGGAGTAAGTAGTAAGGGGTAGGCAGGACGGCTCGGAGCGGCGCCCCACCAGCCGTGGATCTGCAGGCCGATCCGAATCGGAACAGCTGATAAATGCATCGCGGTTTGGAGAAAGTCGGAGCCTTTCGTGCGCCCTCCGGTGCTCCAGACGTCTCAAAGTACTCCAGGTACGGCGGGGAAGTTGGAAGAAACTTAACCCCAGGGCTCTGCTTTGGGTCGGCTGAGCCGATCACTTTTCCCCGAGGCGAAAAAAGAGATTTGGCCTGAGGAATGTCTCTTTCTTCTGGGTAAAAAATTGTACAGGATCGGGCGGCTCCGATCCTGTGCGCACATGAGGTCGGGAGGGGGGGCGTGGATATGTGGCGCCGGGCCAGATTTGGACTTAAGTTTGCCCTTTTCGCGTGGACTTGAGGGTCAAACTTTCGTGGCTCCAGCTGGAACGAATTGTTACTTTGGAGCGGGAGCGATTGCGTTTTAAGTAGTTCGACGACTTTTGCAGCGAGCCTGCCGGATCGGGTCTTTTGCCCACGTCGTTCCAGCGAGCCGATGGGGAAGGGGAGAATGGAGGCTGCCGGCTTTATTTGGCCGGAGTGGATCCGAGCTTTCAGCGAGGTGGGGAGGAAGAAGATGGGGTTGTTGGTGAAAATATAGTCGAGGAGGAGTCGACATTGGGTAAAAGCTACTTTCACAGAGTGTGAAGCATCTGTTCCCCTTTAGAGCATTACTTCTTTGGTATCAATAATCAGTAAAAAAAACTTCCTCTGGAGGCTCAAGGTAGACTTTAAAGTCAAATCGGAGTAGTTAACTTTGTTACCTTGCCTTTTAAAGACTCCCCTGATGAATCTTCCTGTCTAACTTTTAGACTAGAATTTCCTGTAATAAAGGAGTTTTTAGTTTCAGATGGCTATCTTTCTTGCTTTTGCCTGATTTCTACCTACTTGAGGTCCTTGAGCGTCTTTTGCCTACTTAACTCAGATGCAAATCCCATTGAAGTTAGAAGGGTTTCCAGCTCCTCTGAGAGTTTGTGTTTGCATTGAGCCTGCAGTCGTTCTTTCAAGCTTACTTCCTCCTGGGCGAAGCAGGGGGTGTGCGCTTGACCCATGAATAGAGGTGCCTTTGTCTTCAGAAAATGGTGTTCTTTGGTAAGAAATGCATTTGGGCAATTATTTTTAGGAGGTCTCTACTCACTCCTCTTTGTCATGCTGTTTTAGAGAATGAAAAACAGTAGCTACTCAAGAGTGTGAAACCCTTCTGCACTGTCAGCTCTCAACATCTAGAAGCATCCTTGCTGACTCCTTCCCTCATCCCTATGAGGTATGTAAAATCTAACATAATATAACTAGGGACCCTTAGAGAATGTGTTTTCTGGGTTGACTGGGATCACTTAATGTGCATCTCCATACATGTTTTCTCAAAAGTAAGTCTCACTGAGTTCTGTAAAGTTTACTGTTGGGTAAGTTGATGCAGATTTTCCATGGCTTAGCCCACAGAATTGATGCCGTTCTTAGGTGCTGCTGAGACTTCTGTTCCTGCGGTTTGGAAGTGATGTTCCTTAAAGAAAATGAAATGACTTTTAAACCAGTCGAAAGGTGTGTGCAGTGAAATTGGATGCTGCTGTGCAAACAGATGAGGCTTTGCATTTGGTTGCACCTCAGCTGATAAATGAGAAGTAGCTTTACCAGCTCTTATCCCAGATGGCCAGGAGAGGCTGTATGTTGTGCTTTTGTCTACATTAAAAGGGGAAAGGCAGTCAAGCTTATAGGCCCCATAGGTAACCCATTGCAGGTATTATTCAAAGGTTCGGGTTTTGTTTTTTTACAAAAACTCCCACCAGTTCCAGCAGCAGAGCCAGTATCCCGGAATTATGGGATATGTAGTCCAAAACAACTGAAGGACATCCAGGTTAAGGAAGATACCTGTCTACACAGTAGACTAGTGGCTCTCAACCTTTTTTTGGCCATGCTGCACCTAAGCATCTCTAAAATCCTGACACACACACACACACACCCATTACATATAATTCTGACTATTCAAAAAGTGAACTATTCAGATGGAAGGAGCCTAAAAGGCCGTTAACTTGGCCTAAACATTCTCAAATTGCCCCCGCTTAGAAATCCAATTGTCTCCCGGTGTGTGTGTGTGTCCCACTTTGGGAACCATGTCGGTAGATGCTTCTTACCTAATTGGATTAAGCAAGCTTGGTAATGTAGCTACAAGCTTGCGTAATTATTGATGGGTACAGCTGATGTTGTTAAAACTGGCTTTTCCTGCAGGACAGGCGGGTGTGTGATGACATGATGATTTGTTGCGAGTGAACAGTTTTCACTCAGTCAAGTGTTGCAAAGGGCCATATATTTGTGCAACTACTCAGTCAGGCCAGCTGGTGGCCCATGTTCTTACTCTGTCTGAGGCAGGAAAAGAAATGCCCTTTCTATCCTTCCTCCTCCAGTCTGCTCTCAGCAAGAGCCAGAGCATGGGCACGGTCTGTGTCTTCCAGAGCCAGTCCTGGCTCAGAGAGGTCCTTCCTCAGACCAAGGCATTGGAGGCGTGTCTGCCCGAAAACCATGGCACGTGGTCAGTTTCTTCCTTGCTGAGGCAATAACCCAGTGGGTGTGGCACTCCACATCAGCCAACATCCTGCTCTGGAGAGCCAAGCTGGCAGCAGTGTTTGTGGTAGCAGGAAAGCAGCCAAACAGCCTCTGCAGAACACCCACAGGACACCCTCTCTCCCACCCAAGGTAGAGGGTGTACCATCCTTAATATGCTGCCATCTGAGGTGGGTGCCACGCTGTGTCCCCACCCCTCCCTTGTTCTAATAGAGAAAGCAAGACGGTAAAGATGAAAGCTGTACTTTTGGGCTGGAGAGGATGGGGAATTGGGTTTTGTTCATACCCTCCCTGCTGTTCCTTTTATTGCAAAAAGTTAAACCCACTTTATAGCTGATTAACTCCATGTGCATTTTGCTTTGACTTTAAGAGCGCACTGGGAAGAATGCCCAGGTTTTGGCCACCACCCTTACAGCTTACAACTGTCATACCTCATTGGTATCTTCATGTAGAAAAACAGGGTCCCTTCCCTGGTCATAAAATGGCTAAAGGATTCTGGGAGCTGGGATTCAAGAATTGACTTTCAGGCTCTACCTCTGAATGCTTGGTGTGATGTAGAAAGAAAGGGTGGCTGAGGCCTTCTTATCCTGCTACTTGTGGAATGTTCTAGAGCAGGGGTCTGCAAACTTGGCTCTCCAGGTGTTCTTGGACTGCAATTCCCAGAAGCCCAAGTCAGCACTCCTGCTAATCAAGGCTTCTGGGAACTGAAGTCCAAGAACAGCTGGAGAGCCAAGTTTGCTGACCACTGTTCTAGAGCAATGTTTCCTAAATGCTGGTGTTTGGACTTCAGTTCCCAGAAGCCTAAGCCAGTATATTGACTGATCAGTGCTTTGGGGAATTGACTTAAGCTTCTGGGAATTGAAGTCCAAACACCAGCATTTGGGAAACACTGTTCTAGAGGCATCTGGGTTGATGGCTGCTCAGAACCAAAAGCTGAGCTAGAAAGACCTATGTATGATTTAGCAGAGGTGGCCTTAGGTCCTCAAACATCTCAGAGTTTTTGCTAGAACATTTTTCTCTGTTAGAAGAGTTCAAGTCCTACTTTTTATATGAAATTACCATCTACACCACTTTTATCCAATCTGATACTTTCCAAATTAATTGGAATGGGGAGGTTGGGATTTGTAGTGTAGTCCTTCTGGAGGGCACCTGGATAAGGAAGGCTAGTATGAATTGGGGTGAAGAATCTTTGCCTTTCTATACATGCTGTGTTACAATTTCCATTTTCTCTCACCAGTGGCCTTGCAAGGGGCTGTTCCTTAGAGTTTTAGTCCAAAACATTTGGAGGCCCAAAAGTTCCCTTACACTTATGTAGGCTCATTGTACAGTTCAGGTGATAAAAACAGAATACCACCTCGCTTAAAGAGCATAATACGTTCCACGGCATTGCTCTTTAAGTGAGTTTGCTCTTTAAGCGATACACCATTGTAAGTAACAAATTGTAACTTCTGGCAGGGGGAATTGCAAACCCCGATTTAGTTGTTAAGCGAGTTTTTGGTTGGTTTTAGTTGTTAAGCGAGGCGACCATTCAGAGAAAATTCTGCACTTTAAGCGAGTTAGTCTCTAAATGAGGCACTCTTTATGCGAGGTTTTACTGTACTCTGAATTCTGACACCCTAAATATTTCACACTTGTGAGTCTTGGCTTTGCAAAAAGCCTCAGTGCACACTAAACCATTCCCTCTAAGTACTGCCATTTTAGGGGCTACAAGTGAATTGTGTTCAATTTGCAGTGTTGGGGCTGGGTATTAAATTAAACTTTGAATTAACCTTTTTCCTTAATTGCCTTCTTGATTTTAAAACTGTTCTTAATAAAATACCAGCTTCACCTTGATGAGGGTATTTTTAGCACGCAATCCAAATTTCTCCACATTATCTATCCTATCCTTTAGGGAGTGCAGAGTGAGCCCCCAGATAATTTTTTGCTTTTGGCAAATAATTGTAACAACTACCTGTACACTTCAATGTCTAGGCCAGGCAAAAAACCGCTAAAATGAAGGCACTTTTTGGTGAGTTCATTCTGCAGTTCCTTTCTCCTGACATAGTGTGAGAAAGATTAGTCAGCAACACAAGTTTGCTGTTACCAGGGTACGCCTGATTGTGTTTCAAAAATACAATCTTCAAGGAGGCTCTTCTAATTGTAATTGATAATTGAGAAATTGAATTGCAAGAAGGGCTAAAATTCTCTCTCCCCCCACCCCCCAATTCAGATAAGGTAGCACTTCCTAATGTTACCCCTGCTTAAGGCCTCCTGTCATTAAGGGATAAAAACCAACCCGATGATTGGGGGCCCAGAACGACTAAGGCAGGCAAGTGTCTTCCAGATATGTTATGGCACAGTGGATAAGCTGCAGTCCTGCAGCCAAAATTCTGCTTGTGATTTGAGTTTGATCCTGATGAGGCTCAAGATTGACTCAGCCTTCCATCCTTCTGAGGTTGGTAAAATGAGTACCCAGTGTATTGAGGAGCAAAAGGCTAATTACTTTATGAACTGCCTAGAAAGTGCCATGGGGCCCTTATACAGTGTAATTGCTGTTGAGCCATATCTCCTGGCATCCCTAGCCAGCCTAGCCCATGAGCTAACAGTAGGTACTGTAAATGGTGATGTAACCATGTGACAGCACTGACTGAGGAAGCTACCTTAACTCTGCTGGTGTCTTAAGGTTACAGAAAACCAAGAAATTGCTCTTTCATAATAAAGGATATGAAGAGTTGATGAAAGGTCTACAGTAGGTGGCGGGAATAGAATAAAAGGAAGTTAATGTTTGTGGAAGATTGCACAAAAGTGATTCAATGTGTATGGTTGTGTGTGTGTTTTTTTTAATAAATGAGTTGTGTTGCTGGCTAAAAGAAAGGAAATTTACTTAATTTGTGCAACATTTAAACATAACAATAGCTGCCAAAATTTTCTGAAGTTTGGAAAATAAACCCTCAGTTAAGATTGTAACAAATGCTTTATTACGAGACTCCAAATGTCTGCTTAGTCTAGTTTTCTGTTTTCAGCAACAATCAACGAGGGAGTTCCAGGCATGCTAGTCAGATCATGAAGAGGATTGCCATCCCTATCCCCCCCCCCAATTTATGATATTTATGATACACCCTTTCTGTTTTCTGTTTTAATTTTTTCTGTGAACTTTTAAAGTTTTAATTTAGTATTAGTATTATTATAGGCTTAAACTATGATTTTAATTTATGTGTAAGCCGCCCAGAGTCGGGTTTACCTGATTGGGGCGGGATAATAAATATGAGTAAATAAATAAATAAATAAATAAATAAATAAATGTACTTTGTCTAGATATAGAGCAGTGTTCCCCAAACTTTGGGTTTTGGACTTCAATTCCCAGAAGCCTAAGTTAATTCCCCAAAGCACTGATCAGCCAATTTACTGACTTAGGCTTCTGGGAATTAAAGTTCCCCTGTGGGACCTGACCCTCACTTTGGGAAACACTGATATAGAGGTTTTGTTCAATGCGTTCCATGGCATTGCTCTTCAAGCAAGTTAGCTCTTTAAGTGAAACACCGTTGTAAGTAACCAATTGTGGGGGGGATTGTGAACCCCGATTTAATTGTTAAGTGAGTTTTTGGTTGGTTTTATTTGTTAAGCGAAGCGAACATTCAGAGAAAATTCTGCTCTTTAAGCGAGTTACTCTTTAAGCGAGGTGCTCTTTGTGCGAGGTTTGACTGTATTCCGCTTTTCCTCAAGGAAACTGAGGGCAGTCATACAAATAAGATTCTATCCCTTGTGCGTGTAAACATTGCTACCCTTCAGTTTGAAGCAAGTTAGATTAATGTTACTTCAGAGGACCTTAAATATGGAAACTTCAGTAATCCCCATTTAATCCCATCCTGTGGGAAGCATTATAGTTACAGCTCATCAGCAGAAATAACTCAAGTCAGCTTTATCTTTGAGAGTGAGCACATGCAGTTTGAACCAGAGCAAAACTTCCATTTTGTCTGGGAGTTGCAGTATGCATTTCACACAAGTCTCACACCCCACAGCAGAACACAAAATTGGTCATATAAGGAAGTACGGTAGGTACAAAAGTAGCATGCTTATTCTGATTTAGTATGGAAATTGATGGTTGTAGTTAAAGCAAGAGAGTGTTTGCTAGAATTTTGCCTATTTATAGGCTGTTTTCAGAACTAGACTTTCACCACCACAACATCTGGTAAAGCAGCTACTTTAACAGTTACATTTGCTATTTTGTTGTGCCACAATGTGATAAAATTGCAGCTTCACTTTTATATGTGGATATCAAATCATACATCCGTCTCCCCACAGGGAGTTTTCCTCAGAGAAACAGATGTTGTCTGAGCAGTCACACCTCCTGGAAAATAAACACCACTTAGTTTGTAGATTATTATAAAACAACAGTCATATTGAATGGAAGATATAAAAGGAAGAGGGATCATGTTTATCATAAGCAGGTCTTTCACAATGTGAAGGGCAGCCCCACCACAGTGATAACTGTATTGTTAGCTGGAAAGCCAGCAAGTCGGCAGTTCAAGACTTGGGTCTCTGCCTCAGCTCTTGGGGACATGAAAGGAGCTTCATTCAGGCATCCCCTGAGCGGAGTTTCTCCAGCAAAAATCCTTTCAACCCAGAATAATTTCTGACAATAATAATAATAATAATAATAATAATAATAATAATAATAATAATAATAATAATAATAATAATAATAATAATAATAATAATATATTTAATTTAATAAATACTTTATTAATAAATTAATAATTAGTTATTACTACTACTACTACTACTACTAGTAGTAGTAGTAGTAGTAGTAGTAGTAGTAGTAGTAGTAGTAGTAGTAGTAGTAGTAGTAGTAGTAGTAGTAGTAGTATTGTGCAGTATGATTTTTTAAAATGAGTTGTGGGAAGGGAATTTGATCCATGCAGTGGACGTTTGGGCCAAAGATGGTTGAAAGAAGCACATAGATAGGGCTTCATTTAAAACCCATCCAACCCCCAACACTCAACGTAGGCCTAATATAGGTAAGCCCATAGCCCTCTGGTATGGAGACCAGTAGAAGTGGGCTGCCTGAGCACAACATGGGGTTACTTTGCCCTAATGGACTAACTGCTGTGGGATCAGTGCATTGTTGTGTTTGTGCCTGCCTGACAGATGTGGTGTCATGTAAGCAAGGTATGAAGTCTTCTTAATACATGTTACGTATGATGACCATCTCTGGTCAGAGCCTACTATCATGAGCATTTCTTCCTCCTTCAGACTGTATTGGGAAACCGAAGGAGTTGCATGATGTTTGAGAGGAAGTCTCCATGTGATGGGTTTCAAACTTTCTCTCTTCAAGGAATCTTTCGCATGCTAGTTAGTCAACTAGTTGATGGAAGTTACGAGTATCCTTCATGGAACTTCCATAAACTGATGCATGTTCTGAGATATGTCCTAGAACAGGGGTCAGCAAACTTGGCTCTCCAGGTGTTCTTTGCTGGACTTCAGTTACCAGAAGCCCTGATCAGCACTCCTGCTGACCAGAACTTCTGGGCATTGAAGACCAAGGAGATCTGGAGAGCCAAGGTTGCTAACCCCTGCCTTAGAACATGTACCATACAATTGTCCCACATCAGTAGTGATTTCATCCTGGAGCACATCCATCGCTCCTTTGCTATTGTATCTTGCTTCCATGGGTATCACTGGCCAAGTGGTCTTTGGGTCAACACAGACTGTGTTTGTTTTATACTCCGTGGAATGCCTTTCCCTCATGTGCTCAGCATACTCTTATCTTTCATTTTTGGTACATGTTGAGAACCTGTATCTGCCCTAATCTCTGTAGTTTAATATAACATCTGTCTTGGGGACTTCCTAAATACTGTGCATTGTGAAAGTTTGAAACCCAATGATTTGGGGTGTTGTTTTGTATTGCTTTGTTCATGTATTGGCCATGTTAGATTCTTCTTTCGTGAAACTGCCAAAATGAAGGCACCTTTTGGTGAGTTCATTCTGCAGTTCCTTTCGCCTGACCTAGTGTGAGAAAGATTAGCTGGCAACACAAGGTTGCTTTTACTAGGGTACACCCAATTGTGGTTCAAAACTACCACAATCTCTAAGGAGGCTCTTCCTGTGTACATGTTAGATGTTGGCACACAATTTTGAAATGTCTTGAATCTAAGCATTTCATAAAGGTTTGTCTGTGATGATAATAGGAGGAAGGATTACATCTTCCTAGTCAGAACTTATAGAAAGAGAGAATTTCAGTGAGTCAGAGTAGCTGGTTGCAGAGTTAGGGTTCCCAGCTGTGTGTTCCTGAAGAGCCACTCTGAGAGCTTCCTGATCTCAATGCATCACTAGGAGGGACTGGTAGATCCCTAAATTGGGATTGACTTGACTACAATTAAGACATGTGAGGCCGGGGGGTGGGGGTGTCTTTTCTTTCAGAATATTTTGTCTGAGTCTCACCATCTTTGAACTACATGTTTGAAACAATTTTGTGCACAGATTCCTAATATTCACCCATAGGCTTGCCTTAGTTTAACTTAAATGCTTTCAACTCAGCTTGCACCTGTTAGTTTCCATTTTGCTTTATAGTTAGAGACTGCTTTTCCACACCAGGTGCCTTCCAGATATGTTAGGTCTGTTTACAATGCTGCCTGACGATACTGGGTGTTGCCGGCCAACACATTTAGAGGGCAGAAGCTTGAAAATGGCTGTCCTCAACTTTTCCCCCTTGGCTTTCTGGGCCTATTATAATTCAGTGAGATGGTGAACTCACTGATCAGGGTAGCAGTCCAGTATTCCACTTTGGCGGCAAAATTTTGCTGCTTTCTAAGTGCTATGGATGGGACTGCGGTGGCTCAAGTGGTTAAGAGGCTGAACTTGATGACTGGAATGTCGGAGTTCGATACCCGAGTACTGCATGATGGAATGAGCTCCCGGCTCTGCCTCAGCTCCTGCCAACCTAGCAGTTCGAAAGCAAGAAATTGCAAGTAGATAAATAGGTACCACTTTGGTAGGAAGGTAAACAGCGTTCTGTGCACTCCAAAGTTGAGGTATGGTTTCCACATGTCCACGGAAATGTCTGCAGATGCAGACAGCACTGGTTCTTTGGCTGTAAATGGAGATGAACATTGAACCCTAGAGTAGCATATGACTGGTTTTTGAGCAAGGGCAACGTTTATCTAAGCACTAGGTAAAGGTAAAGGTTTCCCTTGCTCAAAAGCCAGTAGTATCCAACTCTGGGGTTCAGTGCTCATCTCTGTTTCAAAGCTGAAGAGCCAGCGCTGTCTGCTTCTGCAGATGTTTCCATGGTCATGTGACAGGCATGACTAGACATGGAACGCTGTTTACCTTCCCACCGAAGTGGTCCCTATTTATCTATTTGCAATTTCTTGCTTTCAAACTGCTAGGTTGGTAGGAGCTGGGACAAAGACCGGAGCTCATTCCACCCTGCAGTACTCAGGAATTGAACTGCTGACCTCCTGGCTTCCAGCCAGGTCTTAGCCACTTGAGCCACTGCAGTCCACTATGGGGCGGTATATAAGTGTGATTGCTTTGCTTTTAATTTGGTGGTATCCCACCAAGACAGGCATTTGAATAGTTTAACAAAATATGAAAAAAGAGATCATTTTCTGCTTTAGAAGAAGAAATGCACAGAGAGCACACTTTGTTGTAATGACGGTTAGTAATTTTAGTGCTAATTAACTTTAAAAATAAATCTTGTGCACTCCATGCATCTTGTTTCAAAGTGACAGTGGGTTTCTTTGATAGCAGGTAGGTGCCTGAAAGTGTCTTGCTGTGGTAAATAAATTAGTTTATTATCTCTGGGATTAGGGCTTGGAATGCTGCATGGTGACATTCCTCTGGAAGATGTGTTAGTCAGATAAAAAGTACTGTATGGCCAAATACTACTAACCACCCCCCTCCTTGTAATTTGAAAACTAAATATCTTCAGGCAAGTCTTCTAAGACTCCCGCACCCCATTAACAACAGGAATGTGACAATTTCCAAGTAAGCAGGTTTTGTTTACCTTTGGGTGTGGTGGTTCAAACCTTTTTGTCATTCATTCATTCATTCATTCATTCATTCATTCATTCATTCATGGGTATCAGCTGGCTTTTTAACCAGGGTGGAAACAAATGTCGAGGTACTGTAATAGTGTAGTAGAGCATGACCTAGTTTACGTGGTGATGTGAAATTTTTTTCTTGAACTATTTTGAGAGAGGCAAATTCCTGAAATGTGTCAATACTGGTGAGCTATGTGGAGATGCATGTCGACTGTGGGTTTCCGTTCCAGCAAAGTTCAAGAAGCCAGTCCAGTCCTTTATCATTGGGTGCAACGTATTCAGCTTCCTGCTCCTAGTCACCCAAGGCTAGTTTCCAGTATTGGAGGGGGTGGTGGCCTTGTTGCAAGGGGAAGTCCTACCAGAAGCAACCTATAAGTTGTACTCCATTCAGTTGTCTGGGCCAGTCTGAACTTTGTTGGTTTAATAGTATTGTACCAATGTAATTGGAATACCAACAGTTGCTCTAGTAATATTGGAAATATCAGCAATTCAGGATGCTGCAGACAGGAATGCGGTTACAGTCCAATAACCACTGGATTCCAGGGTGAGAGTGTGCCTTAATTTACTTGTCTGCTCTTTGCGTTGTGAGAATGCCTTCAAGTGGGACTTATTGAGAAGGCAGGACTGTGGTTTGCAATTAGATGTTGATTTGTGGTTTTGCATTGTAGCTCTCAGAATATTCTCGGTAGAGAAATGCTGCCTCAGAAATGCTGAGTCTCGTCCAAAAACACAAATCTGCACAGGTCTAGTTAGAATTAATGGGACTGCAGTGGCTCAAGTGGCTAAGACGCTGACTGGGAGGCGGAAGGTCAGCAGTTCGATTCCTGAGTACTGTAGGACGGAATGAGCTCCTGTCTCTGTCCCAGCTCCTGCCAACCTAGCAGTTAGAAAGCAAGAAATTGCAAGTAGATAAATACGGACCACTTTGGTGGGAAGGTAACAGCGTTCTGTGTGCTCCGGTGTCTAGTCATGCCTGCCATATGACCATGGAAACGTCTGCAGAAGCAGACAGTGCTGGCCCTTCGGCTTTGAAACAGAGGTGAGCACTGAACCCTAGAGTCGGATACAGCTGGCTTTTGTAGGTCCCAACTTTAAATCCTTTGATTATGCAGCTTACTGCCTTTTTTGCAACAGATAATTTTATATCTACATAGAGGTGGAAAATTTAATTTTGAATTTAATTTCTAGTTCTCTGTGCCAAAGCTATTAAGTGTAGTTAGCTGAAGATTAAGGCTCCAGTCTAGTTTCTTACTTACTTGACAGCAAGATAAACCATAATACTCAGTGGTCTAATTTATGGTTGGATGCATAAAGAATTGTGCTTTAAAGCTTCATTGTATACAGACATCTGTGCCTCTGAACTTTGTGAGACTTACTTTTGAGTAATTACACTTATTGTACTAGAGTGCAGAACAGTACTGTGGGCGAGCCAGACATTTTAGAAACAGGAAACATCATGTAGTTACTGAGCAGAAAGTTGTTTTTTTCATGTGATGAAATATAATTGACTATAATCATAATGGTTTTTACAGGGGCTGCAGTGGCTCAGGAGTCAAGAAGCTTGCCTTTTTAGATGGAAAGCTGGCAAGTTGGCAGTTCGAGACCCGGGTACTGCATGATGGATTGAGCTCCTGTCTCTGTCCCAGCTCTTGGGGACATGAAAGGGGCCTCATTTGAGTGTTCCCTGAGCGGAGTTTCTTCCGCAAA
The DNA here is from genome assembly GCA_030440675.1 of Furcifer pardalis. Lineage (NCBI taxonomy): Eukaryota > Metazoa > Chordata > Lepidosauria > Squamata > Chamaeleonidae > Furcifer > Furcifer pardalis. Next base: position 12,460,162 of record CP126896.1, on the reverse strand, counting down.
AATTCTTTCAACCCAAAATTTCTGACACAAAATTATGGTTTTTATGACACTAAATACAATTCCATGATTTCTGAGTTGTTTGTCCTCAAGGTTACATACACTCTTCTACTTATTTTTTAAAAAAAACTGAGGAACATGAGGGGTTTTATATGTATTTCATTAGGGTTTTTAAAAGCCTGACTCACATGCAGTGCAGTATTTTGCAGTGAAGGTTGCCCATTAAATGCATTAAATGCCCATTAAATGCATTAATTTCGCAGCAAATAGTAAAACTTATACAGTCTCTAATTAATTGAGGGATGTTTGCAAGATTATAAACACGGGTGATGGTTATAAGGCATTTCATTTTAAAAAAGGTGAGTTATTTTAAAAAATCACTGTGTTGAAACTTCTTTTGAAAAACCAGGTGTTGAATTTTTTGTTCTTGATTTTCTTTTATTTGTCTCTATTCTTATTTAAATCCTACATGATAATTCCCAAGCTCTACCTTCTAAAAATTATATACTAGCTATATGTATAATAATTATATACATTACAGTACAGTAATACCTCGGATAATGTTTACCTCGGATAACGCTAAAATCGTATAACGTTAAGTAATCTGGGGAGGAGAATTAGATCGAATAACGTTAAGGTCCTATGGGATGGATCGGATAACAACCACTAAAGCCTGTGCAGTTACAATGTATCTCTATGGAGCTTTAATGTTATCTGATCCATCCCATAGGATTTTAACATGGATCGGATAACACTAAAAATCGGATAACACCCAAGACTTGTGGAACCAAGTCTTAGCGTTATCCGAGGTATTACTGTACTTGAAATAAGAATCATGAATTTGACAAAATCTGCAAAAATGTGTATCGCATAACATGTCCTTAATTTAAAAAAGAAACCTAGGCCTGGTCATAGCATGTCAGGGTGTAGGAAATGCAGGTTTATAGATGCATCATAAGTGAAATATCCTTCTTGCTTTTTCCCCTTAGAATACTGGACTCTTTTCCGTATAAGCCTACGATGGCAGTGGACGTAGCAATGCAGTTCTACCTACGGACGCCATCTTTGCGAAGGGAGAACTTTGCCTGCAAAATAACTCCAAAACTCAAGAAGCCTTTACGCCCCTGCATCCATTTGAACAGCAGCACTGAGCAAAATGAACTGGGAATAGAAGTGAAAAAGCTGCAGAGGAACCAGGAGAAAAAGAGGGTTTCCTTTGCAGACAGTCGGGGATTAGCCCTGACGATGGTCAAAGTCTTCTCAGAATTTGATGACCCCCTAGAGATTCCATTTAACATCACAGAACTCATAGATAGCATTGTGGGTCTGACAACTGTGGACAGAGATGATTTTGTCTTGGATTTTGTACAACCTTCGGCGGATTATTTGGATTTCCGGAACCGGCTGCAGGCTGAATATGTCTGTCTTGAGAACTGCATGCTGAAAGATAAAGCTATTATGGGAACAGTAAAAGTCAGGAATCTGGCTTTTGAGAAGACGGTGAAGATCCGAATGACATTTGATACCTGGAAAAGGTTCACGGACTACCCGTGCCAGTATGTTAAAGACACCTATGCAGGGTCAGATAAGGACACTTTCTCCTTTAGTATCAGCTTGCCAGAGAGAATTCAGCCCCATGAAAGAATAGAGTTTGCAGTGTGCTATGAATGCAATGATAAAGTATACTGGGACAGCAACAAAGGTCTGAATTACAGGATTGTTCGGTCTGAACTTAAATCTGCTCAGGGGGCTTCTCAGTCTCAAAAAGAATCTGATTTTGGGATTGCCTTTGACCAGTTTGGAAGTCCTAGATGTTCCTATGGCCTATTTCCTGAGTGGCCCAGCTATTCAGGGTATGAAAAGCATGGGCCTTATTATTAAAGCAAAGACTTGGATAATTACTTCTTAAAGAACAAAAGGCTTGGGATTTTCGTGTCATCGTTGCCAAAGGAAGAGTGTGTTTATCAGCTACAGAAAATGAAACAGACTTCTGCAACTCCTGTTGGCAGTACAGTTAAAAACAGATGGTCTCTCCTTCAGCTCCAGTACTGAATGTAAACAGCTGAAAGAAGTCCTTATGACCTTATGACATCCACTTCGGTTCAATTTCATATATGTGTGTTGCCTTAGGTACGTTGCAGTATTGTGAACTCTTGCAGGTCATGTGAATCTGTCTGAGCCTGCTGCAGTGTAAAGCCTAACTTTGCTACACATCTCTCCCAAGCTGTTACGTTGGACGAGGAGCAACGGTGGAGTGGCTTGCGCCCCAGGGGCTTTATGTACAGAATGGGGCTGCCTGGTCCATGAGAGACCAAATGGGAGCGACAGCCGTTTTATCTTGAAAGTCTTGACTCGGATTCCTTCCATTTTAGGAAATGCCTTCGTTTGTGGGAAGATACCAGGGTGCTTACTCACCATTGTGTTGTTTCCCTCAGAGTCCAATATGAGTAAATTCTTTGCAGCTGCTGAGGCAAGAGTCCTCGTGTACCTCAGCTGTGTAATCTTATAGCTTCAGAGTGGGTTAACATGAGGTGCGGGGCTGTTAGCATTATAAATGTGCCTTGACAGAAACGTTGGGATGGGAGCCAAGGGCATGGATGCCCCCCTCCCTTTGCCCCCCCCCCACGTTTTTTAAAATGCTCGACTCTTTATGCCTCCATGCTATACAAATATAATTCCCTTTCTGCCTGATGGTTGTAGTTTGTATGGCTAGAGAACTTTTTAAAACTTGTTTTGTTTGGGGGGGGGGGTGTCTCCCCCCCCCCCGGTGATTTTATACAATGGCTATAACGTGAATGTTACTGACAGATCAAATAAAGCTTTTCAAGTCATATGATGAATATTGGTTAGGTTCGGTTTCATGGTGCCCACTTAGCTGCTGGGGTCCCCACCCCACCCCCTTCTTTTGGGGCAACAGGTTGTGGCTTGCCTGCTACGATTTGCCAGGTCACTGACTGTGTCGCTAGCATCTACTTGGGAAATGGCCTCTGCCTAAAACCATGGAGAGCTGCTGCCAGTCAGAGTCTGAGGAAACCAATCCAGGCTCGAGGGTTCTAGGACTTGGCCTTCTGCAAAATATACTCTTCCAATCCCTTCCAGTTTGTCCTGCCCTGGGCACCTCCCACCCCCAAAAAGGTTGCTGGAGTTTTACAAATGTCATCATTTCTCTTTCAGAATAAGGTTTTTCTTTACTTGTCGACCAGCGTTTCATGGTTCATTGAGGACCTGCCTTTTCTAATGGATGCACTTTGTTCAACACTAAATAAAGCCATTCAGGCTTTCTTTAGCGCCAAGTCAGCATGGCACTGTGAATGCCTTGCCTCTGGCCGTTCACATCCAGGGCGGCAGACTTACTTGACACCCAAAGTGCCTAAAGCAGCCTAATGGGGTAGAGCAGTGTTGGCAAACCTTGACACTCCAGGTGTTCTGGGACTTCAATTCCCAAAAGCCCAAGTCTCTGTGAATCCACACAAATGGGTTTACTGTGTGTACGCGCAGTAAACCCATTCATTGGAGTCACAGAGACTTGGGCTTCTGGGAATTGAAGTCCAAGAACATGTGCAGTAAACCGACTCATGTGGATTCACAGAAACTTTGGCTTCTGGGAATTGATGTCCAAGAACACCTGCAGTGCCAAAAGGTTCGCCATCACTGGGGTAGAGTGATGCTGCTCCAACATGGAGCAACCTCTGCTGTCTCTGAAAATTGCCTCCCTGTAGGCAACATCTTTCACTAATAAGTTTTGGAATTGAAATTATGGCCTATGAACAGAGCTTGGAGGGGAAAAATAATTTTGGGGCCTATGGTTCTCCCAGAATCTACCAACTTACACCGGTGGAGAGATTCTGAAAATTGTCCAAAAAAAAAAAAGATTTTTTTTTTCCTCACGGGATTTGCATTTGCTGTCCAACCCAGATTTGTTCCCCTTATTTCTGGTTATATAAATTGCTTAGAGAATTCAAAAGGCGCAGCACAGAACTCCAAGCGAGATTGTACATTTGAGATAAGCCACAGTGAGTGAGGGGACTGAAGTGGCTGAGGGGTTTAGACGCTGTGCTTGACGACTGGAAGGTCAGTTCGAGACCCGAGTGCTGCATGATGGAGTAAGCTCCCATCATCTGTCCCAGCTCCTGCCAACCTAGCAGTTCAAAAGCAAGAAATTGCAAGTAGATAAAAGTAATGCTTTGGCAGGGAAGGTAACAGCATTCTGTACGCTCTGGCATCTAGTCATGCCTGCCACATGACCATAGAAACATCTGCAAATGCAGGCAGCACTGGCCCTTTGGCTATAAACAGATGAGCACTGAACCCTAGAGTCAGACATGACTGGCTTTCAAGCAAAGGAGGCGTTTACAGTAAGAGAGCTTCCTTCTGCAGTGGGTGTTTCCTGTGTATTTCCTGACTTCTTGTTAAAGAGAGATCCAGAGAAGGGCAGTTTGTAGTTAAACCTGGGAAGGGCACGCAGAGTGCCACTACTTGATTCTTAATGCTGAAATGCAAGCATTTTCCTATCTGAATTTAGTGGGTCATACCATTTCACTCGTTCAGTTTGCGTATGTGGAACTTGAATTTATATACAGTATTTGGTATCATGACTGAACTGTCAAAGATTGACATATTGGGAATTCCTCCACAAGTATCTAGGAGTTCTAAGATGGACTTTGATAAGTACAGATCAGTTGTCCAAGTCAGGCTTCTTAAATCAGGGGTGCCCAAACTTTACGGGCCAGTCACATGGTTCCTCCCACTGGAAGCGGAAGTAAAACACACCTTGCAATCTGTTTTGCAACAGGATGAGATAGATTTTAGCCTGCCATTTTCTCTGCTTAAACCAGAGGTGCCCATACTACAGCCTGGGTGCATTTTTTTTTCTGCTTTGGTGAGCGATGAGGGTGGTATGGGCCGGATGAATTAGCATCCGGATCCTGTCCATGGGCTGTAGTTTGGGCACCCATGTCTTAAGTCATTATTTTCCCTCCCCCTTCCATACTAATTGGAAATCCTGAACACAGCTCTCAAGAGAAAGCAGTGGAGTCACAATAATTTTGTGCGTTTATTTACTCTTCTGTGGGAATGTGAACCAGCTGACTGCTATGGAGCCTGATGGAGTGAGGAAAGAAACTAGTTTCCAGTGGAATTAAAACAATCAGTGTGTGCTAATTTGTTGATGTTATATGGTTCACCTTTTGGAGCTCTTAAATAAGGAAATGCAAACTGGGAAGGAACTAAAGCCAATCATAGTCTTATCTAGATTAGCCCATAGAGGTTAATTGGTGGTGTTGGAACTAACAAACACAGGTCCTATTCATGTCAAGCCATATCCTATCTATCCCATATAAAGATAATGTTGGATTTAATCAAGGAATGATAGGACCTGTTGGAAATAAGGCTCCTGCCACTCCCATTTTCTAGGGCTTGAATCCCTGAGAACACAATTGCATCCAGTTACAACAGTCTTGTGGGGTTCCATTCAGAGAGCTAAAATTTGGCGCAGACTGCAACAGGCAATATTAAACATTTTTATATTTCTGTATATTCAGGAAATTACGGCCTTATTCGGTTACCTAAGTGTTTTGAACCCACATGTTTTGAGGGCAACATGATAGCTATCCCCTCTCCGTCTTCTTGTCAATACATAAAAGTGACAATTCAAAGAATGGAGTGGGGGGTGGGTAGGTTGTGGCTCCATCAGTGTCATCTCTCCATGTGAACAATGACTCGGAAAACCATGGGTTCTGTTCCATGTGACGGGCAGCCATGATGCCACAGCCTTCCTTCTTCAGACTATTGACTTTTACGTGTTGAAAGCCCCCTCAAAACATCTGGGCCCCACCCTTAGAAAAAGCCATATTGAGTTGTTACATACTAGACATGTGACCAGTTCTCACATTCATGAGAAAATTGTCATTGTTACTATGCACACACCTGACAAACTCAGTAGCTTGGTCTATTCAAAATAAATACTCCAGAAGTTACACACAATGTTTTAAATTTGTTAAGTTAACTCATAATTGAGTTAATGATTAGCCAATCAATTGTTTGAGCCAAGGCTACTTTACCTAGGCCTGAATCACATGCTATACCCCTATATGTAGATGTTACATATGGCTGAATGTAAGACTGAGCCTTGACCCCTCATAGCCTGGCAGAACCCCAGAACAAGGCTCACAAATTTAGGCCTTACACTTATATTCCTCCACACAGCTAATATATGTGCAGAGGAAATGGAACAAAGATTGAAATAAATAGAGACGCCATCTTAAATTGTGAGAACCTTAGCAAAACAGATGCACAAATCAGTTCATCTCAACAGTTGGGAACTGAAGTCTTCCATAATTCTGTCTTCCTGAAGGCCTCATGACAAACTCAGATTGCTGCTTCAGATGACTTCAACAGAGCTGATGAGAATGAAGTTATCTTAAATGGTGCTGAAGGGGGGGGGGGGGAATTACAGGCATTGTTGAAGTTGTACAAAATTGTTGCTACTTGCCGAGAAAGGCTGGAGATGATACTTTGAAAAGCAAACCCACAATGGTTATCTCAAAAGCATTTTCATTTCTTCACGGCCGCCTTAACAATTTTTAAAGCTAATTTCTCGGACTGTTCTGGTCTCCTATCAGTATGAATGTAACTGAGGGATTTATATTCTCTGCTTTGGAGTGCCTTTTGCATGTTTTTAAATACTGTACACAACTGAAAAATGCACTTTACAATCACAATGGATTTATTTTCTGAAATGTCACAGTGGTTTTGGTTTTTCTGATATCAAATAATAAAATATTACAAGGAGATAAAATTTGTCTTGTGGAGGCTTCTTTTAAAGATCTAGATTAAAGGCTTTTGCCCTCATTTGAGAATAAACAAGGTTTGTTGAAGGAAACGGACATGTACCCGATGACTGAGATGATGATGATGACGATGATAATAATAATTCAATTACATGCTGCCCCAATTGCTTATAGCAACTCTGTATGTATTTGTCTAAGAGTTAAACCCATTGAATTGACCAGAAATTGTTTTTTTGGAAGCATCTGTAAGCAAATTTGCATTGCTATAAAATGCATTATTAAATATGGGGAGACAGAGCCAATTCTTAGCCTGTTGGTCACATCTGACCCATGAAGAAGTTCTGTTTACAAGTCATAGGACTGTAACTACCAGAATTTTGCCGCTGCTTTTTATCAGTTTCAGTTTGAAGGGGGGAAATAAGTTTTATTTATTTATTTATTTAATGCATTTATTACCCCGCCCCAATCGGGAGAACCCGACTTTTAAAATGTGCAGCTCTTAAAATGTAATCTTATCTATGTGTTTCCGTATAAAGTGATAATTACATTTAAGCAGATGTGCAGGGTTATAGACACAGATGATACTTCAGTAGCAAGGAGGCTTGCTACTTAACTATAATAATACTAATTTTGTGTCAGAAATTATTTTGGGTTGAAAGGATTTTTGCGGAAGAAGCTCCACTCAGGGAATGCCCAAATGAGGCTCCTTTCATGTCCCCAAAAGATGGGTGCTCAACCTGTCATTCAGTACCCAGGTAGTACAGTCTGTATAATGAATGCCAGCCATTTGTTGAACAGTGTGCCCAGAGTGAGATACTTGAAGATTAGCATTGGCCCACTAAACAGAAGTTACTAAAGGCAGTTGTTGCTGCACATACAGATTTGGGGCATAACCGTATTGTTAGTGGCATTGAATCCAGTACTGAATGCTGCACTGACTCTTGTAAACCCTATTGATTTAATAGCCTGACTTCTAATGGGATTCTGGCCTTGGAATTTAAATTTGCTAAGCAGTTTTGTTTGCCACATATTTGAGGAAAGGCACGTCCAGTTCCCTCAGTAAGCAAATAATCAAACAAAATGTGTTGGCTTACAATATACAATATTAAACAATGACAGCAGAGATGGATGATTTGACCACACACAACATGGAATAATTTTTCAAGTTTCTGCTTTTCTGTTTCAAAATTCTATAATAATAGCATTTTGAAACAGAAAATGTGCAGTGGATAGAGCAGTGAGTGTGCAGTGGATAGAGCATCAGACTAGGATCCCAGAAGAACTGGATTCTAATCCTTGCCCAGACGTGTAGACTCACTGTGAAGGGTGGCAGTGATCAACCACTTCATGAACATGTCATACACTGAAAATTCTGTTAGGATCTTCTTATGTCCTTGCATGCAAGGGTGCATATTGTGCAATCAGTTGTCTCCAACAAGTTAGGTTTGCTGGTACATTGGCTGCTTCTTCCCAGGGTCCTTGCCTATTATTCATGCTTCAGCCTGTGTTTAGCTGTTCATTACTCTGGAATGTGAGAAATAAGACTCTGGCTAAAGTTACTTATGGAGAAAGACACTCCATCCTGGCATGTCCTATCCAATATAATTAAGCAGGAGCAGTTCAATAAATAACCCACCTCTCTTCCATGATTTGTTTGCCATGAGATCTCAACCCAGCACTAGAGAATAAGAAATAAATTAGGAAGGAAAGTTGGATTCTTTGACTCATCATGGGAGAGACAAGCTAGATTGTTGGGTTCAAATGTTGCAAGGAACAAACTTGGAATGATTTGTTTCTCCAAAGGACAGGTGATATTCTTTAAGTTTCTCTTGTACAGTACTCAGAAGTTTCTCTTGTACTCAGAAGGGCTTGGCTTTAAGGAACACTGAAGGTATTAAGAATGGGTAATTTTCCTCAGGCAGGAAAAAAAATTCAGAAAGAAGATTATAAATGGTTTTGACTCTGTAAACTATTGCTCCTTAGAATTTTCTTGCCTGGAGTGGATGGGTGGTGCTCAACCAAGTGTCAGGTAGGTACATTCCCTCAGGCCCCTTACATCACTTTCCTGTCAGTCTCCATTGTCAGGAGATAAACTAGCTGGGCTGGGCTGGAGTAAAAGAATAGTTGGATTGTGGTAAGGAAATGTTCTTGCTTGCTCTGAGATACAAGTTGAAATGCAGATCCAAATGCCAAGACACAAGTGGGCGTCTAAACATGTCTTATAATACATGCTGCAGTTGACAATCTCTATGCCATTTGTGGGGGCCAGGAGGTAAAAATAGAAAGCAGGGGTGCTGTAGTGACTTGTATGATGCATTTAACATGGAGAAATCCAGTTCCAGACCCTAGACAGGCACGAAGCTTCCCCCTTCATTTTAACTTGCCTTGTAAGTATGGCACTGACAGTACTGATTCAGGCAAAGTCTTGACTAAAAAATTGCTGTCTGATTTCAAGGGTGAAATATGATTATGATTTAAAAAACCTAAATACTAGTACTGCATTATATACTTAAGAATAATAGGATGAGGAGAGGGTTGATCTGTGAACAGAACATCTTTATTTTGAGAGGGGCACTGAAAGACACTGATGTACAAGGGGATGGAGCATCAGAATAAGATCTCAGAAGATCTGGGTTCAAATCCTTGCCCAGATGTGTAGACTCACTATGAGGGGTAGTAGTGATCAACCACTTCATGAACATGTCATACACTGAAAATTCTATTAGGATCTTCTTATGTTCTTGCATGCAAGGGTGCGTATAGTACAATCAATTGTCTTCAGCAAGTTTGTAGTCGCTGCTTCTTCCCAGGGGAGTTGCAGCATATTACAGTACTGTATTTAAATCTTTAAAAACCTTTCTCTATGTTTTCTTTGGTCTACTATCTGGTGTCATTTTCCCTCCTTGTGGCACTCAGTCCATCACTATTTTCTGGTGCCAGTGCAAATTTATGCCCCATAAATCTCATTCTTTGTTTTACTATAATGTGTTCCAGGTTGCATGACTCACTTCGACACAACCTTTTCATTTCTAGTGTGATCAAAGTACAGTATGTGATACCAAGAATCGTTCCCAAGCATCTCTGTTGGAAAACATTTAGCTTCTGGACTACCTTCATTGTTATTTTCCATGTCTCATTTACATATACAGTGTATTGCAGTTGGTAGGATAATAGCATTAAGCAAGTGAACTTTAATGCCATTGTTTAGTGCCCTAAGCTGACCAAATATGATTCATTCATTCAAATATAGCTGCTGCCTTTCCAATCCTGTATTTTACATCTTTGGTTCACCCATTGGTGGTCATGATGCTACCGAGGTAGGTAAATTTACAGACCTCTTCAGTCATTTGGTTCCCAATTGTAATTCTGGCCTTGGTTTGATGATTGATACTCAATACTTTTCGCTAATGATCTTTTCACTAATAATTCTCCACCTGACTTTTGCTGTTTTGGTTTCCAAGCTGGTAGTCATCTTTGCAGCATTGGTTTACCCTTTGCCAGTAGGGTAATGTCATCGGCAAAGTGAAGATCAGTCAACTTCATATTATTTTTCCATGGAATTCCCCATTGTGGCTTGTCTATTGAAATTGCTGTATCATGGCATAGTATAGATCGGGGTGGCCAACCTATGGCCCATGGACCAGCCCTGGTCCACAGCACCACAGCACCAGTTCATGTGGCCCCTTGATGTCTTTGCTGCTACCAGAAGTGGAAACAGACACATTTACAGTAGCTGTAAAACATGCCTGTGCATCTGTAAACGTGGACACGCCAACCATAAATGCTGTTGTAAATGCACCCATGCCTGTCGTAAACATGTTTACAACAGCCACAGATTCATTTTATGGCAGCATTTACAGTGGGAGGAACCACGTGACAGATCAGCTGTCCAGGGGGCATGGTCCAGCCTGCAACGTGAAAAGGTTGGAAACTCCTGGTGTTTTCCAACCTTTGGATTTTGGACTTCAATTCCCAGAAGCCTAAGTCAATTTCCCAAAGCACTGATCAGCCAATGTACTGACTTAGGCTTCTGGGAATTGAAGTCCCCTTGTGGGGCCAGGGCCCCATGTTGGGAAATACTGGTCTAGATACAGTGGAAACAAAAAGGGTAAAATAATATATCCTTGTTTAACACTGGATTCAATATTGAAGACATTGGTAGTACCACTTGCGCTTTTAACACAACAACTTGAATCTTGATAAAGATTTTTAAATATGTTTATAAAATGCTGTGGGAGGCCATGATTTCTCATGAGGTTCCATAAGATATCATGAGGGGCTCTGCCAAAAGCCCATTTGAAACCAACGAAGTTAATTAAAACTGGCTTTTGGAATTCTATACTTTGTTCAATGATGTACGCCCAGAAAAATGGGTACGGTTGAGGTTGGGCTTGCAACCTGGCCTCTTAAAACTCATATACAGGTATTGCAACAGAATTGATAAATGCAGAACACCAAGTTCTGTTAGGATGATCATAAGGAAAATGACTTGGCAACACACAGTAGCAAAACATTTAACCAAAACTTGGCGACCATTCAGAGGCTTCAGCTGGTGTGCGGACGTCATACTCATGCCTCACCACTTCTCCGGGAGCTGCACTGGCTCCTAGTGTGCCTCCGGCTGCAATTCAAGGTGCTGGTTATTACCTTTAAAGCCCTACATGGTAGTGGCCCAGGATACTTAAGAGATCGCATCACCCCGAGAACATCTGTCTGTCCCACTAGAGCGGACTGGAGAGGCTCTCTGGTCGTGCCATCTGCCAGAGAAGCCCACCTCTCTGGCACCAGAAGGAGGGCCTTTTCTGTGTCCGCTCCGGCCCTATGGAATCTCCTGCCGACAGAGTTACGTCTCCAGACTGAGTTACTGCCCTTTAGGAAAGGAGTGAAGACCTGGCTGGTGGGTCATGTGTGGGGAGTGGGCCAAACGGCCAACTCGCTCGCCTGGCTTGTTTAAATATCCCACCTCTCTCCTCGGTGTTTTTAACTTGAATTTTAATTTTTATGTATGTTTTTTAATTGGTTTTAGTTGTGAAGCCGCCCTGAGTCTTCGGAGGAGGGCGGGATACAAATGAAAATAAATAAATAAATAAATAAACTTATTGCTTTAAAGATCCTTTCTCTTATGCAGTCTGACCCCAACTCACAAAGGGAATCAGTTACCTAACTAGACTTAACCCCACACATTTCTGACCTGCAGTGATTGACTACAATCACCATGCAGTCCCACAATGCTGGCCACAGATTGATGGCATGACTATGGAAAATATCTTCCCTGTGTCTGGCAGTGTCCACAAACATAACAAAGAAGGTGCAGCTGATCAGACCAAAAAGTCTGTCTGACCCAGCATCCTATGTCTCCCTGATAAAGGTTGTGAGTGCAACTTTAACAGGTTGTGAGTGCAACAGGTTGTGAGTGCAACATTATAAGTTACTTTTGGGGGCTGCAACTGCCAGAATCCCAAAGCCAGAAAGACTACTTCAGTGGTGGAGAAAACTCTGAAAAAGAGAAGGCAACCTATAACTGCCCCCAATATACAGCAGGACTTGGCCAAAGAGTGTCCAATACTTGAGAGTGGAAATATCTTTATCTAACATGGGGTTTTTCTTTTTTTCATAAAGAAATAGCCAAACTGCCTGAGAGAACCTGAGAGCTGTAATCCAAAAAAAGTACTTTTACAAGCTCTACTTAAGATCCCTGGCAACTAGTGCTACTGGAGAGTGGAGATCAGAAATGATGCGTAGCTACTGTGACTAGTAGCTGCTCTTACCCTCCCAGTCTGTCGTCATTTCACTGGCAACCTGAAACAAGCAAATGCTTATTGTTCTTCTCCACCCATCTTTTTGGGAAAACATTAATGTATTGTTGACAGTCAGTCAACACAGCTGTGCTTGAAATATCATCTCTGAGATTGATGGCAAGCAGCCAGGGCTAAAAGTGACTAAATGAAATTGAGATCAAAGTTGCTTTCTCTCTACCTTTAATTTGAAGGTCTCCGCCTCCACTCCCTTGTTATTTTGCATGTCTCTCAATGCCAAAGTGTAACCTTACAACCCTAGATAAGACTACTGATGGACTGAGTGCCTATCCCTCGTCTTTCTGAGCAATTAGAATGCATATGAGCCTAAGGTTGAATCATTGCTTCCAGAACCTTGAATTAAACAATCCCAAACTGTAGGGCTGGGGAAGGCCTGTACTGGAAGTTTTGAAGAGCTCTTCAACTGGTAGGTTGGATGTGGGTGGGGTTGAAAACCTTTTGCTTTCTGGATGTTCTGGATTACAGTGTTCATAATTGTTTATTATTGGTCATGAAGGGTGGGGTTCTTCTTGAGAGCTGTATGCCAAAAAGTCTGGATTACCAGGAGTTCCCCCCACCTCTGCAACAAACAATGCCAGGGTCTAAGTCTTTAGGAGTTAATGAGAACATGTCTTTCCCCTAAGTATGCATTTCCTTCTCACCACTCCCACCCCTCAGTCTGTACTCCTCTTGCACTCAGAAAGGGCAAGTGAACAGGCAGATATTAACACAAAGGAAGAGAAGACCAGATTTAGAATGGAGCAGGCAGGCATCTTGAATAAATTTGGAAGATATCAGGATGAAGTGTTTAAAAAACAAAACAAAACACTGTTAAAAACACTATAATTCTTTTCAGTTCAGGAACACTGGACTTTGGGGACCTAGGTAGTGTTTACTCTGAGTATAAATCTACAGTACTTTCATCCTAAATGTGTTCTTTCCAACCTGCTTAGAAGACAGTCTTTACCTAGAAAATCTGCAGTAGGCCCTGTACGGGGACCTTGAGAGATGTTCAAGATGCCAACTTCTGAAGTTAACCCTGAGGTAGTTTGACTAAAGAAGCAGCTCCAAATGTTTATATGAACTGCAGAAAATACCTAGACATCCCACACCAGAAATTAAGAGGAAGGAGGTATAAATCAGAGGGTGGTGCCTTAAGATATGTTTGTGTTCCTGTGTCCACTTTATCCAGATATACTGCTGCTGATCAACTTGTTCCTTCCTTCTTTCCTTCCTTTACTCTGGGTGACCAAAAAAGAGATTTCTGTAGAAGGATCAGTGACATGTAAACCTCATGAACATCCAGATATATTACACTTCAAATGTGTTCCTGTTCCTTTTTTACCCATGGCAGAAGGAGAAATGCAACATTTTTATTGCCCTGTCTAACTCCTGATGCTCTGTCACTAGAGGAAGAACAGAGGAAAAGAGAGCATTGTTTTTATTACTCTGTGTGTGTGAGAGAGAGATGTAGCATGATAAGGAACTCTTATCTCCTACTGGGTTCCATTATCTGAACTCCTCCTCCATCTTGCCTGCCCTCCTACTACCAAGACTCCTGATCGTGCCACTCTGTATTCCAACATGTTTTATGGTTTGTACCAATCCTGAAGGTTTAAAACGAGAAAGCTAACCAAAGAGTAGTCTCATACCCGGTCTTGAGGAACAAACACATGTAGTTTGAAATATGGGGATAATCCTGGCTCTCCAGTACTTGAGCCATTGCCAGCAGCATATTCTTAGCTCCTTACTGTACTAATAGCACCAACAAAGCCAGGGTGGCAATAGTTGTGTTTAGCAAGTGACTAGCCACGGAACAGCTAAAAAATGAGACCAATAATTGGTGTTCAGAGATTATGCTCAATTCTTTCTTGCAATGGTGTGCCTTCCCTTTATTAGCTTACTCTTGAGTCCTCCTTCTTCATTTACCCCACTTAGCCAAATCCTTTCAGCATCCACATGGCCTGCACACTTAGCTCCTTCCCTCTTTATTGTATTTTTCCACATAGAAAGGAAAGGTTCCTATTTGTACCTAAGCTCTCCATGTAAGCAAGCTTTCTGGCTCAGGCAGAGAGTAGTAAAGACTGTCTTCTAAGCAGGTTGGAAAGAACACATTTAGGATGAAAGTAGATTTATACTCAGAGTAAACACCACTGAAAAGTATTGTAGAGTGTTTAATTTATTTTTGGATACACTTTATCCTGGTATCTTTCAAATTTATCCAAGATGCCTGGCTGCTCCTTTGGAAAATAAATACACCTGTCACATCTGAGATACAGTGACACCTCCTCAGAGAACGAGCACAGAGCTATTGAGTCTAAAAAACATACAGTATAGGACTTCCTACTCAAGTGTAGTAGTTTATTAATTGATTAGTCTTCTGACCTTATCAATAACATAGCGCAATAATTATAATAATGGATACTGAAAGGATAAAATACAATACATAATAGGCTAGTTTCAAAAGGAATATACACCTGAGATAATACATTAATAATGTTCATTAGTTCATTTATTTCTTTTATTTCATTCAGATCAAAAGAAATAAATGAAGTTATGAGCATAATTCAACACATCGAATTCACGAACTAAATCCCTGACAGTAGTGTCCTTAGACTCTACCTGTCACTTTTTTTCCGAGCAAAAAGAAAGACACTGAAATTGATGAAACAAGGCGCCCAGTAAAGCTGGTTGGCTGATTGGAAGCAAGGAAGGCAGGCACGCAGGGCTTTAGGATTGTGCGAAACGAGGATGTGGAAGTAAACAAGCTGTTACTGTGTTCATTTTGTGAATGAAGGAAGGTAAGAAAGAAAGTGTGTGTGGGGTATCTGGACCCACCTGGCAGTGAAGAGGCAAGCAAGAAGCAGCAAACACAAATGAGAACTTTTTAAAGTTCTTGCTCGCCTCTTCACTGCCTGGTGGGCTCTGACCCCCTTTTTTTCTTACCTTCCTTTCTTCATGAAATGAACACGTTGACAGCCTGTTTACTTCCACATCCAGCGAGAAGGCGGGAGTTGGAGAGATACTTTTTGTGAAAGAAGGAAGGTTAGAAAGTGGGTTTTGTTTTAAACCTTCATAGAAAATTTTTCTGAAGTCCGATCCAAATTGTATAAGTGTCACAAGAAAGGCTATTATGTCTTCTATCAATCGCACTTTGGATCATTTCGATCGGTTGATCTGTTTGGTCTCTGGCTCACCACCAACCGACCCCACCCCCCAAAATGTCATTTTTACAAGTCCCATTTTTCCTTAATATCTTTGTTGTTGATTCCTGCTTTGGTGTCATTCTTCTCAACATGTTGTATTCGAACTGTATCCACCTCGAAAAGTTGTCATATTCAGTTTCTAACACAGTTTTCCCTTTTATTTTGGCATTTTTGTAACCTCGTTTGAGTGGTTTTTTGTAAAACGCTTCATAGTTTTTTTCTCCGAAGTCCAATTTCAAATGTAATAGTGTCATCACAAAGGTTATTCTTTCCTCTTTCAAACACACTTTGGGGCACCTGAATCAGTTGTGTGGTTTGGTTGCTAGGCTGCCAAAAACTGATTCCCCCCAGCAAAGATTGTATTTTTTCAAGGCAACGTTCGGAAGCAATGATGTCATCACTTTGTATTTTTGGCCAATGGCTTTTTGCATTTCTGAAAGTTGCCGAGATGAGCTTTCAGTCGATGTAACCATTATTTTCGTGGGTGCTTTAGTTTTGTGGTGGCAACTCATCGAAAGTACATGATTTTTGTTACATCGCAAAAGCTGCCATACCACTCAACCAAAACGTAAGACATTCATCGGATTTTTTCCCATAGATTTCTTGGCAGTAAGAGCTAGGCTCCTTGTTCTCAAAAGATAAACTAATGGAGGGGGGGGGCTGCTGTGAAATATCTGCTGAAAAGCTTCCTTCCTTTTTTGTGGCTGTAAGCACAAAACAAAAGCTTTTCCTTTTCTTGACTAACATCCTTCCTCACTTTCCATGCCTTTTAATCAGGATCCTACTTGATTGGCTTCTTATAAGTTTTGTAAATAATTCATAAGTGCACACAGCATCAACTTATGGGCAAAAGTAGTGCTTTTGCTCATTGGAAATATGTCCTGAAGGAACTCTCTCTCTCATTCTCTCCCTCCCTCTCCCTCTTCTAGATCACACTCTCAAAACTCACTACCATTATACATTTGGCCTATGACTAATTCTGTGCCTTTAAAAACCCCAAGTTATCTCCATCTTTATAGGTAAAGGTCATCCTTGTTTGAAAGCCAGTTGTATCTAAGTCTAGGGTCTGGTGCTCATTTCTGTTTACAGTCAAAGAGTCAGTGCTGTCTGCATCTGCAGATGTTTACCTTCCCACCGAAGTAGTACCTATTATCTACATGCAATTTCTTGCTTTCGAACTGCTAGGTTTGCAGGAGCTGGGACAGAAACGGGAGCTCATTCCATGGTGCAGTACACGGGTCTCAAACTGCTGACCCAGCATCTTAGCCACTTGAGCCACCACAGTCTATTACCTTTAACTAAATATCTTCTTGATGGCATTTGAACCCTAGTGGTGCAGTGGTTAAACTGCTGTACTGCAGCCATAGCTGCTTATGTTGTGAGTTCTTTCTGACAGGACTCCAGGTTGACTCAGCCTTCCATCCTTGTAAAGTTGGTAAAATGAGAACCTAGCATGGTGGGGAAAAATACTAATTACATTATAAACCACCCAGAGACTGCACTAAGCACTACGGGGTGGTATATATGTGTAGCTGCTGAGAATGAAACAAGGCGCAGCTCACAGACCCCCATATATAACATTACATGAAACAATATTACAGTGCAGTATAAATATAACAAAGCATATACACATTACAATAAAATAAAATGCAATGAGGTAACAATAAATAAATCATATCACATTTATTTATTTATTTATTTATTTATTTATTCAGATTTATATTGCCGTCCACTTGCCGAGGCAACTCAGGGAGGCTTACAGTCAAAACAGCAACAGTACAATAAAAATTATAAAATATAACCTCACAAAATACAACCAAACCACAACACAGACTAACTCCCCTCAGACCGTTGTTATTGGCCCAGAGGAGTGGGCAAGGACCTCAGCTTACCAGGCCACGGAGTCTTCTCACATCATAACACATTACAAAGAAAGTAATACTGTAATAATAATAATCAAAAAATCATTCATTAAAAAAGTCTCCTAACAACGTCCTCGACTGTCCGGCTTTTAAAGTCCTGCCTTTCCTGCCGCTCAGGTGTTCCTGCTCCTCCTCAGCCAGGCTGGCAAGGGGAACATCCGGTGTCCAGTGGTGGTGGTGGTCCGACTTTTGAAGTCCTCACCCTGCTATTTGGAGGCTGGACAATCTCCAGAAGCCATCACTAACGGTATAGAGCTGAAGTAGCCAAACTGTTTGGGCTGTGGGCCAGTCACATGGTTCAGTGGGCCAGTTATGTGGTTTCTCCCACTGGGAGAGGAAGTAAAACATGCCCACACATGCACAAAATGCTGCCATAAATGCACCTGTGGCTGTCATAAATGTGTTTATGACAGCTATGGGTGCATTAATGTCAGCATTTTGTGCATGTGCGGGCACAGGCACATTTTACTTCTTCTTCCAGGAGCAGTAAGTGTGGGCCGGGTGGGGTGATTTGGTGCTCTGGGCCAGATCCAGCCTGCAGGCCATGGTTTGGGCACCCCTATAGAGCTTCTCCATCTTTAGTTGCAGAGTACATAATCAATCTGATTTCAGTTTTGGCCATCTGGTGATTCCATGTATAGAGTCGCCTCTTAGGTTGTTGGAAAAGGGTACACTACAACCAATGCATTCTCTTGACAAAACTCTATTAGCCTTTGCCCTGCTTCATTTTGTACTCCAAGGCCAAACTTGCCTGTTTTCCCAGTTACCTTTTGACTTCCTGCTTTGTCTTGACATTCCAATCTCCTATGATGATAAGGACATCATTTTTGGTGTCTGATCTAGAAGTGTTATAGGTCTTCACAGAACTGGTTGACTACAGACTCTTCTGCATTAGTGGTTGTAGCATAGACTTGGATTACTGTGATGTTGAATGGTTTGCTTTGAATTCTGACTGAGATCATTCTGTCATTTTAAAGATTGTATCCCATTACTGTGTTCCTCACTCTTTTATTGACTGTAAGGGCCACTCCATTTCTTCTAAGGCATTCTTGCCCACAGTAGTAGATTTACTGTAATGGTCCCCTGAGTTAAATTCGCCCATCCTTGTCCACTTTAGTTCACTGATTCCCAAGAGATCAATGCTCATTCTTTCCATCTCATTTTTGACCACACCCAGCTTGCCTTGATTCATAGATCTTACATTCCAGGTTCCTATGCAATATTTTTCCTTACAGCATCGGACTTTCCTTTCTCTATCAGATTCATCTACAGCTGAGCGTCTTTTCGGCTTTGGACTACTTGTGCTTGTTCTCCATTCTTCCTCAGTAGCATATTGGACACCTTCTGACCTAAGGGGCTCATCTTCCAACGTCATATCATTTAGTAGTCTTTTAATACTGTCCATGGGGTTTTCTTGGTAAGGGTACTGGTATGGGTTGCCAGTTCCTTCACCAGTGGATTGTGTTTAGTCTGGGTTCTCTGCTATGGCCTGTCTGTCTTGGGTGTCCCTACACAGCATAGCCTGGGGCCGTATGAGCGTGTTTTACGTCCACTTCTGGGAGCGACAAGGGCTTTGTGGGTCAGATGAATTGGCATCGGGGGCCAGATCTGGCCCCTGGGCAATAGTGATCGACTATTGAACCATGTGGCTGGCCTGCAGCCCAAAAAGTTTGGACACCCCTGGCATAGCCCATAGCCTCATCGAACCATGCAACCCCCTCACTACGGCAAGGCAACAATCTTTGAAGGGGCTCAGTGACATATCACTGTATTAAATAATTACCAGTGGTGCAATTACTTCATAGCCTCATAATTAAATGAATTAACAAAGGATTATTTGCTTGACAGCCAATGTGGTGTAACTGAAAGGATGTGAGATTAGACATGGGGGAATGGATAAAATGTGAGGAGACCTGGGTTCAAATCCCTGCTCAGGCATGGAAACTCACTGGGTTGGCACTGGTAGAGAAACCACTCATTAAGTATCCCACCTGCCTTCAAAACCCTACTGGGGTCCTGCACAGGAAACAGCCAATGTATTGCCTAACCCTGATTTTAAACACTGGACTAGTTATGCTAATTGTTGCAGGATGATCATAGCTTTTCCCACCCATCCTGGTGTGGTATAAAGAGAGCCAAGACACTCTCCTAATGGAGAAACTGACTCACCGAGGAAAACTGAGAGAAAGATGCCAACAATCAGGCAAGTTTCAGGAACTCTAATTTCCTCAGGCAGCACATCTGGAAAATGTATGTTACCAGAGGGCTTGTTCGTTAAAACTTAAAACCACTAATTTACCTCAGCTTCTTTATATTGCTAATAAGCTGTTGTAATAATAATAATAATTTCCTGTAAGAAATTTAAAGCACTCATTGTTCCTTTTTGTTATGCAACCTTACTGTTCAGTTAAGTCAAAAAAAGATGTTTGTTAACAACTATGTATGCTGTTTTTATTCTTATTTTCAAATACTCTCTAAATTTAAATTTAAAATATTGTGAAAAAATGGTGCCTAGCAATCATGCAGTCTTACACATCTTTGTAAAATAAATCTGCCCATTTTTACTGATATATTTTCCTTTCAAAGTTGAAAGCAACAGACATCTGAGAGAAATCTCAAATATCTTCAAATATTCATGCTGCCTCACTATAAAACTTATTATGTTAATTATCTAAAACTACTTTTCTTAGAAGAGATGCTCTTGTGGGATATGATTAATTTAATTTACCACCTTTTCAATCTGACTAACTTCGGAGATAAAAAATTTGCTGAGATAAAAAAAAACTCCTTACTCTTCTGCAGTAAAGGTAAAGGTTGCCCTTGCTCGAAAGCCAGTCGTATCCAACTCTAGGGTTCAGTACTCATCTCAATTTATAGCCAAAGAGCCTACACTGTCTGTGTCCTCAGATCTTTCTGTGGTCATGTGGCAGGCATGACTAGACACCGGAGTGCATGGAGGCATCTGGGTCTCAAACTGCTGACCTGCTGATCTTCCAGTCATCAAGTTCAGCAATTTAACCACTAAGCCACCGCAGTCCCCTTAGTATACTACTGGAGTACCAATGAGAAAATAGAGATAGCTTTTTTGTTACCATTTTCAACAAGTTAAAATAATGGAAATGAGGGGAGGAGGTTGTTGTATCAAATAACATTGAAAGTGGTCACCAAAGTGATAGTAGGCGCTCAGTAGGGCCAGTGCATGTCGTCGTTGTCATGAGTCAATGGTGGCGGCTATGACTACTTTGAGGCAGAAATTATTCTGGGTTGAAAGGATTTTTTGTGGGAGAAACTCCGCTCAGGGAGTTTTATTCCGGTCGGTTTATACTCGAGTACCAGCATATACAAGGTAGTCTCAAGTAAGACTGTGGTATCTCAAGTGCTTTGCTGAAACTCACTAGCATCTGAACTTGAAAACTGGAAGGTCGGAGTTCAATACCCGGGTACTACACAATGGTGTGAGCTCCCGTCTCTGTCCCAGCTCCTGCCATCCTAGCAGTTTGAAAGGAAGAAACTGCAAGTAGATGAATAGGGACCACTTCGGTGGGAAGGTAAACAGTATTCCGTGCACTCCAGTGTTGAGGCATGACTGCCACATGTCCATGGAAACGTCTGCAGACGCAGACAGCGTTGGCTCTTTGACTATAAACAGAGATGAGCTCTGAACCCTAGAGTCAGACACGAATGGCTTTCGAACAAGGGTGACCTTTATGTTTACCTTTACCTAACAACGCTCTGTACTCTGTGAGGCTTACGCATTGAACAAGGGCTGCCCTATGTAATCTCTGTTTTCATGCTGACAGTATTGATAGGGAGGGTGAAACAGTTCCCAGGATCCTTTGTGCGCAAGTTCCTCTCCGTATTTATCCCATGCCACGCTCCTGTTCTCCCAGGTAGCAAAGTCTCGTGCTGCCCTTTCGCCCCCTGGTCCCAGCTAGATTTTGCAGCCGGGAGAAGTGAAGTCACGTAGCTTGTCAGGGCTGGACGACATGTATGATCAGCTGAAAGGAGTGATGTAAAAAGAGAAAGGCAGTGTCAGTGACATCAGTGGAAGGCCAAGCATGTTAACAAGAGGAATGAATAAGCCCTGAGGAAGGAAGGAAGGCCTTTGTAGACGTTGAAGAAGCTGGTCCTGAAAAAAAAGACACAGACAGCGCTGGCTCCTTGGTTGTAAACAGAGATGAACACTGAACCCTAGTGTCAGATACAACTGGCTTTCGAGCAAGGGCAACTTTACCTAAGTCATTTTTGCTTGAATTGAGGTTTCATTTGGTCAGCTTGAAAGTGCCAGAAGGTTGGTTTCTTTTGCTGCAACAAAATAACAGGGTTACCATTCTGGAAGTACTGTAGTTGTCAGGACCAAAAACTGATTCAGAAGAAAAATGCATACCACTTCCTAGGTTGACGTTATGGTACATCAGAGGTAGCCTATGCCAAATAACTACTCTAGCTATGTGGATGTTTGCGAAATCCACACTCTCAAAGTTAATTCCGGGTGTTAGTTATGCTATTGTTATTTTCACATTTCTTTTCTACGTCTGTACCTCTCTTCATGGGCTCCCCGCCCCTCCAGTCTATACTTGTATATAAACCTGCAGCTTAAGACTTCATTCCATGTAGGTGAGGAAATAGAATGTAATCTACAAAAGCTTTCACCGAAATAAATCATTTAATTTTTAAGGTGCACATTACTTTTGTTTTAGTTGTCATTTCTGTTTGATTTCTGTTTTGTTTTTGTTACACAAGCTTTGTTGAGGTTTACCTCTCTTTTGAAGTCTCAGAACTGTGTTAAACCAGAACTGTCAAATCCAAACCAACGTGTAGCAACTCTAATAGGACTTCCAAGGCAAGTGAGATATTTAAGGAGTGGTTTTCTCATTTCCACCTCCCCTAGTAAGTTCCCATGGCTGAGTGGGGATTTAAACCCTGGTCTCCAGAATCCTAGTCCATCAGTCTATCCACTACACTGGGTATCTACTTCAGAACATTAGAAACTGTATTTTACTTAGACTGTTTTACTAGATTGCCTAGTCTAGTTCCACCAGCTCTGATTGACACCAATCAAGATCTCAGATAGGATAATGGTCAGCTCTATTTATCTCTTAGCCATTTGGAAGATTATTGCTCAAACCAATCAGACGGCTACATTGCCTCCAGTTTATCTGACAAAGAAATATGCCAAGCTTGACCTGCCCAACTAGTTTACTAGTTTAGCAGTCTTTTGCTCATCCAAATCTCTGTCTTCAAAAGAAACAAAACTCCTAGGTTAAGTTGTGAAACAGTTTAAAACTGTGCTGTTTTGGAGGGAGTAATGTGTAGTATCTGAAGAGCAGTGATGGGATGTCAAAAATTCTACTACCACACCATGACGTCATGGACGTCATGGGCGTGGCCAATGTCATGACGTCATGACGTCATGGGCGGAGCCAACGTCATGATGTCATGACGTTGTGGGCAAGGCCAAAAATAAAAATAATAATAAAAAAAAAATAAACATGCACACAGACCCGTAAATAACTTAAAGAAATAAAATAAATAAATAAATAAAATAAAAATTAAATAAAAGTACACCCACCCACCCAAAACACCATAAACCACCCACCCACCCCAAACACAAAACCCTCACTTACCCTTCTTGGGGCCGACGACCCCCATGGCCCGGGGCCACACAGCAAGGCACGCCCCATCGCCGCCGGAACCGAGGAGGAGGCGGGGCGCTCCATGTTGGCTCCAATTTTTAAAAAACCGGACCCGGAGCCACTGCCTGCTGCTGCTACTGTCGCCGCTGCTGCCGCCTCCCGCCATCGCCATCGACGGGGGGGGGGGTGGAAGGAGGAGAGGGAGGGGACTGGAGTGCCGGACCCGGGAGCGTTTCTGTAATTGATCCGGGTAGATGCATTTGCTTTTTTCCCTCCTTCCTTTTCGTTCTGGAGCTGTCTTCCCCGCCTTGCCCGTTGATCGGCTCCCATTCCGTCTTCTTCGTTGCCGCCGCCGCTGCTGGAACCGGAGGAGGAGGAGGCGCGCTCCGCTGGCCTGGGGCGACGGCGGCAACGGCGGCGATGGCGATGGCGGGAGGCGGCAGCAGCGGCGACAGTAGCAGCAGGCAGTGGCTCCGGGTCCGGTTTTTTAAAAATTGGAGCCAACATGGACATGGAGCGCCCCGCCTCCTCCTCGGTTCCGGCGGCAATGGGGACGGCAACGGCAGCAGCGATGGCAGGAGGTGGCAGTGGTGAGAGCACCAGGCAGCAGCAAACGGCGGCAAGCGGCTCCACAGGAGGCTCCAGTCAGGGGCGGCCGGATCCAATTTTTTTTAAATCGGAGAAAAAAATGGCTCCAATTTAGTGCGCATGTGTCAGATTGAGTTTCTGCGCATGCGCACTAAATTGGAGCCATTTTTGCTCCAATTTTTTTTTAAATTTTCCTCCCGGTGAGGCGTCCGATCCGGACGCCTCAAAAACGGTTTTACCCCCACGGAGAGCCCTCCGGAAATCCTTAAAATGGTTCTGTGGATCCGGTCAGAACCGGTGTCATCCCATCACTGCTGAAGAGGTAGAAGAGATGGTCTCAGTATGCTCTTCGGGGCCATCCCTGACTCCAGCCTATTCTCACTATTGTGCTGCTGACCACCTCCCCTATTCTGCCAGCTGATCCGGGTACCCAACCAATATGTTTTCCATACATTAGTTGGTATATGTGGAACTGCATCATGAGGTGGTTTTTTCTACCAGTTTTACCCTTCCTCAAGATCTGAAGAATAAAATTCAGAGTGATTAATTAGCAATTAGAAATGTCTGCACAAATCAACTTTGTAATTCATGCCATGAAGAAATTACAACAGGTAGTTACAACTGCAACCAAACATTTGCCAGCATCTTCCCTCCTCCTCAGGGGATCAAAAGTGTGTACATTCTCTCTCTCATTTAACACACCAAGTATGTATTAATAAGCTTCTAAATATCAAGACTAAAGGCCAAATTTCCCTTCCCTTTGAAGGAGGAGGTCTGGTCTAGCCATCTAATGGCTTCAATGGGACCTGGTATATTCTCTTCTCCAGCAACCTGGTCTATAGCTGTCTTTTCCTGTGGCAGTAAACCTGGCTGTCAAGCCAATCTTGAAGTCTGGAAGAAGGGGTACAAGTTTATACCGGTAAATTGCACACCAAATCAAAAAGGAGGGGAGAAGGGAAATGTACAGAACTTTGACAAGGCATGCAAGATTTTCAAATGCACAGTGGGAAATTGATCTATCACAAATTTCAGGAAGGTCAGGCATGAAAAACTAGTCTCAAAATAGCTCTAGTCAGCAAGTCTGGGCCAAACCTTTATGACAGTCACAGAATGTCACCTACTTTACCTGATCTCTTTGTTGAAAAGAAGTTTCAACAGTTCCTACCGCTGGTCTCCCTCCAGTTCCCTCCAGAGGTCAGAGCTGGGAGGATTGCATAGGCCAATGATGACAAACCTTTTAAGGTGGGTGCCCAAACAGAGGGTGGAATGAACTGTGTGCTGGGGGGAGGGAAGGAGGGCTCCCATTAGGCTGCTGGGCAGAAGGGCAGAGCAAACTCTGTGCTGGGGAGATGGAGGGAGCGCTCCCATTGGGCTGCTGAGCAGAGGAGTAGGGTGAACACTGTGCTGGGGGAGGGAAGAAGCGCTTCCATTGGGTTTATGGGCATAGGGGCAGGGTGATCTCTGTGCTGGGGTGACAGTGCGCGTGCCCACAGGGAGGGATCTGAGTGCCCCCTCTGGCATGCGTGCCAAAGGTTCATTGTCAGTGGCATAGGCAGATTATCTGCCTTTCATACTGGGGGAAAGTAACATATACATGAGCTTGGGAATTAAAAATAGATCAGCATGAAGGAGGAGAGAAATAGAAAATACCCCCTCCCGTCCCCCTTTGACTATAGTTCCCAGATGACAGTCATATCCCTGGTCAACATGGCTACTGCTGATCTGGCCCTGCTGACTGGTGTGTTTTGATATTATTGGCCAAATAAGTAACTTTTTTCAACTGTGGGGAAATGGGAGATGAACTGGACCTGGACAGTGATGTATGGGAACTGGGTTTCATTCTTCCCCTCCCTTCCATAGTCCTGGGGGGGGGGGGGGGAGGCCTGACCCAGGCCCCAAAACAAAGGGCTTAGTGAGGTTTCAGGGTAAAGGGGTTTGTTTTAAAAAAGTCAGATAAGACTTAAATGCACTCTAGGGAAAACCTTTCAACACACCCAGAACTCAAGATGCAGAGCAGATTCAAAGGGAACAGTTGCACAGCTTGTACCTTTCTAGATTCATTAACAGAGGGACTGTCGGCATGACTGTGTCTACCCAATTTATAATTGGACTTATGGACATCTTCCAAAATAGCTGACCTTTTATTATTGTCCTATGTGGGAAGCACATTCTCCACGACGGCGTCTCTTAGTCAGCAGAATTGGGGACAATTTCTTGTCATCCCAATTGTGAAGTGAAAAGCTCTCATTAGCTGGGATGTGGAGATGGTTAACAGTAGCTCTTGGGCACTAATGAAAAGATGTATTGTGGAGACACCAGGGGAGAGGGCTGTCCTGCTGCCCCACCAGTGACTCCGGGAAGGAATCTTCATGGATGATGGTTTGGGTTGGCCAGACTTTCATCGCTCAGCCTGAAAGTAAAGGAAGATCTCGTATTAACCATTCCTTAAGCTTGCTTCCTATACATCTTCTTCTGTGTCCAGGCCAGACATGAAACTATCACCTTTCTTATGCTGGAATTCTAGAACAAGGTTCCCAACCTTTTCAAGCCAGGCGCTGGGTCACGTTCTCTCAGTCAGCTTTGAGGACTGGATGGCCATTTGGCCCTGCCTGCATAGTGGTGGTGGGTTTTTTTTTTGCCATTTTGTCCCAACAGCTTCTAATGGGTGGCCATCTTGTTTCTCAAATGTACTTGGGGGCTGGAGGGGTACATGAATTGATGCCGTGGGCTGGATCCCACCCATGGGGCTTAGTTTGGGAACCCCTGTTCTAGAAACATTCATTTAGCTGTTGTTTTCCTAAAATGTTTGAAATATATGGTATATTTGGACCCAACGGCAATATAAGCAGAAGAGGAACCACTTCATTATTCTGATTCCCAACAGTCATGGAGGCCATGCCAAATGGACTTGCTGTGATGATGCAACTTGTTACTATCCTCAAGACTGCAGTAGTCCATTGTCATCCTGGGTTAAATCCTGCATGTCTCATTTCATACATGCCGCAGGAGATGTCTCTGTGATCACAGTGTGTGGGTCACTTCATGGCAAACTGGGATCCACCTTAAGCAAATTCACACCAATGGCATTTTTCCTGTGAAAATGATTTCCAGGAAAAATGTATACTCGGATATGAGTAGCAGTCGCTGCAGCCACCAATATGGTATGTTGTTGGAAAAGCAGAACATGGAACTGTTGGGTGGGATTTTGTACAAGTCTATTTACTGTATACACTCGAGTATAAGCCTAGTTTTTTATTCCGAGAAATGAGGTCAAAAAAGTGGACTCGGCTTATATTCGGATCACTGAATGCAATGGAAGCAGGCCGTGGTGGCTAATAGCCTTCACCACCCATTTCTCCCATCCTGTCACCAGTTTATCTCAATCAGCATGGAGAAAACTCCTTTCTGCTGCATCTTATTTTCATGTACCGTATTTAGATTATTGAAACTCACTAGCAGCTGCTGCATTTGCCACCCTCGGCTTATATTCGGGTCAATTCATTTTCCTGGCTTCTCAACAAATATCATGGGACTGCGACTAGAGCTGGGACCAGATACGATGTTATTGACCGATGTTGACAAATTCAATGTGGATAAAGATAAGAAAGAGTTAATATCTGTAATGTTAACATCGGCTAGACATTGTATTGCAAGGAATTGGAAAAAAGATGTTATTTTAAAAATGGAAGATTGGTACAAAGAAATGTGGGAATTGGCGTTAAATGATAAATTAACATGGGAACTGAATGTTAGGAAAGGCATAGTTCAAGAAAATAGATTTTGGAAAATATGGCATCCCTTTGTAGAACAATCATTGTATAAAGTTAAAGGTATAAGGCCAGCACCTGACCAAATGAGTTTTTGGAAGATATAAACGAGTTTGGGTCAACTGTAACCTCTCTGGATATTGTAAATAGCACAGGGTGTTGAACGGAGAAGAATGTTAAGAAGATAATTGATTGTATTGGAAGTAGGTTGTAATGAAATTGGCTTTATGGAAATACTGTGTGAATAATTATGTATTTTCACTTTGTATGTTTGTTTTTTTAAATTTCTTTTTGTATGTGATAAAATTTTCAATAAAAATTAAAAAAAAAAAGAAGTTTCTCATTGACCAGAGAATACTAGAAAGTATTGTCTAGTGGTTTTGCAGACTAACACAGTTGAAGGCCCACGTCCAAGCAAAGGGTCTGAAATATGGGATATCTTTCTGCTTCATATCACATGACCACTGCTTGCTGGTCCATAACAAAAGAGGAAGAAGCAGGCTGTTGATCTCCCACTCAGATGTCTGCTGAGAGGGCCTCTAAAAATATAGTAGCTTTTGTTTATCTTAGCTTGTTCTCCCCAGTACAGGCTGTCCAGATTTCCTGTTGCTAAAGGTCATACTGTACTTAAAGATGTTCAAGACTTGCTTTGGCTGTAAACCATAGCGGGCTCTGCTATTCAGGAAGAAAGAGTATTGGGTGCTGTCAACTATTCGAACTCATTCCCTCCACAATCCTACCTAGAACTTGTTGTGTAATAAGTAATGTACCTATCGATTACTAAACATTGCTTTTAGGTGTATTCGAACAGTTACTTTCAAAAGTAGTGTTCAGGGCACATTTAGAGGCAATTTGACAAGATATCCCCACCTGTCCCCTACCCCTTTTCTTGGCTCCTCTAACTGGCAAAGTAATACTGTTTGGTTTTGTCTTTTGCCTTTTTAGTAGTTAAGACGCTGAACTTGATGACTGGAAGGTTGGCAAGTCAGCAGTTCGAGACCCGAGTAAGGCATGAAGGAGTGAGCTCCCATCTCTGTCCCAGCTCCTGTCAACCTAGCAGTTCGAAAGCAAGAAGAAGGTAAACAGTGTTCTGTGCATGCTGGTGTCAAGTCATGCCTGCCACATGTCCAGGGAAACATTTGCAAACACAGACAGCGCTGGCTCTTTGACTATAAACAGAAATGAGCACTGAACCCTAGAGTTGGATATGACTGGCTTTTGAGCAAGGGCAACCTGTACTAAACATTTGGGAAGTGCACTATGAGAATTGCCTACCAGAAAGTATTCCACTGCATTTTCCTTCTTTGTTAATAATGCTGATGCACATCTTAAATAATTACTTGCAGATTCAGGGCAAGAGTTACAACGAACCAGGCTGCCAAGAAAGAATAATGGTCTCAAATTCCTTAACTGTGTTCTGATCATAAATACAGTATATGATATTATTCAACTATACTAAGGGACTTTTGTATGTTCAGAGGGCTTAGTTTTAATGTGACATTTTAGTAATCTAGCATGTGTAAGAATAAATATGTACAGCAAATAATTATTAACAGTCAGTTGCTAGTTTCCTCATGCAGAGAGCTTTTTAAAAAGCATGTCCATCGCTATTTGTTAGTCTTTCGTGGCAACATTGAAGGAGAATTAGCTTCTAAAAAGGAACAGATGGAAACATAAAGCCGCCAGTGGTAATTCTGCCACAGAATGGTGATAAGCAGGGTAGACTCCTGTCTACATACCTTGCTTATGGGCTCCCTGTAGGCTTTCTTCTGGCCAGTGTGCTAAGTAACACGTAGGAATTATTTTAAAAAAATTAGCAACCAGGGCTTTTCATATCTATCACTTTGCCCAAAACACAAATTCACAGTACTGTATGTAGTGAGTAGTACTTTCCTTGACTTTACCCTCTTTCATCTGTTTTTCAGGCCCCATTGTTTCTTCTTTGCCTGGTCATCATGTGTAGAAGTTCCAGCTGGCATCACTAGCTATGAAGCTTCATCTGACCCAGAAATGTTTATAGCAGAGAAAACAAAGGGAAAGGAGCCTCTTGTCAGGCCCAAATAAGGGGGTGGGGAAGGAGAGGGGAAGGGCCAATTTGGGCTGCAAGCC
Organism: Furcifer pardalis; assembly: GCA_030440675.1. Lineage (NCBI taxonomy): Eukaryota > Metazoa > Chordata > Lepidosauria > Squamata > Chamaeleonidae > Furcifer > Furcifer pardalis. Next base: position 12,430,354 of record CP126896.1, on the reverse strand, counting down.
TACAACCGTTTAGAAACAAACAAACCAGCTTGTGATCCATATACAAAACAAATGTAGAAGATGAAGGCAATACCTTTTTTGGGGTCACTAAATTAAAAAGTCATTGCGAGTTTTCATGATTCAAGATCACTTCTTCAGGCATGCAAAGGAGGGAAGTCATCAATGAAAGTCCAAATGTACATTGCATGGTGGTGTCTGCCAGGCTCTGTTCTTAAAAATAAATGTGAAGTTTTTGTTGTTGTTGTTGTGTAGTCGCACAGTCAATTCTGACCCCTTGCGGCCCCATGAACCACTGTCCGCCAGGCACTTTTGTCCTCCACCATCCTCCTCAACTCGCTCAGCTTTGTGCCCATTGTGTCTACAATACCATCTAGTCATCTCATTTTTGGCCACCCCCTTCTTCTTTTGCCCTCCACTCTTCCCAGCATCAAGGCTTTCTCAAGTGAATCTTCTCTTCTCATTTGTTGTCCAAAGTACTTTAGCTTCATCTTTACTATTTGACCTTCTAAGGAGCAGTCAGGGTTGATTTCTTCTAAGATTGACCTATTTGTTCTCCTCGCTGTCCAGAGGACTCTCAAAACCTTCCTCCAACACCACATCTCAAAGGCATCTATTCTTCTGTGCTCAGCTTTCCTAATGGTCCAGCTCTCACAACCATACATTGCCAACGGAAATACCATTGCTTTGACTATACGAATTTTTGTTTGCAATGTGATGTCTCTACTTTTCACTATGTTCCCCAGGTTTCTCATCACTTGCCTCCCAAGAATCAGTCGCCTTTTTATTTCATGGCTGCAATCACCATTTGCAGTGAGCTTTGATCCTAGGAAAGTAAAATCTGTCACTGCTTCTACTTCTTCCCCATCTATTTTCCAGGGACTGATAGGGCCTGTTGCCATGATCTTGGTTTTCTTTATATTTAGTCTCAAGCCAGCATTTGCACTTTCTTCTTTCAACCTAATCAGAAGTTTCTTTAAGTCCTCCTCACTTTCTGCCATTAGGGTGGCATCATCTGCATATCTCAAATTGTTGATGTTTCTCCCAGCAATTTTGATCCCAAATTGTGATTCCTCCATCCTTGCATTGCATATTATGTGCTCTGTGTATAAGTTGAATAAGCAGGGTGACAAAATGCAGCCTTGTCTTACTCCTTTTCCTATTCCAAACCACTCTGTCCTTCCGTATTCTGTCCTAACTGTTGCTTCTTGATTCATGTACAGGTTTCTCATGAGGCATATAATGTGAAGTAGGGGAGGGATATAAAATGAACTGCTACTTCACTTTTATTTTTAAGAACAGAGCATGGCAGACACCACCATGCCCAGTAACGTCGCGTGGATTTCAGATGCCCGGGGCTTAAGCCAAATTTGCCACCCCCTGGTGGATGCCGGCGCCCACTCCGCTAGAGCTTCTGGGAATTGTAGTCTAAGAAAACCCATAGTTCAAAAAGCGCTGCCCGCCCCGCCCCCGCCGCCCCCTCGGGGGGCCTACACAATGCCACTGACCATGCCACATACATTTGGACTTTCAATGATGATTTCCCTACCTTTGCATGCATGAAGAAGTGACCATGCATCACGAAAGCTCGCAATGATTTTTTTAAATTTAGTGATCCAAAAACGGTATCGCCTTCTCCTTCTACAACCATTTAGAAAACATTGGGGCTAAATTGTAGATGAGGGCTACACATGATGGGCACTCATTATAGAACAAGAAGGGTAGACTAGAGTGCCATGGTGGGGGTTGCATTGTACTGCTCCCCCAACTCCTCAGAAGCTACCAAGTTTAATGGGAGTGGGAGGAGGGGCTGCAAAACACAATAAAGAAATCGACATTTGTGGTATTGAGGATAGGGTGAATAGTACGGCTCCATTCCCTGGACAGTGTGCAATGATCCTTTTAATACATGATGTTTTGTAGAGGAGGGGGTTGGAAATGGTACACACATTTGCTGGAAATACCAGGTTTTGTCATCTGGCAGAATGCATCATCTCCTTTGTGGTCTCAGAATGTTGTCCTAGAAGAGGAGAGCTACACCTGGATGGAGCGCTCTGGGTTATTATGTATTATGTCCTCTGGCCACAAAAGGAGCTTCAGCTTTTTTTAACTAAAGTCCATCTGGGAAGGTAATATGCAGATACTGTACCTGGCTTCCTGTGTCTGTTGAATGGGGGTAGTAAAAGATTCAGCCTGCTATCTCCCCCCCCCCCCCAAGACAAAGGCTGGCTGAACATCATGCCATGAACATTTGGGACTTTCCATTACAATTTTTCCTACCCTATTGTTACCAGAATTTCAGACTCCATGACCTTTAGAGCTGCAGGCATCCAGGCCAAAAAGTCTGAAATCATTTTATTTTCAATATAAAAGAACCTTTTCACAGGCGGAAGCTTTAAAAACGAGCCATAGACCAATTGTTTGATACATATTAAAGAAGTTCACTTGAAAATCAAATTAAAATTAAAAAAAATTAATACAGATTTAAACAGGCAAAGGGCCTTTGGGTTTTGACCTATCTCTAGGCAGATGGTAAAGCCAGGAAAATAGGTAAAATCTACTGACTGCAGAGTTCAATTTTATATGTTTCAGGGGCCCCAAACTAACTCTTACAATTTAAGTAAAACAAAGAAGGGAAGGTCATGAGTCATGACTATTCAATTAAAATAAGTACACAGATTAAAGAGTAAATGTTACAGTTTTACAATCACAAATGAAACAACAACTTTTAGAATTTCACAGGTCTCTGCATTCCTTTCTTGATGAGTTCTCCTAGTAGAGTGATAATCCAAACAGTAGAAGTACATCAGCAATCACCTGGAGGGATGGGGAGGAGAGGGAGTATTCATCTCCTTTCCTTAGGCAAGATTATCAGATGTTCTCCTTAGCCGTGCAGGGAGAATTCCTTTTAATACAGTTCTGTATTGATTTAATATCAAAATTATCCTGTTAGTTATAATTTTTCCATCTGATTGTCCCTTGGAATAAGGAGACACAAAATCCAGCATTAATATCATTGTTAAATACAAACAGAAGTTATTCCATAGAGGTTCCCTATACAGTAAAACACCGGATAACGATTGGATCGGATAACGCTAAAATCGTATAAAGTTAAGTAATCTGGGGAGGAGAATTGGATCGAATAATGTTAAGGTCCTATGGGATGGATCGGATAACAACCGCTAAAGCCTGTGCGGTTACAATGTATCTCTATGGAGCTTTAACATTATCTGATCCATCCCATAGGATTTTAACATGGATCGGATAACACTAAGAATCGGATAACACCAAGACTTGTGGAACCAAGTTTTAGCGTTATCCGGTGTTTTACTGTATATTCCTATCTTAAAGGAATCAAACTTCAGTGGACCAAAAGTCTTAAGCTTCAAATCAATCATTTGCATTGGCTAGCAGGGAAGATGAGATTAACATTTTAGCATTCTCTCAAAGGTGAGGAACTCCAGATCACCACCTGGGCAAATTCCACTAATTTCCAGGCTCTATTTGAGTGTATTGTGTGAAGCTTAGGTTTACCATGGTCCATGAAGGGGGTGGGGGTATAAAGGAAATCTTTATTGATTAAAAGGAAATTTCTATTGATGTTAAAGTATGACCAGGACATGGGTGTTAATTGATGCAGATATTGTCTGCCATTTAAAAATAAATGAATATGTCTTAAACTAAAGAGTGAATTTCAAATTTTATGTAACACTGTCCACAAGAAATTGATGCATGCCTGAAGAATTGATCTTGAATCATGGAAGCTTGCACAACATATGATCCTATAAAGGTATCTTCTACGTTAGAAGTATTGTGCCAAATGGATAAAGAACAAGAACTCTTAAGACCATTAAGCAAAGAAAGCTCCAATACCTCGGCCATGTCATGAGGAACAACATAAAATATAGAATACCCCAACTCACTTTTCAAGGGAAGACCCCTGGGAAGAGAGGCCCTGGACATAGATGGACTTCATGGCTGAAGAACCTGAGAGACTGGTGTGGAATGTCCTCAGAAGAACTATTCCAAGGAGTTAAGAACAGGAAGACTCTCGTCATGATGATAGCCAATATCTGGAACAGACATGGCACCTGAAGAACAAAATAAAGCTATTGCCTTTCTCCTGCATTTATTTTAAAGTATATCTGAGAGTAAACAAAACAGAACAGCAAAAAAGGACAAAAAATGTTGTGGCACCTTAAAGACCAACTCCTATACAGTACAGTATTTTAATGTGAGCTTTTGTGGACCAAGTTCACTTCATTATTTTAACGTGCTAGCATTGAAATTATTAAGTTTTTTTACATGAAACGAGGACAAACTACTTGGAAAATGTTATAAAGTAACATCTTAAACACTTTAATGTTACCTTCAAAATGTTACACATGCTCTTAAAACAAGGTGCACTCCTTCTATTTGACACAAAAGTAATGATTTTCACAAGACATGCAAACCTAGGTGTTATTTTCCAAGCATTGTCCCAAAATTCTTGCTGACACTTTCTTTGCATAGGCGAGATAAACCAACAGGGCATGGCCTGGAATTGGATGCAAGAGAAGAGAGTAGGGGATGGCATGTACTCGGACTATTGGGGACAGTGGAAGCCAGAACTGCTATAAAAGGATTTATGGCCCTGGAGCATATTTAAAGAAATAAGCAAAGCCTCGTTTCTACAGAGCATATGGAGGAACTTGAGGCTACATTCAGGTCATGTATCACTCAGGAGCCAAAAAATAAAAGTACTGTATACATATCCCATTGCCATCCCTTGCTAGGGTTAAAAAACAACAGATGACCAGCAATGCTAGGAATTAAACATTTCTCCACCCTCACCCCCACCCAACCCCCCAAAAAACTAGTCAAGCTTCAGGAGATGAGCCTAAGAGCCTCAATTCTTGCATGTTTTCACTGAGCCAAAAGAAATTATAGTTGGGTGTTGGCCCCTTTATACCTGGCAAGCAAAATCAATTAGAGAGTCCTTTGGTAGGACTAGGAAGCAGGTTCTGGCTTTATCTGGTTCTGCAGTGAGGAAAGAATCAAGACCATATTTGGAAACGTCTCTTACAATTAAGTGCCAATCTACAACGGCTTCCATCCTGCATTTTTGGTTGTTTGGGGGGTCCTTTCAAATTACGACAGCTATACTTGTTTGATATTAAAGCACTCTATCCCGACACACTTTCTATTTCCATCCCACGGCTTTTTGCTAGAGCGCTACAGCTGCCTTTATTTTGCTGCACTGCTAATTAGCCCGATGTGTGGTCAGTGTAAATAAACAGTTAAATAGTCAACAATAAAACTGTGGGTCTTGTTATTGGAACTGACAGCCATGTGACGTTTGCAGAAGTCTATTTGTATGCTTCTTTTTATTTTTATTCCTAAGTGACTCAGCACTATTCACGCATTATTCTGGTTTCATTTAACCTCCCCATCCATACATCTCTTCCACTCTCTCTCACTCCCTCTCTCTCTCCAGCTTCTCCTCTCCCCCTTCCTAATGAAGTGCAATGAAAGTATGGGACAGACTCTGCTCCTCCTTTTCCACTGCATTCATTAGTCAAAGATACAGCTATGAGGACCCCAGGCAGTGGTGGGATGTCAAAAATTTTACTACCCCACCATGGCATCATCACAGTGTGGGTGGAGCTAACATCATGATGTTGTGGGTGGGGCCAAAGAAAAAAATAAAATAAAAATAAGCACACGCACACGCACCCCTCAACCCACCCACTCACCCACACAACACAAACCCATAAATAAATTAAATAAAAATAAAATTACATTAAAATACACCCACCCCAAACACAAACCTGTCACTTACCTTTAGTATAAGTGCCTGGGCAACACCATGTTGCAAGATGGATATTGTCATCGTACCAGTTCTCTAGGATAATATGCCTTAATGTAAATGTAAAACAGCTGTACCTCCTTAAGGGTTCTCCAATTGGAACATCAATTGGAACAGCACAGGTGTAGCTTATTGATGAGGTAACTCCAAGACTTTGCTTAAAAACCCCAAGCCAGGCCTTTTTAGGAACTGTGGTAGTACGTCAATATAGGCAAAGGTATTAAATACACATTAAAATACACACAGACATACCACATCCAAAGGTGAGTCACTTACCGTGGGGAGCAGGCTATAGGGAGCTTCAGGCTAGCAGCTTTTCTTCCTCCTTTCCACTTGGGAGGACAGCAAGGAGGACGTGCATAAGCGCCAAGCACTGTAGGCGTGTATGCACACCAAGTGCTTGGTGCCCATGCACAGTGGGGGAACCAGTGAAAAGGTAAGCCCCAAAGGTGGTTCCCCCCAAAAGCTGCTACTGGTTCTCTGGGACACTGGGAAAAGTTACTACCGGTTCTGGTGAACTGGTGAGAACCTGTTACATCCCATCACTGACCCCAGGTGAGCAACATTGCAGCTTGCTGGATGCTAACAGCTAAAGCGTGAGGAAGGGAGCATTAGGTCATCAAAACAAAGCACTCCCCAACAAAGGTGTAAACATGTCTGGCCAGGTTATCCTACTATGGTAACAGAGTAGACCCGTGATGGTGAACCTTGGCACTCCAGATGTTCTTGGACTTCAATTCCCAGAAGCCCAAACACCCTGTGAATCCACACAAATGGACTTACTGTGATTCGTCCAGCTCATACTGCCCTTGTCACTCCTGGAAGCGGAAGTAAAACATCTGGAGTGCCAAGGTTCACCATCATGTGATTAGACCATATTGCCAGCAACAACACTGATTGTCAGTGGTGGTTAACTAACCTGACCATCCTGAGGACTGATAATCTTGGGCAGTGATATCCTCAGGAAAGGGTGATGGTCCCCAAGTGGATTAAATCGCACTTGAATCCATCTTGATGGAGGCAGCAGCTTCATTAATCCTGGCCTGTGGTTGAGGAGGACTTTGTGTGAAAAAGGGCTCAGACAGGACCAAAAAGCAACTTGTGAAAATGGATCAATGGTACAGGTGTCATGCTGTGATGCAGAAGGCAAATGGAAGGCCACTGCATTATATAGTTCCCAGGACAATCTTCATGGCTGATTGCCATGATGATCGCCAGTGCATTGGATAGAGCTCTCAGTTGTGAACTAAATTGTATCAAAGTAAATATACCGGTAAGAAGCTTTTCCACAAGGAATAGGACTTGCCAAGCATAGATAGGCCCAAAGTATTTAATTGTGAATTTAAAAATAAAAAGCAGAGTTGGGTGAGGAAGGAGAAAAAAGGTTGGAAAAAGGAAATGTGTAGGATCTTGTCATGTAAATTAATAAAAGCTGACTATATGTTTAAACAAATCTGCTTGAAGTTAGTCTCTGTAAGATACATATGCAAATGAAGGTACAAAAAGCCAAACCATATGATACTATTTTGAGCAAATTTGATCTAATTTTTGTAACCAAATAGCTTTTCTTTTGCTTTGCAGTCCTGTCTGTAGAAGTGAAAAAATATCACACAGTCATTGCTTCTTTCTCACATTATTCCCATATAAACCCAAGTAAGAGATACAGTTCTAAATCATGTCTTAATACTTATTTTAAAAAATGGAACCCTTGAAACTGAGAAGGTTTGACTCACAGAAGGCAACTGAGGCCACCCTGTTGAAACTCTGATATGACAGTAATGTGATCCAGTGAGGAGAAGGAGAGGGGCCACGTGGAGTCCAAATGTGTGGTGTTGGCATTCAAAGGTAATCTTTCTTGATTGCTACAACAGTTAGCCCTGCCAGGGTCTCTTGCCCAGGGCAGTCAAGAGATAAGCTGCAACTCAATTTTAGACTTGGTCTGTTGAAGATGGTGTAGGCCTGTCTGTTATTTAATATTGTTTGGATACTGAGGGAACCAGCTCCTTTCACAAAGGGCAGCACAAGGTGCTGCTCTCCAGCCTTCTCATCGTCACCATTGACCCTCAGAGAAAGGCACCCTGAGTAACAGAAGCTTGAGTTTACTGGTATAATTTGATTCCTCCACAACTATTTGCCCCACACAACTAGGTAAAAGCAGATAAACTGTACAGTCTGCTCTGTTTATACAGTAATACGTTCTCTGCCTTTCACTTATCCCAGTCTTCTCACTCCTGTGCAGAATGTGATGATCAGAATTATTCCCATTCTCTTGCTTGGCAAACCCTTTTGAAAACCCTTCTCAGGCTTCCTACTGAAGTTTTGTGTGTGTCCAAAACAAGCTGTTCACCCTAATCTTTAAAACTGGAGCAAGAAACGTGTTGCCCTACAGATGTGGCTGGACTGCAACTCACTGCAGCCGTGGAATTATTTGGTGTTAAACAGTTACAAAATAATACAGATTCCCAAGCAAAGGAATGGCATAATCCAAAGTGTAAGTTAGAAGCCTGTGGTTTATGAATACCCTGTGCTCTAGTCCATTCTGAATGTTGTAGGACAGGTTGTGGGCCGGACCACACCCTCACACAGGTGAGCGGGCCAGAGGGGTGGTTCCCCTGCAGCTTCCCCCACTTCTGGTTGCAGCAGTGGCGATGGTGGGTGCATGCATGGTGTGATCTTGGGTTTTTTTTTTTTTTGTACACTTCCGCCGCTTCCCATGACAGTGGAAGCAACAACGGTGCATTTTTGCTGAGTTTCCAGCTTTTTTCCATGGAGTTTTCATTGTGTTTTCATGGCATCTTCAGTGATTCCAAGCAGTGGCAGCGGCTCTGGGATTTATTTATTTATTTGTTTGTTCAGATTTATATTGCCGCCCACTCACCAAGGCAACTCAGGGCGGCTTACAGTCAAAACAGCAACAGCACAGTAAAAATAATAAAATACAACGTCACAAAACCACCAAAGCAGAACACAGACCAACTCCCCTCTGGCCGTTGTTGTGGGCCCAGAGGATGGGTCGATGTTCTCAGCCGCCTGCCAGGCCATGGAATCTTCTCCCTCAGGCCGTTGTTGTGGGCCCAGAGGAAGGGGCGATGTTCTCAGCTTCCTGCTAGGTCATGGAATCTCCTCCCTCAGGCTACTGTTGTGGGCCTAGAGGAGGGGGCAATGTTCTCAGCTGCCTTCCAGGGATCCTCACTGTGGGCTGGATTAATTGGTGCCACAGGCTGAATTAGTCCCATGGGCCATGGGTTGCGAATCCCTACTGTAGGATATGTTCTGACTGGTTATCAGGACTTTTGCAATGCTCTCTAGCTTCCCGGAAGCCTAAGTCAGTACATTGGTTGATCAGTGCTTTGGGGAATTGACTTAGGCTTCTGGAAAATAAAATCCAAAACACTGGTTTAGAACGAAGTTGAGTGACTTGAGACATGCACTGACGAGGACTTAAGTTTGGCCAACAACAAAGCCAAGAAAGTGGCTTCGTTGTGGCAGTCCAGGGTTTGATTGGAACACACAAAAAAGAATAAGTGGAGTATTCTGTATTTGCTTTACAGGTCTCTGGTTTGTAGTTACACATGTTGTAGATTGCTCCATTGACAGAACAGGATACTACCCAGGCACTACACAGGAGGAGAAATTAACTAGCAATATTCCGTACAAAAATCGCTTTAATGAATGCTCGTAGGTCATACAAGTATTCAGCATACATCATTACTGCCTCAGATGATTGTGTCTCTTCTGCGACATGATAGCAAAGTTCCAGAGTATGAGACACCCTGAAAGAAATGGGGGAGCAGAAATTGGTTGGGTCAAGGAAAACATCTACGATACAGTAGCAGGGAGTTCCACAGATTCAGAGGGAGGAATTGTTTTCTGAAGCTGGAACGAAAGGAGGGAGCCTGTCCAGTGGACACAGTCCCACAATCACTGGATATTAGGAAGACAAACACCCTTTCTGACAGAGACAGTTGCGGCCCAGGGTCCCTGAGGGCAGATCAATCTCCTGGCAAATCTTGAGCACGCTCTTCATTCCTGGGCAACCACATTCCTGTTCGCTGCCTCTGTGAATTAATGGAATTTGGAGGCCCCGGAAGCAAAGAGAATGTGACCATTCCCATGGGTTATGGAAGTGTAAACGTCACAGACATTCTCATGAGTTATGAACATTTAAAGGCAGCAAGGAAGGAGGGGGCAAAGCACTCCTAGGGGGGCATTTTCTCTTCTAGTTGTAAAAGGGAAGGAATGAAGGCTATAAAACATGGAATGCCAAAGGAGAAGATGAGTAGGCCAGCTTCAGTATCCAAGTCCCTTCTACAGGGCATTTAGAGGCTGTGCATAAAACTCTGGATTCTGCTGTAAAAAGGATGCGGCAAGGAAGAAGCATGATGCCTTCTGTTCAGATATTTCTTGACATTGCAGCAGGGATTCAATTGCCAAGGGGAACTCGTTTGCTCCAACATCTTGGGGGCAAACAGGTCAGGCACTCCAGTTTACTCCTCTCCACATGGATTCAGGAATACGTGCCTACAATTTTAATTGCCGGCTGCCAAGAAAATATACATATCAAGCCTTGTAGCACAATCCAGTATTAGCAGATTGTACTAGGTAAAGGTAAAGGTTATGGGTCCAGTGCTCATCTCCGTTTACAGTCATAGAGCCAGCACTGTCTGTGCCTTCAAACATGTCCATGGTCATGTGGTAGGAATGAGTAGACACTGGAATACACTGAATGCTGCTACCTTTCCTACCAAAGTGATAACTATTTATCTACTTGCACTTTCTTGCTTTCAAACTTCTAGGTTGGCAGGAGCTCGGCCAGAGACAGGAGCTCACTCTGTCATGCAGTACCCGGGTCATGACCTGCTGACTTGCCACCTTTCCAGTCATCAATTTCAGCATCTTAACCACTAAGCCACGGCAGTCCACATTGTACTACTTTGTATTTAATATTATTAAAGGTTCTATCTTACAGTATTTTTATAGTGTGATTGCCAAGTTGTTTTAATTTATTGCATCCTGGCTTGAGTCCCCTGTGGGGAGAAAGGTGGCCTATTATATAAATAAATAGCCCAGTGACCTCCATATATTTCTTGTGTTTTTCACTACAGCGTCGTCCTGGGAAAATGGATGCAGAGATTTGCAACCTTCCTCTTCCAGCCTAAAGAGACAAAAATGCTTAAGGATTCACCTTCACTGTCTTTTACCCAGCATTACCATCAAAGTATATTTTGTCCTTCTGCTAAACAAGTAATTTTACAAGGAAGGCTACTTTGAGGACTGCATGAGAAATGGCTGATCACACATGCCTTGGTCACCTCCTGACTCGATTATTGTAATGTGCTCTACATGGGGCTGCCCTTGGCATCCATTCGGAAGCTTCAGTTGGTCCAGAATGCAGCTGCTCAAGTTGTGATGGGGTGCGGACGTTATGCTCATGCCTCACCACTTCTCTGGGAGCTGCATTGGCTCCCAGTGTGCCTCCAGGTGCAATTTAAGGTGCTGGTTATTACCTTTAAAGCCCTACATGGTAGCGGGCCAGGATACTTAAGAGACCGCGTCACCCTGAGAACATTTGTCCGTCCCACTAGAGCAGACCAGAGAGGCTCTCTGGTCATACCTTCAGCTAGAGAGGTTCATCTCTCAGGCACTAGGAGGAGGGCCTTTTCTGTGACCGCTCTGGCCCTATGGCACCTCCTGCATACAGAGTTACGTCTCCAGACAGAGTTGCTGCCCTTTAGGAAAGGACTGAAGACCTGGCTGGCGGGGCATGTGTGGGGAGTGGGCCAGATGGCCAACTTGGTTGCCTGGCTCTTTTAAATATTCCACCTCTCTCCTCAGTGTTTTTAACTTGAATTTTAATTTTTATGTACCAGTAAAACACCGGATAACGATTGGATCGGATAACACTAAAATTGCATAACGTTAAGTAATCTGGGGAGGAGAATTGGATCGAATAACGTTAAGGTCCTATGGGATGGATCGGATAACAACCGCTAAAGCCTGTGTGGTTACAATGTATCTCTATGGAGCTTTAATGTTATCCGATCCATCCCATAGGATTTTAACATGCATCGGATAACACTAAAAATCGGATAACACCAAGACTCATGGAACCAAGTTTTAGCGTTATCCGGTGTTTTACTGTATGTGTTTTAATTGTTTTTAGTTGTAAAGCCGCCCTGAGTCTTCGGAGGAGAGCGGGGTACAAATGAGATAAATTTTAAAAAAAAAACCTGCCCCGCCACAAACAAACGTCCCACATGTCCCACTGCCACAGCCACCATGCCATCTGTAAAGCCCCACTTGGCTGTGGGATGGCAATTTAGAGGCTCAGTGGGTATGTTTCAGAGAAGGGTGGGGAGGGCTTAGCTTGGGGGACAGAAAGGAGGAGGTGCATGGAAACAGACTTCCAAACATTTGGGACCTGGATGAATGAATGGAATCCTGAGCCCTTGAGAGACAAAGGGGCTGTGACAGTTCCCAGGCGTTGTGAGAATCTGGCCCCAGTCCCGCTCTCCTAATGCTCGCACACCTCCTGGAATGAGCAGAAAGCCTACACGCCAGAGCCCAGTCAACCTGGCTAGCCACTGCCTGTCACCCTGGTGAAGGCAGCGCAGAAGGGTTTACTTGGCAGTGGCAACAATGGGCCTTAGCAAACTGCAAAAGCAGCAGAGTTCAGAATGGCTTATTATACCCGCTCCTTAATGATTTTGGGGCTTGAATAATTAAACTCCCTTGCTGCCCTCTGGAATGTTGGCAGAGATCTCAACCGCTCTCTGAAAGTCACAGCAGTCTTTCCCCCATTTCTCCAGGGCCAGCACAGAAAGGGATCCTGGTTTCAATAATGATGATGAGGAGGCGGCAGGGATCTTAGTGCCATAATCCAGGATGCTAACCATGTTGTCCTCCAGGGGGTATCAATAGAAAGCATGAAGCATTTTGCTTTTGGGTAACTGCAGTGGCTCAAGTGGATAAGATACTGAACTCACTGACTGGAAGGTCGGAGTTCAATACCCGAGTACTACACAATGGAGTGAGCTCCCATCTCTGTCCCAGCTCCTGCCATCCTAGCAGTTTGAAAGGAAGAAATTGCAAGTAGATGAATAGGGAAGGTAAACAGTGTTCCGTGCACTCCAGTGTTGAGGCATGACTGCCACATGTCCATGGAAACGTCTACAGACGCAGACAGTGCTGGCTCTTTGACTATAAACAGAGATGAGCTCTGAACCCTAGAGTCAGACACGCATGGCTTTTGAGCAAGGACATTTACGTTTATCTTTACCTAACAACGCTCTGTACTCTGTGAGGCTTACGCATTGAACAAGGGCTGCCCTATGTAATCTCTGTTTTCATGCTGACAGTATTGACAGGGAGGGTGAAACAGTTCCCAGGATCCTTTGTACGCAAGTTCCTCTCTGTATTTATCCCATGCCACGCTCCTGTTCTCCCAGGTAGCAAAGTCTCGTGCTGCCCTTTCGCCCCCTGGTCCCAGCTAGATTTTGCAGCCGGGAGAAGTGAAGTCACGTAGCTTGTCAGGGTTTGACGAGGGGATCACATGCTTAGTGAGAGGAAGGTGTGGGGGCACTCAGCAGCCAAACCATGCATGATCAGCTGAAAGGAGGGATGTAAAAAAGAGAATGGCAGTGACATCAGTGAAAGGGCAAGCATGTTAACAAGAGGAATGAGTGAAGGAAGGAAGGCCTTTGTAGACGTTGAAGAAGCTGGTCCTGAAAAATAAAATAAAAATAAAGCAAGGTTTGGCCCAGCCCAGCAGTTTAAGATCCATCTCCGTCCCACTTGCTACAGCTGGACTTGGCCAGAGCAGAAGTTGCATTCGCTAGGCTTATATTCAGCCCTGATTTCTTAGAAAGCAGGACCCTGTTTCTGTGCACTTCTCATCTGCTGTTTGTGCAGATATATGAAACAATGCCCCAAACTAAATATTATAACAATTGTGTTTTGTTTTGTTGTTGTTCAATCGCATAGTCGATTCTGACCCTTTGCAACCCCATGGACCGCCACACGCCAGGCACCTCTGTCTTCCAACACCCTCCTCAACTTGTCCAGCTCTTTGCCCATTGCATCTACAATACCATCTAGCCATCTCATTTTTGGCTGTCCCCTTCTTCTTTTGCCCTCCACCCTTCCCAGCATCAAGGCTTTCTCAAGTGAATCTTCTCTTGGCCAGCACAAGGTTGCTGTTGCGTGGGGTACACCCAATTTGTGGTTCAAAAGGCTCTTTCTGTGTAGCCCTTCCTGTTGGGTAAGATTATTAGGAAACCTTTCCCAGTCTGTGTCATTCAGATATCTCCCTTATGCTGGTTTCTGTAATAGCATAATATGCTGTCTCACAATGACTCCTCATGGGGCCACGCTTGGGAGTGGGAAGGAAACCTTAGCCAGCTAATCTCCATAAACATCTTCTCCAGGAGAAAAGCAAACATGAAGGAGAGTGTGCACAAAGGGAGAGATCTGGAAGCTAAATCCACCCTCAGCCTTGCTTGTAAAGCAAACACAAGAGAACTAAATGGTAGACAGACAGACCGTCAAACCTGTTTGACATGTTCACACACAGCAAGCAGCAGGTCTGGACTGCTTTATTTGGCAAAGTTCTCTGCGTTTTTTTAGCCCTTCCTCTGTAAAGGAGCCTAGAAGCTGTGGCAGTGAGTAGACCACTGAACTTCATATCTGACCTTTCCTCATCAGTGCCTATATAAAATGAAGGTTAAAATGATTAACAATTGCCATCCTGATTCATGAGCACAAAAATCCCAAGCAGGAACTAAAAACTGAAAAGAAATGGCCTTTTATTGGGACTAAAACCATGTGATTCATGAGGCCTTGGGCAAGTTTTTGAGTTTCACAGAACTCTTCGTCAGTCATGATGATATAATTTCTTTGAAAAGTTTTTTAAAAGGTGAAATATATTTTTGAAAGTGGAGCATTTGCTGTGTAGATCTGTAAATGGGGGATAGAGGAAGTCATCTTCAGGCCAATCAAATTACAGTGGGTACCTCTGGTTACGAACGTCTCAGGTTACAAAATGTTCGGGTTATGAATGAAATTCTGTTGAAAATAATGCCTCATGTTATGAATTTTCATGGTAATGCCTCCGGTTACAATTTTATTTCAAGGTTTATACTGCCACATGTTGGTCTGTGGGTACCGCATTTCAGGTTACGAATTTTTCACAATACAAAATGTCCCAGAATTTTGAGCATTAAATTCTTAACCCAAGGTACCACTGAATGTGGATTTATTGGAATCGCTAAACCTGCCTGAGCTTTGAGAGTCTGCCAATCCCACACCCACAAAGACATGTTTGGAGGGGAAATGTGAGAGGGCTTTTTTTGTTCAGCTTTTGTCAACTGGCGAGAGGTTTTACAAGATACTTTCTATGCTTTTAAAAACATGTATAGTATGTGCTTTTAAAATATTTTTTTTTACAGAATTGCACTTTAATACTTTTAACATTGTGCTGTAATATTATCACGTTCTGCAGAAGATTTAAGTATCTGTTTTTAATAATGTTGTAAGCTAACATGAGTCCCGGTTTTGGAAGAAAAACAGAATATTATCAGGTCAAATGAATATAAATAAGCCAGCTAATATTAGGACTTTATGTGAGGTATCTCAGATTACAAAGTTAAAAACCTGAAGTCACAGTTTACAAATATGAAATCAGCACTGCAAGAAGTGTAAGGCATTACTGCTATTCTCACTTCATATGTGCAGTGGATACAGAAAATATTCAGAGGGTGTTCAATGACTGTCGGGACATTATTCAACGGATGCACCTTTGCCAGGATGGGTTATGATGGAGAGCACTTTGTCTCAGTTTTGGACTCTTTATCCTTTTTCTTATTGTGATTTCACAATCTGTTCAACAGACAAGTCACAACCAAGTTATAACCCACCTGTGTATATCTGAAGCCATCATGCGACAGAAACCAGCCAAGTTAAACATTTTATTGTCTTGTTAATTCTAATCATACAGAATTAACCATCTACAGTACTGAATTTTAGCGAAATCAGGAATAGACAGCTTAGCTCTGGCTAAATCATGGTCTTGGTTATTACACTATTGAACTGGGAGTTCAAATCCCTACTGTGTCTTCATGCAGAGGAACCAGGCAAGATCATCTGTCTTGTGTGACTGGTGGGGTTGCATCAGAACCAAAAGTGATTGGTAAACCACATCTGAGTAATCTATACCTAAGAAATTCCTGGGAGGGACATAATTGACCTGATTTCATATTATTCTATTCATTTAACATAGGGGTTCCCAACCTATGCCCTGTGGGCTGGCCCAGGCCTGGAAGAACATTCCAACCAGCCTGTCACCATCCCCCCAGGACCCAGAAGTAGAAGCAGGCGCACATGCAAAATCACACACATGGCTGACATAAATGCGGAAGTGGGCACATTTACATCAGCCATAAATATGCCTGCTTCTGGGGGCAGGTCTGGCCCACTCAGCTGGTCAGGCCCATGGCACAAAAAGGTTGGCCACCCCTGATTTAATAAATTAATCTCTTAATAAATGTCTGGATGCAGTATTTAGAAGATGTTTGCCTATACTAGCTATTAAGTAACCTTGCAAGGACTGGTAAGGTAAAGCAAATAAACCAGGAGAGTACATCAACAGTTGCACTTCTAAAGGATGCTAGGGGTGGGCAGGAATATTTTAGAGTCCCAATGAAGGGAAATAAATTGGCACAGAGATTTGGAATAACAGCTAACGACCCACGACACTAGACCTACAACCAAACACTAGTTTGGTAAGAACTGTGCATCCAGCTCTTGCAGGGTGGACAATAACTTTTTATTCCTCTTACTGGCTCATGAAGGTTTGAAGAACATATTGGAAAATTTAAGAGGGATCTCGTCAAACCTCAGCATTTTTATATTGTGTTGGGTGCCGTCAAGTCAGAACTGACTTATACTGACTGTAACAGAGATTTCAAGAGAAGTGAAATATTTAAGGAGTGGTTTTACTAGTTCCACTCCCCACCCTGTCAGTTCTTCTGGCCGCTTGGTGATTTGAATCCAGCCCTCCTAAAATCTAAGACATCACTGTATCAATTACAGCATAGTGGATATCTTGAGTCCAGTAGGTGACATGCTTAACACTATAGTCATACCTCGCATAACAAATTTAATTCGTTCTGCGAGGGTGTTCGCTATGCGAAAAATTCACTATGCAAATCTGACTCACATAACGAATTTTTCGCTATGCCAGTCGGACTTTCCCTATGAAAAAATTCGCATGAGTGTTTTTATGGGTAAAACTCGCATAACGAAAAAATTCATTATGCGAGTTTTCCCCATAGAAACGCTCGTTATGCGAGTTTTTCCATAGGAAAAAGTCTGACTCGCATAGCGAAAAATTCGTTATGTGAGTCAGACCACTTAGCAAAAAACTTGCTCGTTATGCGAGTTTTTTGCTAAGCGAAATGCTCGTTATGCGAGGTTTGACTGTATTTGGTTCAAGCCAGTGGAATACTGGCATGTTTAACATAGGCTGGGTCATGTCATGTTCCTAAACCAGGGGTGCCCAAACTACGGCCTGGGGGCCAGATCCGGGCCCCTACGTCAATTCATCCAGCCCATGAAGCCATCGTTGCTCCTGTACGGGCATATTTTACTTCTGCATCCAGGAGTGATGAGGGCTTCGTGGGCCGGATAAATTGGCATTGGGGGCCAGATTTGGCCCCCAGGACATAGTGACCAGCCCCCTGAACCACATGACTGGCCTGCAGCCCAAAAAAATTGGCCACCCCTGTCCTAAACAAACATTTTGCAACAAGATGATTTCTAATTTTAGCCAAATTGGCAACAATACATTCAGCAAACAGGTGTTGGCTGACCATCGGTTGCCATGTTTGCTTGAAGTTTGATAACCTTGTGCTGATCCTCTGCATATTTTTTTTGAGAGTTCTGTACAATTGGCAATTTTTTAGGCAATAGTGTGCGCAGTCATGTTTCATGTGCTTTTTTTAAAAAAAGGCAATGTTTAGGGAACATCAGGAGTACTTCAGTGCAGAAATATGAGCTACAGGGACATCAGAAAAGTCCTGCTTGATGCAACTAAAGGTCAACCTAGTGTAACGTCCTCTTTGCAAGGGGGTGCAAACAGATGTGGTCTGTGACCACAACCCTCAGGTGATGATAAATGTGTAACCCAAACCAGCAACTATGTGCAAAAGGGAAATGTTACAAAAGTACACAGAATATTTAGCAAAGCATTAAACTGCTCTCATGTAACAATCCTAAATACACTTGCTTTTGGGACAGTTCAGCGAGTTGAGTACTTGCTTGCAAAATCAGAAGGGATGGGGTGCTGGATTCCCCACTGTGCCTCCTGGGAGAAGTGTCAGCCCTCATAGCTCACCTCACTTGAAAGAGCTCTGATGGTGTAGTGGATAAACTGCTGTACTGCAACCAAAAGGTTGTGAATTCGATCCTGACCAGGGATCAAGGTTGATTCAGCCTTCCATCATTCGGAGGTTGGTAAAATGAGTACCCAGGATGTTGGGAGCAACATGCTAATTAACTTGTGAACTGCCCAGAGAATGCACTAAGTGCCATAAAGAGCTATATAAAAGTGATTGCTTTGTTTTTGCTTCATGTCTTTTACACCAACTTTTGGTGAAGGCCTGTAAATAAACATCTTTGCTGGATTTTGTTGTTTCAGGGAGGGTTAGGTTAATGCTTTAAAAGTACAGTCAAAGAGCAGAATTTTCTCTGAATGTTCGCTTTGCTTAACAAATAAAACCGACCAAAAACTCGCTTAACAAATAAATCGGGGTTTGCAAACCTCCCCCCCCCCCCATTGGTCACTTACAAATGGTCTTTCACTTAAAGGCCAAACTCACTTAAAGAGCAATCCTGTGGAACACATTATGCTCTTTAAGTGAGGTACAGCTGTACACACATAAGCTATTTCTCCTATTGGCTCCCAGGTCAATGGGCAACCATCATTTTCATAACTCTGAGGTAGTCCCAATTAGTATTTCTTCCAGGTATTCCACCCTTTACTTTACTGAATTTGGAACCTTTAAAAAGAGATTTCCCAGTGCCCCTTTGCTATAGCATGACAGTGTCAAATAACTGCAGTGCTTCCTCATTGTCCTCCATTCATGAAAGACTATTAGTAGATGATGGCTGAAATCAGCACGACAGGGTGCATCTATGCTCTGAGGGTAACAGAACAGTGGACCCATCCAGCCAGTTGACTTCATTTTTCAGAGCCTACTTTGATGTTTCTTCGCAGCATGGTACTGTGCCTCATCCTGTGGTTCGGGACTGCTGTTCAATGAGAGCTCTCCTATCTAATGGTGGTTAGAAATAGCTGAAGAATCACAAAACAGTATTTTGTAACATTGCTGCGGCATCACTGTTGGCCTATCTGTCCTAAAGAACGGTGGTGCTTTAGCAGGCTTAGGCTGTAAGAAAACAAACTTCAGTTCTTCTTTGCTCAGTGACAAAATCTTATCGGAAGTATATCAATTTCGTTTGGAACTACAGATCTCGTGCTCTTCTGTGAGCCAACTGGCATTATATCCATCTGAGAGGCCTGTACAAGAGATTCAGAACTTTAACATTCATCAGTTTTATTGCCAATATTTACTGAAGATTTTACTTTCTAGAGGGAATACAAAATGGTTATTGAACAAAGGAACTTTTCAGCAGCACTGATGGCTAAACGAACTCTTGGGAGTTTTACTCTGCATTCCCTCTGCCAAAGAGTTAAAACTAAGTACAATGGTACCTCATATAACAAAAATCTGTTCTGCAAGGCTTTTTTTCACGACACAATGTTTTCATTATACAAAGCGTGCTTTGTATAATGAAATTTCCTAAGGGATGCTTCGTACAACAAAAATCTCCGTAGGGATGCATTGAAAACCACCTGGGAGACACGTTGCTTCGCATAAAGAAATTTTCGCTATACGAGGCAACATTTTCCTTTGAATTCCTTTTGTTATATGAGATTTTTGTTATAAGAGCCCTCCGTTATACGGGGTTTTACTGTAGTTAAAAAACCCCAACTACTTTACATTCTTGGAAGATAATTCTTGAGGAAACAAATTTGAAACTTCTATAAGGGGATGCACATTTAAGATACAATGCAGACATGCTTGATTACACTTGCCTCAGCTCTCAATAAATCATATCCAGCGGCATGAACTGACAGTAATAGTATCAGCATGTACAAGGTTAGGCTGTTCTGTTCCATAGTTTGCTAATTCTGGTAGCGTTCCATTAGGTTCCTGTTTCAGATCAAGCACCGAAATTTGCACCAACAGAGCTAAATCAAGGTTAGCCAGAATGCCTGTAATTCCTATTTAAATTTTATTAAGCCTTCTAGCTAGCTGTATCTCCACATTTGCATATCAACTATCCAATACTAGTTGTGGGCACATAGAAACAAGTGGTGGTGGGAATTTTGCAGATAAATTGAATGTGACTATTTGTTTCATTGCACTGTAGAATTAAAGCAATGACATACCTTTAGGCTAAGCCTTAGGAAAAACCCAACAACAATGTGATTTTAATCAAAGAAACAAAAGCTGGTTTCTTGACAGTTGCTAAAGGAATGCACAACAGATTTAACAAAAAGTTATTGCAAAGGTTAAAAGAAAGATTAGGAATCAGGAATTGCCCAATTCAAATTTATAATTGGAATGCGCAAGAGGCCTGGAAAGCTAGTATTGTACCTTCACCTGTCATATATACATATGCCTAAAAAGGTCAGTAAAATGTTTTGGTCATTAAGAATCAAATACTACAAAATACTATAATTTACTACAAGAGACTAATGTAGTCAAATCTTACTTCAGAAAGACTAAATTCATGTTGGCAAAAGTAAATAGAGAAAGAAAAAATAAAGTAAAACGATGTAGTACTTTTAAGACTATTGTCTTAAAAAAGTGCACAGGCACTATAAAAAAGTACAGTAAATTCATGTTACTACTCATTTTTTCTTCTAGAGTGTTAGAATATGAATTGGAGAACAGTTGCATAAAATCAGCTTTCTACTTGGATCAAGATTCTGTGCCATATATAAAATCCTAAATCAAGCGCAATAAGTA
Source organism: Furcifer pardalis (assembly GCA_030440675.1). Taxonomy (NCBI): domain Eukaryota; kingdom Metazoa; phylum Chordata; class Lepidosauria; order Squamata; family Chamaeleonidae; genus Furcifer; species Furcifer pardalis. The sequence continues at coordinate 12,409,414 of CP126896.1, read as the reverse complement.
TTGAACTTGGGAACCAAGATTTGCATCTTCATCCTTACACAGAACTTACTGGGTGACTTCATTTAATAAGTTACTCTCTCACATTCCCTGTACAGATAAAACAGGATGAGAGAGAAAAAACTGAGTAGAGTGTCTTGAAAAAAGGGTAGAATCAAAATGTGGCAAAAAAAATCGCCCCAAGGACAAAAACATCTGCTCATGAAGCACCTACAAAAGCTATGCATTAATATATTACAACGTTACATACATTATGTAATATCTTATGTATTAATTGAAACTGCAGTTATATTTAAGGTAAATCTTAAATTCTGCATGACTTACAACTTCAAAACATGGGTTTATATACTTTTTCAGCTGATTCAAATACAAACACACACACATATATAATGACAAATTCTTTCTTGGTCATAGAAATGAATTAATAACATTTTCACATCTAAGTCTAAGCTAATTTCTTATATTACTATGCAAAAATACTTCTCCCCACACATCTGTAACAGAGGTAGAGTGGTTTTTGCATAAGTCACACCACACAGAGTGATACAGAATAGAAGAAAAATAAACAGAAACACAATCTAGTCAAAGGCAACCATATTTAGGTTCCAATGATTTCAATAGAAAAGCACTAACAGCATAGTTAACTCACAGCAGCTGAAAATTAATGAGATTAAAAAGTGGGCAGCGCCATAAAACATTATTAACATGAAAAGGGCAAATGCTTGTATCACTACATGAATTTTATATTAATTAGGCTACAAATAAACCTGCACTGTGCATGACTTAGGGGAAACAAAGCTTTTAAAATAAAAGCAAGTGAAGTCAATACTGTCCTGCAAGTCTAGCAGAAATGTGAAAAGCAAAACTGCGTTGTGCCATGCTGTTCAAGTCTTGTAAGAACTAATTTCTTAGGAAACGTGAGAAGAACAGTGTTAAATTTGCAGATCGCATTTTATACTTTTATTTTTTAAAAAAATTCAGACAACTACCTGAATAATTTATATCAAGGAAAATACAATAAACTGAGAAAGACACAAAGTTAACAGTGGTGATGCTGGGACAAATTTCCAACTTGGAAGCAATCACCAGTCTACTGAAATGGCCTAGCTAAATTCCTGATTTCCTCTGAATGTAGTCCTCAATAGAGGGGGGTGGGGAAACCAGTTTCTCAACTTTATCGAAACCTGGGCATTTGTGGTACAGGAGCTCCCTCTATTGGCAGAGAGTTAGAGACTGAGAGTAGCACCCCACCATGCAGTTTTTCATTCACCCGCAGCTCACATCCATCTTGAAGCATCCGAATAGCTATCCTTGCAATATTCTTAGAATCATCAAGCCCACTGTGAGGTCGACCATCATAGTCCATTCCAAGCTTTTCAAGCATGGTGGATAGTTTAGTCTGGTTCCTGGGTACCTGAAGAAAGCACACAATGTTCAAGTTGAAACAGGTAGGAGAGAGCGCCAATATTCACTACTGATCTAAATGCATTACTCAAGTGTCTTGTCTTAAAAGTCTGAGTTTCTTTTATGCAATAGCAAGAAGTGATTGGTTTCTCAACTGGGCTGAACAGAACACCAAGTGAAGATGTGTAGACTATGTTCCAGTTTTTAATAACACATAGAGCAATATATTTCCCCTCTTTCAATTTGAGCACTGAACCCTAGAGTCAGATACAACTGGCTTTCGAGCAAGGGAAACCTTTACCTTTACCATTTGCAAGTTAAATAATCTTTAAGATGATTTATAAATGCCTCATCATTTTTCCTCCTACAGCTACAGATTTCTCTGTGTTTGTAAGATTGAGCCACAAATAAATGAGGTTTCTGTTGCGCATAGAGGCATTGAGACCATGACAGTAAAGAGTCTGGGGTACACAGAAAGAGCCTCCTCAAAGATTGTGGTATTTTGGAACGACAATTGGCCACCTTGTATTGGCTAATCTTTCTCACACTAGGTCAGGTGAAAGGAACTACATGATTCACCCAAAGGTGGCTTCTTTCTGGTAGTTTCCACATCTGGCCTAGACACAGAAGTAGTAAAGAGTCTGCCTACTATAACCTCAATAATCTGATGATCTGAAATTAATTAAGAAGTAAAGCAGCAAGTGTAGGATGCTGCTCTCTTCTCTGCTGTTGCACACTAGACACATAATGCCAGGCTGCTGGACTCAACTGTCACTTTTATAGTAAAAATAATTGGAGCAGGAGAAGAAATGCTGTCCATTCTTTCAAAACCAGCATATCTTGTATTGTAAACCACAATTTTAAGTAATCTGACCAATAACTATAATTGCAGTGAAGAATTCAAGGAATATTTCTAAATAAAGTTCAGGGGGAAAACAGAGGCCTGTTTATTTCTTCCTCCCTCTCATGTTAGATACAAGTCAAATTATTTTATCTATTATAACTTTCGCAGTAAAGACACTTCAATAAAAATAAAGGTCACAGGTTTTAAATTTGGAAAGAAAGCTATATAAAAAGATTTAAATTAGAATTACCATATCATTATACAGTAAAACACCAGATAACAATTGGATTGGATAACACTAAAATTGCATAACGTTAAGTAATCTGGGGAGGAGAATTGGATTGAATAACGTTAAGGTCCTATGGGATGGATCGGATAACAACCGCTAAAGCCTATGCGGTTACAATGTATCTCTATAGAGCTTTAATGTTATCCGATCCATCCCATAGGATTTTAACATGGATCAGATAACACTAAAAATCGGATAACACCAAGACTTGTGGAACCAAGTTTTAGCGTTATCCGGTGTTTTACTGTATAGGGCACTGCATAATTTATGAGTAAGAATTGACAAAGATATATATTTTTGGCGCATATAGATATAAACTTGCTCAAGGCTGGATAAAATTTTCCCCATTTATGGATCAAATCTTTCAAGAAACACTAAAACACAGACCTTGTAGAAGTTCCCATAGGATTTCCGAATATTGATCCACTTCTTAGCAAAAGAAGGGTATTTCAGACGACTAACATGGCATTGGGTATTTAAAAATTTACTCATATCCCAGGACCTTTAGAAAGGAAAAAAAATACACAGAGTACTTAAAACTGTTTTCTTACCAACACATAGAAATCAACATTAGTACATAGCCCTCTCCCCAATATGTTTCTAACTAGAGCCACTATGGTCATCTGACCAAAAATGGTCTCTATTGTGGAATAATCTGTGCAGGCACCCTTGACGTCATTGTCTTAGACTAGTCCTTATTTCATTATTTAAACAGGAGGGAACCAGAGGTATGGCCTTCGTTGTGGATGTTTTATCACAGTAGGAAATCCTTCTGTGCAACAGGATTTTAGCTGACACAAGAAAAGAAAATGAAAGATGTAATATTATGTGAAAAAAGCTGAAGAACAGATAATTAAAAACACCAACTTACGTAGCTTAATTTTTAATAATACATATGCCTAAAAAAAGATAACTGCATTTGCATTTATAAAATAAATTGTTAGTCAAGCAAAGACATGAACAATTTTTTGCATCACATACCCATCAGTTAATATGCAGTAGCTGTATTTGCTTCCCAGTCCTTTTTGCTTCATCCAATCTACAGCACTCTGCAGAACCTTTGGAAATTCATCTGCTTTGTCTACAAGATCCTGGAAATATGTAAGATCAGTAGTTAATGAAAATATACGGTAAACATTATATAATACTAGGAACCAAGTTTTTTAAAAGCAAGACTGTGACACAATTGTTAAAATGCAAGATTAACACAAATAGGAACTCTGAATATGACATACTGTTGCTAGGACATTTTTACATTTCCAGTCTCCTGGATAGTCCTATTAGTTTATTGAAACAAAAGCCAAAAAGTAGTTACCTTAAAGATTAAGAAGTTTTATTTAAGATTTACTTTCTTGGACTGCAACTCACCTCTTGAAATGCCATCTGAATTTGTTACAAATAAATCTTGTTAGTCTTTATGATGCCATGAGACTCACTATCATATTCCCCAAATAAAAACATCTTAAAGCAATATGTCTTACTTATATGTGTCTTATTACTTGTAATTGGCAGTAACTACTTTCAACAATTTCCTGCATACTAAAAAAGAAACATCTATATTCTCTACCTAGTTTCTCTTAGGGTAGAAGAATCTATTGCCATCACCAAGGGCCCAGACACACAACACATGAGGGACAATCAGTTTTCCTTATTTCTGATCCTGTCTTATCCCTTTTGTTCTCATTATCGCCTCTTCCTTCCTTCATCCTACTCTTATTTGTCCTAACCTTACTTTCTACGTGTGGATGAAAAAGGGAAAGCTGTAGAATACAACAAGTGGCATTGTGGACCACATCCAGCCCACTGTCTAGTGGTTTGCTGCCCATTTTAAGGATTACAGAAATTATAATTTGATACTGAGCAGCATAAAAATGAAAAGCAAAGACACCTAGCATCACCCAAACCATGGGTCACCAATATGGTTGTTTGTTATATCTTTCACTAAACAGCAGAAGTTGGGGGGACTTTGCAGGGTGTTCTGTTTTTAATGTGTGAGTTTGTGCTGTTAGCCGCCCAGAGTAGGAAAATATCCTAGATGGGCGGGCTCTAAATAAAAACAAACAAATAAATAAGGGGGAGGAATTTCATTGGTCTGCCTGGAACACATCGCTCCTAACCTGAGACCACCATCTGTAACCACTGTAATCACTGTTAAGTCCCTGTGTTTCTACTGCAGAAATGCAGTAGAAACTCAGCAGAAATGCACTGGAAACAGCCCGTGGAGAGCAATTCTGCTGAGGTGTCTCTTTGTCTACAGAAAGTCATTTGCTATAAAACTGTCAATATAAAAAGCTTAAGTATCTCAAAATTTCTAAAAAGTACAGAATCCCTTATTTCTATTTCAAATCAAATCTTTATTATGGTCCAAGACCAGCATAGAAAAGCAAAGGGAACAGAAGTTAAAATGGGGATACTAAAATATATCAAGACATATTTCTATTTAAATACACAGCATAATCTTTGTTTGACAGACTTAAGAATCTGAGTTTCTTGACTACAACATAACTTAAAAAGCGAGTAGCATCTCTACCAAACACTATGTGGCTACTATTTGTGGAACAGCTGTTGAAGAAACCAAAACATTAGTGATAGTACATTCCATCGCAACACACTATTATCATATAAAGCAGTGGTAGACAAAGTATAGTATTTCAGTTTTTGCTGACCTTCAGAATCCAGTGTTTATCACCACTGAGTAGTTCACTAAAGCTGGTGGAAACTGCAAGTCAAAATCTAGAGGGTAACAATGTGTCCATCATTGATTTGGTGACTTTGCTATATTTGCTTGCCTAGGAATAATTACTTATTTGCTTATAAACTGATCGCTTCCTTTTTCAAGTGCCAAATCCATTCCGAATGTTGGCTATCATCATGGTGATAGTCTTCCTGTTCTTAACTTCTTGGAACTTCTTCCAAGGACAATCCATATCAGTCTCTTAGGTTCTTTAGCCATGAAGTCCATCTAAATCCAGTTCCTCTCTTTCCAAGGATCTTCCCTTGCATAACGAGTTGGGTATTCTATACTTCATGTTGTTCCTCATGATATGGCCAAGATAGTGGAGCTTTTTTTTGTTTAATGGCCTTAAACTGTTCTTGTTCTTTATCCATCCAGTGCAGCAATTCTACATTAGTCATATGGTCAACCTTAGCAGCCATCTATAAATCCACGTTTCAAAAGCTTTGATTCTCTTTTCAGATGCTTTAGTCAATGTCCAGACTTCGACTCCATATAGCAATACTGAGAATACGTAACATCTATCTTTGTAGCGAGAGTTAGAGCTCTACTGCATAACAAATGTCACATTTTTATGAAGGTAGATCTTGCTTTTCCTATTCATATTTTAATCTCTACCTCAGGACCCCACTTTTCATTTAACACACTCCCCCCAAATAGACAATTTTATCCACACTTTCAATCTCTTGTGCTCCTCCCATTAACTTTCTACTCAGAAGCAGTTGCACCATTCCTCTCTTTTCAGACCACTCTGGGACCGTACAACCTACTCAAAGCCAAGAAAGCTGATTCTTCTTCCAGGAGGAATGGTTGGGAACTGATCTCCCAACCCTTGACTCTATAGCCAAATACTCAACTTCTTGAGCTAGAATATATTTTAATTATATAGGTTAGTGGTTAGATATGTTATATTTGCCATTTCCCCACCTAAACTGAAAGTGCAGTTGAAAATGTGTGCAACATTGTCCAGTAACTTCAAACTGCATTGGAAGATTCATAGTAGGAGATACTTTTAAAGTGGAAAATTTGTTTGATCTTTCTTGGAAAGAAATTAAAATGGCATTCAAAGAGTGTTTGGTACCTGCAGGATACAGCTGAAAAATACTGAAAGAAAAATTTACTGTATGCTCAAAATATTATTAACTTTGAAGAAGAGGGAGCCAAGAGATTCAAGTCCTAAGTCAGTGATGGTGAACCTTGCCAGTTGGCACTTCAGGCATTCTGGAACTTCAATTCCCAGAAGCCCTGATCAACAGGAGTGCTGACTTGGGCTTCTGGTAATTGAAGTCCAAGAGCACCAGGAGTGTCGAGGTTTGCCATCACTGTCCTAAGGCCACACACAGGATATTTTGAACTGAGCATTTCAGCTCATATGTAGGCAAAGCTCAAATGCTATTTACAATTTAAAACCATCTTTTTTTATTTTGTTTATATCCATGACTGTAGTCAGACACAGAACTTTACCTGAGAGATTCCTGTCAGATTAATGCAGAAATCAGTGAGCTGAGGATTTATTTCTGGTTTCACATATTGTTGAAATGTATCCTCCTATAAGATTAAATTGAAACTTAGATCAATTGGCAACAATACAGAAGAACAGAAAAACTATTTGGTTCACATCATTTTTGTTAAGAAAAAAATGCTAATCAAGATTACTAGGATATGACCAGACAAAATAAAGATTAATTATATCTGACTTTTGTAACCAACAGTGATGTTCCACACCATCATGTATCTTTTAGAAAAACAGAATCCTGTCACCTTGCTGCTCTGGTCAGGGACATTCTCACAACTTCCATTTTAGTTTCTCTGCTAGTTCAAAAGTAGCACTGAAACTTTTAACATGTATTAGCCAGTAATGGGTTATAAACATGCTATTATAACCATATTAATACAAGCACACCTGTTAGATTCAGACTGCTGGGCTTATTAAGCAGGTCTTTTCTTTTTAAAACTATTTTATTTAAAAAGAGACTATACCAACCCTTTATCTAAAGTATTACCCCATCTTCTTGAAGAAACTACAGCAGGACTTGAAAGTCTGTAGAAACAGAGCTACTTACAATTTCTAATGTCTGAGTGTTTAATAAGACAATAGGGAATTCAATGATTTCATGTGTAAATTCAAGCTGATTTCCTTCTTCGCATGTTGCTTCAAAGTCAATAACACAGATGTAATCATAGTAATTATCTGCATTTGTGGGTAGCTTCTGCATTAATTTTTCTTTTTTGTAGTAGTTTTTAAGTCTCTTTTTCAATACATCTTTCACTCCTCTGCCAACAGAAAAGAAAATACTGTACAGTATAGTGCTTTTCTTTGTGACCTACACAGGTACTTTAATGCTCTCCCCTGAAATGACAATCTAACTTATTTCCCATTCCATTTATATCAAGGGTTTGCAATGTTTTCCCACCAGGGGCTGGTCCAGCCCTCGCCCCACAGCTATGAGGACCCAAGGCGTGCCTGTGCACACTACTTACATTTTCTTCATCATTGGTGGTAATCACACAGTTACTCCAAGATTTTGGACAGCCTCTGTTGCTTCCCAGCCTGTCTGGAGGCTTTTCGGAGTATGATCGCTCTGGTTTGGGAATTTTCCATTGTGTTTCTGCTGCACTTCAGCAGCTGGAGTGTGACCGAGGGCAACTTCCTGGTTCCACACCAAGATCCCAGGCACTAACATAAGCTCCGCCCGACACCGGAAGTTGACCACAGTTGCACTCCAGCTGCTGAAGCAGTAGAGAAGGCTCGGAAAATTACCAAACCAGAGCAATCATGCTCTGAAAAGCCTCCAGACAACCTGGGAAGCAGCAGAGGCTGTCCAAAAACAGAGAAACCACGTGATTCCTGCTGCCATGGTAAGTGATGTATTGCACTTCTGGCAGTGGGGAGTAGGTTTAGAGGTGCCCAAGTCGCCACTGAGGGCAGGATTAGACCCGTGAGCCGGGAGTTGCGAAGCCCTAATCTATACATTGATTCTCCCTGAAAACATCAGTTCCACATCTAATACATTCAGAGAATTTTTAAAATTCCTGATTTTTGTCTGCCTTAATATAACAGGTCAGAGAAGAAATCTGCCCATACTGAGCAGTTTTCCGGAGAAACAAATGACAATCTTAAAACAAACACAGTCCATGTTTCAGATAGATACAATTTACTGTTCACATATCCTTTTCTAGATTGTAAACACTTCTTAGAATGAAGACTTCTAAGTGGTAGCAATTCCTCTCATCTCTCTACAGATACAATCAAATCATATTACAGTTGAACCCCAACATCCAAACGGTTCTACTTACAAAAATTAGACATACAAATAGAAATTCTGGCTTTTAAAAATTCGACATATAATTTTTTAATAGGAAAAATTCAAAATACAAAAAAATTACGGTAACATCTAGTGGCCTCTTCTGGTAATGCAATGTGTTTTTGACATACTGTACAAATAACGTGGAACTGAAAAAAATTGTATGTAGGGGTCTAACTGTATTTCATCCTCTGACAAAAAAGGAAACTGATAAATGCTTACCTAGTGTCAAGCTTGAATTCTCCAAGTTTAGCTCTAAGTTCATCTCTGCTCATTCTGTTGATATAACCATTTGTCAGGGAAATTTCTTTATAAACAGGATCACTAAAGTCACTTGAACTTGACATAGATTTCTTTTTATCATCTTCTTGACAATCCAATCTACAGCACTGCTTACTCTTGAGGAAAGTCTGTTGATCACATCAGAAAATACAATTAAAGTTGCTACAATCTTTCTCTCCAATAGCTTAAAATAGTTCCACCCTAGATGGGTTCTATACCAGCCATCCTCCAGAAATATTTGAGTACTTCTTCTGTTACTCCTGTACAGCATGGCCAATATAAGGCAGCTGCCTATAATTTCAACATCAGGTATCAGTGTATTTACATTATACACAGCATGAATATATTTATGTAACTGTTGATCATAACTCAAATGGTAGAGACGTACTACTGATTCAAAATGGAATAAACCAATGCCCATTTCTTGAAGGAATAAAATTGCTCCAGATTATTTTTCAACTATAATGCCTCTTTTTAAATTACACTTTACGTGTAAGGACTTCAGGTTGAGTTTAACCTGTATTATTTTAAAAGAAGCTTTAAAACAGAATTAAAAGATTTGGAATTTTTGAAATGGTAGCCGTGTTAATCTGTGTATCAAGCATAATGGTAAAGGTAGACCTTGCTTGAAAGCAAGTCGTATCCGACTCTAAGGTTCAGTGCTCATTTGTTTATTGCCAAAGGGCCTGCATTGTCTGCATCTGCAGATGTTTCTGTGGACATTCAAGCATACCAGTGTAAATAAAAAAATACAAAAAACTTTGCAGCACTTTAAAGACTAACAGCTGTATTTTAATGTTAGTTTTAGTGGATCCAAGAAAGCTAACATTAAAATACTGCAGTTAGTCAATAGAGCGCTAAGAAATTTGGGGTCCACAGCTCAAGGCTCCCAGCCTAATTTGTAATTCTTCTTTTCAGAAGCCGTGGGTTTCACTGCCTCCAAGTTATACAAGTAATACCTCATATAACATTAGTATCGAATAACACTAAAATCGCATAACATTAAGGAATCTGGGGGGAAGAATTGCATCAGATAACATTAAGATCCTACGGGATGCTTCAGATAACAACCGCGAAAGCCTGTGTGGTTACAATGTATCTCTATGGATCCCATAGGATTTTAACATGCATCAGATAACACTAAAAATCATATAACACCAAGACTTGTGGAACCAGGTTTTAGTGTTATATGAGGTTTTACTTTCCTCAAGCCTGACATGTTTTTTTAAAAAACATATTCAGTTGATGAGATTAAAACAAGGGTGCCCAAACTATTTTGGCTGCGGGCTGGTCACTATGGCCTGGAGCCCGGATGTGGCCCCCAGTGCAGTGGTGGGCTTCAGCAGGTTTGCATCAGCACGCCAGAACCGGTAGCAGAAATTCTGGCTGGCCCCGCCCATCCAAGTTTTGAAATAAAGTAGTCCTAATTCGGGGCTGTAGTGGCTCAAGTGGCTAAGACGCTGACTGGGAGATGGAAGGTCAGCAGTTTGATTCCTGAGTACTGCAGGATGGAATGAACTCCCGTCTTTGTCCCAGCAACTGCCAACGAAGCAGATCAAAAGCAATAAATTGCAAGTAGATAAACAAGGACCACTTCAGTGGGAAGATAATCGCGTTCCATGTATCTAGTCATGCCTGCTACATGACCTTGGAAAAGTCTGCAGAAGCAGACACTCTTCGGCTTTGAAACAGACGAGCACTAACCCCTAAAGTCGGATACGACTGGCTTTCGAGCAAGGGAAACCTTTACCTTTACTTTGGGTGCAATGCAAGGCTTTCCCCCTGGCCACGCCCGCAGTATGGTAGTAAATTTTTTTGGAGCCTACCACTGCCCCAATGGCAATTCCTCTGCCCCACGACTCATCGCTCCTTGAAGCAAAACTTGCCAATTACTTTCGCATCCAGGAGCGACAAGGGCTTCGCAGGCCAGATGAATTGGCATCACGGGGGCGGATCTGGCCCCCGGACCATAGCTTGGGCACCCCTGAATTAGAAACTAACAGTTCAGGCATTTGATGAGAGGCTTGTCATCCAGGATATTACTGAATGTGGGCTTCAGAAACAGAGGCTAATGCTGCGCCCCTGACATTTCCTCTTCAACCTTGACCCACCTCACAGGACTGTTGTTGTGAGGGTAAAGAGGAGAGCCTCAGGATTGTGGGGGTGGGGGAGGCATTCATTCTCCTTTAACAGATAAATAAGCAAATGAAGCGGCACACGGCTGTTGGTGGGATTTCTCCCGCCACACACAACAACCGCCTCGGGAAGTGCCCTCGTTCTCGCCCTGCATCCGGGGCACTGGGAAAGAAGTGCAACTGGGTTAATTGAACGGCAGAACGTGGCACGCCACCCTCGATTTTAACGGAAAACCTCCCGCACCCCCCACCCCCACCTTCGCGTCGCCTCGCATGACGTCCGTTGCTGGGCGCCACGTCGAGGGGGGAGGGGGGAGGCTGGAGGAACTGGGCTCGAGCTCACCGGCGAGCTGGGCGCGCGAGGCCCTGCTCCTCCTCCTCCTCTCTCGGCTTCTGCCGCCGGCAACCCCCGCAGCATCAGGTTTTCTTTTTGCTCCTCCATTCTTTTTCCCCCGCCTGCCCACACACACACTTCCTGTCTGTGTGTGTGCGCGCGCGCGCGGGAGGGGGGGGAGAGCATGTATGACCGTTGGAGGAAGGAGGCGGGGCTTAGGAAGGGAACGCCTCCGTAATGTTATACGTACGGAGGAAGAGGTTACTAGGGAAGCCGCGGTGACGTCAGGGGAGGCGGAGTCGCTCGCTTTTTTAAAAAGAGGCTTGCGTTGGCCTATAAGGAGCTGCGGTGGCTCAAGTGGTTAAGACGCTGTGCTCGACGAGTGGAATGTCGGAGTTCGATTCCCGAGTACGCTCTTGTCTCTGTCCCAGCTCCTGCCAACCTAGCACTTCGAAAGCAAGAAATTGCAAGTAGATAAAAACTTCAGTGGGAAGGTAAACAGCGCTTCGTGCACTCCGGTGTCAAGGTATGCCTGCCACGTGTTCACAAAAACATCTGTAAACGCAGACACAGTGGCTCTTTGGCTCTAAACAGATACGAGCGCTGAACCCTAGAGTCGGATACGACTGGCTTTAAGCACGGGTGACCTTGACCGTGCGTTGCCTCACGTCTGACGCAAAACCCATTCTTTCGTGTCCTGACTGCCAAAATGAAGCCACTTTCTTGGCTTTGTCACTAGCCAAACTTAAGTCCTCATTGGTGTATTTAAAAGTTTTTATGATCTTAATTACCATGGGGATGTTTTTATATTTGAGTGTTTTTATTGTGATTGTGAGCCGCCCGGAGTCGCTTTGGTGAGGGGGCAGCGATAGTCATCCAATTAAATAAATAAAACAAATGTATTGTATTTGCATTTATTTATCGTATGATGAACTTCAGTTGTCTACATTAATGTAGACACATACATACAGTGAGCACAAATTGAGCATCGCAAGTTTCTAACTAGAGTTCCACATCTAGGTTTAAAAGCCATTTGAAGGGCTTCATCTGTGGCACTATGAAAGTCATCCAATGTGCCTCTAAATCAGTGATGGGATGTAACAGGTTCTCACCAGTTCGCCAGAACCAGTAGTAACTTTTCCCAGTGTCCTGGAGAACTGGTAGCAGCTTTTGGGGGGAACCACCTTCGGGGCTTACCTTTTCACTGGTTCCCCCACTGCGCATGTGCACCAAGCACTTGATGTGCATGCATGTCTACAGTGCTTGGCACGTATTCACGGCCTCCTTGCTGTCCTCCTTGCTGTCCTTGTGTTGTGGGTGTGTGGGTGGGTTGAGGTGTGTGTGTGTGTGTGTGTGTGTGCTTATTTTTATTTTATTTTATTATTAATTTTTATTATTTTTTCTTTGGCTCCACCCACAATGTCATGATGTTGGCTCCGCCCACACTGATGACATCACGGTGGGGTAGTAAAAAAATTGACATCCCACCACTGCTCTAAATACGTGTAAGGGACACTTAAATGTAATGTGACCCTTAGTTTGGTCTTCTCCACAGTCACACTGGGAAGAGGACTTCCATTCCCATGTGAACAGAGTGGCTCAGCATCTACCACAGCTGATCCTCGGTGCATGTTTCTGGTAGTTGTTGGCAGACTAACAAATGAGCATTCACATAGTGTGCTGATGTCCACCAGCAGCCACCACTTGAGCATGTTGGTCTTACATTTAGGCACTCCAACCCTCAGCCTATTCAGGCTCCTCCAAGTGATGCAGGAGAGGTTGAGATCCTCAGCTATACCCTCCTTTAATGTTCTCTGTCCAGTGTGCTCCTTCTTCTATCTTCTAATTTGCTTTTGTGTACCCTCAGGAATGTTTGTTCTTCCCATTTTTGTTTTTCCCTTTTGTATTAGTCTATATTTCAAGCATATCAGAGAGAGAACAAAAAGACAAAACATGGCACTTTAAAGACTAACTGTTGTACTTAAATGTTAGTTTTCATGGATCAAGTCCACTTCATCTGATGCTGTGGACTTGATCCATGAAAGCTAACATTTAAGTACAACAGTTAGTCTTTAAACTGCCACAATATTTTTTATCATTTTGTTTTGTTTACTTTCTGATGTTCTTGTCATAAAACTCTTCCTGGATCTGAGCCAGCGGACTTGAGGCTCCTATCCATTCAGAGGATGTTGAGGGTCATTCTCTTGCTTAGTTCTCTTGGTGTCCGCTGCTGTTTCTCCCCATTTGGGACACAGAGATATTGTAGAGAGAAGAAAGGAGGAAGGTTGGGCAGTTGAAAGTTGCTGCTTTCCAGCTACCAAAGGTGAGATTAAAAATGAATAGTTACCGGTATGTCAATGATGCTGTCTGGGACATTGCAACACCAGCCCAAGGTGTAATGAAAAGGTGTAACAAAAGGTCCTTGTCAGGTTGGCATAATCTTAATGCAAAAATACTTTCCAAGTGGCAACTTTTTCTTTTGTTACTTTAAGTTCATGGTATCTGTCAGAAATATGTTCATTGGGTCCCTTTTATAGCAGGATGCAAAGAGATGATTTGGAAGTGCTTGTTTTGTGCTCCACCTTCTCCATTTTCTTCATGTCAGTAAGTGATGTATTGTTCGTAGCTGGAACATTTGAACCATTTCTACTTTGAGGCTCTGCACCTTCTTGACTTTTGGTTTCTGTTTTTTTATCTGTTAACAAATTACATAATGTGTTATGTCTCATTTGGAAAATATTAGGGTGTCAAATGATTACTGATTTGCCTTTTAAGAATTCAGGGCTGAAATCTTGTTTTGCACAAATGGCATAATATTTAGGTGTGAATTGTTGTATGTTAAGAAATCGCATTAGGCTATTATTTGTTGCATGGCAAGTCTCACAACTTAGCTTGCAACAGATAGTTACTGAAATCCTACTGCTTAGAACAAGGCACAAACAGTGCAGGCCCATTGAAACTGTGGGAGTTTGGTGAATCAGCTCCTCTGTAAGTTCTGTTGATTCAAATGGGCCTACTGTCATTGTGACTTATTTTAGCATAGTAAGTTGAATTAAAATAGGCTCATTTGAATGAGTGGAGGAGTAGATCCATGAAATTCACACTGATTCAGGGAGCCTGCTGTAGTGCAATTTACTACATTAAACACCAGGATTTCAGCCAGTGTCTACAGAGATTTCCTAACTTACTACAATAAGTTTCTAAAAATTATGCTATTTGTATAATTGCACAACAGGATTTCATCCATTTTTTTTAAAAAAAATACACTTTTCTTAGTAGAGATACTTTTTTAGATACTGAAATTAATTATTATTATTTAGAAGGGAAAACCTAACATTTCCCACCATCTATTTCATAAATGTTATACATATTAGAAGTATTGTTAAGTAAATAGACACCCAAGGCAATGGTAAGTACAATATTAAACTATAATGATAATAAAATAAAGGACATCAAAACAGTCAAATAGAAATGGAAAACATCTTTCAAATTGAACAAAGAATTCACAATAAAATTCATTACAAGTTTGACAAAATGATGCAGTCTGCACTTTTGAACTGAAACACAGTAACAAGTGAGTTTGTTTAGTTAACTTATGAATGGAGTTTCATAGTTAGGATGCTTCTACAGAAAAAAGTATTTCTTGTTTACCATCAGACCACCCTCTTTTGATGTCAAGCCATATGAAAGAGTCTCTGGTTATAGCTTTAAAGTAGTTCAGCTATATGTTCTCCTTTAAGGAGGCCAGCTCTCCATTTGAAAAACTATCTTTTTTGATGATTCATGTCCTCCTTTCTGGTGATGTGTAAGGTCTCTCTCTCTCTCTCTCTCTCTCTCTCTCTCTCTCTCACTCACACACACACACACAAGTTTCTATGGTTGAGGAGGGAAAATAGGCTTTGCTTGACAATATATCTAATTTTGTTAAGTGAAATTTTTTGGGTGGTGGTGGTGGTGAGTAAAGACACAAACCATGCACACTAATATAAGTACTGATTAATGGCAGAAAGGACACAGGATATAATATCAATTTTGAGCTTCAGATGTTAGCCCATTCCTCAGGAGCAGACATTCTGAAAACATTGTTCAGGACATTCCTTGAAAATAGCTGATTGCTGTCTGGCTAGAAATTAGAACAAAAATGTTTATTTTCTTTAAATATTCATTTTCAGTACACCAAAATAGGCTCCTCATTCATACAGTTCCCAATGTTAACATTTGTTCTCAGCAATTTCTCTACAACTTCAAATTAATAGATGAAGATGGATGGGTGTTTTGATTGACACATTAAGGAATGGGGCTCACCTGCTTTGAATATCTCCTTTGAAGGAAAATGTTCTCTCTTGACAGGACATAGATTTATGGCTTTACTGTGAACATTCTTAAAGAAAACACCATGGTTACTGTAAATGAGACTTTAAAAACAAGAGCAACTTTAGTTTTATGTAACATATAGATGCTGTACAATCATTCCTGCTTGAAGCAGCAACAGTAGATAAACAAACTATAGGCTTTTGCTCCATGGTTTAGTATGTTAAATAAATCCAATAGCAGCCCAAACCACAGCTGATTTCTCCTCTGGCAAGAAGTTTGTTCTATAGCTTCCTTCTCTATTTTAGGGCCAGGATGTGCAGCAGCACCCCAAGTGAAGCTGGGTTAGGATAATTTTTTAATCCATAATTCCTACTGAAAGCAGAAGTAAAACTGGCAATATGCCCTAGCTGCTACTGGCCTTCGATAAGCCAAGAATCCAACCATTCCCTAGTTTACCATTATATCTGAGTGCATTGAAAATATGCTCCCTCTCCTTACACTCCTTTGCAGTGATAATCCTCATTTGCAAAGTACATAGGCATATAGAGAGGCAAATTACCGGTAGATCAAATGGCTGTCAAATGCAGAAATTGCAGTTGTGTCAATTCTATGTATTTCTGGACATAAGCTGCTTCTGTTGCTTGTATTATTCCCTTGACTACCAAGAAGAATCAAGCAATACCAAATAACAGCTTTTTAAAAATTGATAAGCTGCTTATACTTCACAAAACAGCAACTTTTTAACAGGGTTTCTCAACGTTTTCAGGACCGTACTACACCCCCTCAGACAGCTGGGCAGGTCAGTCACATGTATTCTTGCAAGATCTCACATATACTCTCATGAGATTTCATGCATAATCTCACAAGATCTCACGTGTTTTCCTGCGTATTATTGCAAGATCTCGCATATTCTTATGAGATTTTGTGCGTTTTGCACGTATTACTGCGAGTTCTCATGAGATCTGGTGCATTTTCCGCGCTTCCGCCGCTTGCAGCGGTGGCAGTGGTGGAAGCAAGAGTGCTAGCCACATGAAATGGCGACACGGGCAGGGCCGGCCCACGGGCTGTGGGTTGCAAATGCCTGTTTTAACACAAGAAAGAGGTCTTTCAGAAAGTGTGAAATTACAACAAATTTTCTTTTCTAAGGTGTCACTTACTTCTGAATACTTATTAAAACCTCTGTTATTATCTTCAGGGTGGCAGTATAAGTATCTGCAGAAAAAAGGAATACATAACATAGATTGGACTCAGGCTGGCATGTAATTAATGCCTTGCCATTCCAGCAGTGCTCTGTACCTTCTCATAACTATTTAGCAGAAATGGGAGACCTGGATTATAGTAATGGCCATGCTGGCTGAGAAATTGTGGAAGTTATAGTCCAAAAAGCAATGTACTTTTCCCAGTAATGTAATGCTTTGGCAGGAAGGTAACAGCATTCCGTGTGCTCCTCTGTCTAGTCATGACCATGAAAATGTCTCCAGATACAAACAGTGCTAGCGCTTTGGCTTTAAGCAGAGATGAGCACCGCACCCTAGAGTTGGATACAACTGGCTTTTGAGGAAGGGCGACCTTTACTTTTGAGAGTAAATAAAACAGAACAGCAAAAAAATAATGTTGTGGCACCTTAAATACTAACTCTTGTATTTAACTCTGAACTTTCATGAATCAAGTCCACTTCATCAGACAAGTGGACTTGATCCACAAAAGCTGACAGTTAAATACAGGAACTAGTCTCTAAGGTGCCACAACATTTTTTGTCTTTTTTTGCTGCTGTTTTATTTATTCTCAGATATGCTTGCTCAGACTAACACTGCTACCACTTCAAACTTTACCTTTGAGAGATTCATACTACCACTGCTTCACACCCCTCCACACATTCAGCTTCCTAGTTGAATAAGGACCAGAAAGCAATGAAACTGAAGGTGCAAAGGCTAGATGGTCACTGAAGGACAGCTCAGGATAAGTCAACTTTTAACCCATCTTCAAAGGTTGTGCCACAGAGAGAAAGGCTACTAGGAAAGCTTATTTCTCTGCTAGTACTGCACCCATACATAGCAGAGCAACAATACTTTTCTAGACTGAGTCCTCTCTTCTCCAGGGCTCTTTTTGTTCTGAAAGCAGGTTATCAGTACATGGACCAGGGAACTAGAGAGGGAGTAGCAAAACACTTGGTTATTCTGTGTGAGCAGTTTGCGATGTGTTTTGTATGCAAAGCTCAACAGATTTGCCTTGATCTGGGCTATGATATTGGGACTGGTTATACTGATGTAACTTTGACATCCCTTTGTCCTTTTAGTCTGGATCAGTGTTTACCAATGTGGGCATAGGCCCCACGGGGGGGGGGGAGGGTTTTAATTCCCAGAAGCCTAAGTCAGTATATTGGCTGATCAGTGCTTTGGGGAATTGACTTAGGCTTCTGGGAATTGAAATCCCCAAACCAAACATTGGGAAACACTGGTCTGGATTCTTTTAAGCTTGTTGATACTGAGGGTGTGTTTCCTTTGCTTTAAAATGTTTTTAAATTTTTAACGTCAGTTTTTGTGGGTTCTAGAGCAATTTGCTTGCCTCTTTGACCCTTCCCCGTTGCATTTCCCCTTTTCTATCATGATTTCTAGATGCGCAGCCTGTACAAAGGGACTGCCTTGTCCTTTAGAAACCTCTGCATGCTGTGCAAATGACCAATGCTATTAATACTAAATTTCTCATGAAGACTCTGCCACACAGAGAAATATTTGCCAGGCACTTTTCCCTCCAGCATGGATAATTTGGAGTGAAATATTTCCTCTCACAACAGAGAAGCACTTACCTCTGGAGATAGGAACTCTCCCTGCAACCCAGTGGCAAATAAAGTTTTTCCCCTCCTTTAGGAAACCATCGGATGGACGTGTCCACCCCGTATCCCACATGTCCTTGAGCTCCTGAAGAAATTGGCATCATCTCCTCAATTAGAAATGGTGGCACAAGAATGCATCAATATAATCTGCCCTGTTGGGAGGTGTCTTCATCTTTTGCACATCTACATGTTCCTCCACTGTGGCATCGCTGAGCAGCCATTTGCTTTCTTCTGGCCTGACTGAACGTCTGCATGTAGTCTTGTTTGTTGTGGTAGCCATGGAGGCAATGGCTATCTGTCTCACAAAACAAGGAAGCATTAACTAGCATATTTCAGATGAAAAGGTTTGAGCTAATAAGGAAAGGAAACATTTATAAGGGATTGCTTTTCAAAACATCCGCTGCTGCTTGGAAGAAAAGGGAGCCAAGTTTTTTCTTTGTAAGCTATAGGACTCAAGAAATGACGCCCCACAGGAATCTGTGATATTTTGGCTTGCTTTCCATGAGGCTATCCGCGGTGGCAGTGCTTCAGGAAGAGAATCGCATGCCTTTGAACAGCTAATCTGCCACAGTATCTGATCCTGGAATGTGAATAGGACATTAAACACATTATTTACCTTACAGGTGGAATGATAACCGTACCCATGGCAACAGTTCTTGGCAAAATTAGCAACTGTTCCCTGTTCTTCTTCCTTTTATTATTAATATTATTAAAATATTTAGATATCCAATACTCCTTTTAGTTTTCAGACTAGTAACCAGTATTATTCTGTGGAAGCATATGAGGCAAGAATCTAAAAAAAAAGCTTCCCCAATTGCCTTAAAGACTGCTATATTAAAGTTTAATCCCAGACACCTTAAACATTAACTGTTATATTTCATTGTGGACTTTCACGGATCAAGTCCACTTGCTCAAACTTCACATTAAAATATAGAAGAGAAGATATCACAAAATTTTCTTCTTCCTTTCCTCTTCTTTATTTCATCTGACATCTCTTGGTGGAATTAAGCTTAAAAAGACAGCAGTTATAATCTCCTTTTGCAGAGCATTAGTAGAGTCCCTTTATAATGCCAGCAGAATTAAAGGGCAGTACTTTGCCCAGTACAGGAGCACTTTAGGCTGCAGCTATGAACAGAGGGGCAGGGCTTGTTCACATTGATGTCATCCATGTTTTAATGTTGCCCTTTCTGCACAAGAAACCCCGTATGTGGGTAGAAAGCCTATTAAAGAGAAGGCAAAACAGAACTGGTCTCACTAGGATTCAGATATCCACATTGCCATGGGAACTGGGGGATAGCAATGGTAATGCTCTCCTTGAACATTTCACGTACCTAAAAAACACCTATTGGGATCATCATAAATCGAAGTGACTGATGGTACATAACATATTTGCACTGAAATATTTGCATTCACATCTGCAGCTCAAAATAATATAGTCCAGTAAAAGCTTTAGCACTGGAATTGCTGATACAGTACTTGTTATTGTTAATGCTGAAAAATTGTGTGCATAATATTTGTTGTACTGTCGTGTGCTGTTATATTGCAAGCTTATGTAGTTATGGTTGCCTGGGAAGCCTTTAAACCTTATTAGCTAATGTTTCTGACCCCTAAAATATGATTCTATCCTGACAGTTGGCAGTTAAGGTATGGAATTAAAAGAAGAGAGATATTAATATGGGGTAATGAAGGAAATAGCTGAAAAGCTGAGGAGAAAGCAAATGGGTGTTTTTCCATGTCTAGGCCATACATGAATCTGCCAAAATGAAGTCACCTTTTGGTTATTTCATTCTGCAGTCCCTTTTTCCTGACTTAGTGTGAGAAAGATTAGCCAGCAACACAAGGCTGCCATTATCAGGGTATGCCTGATTGAGATTCAAAATACCACACTCTTCAAGGAGGCTCTTTCTGTGTATTAATGGGTATTAATAGCTATTAGCTATTGATAGTTGTGAGGAAATCTGACTTTAGATAGGATGAATTTGGATCACTTGGCTGAGATTTAAAAAGGCCTGAGGTAGCAACAGTATGTACTGTATTTAGAAACTGTCTCTATATAATAATAATTATTTTAAAAAATTCAAATTAACAATATTCCCTTTTGTAAAAGAGTATTTCTTTAGTAATATCAGAAAACAAAATAAAAAACACTGCAGCACTTTAAAGACTAACTGCTATATTTTTATTGTTAGCTTTCGTGGATCAAGTCCACTTCTTCAGACAAGGAGTTGAAATTCTTTAGTAAATAATGTTAGTCAAGATTTTAGATGGTCTCAGGTAGCTGTGCTCCATTTTATGACAAAGACTAAGATACAAAGCCAGCAGGTTGCTTGAGTGTACTCATGGAAATGGAAATGCGTCTGATCAAGGAATCCTGTCATAGGCAAGGAATTGTATAGACTCTGTGGGGAAAGGTCCTTGAGTGTTTATAAAACTGGAACCAAGGAAAATGCCTACCTTGCCACTACAATAGAAATGAGGGGATGACTTTATCACTGGTAGCCATTCTGAGAAATTAAAGACTTCTTCCACCCTGTACTCCACACTGCTTCTTGACAATGAACCAGATTCCACAGGAACTTTAGAGAGAAGTCAGAAATGTTAATTTTTTAAAAATCACTACTGTTGATGATGTCATCATTCACATGTGGTATAAAGTTATGGCAGCAACATTTCAGCCACAATTTCCTTTCCTCACTGTATGCCTTTTTCTCTTCACACCTATTTGCTTCAGTCATAGACACCTTGGCAAAACTAATCCTTCAGTCATAGGTTCATTGGCTAATTGACTCAAGCCCATTTGGGGGCATTTCCAGATGGAAGGCTCCTAGTACTACTCATCAAAATACATGCTGTAATTCCATATTTTCCTCCTTAACTGGCCTAAATAGTAGGACACGAGCCTGCTTCTCTAATGCCTATGTTCCTGGACTGTATATTTGCTTATATATTGTGCATCTATTATCTCCCACAGTACTTTCATTTGCCCATTCCTCCACGAGCACAAAAGTTTCCTTATGTTGCCTAGCTGTGCTTATCTAAATGAACGGTTCTTTGTGATCTGAATTATCCAGAAGTGTGAGAGTCTTGATGAGGGCCTTGTTGGCTCAGGAACAACCACCCTATTGGATGGTGCTGGCTTTCTACCAGGCAAGTGGAGACAAAGGGCAAAGAGAATGGCTGTGCATTTGAATAGTCCATTTTCTTTTGAGAGTATGATGTTGGCATTGCTACTTGCTCCTTTTAACTACCAAAGCTTTGCACGAATCCTACATGGAAAGCATATGCAGTACCGCTAGATTAGCCCTCATTTATGAGAGTAAGAGGTTGGCTACGCGGTCAGTTTAGCCCACTGTGTGGAGTGTGGCAGGGCTGGGCTGGTGCGCTCTTCAAGTTGGCAAATCAGATGATGTCTTTCCTAGAACGCACCAGCCTGGATGTTCCGACTTGTACCTTTCTATTGAGAGGCCTCCACTCTTCTGCGATGAGTAGGACTGCTCTGGTTCAGATTGGTTCTAGCATATGTGATTGCCGCAACCAGTCCAAGGCCAGTTCTCTTCTTTCAATTTGCCAATATTGTGAAATTGTTTAATAAGTAAACCACTTGAAGCGATTGTCAAATTAATTATATTATTTGCTCAGCAGAGAGTAATAGTCTGTAGCTGAAAATGTCACATCAGTTAAAAATACTGTATAAATATATATATTTCTATATAAATGGCTGGACTGCCATTTTGCCCTCCCTGCATGACGGGGAGGCCAATTTGTCCCAACAGCTTCAGAGGGGTAGCCATTTTGCTTCTCAAATGACCTTGGAGGGGTGAGGGGCAACATGAAATGGAGCTGTGGGCCAGATATGGCCCAAGGGCCTTGGGTTGGGAACCCCTGCCTTAAAGGTTCAGCTGAGGAATTGCCTACAGTTGAATCCACAGAACATATCACAGGGCCATCTATTTGCTGTAGAAGTATCTTTGGGTATCCTAGTTTAAACTCCTTTCTTGGAACATATAACATTCAACCTGTTGCAGTCTCCTTATTATCATAATTATGTACCATCTAGTAGATTCTAACTCAACTGTTTGCAGGGTTTTCTCGATACAGAGTACTCAGAGTACTTTGCCATTTTTTTTAATGCTTTAGGGTTGTGCAGCTTGCCCTAAGCTACACTGGTTGACTGTTCTCTGGGAAGGAACCAATGGGGAATCTAACTTCCAGTTTCTGGTTCTGTGGTATCCAACTCACTGAACTATCAAATGAATTCAGAACATCTCACCGCCAAATTCTGCATTTTCCACTTACTACACACATTATTAATTTTTTACTTCAGTTTGCTCCACTGAGTATGTTAACTGCATTAGCCCGTTTTCTCTATGAATTTTATCTGCTTTCCTTCTCTTACCTCACTGAATTGGTCCAAACATTACATTAATTATCTCTCCACAGATATGTCCTGATTTGGCATTTATTTTTCAGGAGCTTTCTGGTGAGACTGCTTCCTTTCTGAGAATTTTCCTTTAATTAAGGAATTTCAGTTTCTAGCATACAAAAACATTTCTTGTATTGCAACTTCTAAAGTGCCCCATCCAGCATTAGGTTTGTCATCCATGAAAGCAACATTACTTTCTGTGTAGCTCGAGTCCACCAGTTTGCTAAATTTATGTAGGTTGCGGTGGCTCAGTGGCAGTGATGGGATGATACCGGTTCGGTCCGGTTGGCCGGAAGCGGTAGTGGTAGTGCCCATCACAAGGGGTTCGTAGAACCCCGGGCAATCGGTTCGGTCACCTCTCCGAATTTTTTTTCCAGGCAGCCTAAATGGCTGCCCATAACTGTGCATGTGTCAAACCTCTATTTGATGCATGCGCAGTAAGAAATAGAACTGTGCATGCGTCAAATAGAGGTTTGACGCATGCGCAGTTACAGGCAGCCATTTTAGCTGCTCACCGTCAGGCTGCTGCAATGGTTTGCCGCAGCGGCAGTTTGCCATCGCGTTTCCGCGTTTCCTGCCTGTCTGCTGCCTGCCTAGGTAAGGTAAGTGATGGGTTTTTTTGTGTTTGGGGTGGTGG
This sequence comes from Furcifer pardalis, assembly GCA_030440675.1. NCBI lineage: Eukaryota > Metazoa > Chordata > Lepidosauria > Squamata > Chamaeleonidae > Furcifer > Furcifer pardalis. The sequence goes on along the minus strand of CP126896.1, from coordinate 12,385,883 downwards.
TGGGTGGTTTGATGTCATGACGTTGGCTCCACCCACACTGTGATGACATCACGGTGTGGTAGTGGAAATTTTGACAACCCACCACTACTCAGTGGTTAAGAAGCTTGCCTTGTAAGCTAGAAAGTTGGCAGTTGAGACCCGGGTACTGCATGACAGTTTGAGCGCCTGTCTCTATCCCAGCTCCTGCCAACCTAGCAGTTCGAAAGCACAACATTGCAAGAAGATAAATAGGGACCACTTGGGTGGGAAAAGACAGATGGGTGATTGGCATGAATATCGCTGTAACTCCTCCTTTCACCTTTAGCTGCCTCAAAGTTTGAGGCCTGAGATGAATTTTTTCTCAGTGGCTAATCTTTCTGGGTTTCTTGCAGAGAGACTGCTCGAACAATTTTTGTAAGCTATTTAAGGGTTTTTTTTGGTGTTAGATATAAAAACTAGTGTTAAATCCTGCATGTCACGCTTCATGTGTGCCGTGGGTGATGGCTCCGTGATCATAGTGTGTGGGTCACTTCATGGCAAGATGGGATCCACCTTAAACAAATTCATGCAGTGACGTTTTCCTGTTTAAGTGGGGATGCATTTTCGGATACGAGTTGCAGTTGACGCATGCAAACAGGACTCATATGTTATAGCCATTCCTCAGAAACTGTTACGAAGTAACTTCCTCTGATCTGGGAGGAGACCCAGATCTTGATAGTTTATAGTTGATGGTCAGCTTCTGCTCAAAACTGTGTAATCTAGGCGTCTCCAAACTACGGCCTGCGGGTCAGATATGGCCCAAAGTGCCATATAATCTGGCGCGAACTGCCCTCACCGCTCCCGGAAGTGGAAGTAAAACACACATGCATATAATGCTGCCATAAATGACCCGTGGCTGTTGTAAACACGTTTATGACAGCCATGCGTTATTTACGACTGTTGTGTGCACGAGCGTTATGCACACACACATGCATTTTTATTTTGCTTCCGGTGGGAGGAACCACATGACTGACATGCTCAACCACATGGCTGGCCCGTGGCCTGAAAAGTTTGGGCACCCCTAGTATAATCCCTTTTAAAAGCTTATTGGCCAACACAAGTACCGTCACATCTTGTGACGATGAATTAACTGTGTTCTGTGTGAAGGACTTTTGTCTGCCTGTGTCACCTGCCGACTAATTTCACTGGATGACTCTTGAGTTCTTGGGTTAAAAGAAAGAGAATATAAATGAACCCCGTGTATATATTTAGTTAAAGCTATGGTCTGTAACAAGACCCAGGATTCTCATGACACATTTTGATAATTATTACAGCCTGTTTTCTCAAGAATATATCTTTGAGTTGCAAGCTGCTTTCAAGCTGTTCCTATTAAGGGATGGTATGAATTTATAATGTAAGATTCTGCTAACACAAATCTCCTCCGGTAGGCCCCTTCTAATCTCAGCTGGGTCTGAATACATAAATCAGCTTGCAGATTAACCTACATAACGATATGTGCATTGTAAGAAATTGTAACGGTGCTATGGAGACACATGTGGACCATCTGGGATAGCAGAGTGGATGAAGCTTTTAGCCTACCCTGAAACTTCGCTGAACCATTCAGGACTGAATCCCCTTATTTAAAGGAAAAGTCTGTTGCAACTGGTCAGTGTAAGGATAGCATTAATCAGAAGAGCTGTCTCAGGATGATGAGATTTGTAGTATAATTCATCTAGATGGGGATCAACTCAGGAGAATCTGTTTTAGGAAATAATGGTGATACAGACCTGCATTCCCTTGCTAGTGGATTATTCTTTTTACTAATAAATCCATTCTTAGCATAGACCTCTAAGCATTAAAAGTATTTCACAACCATTTATCCTTGTTATAACCTAAAAATAACCCTGTATTTTGATCAACTTCATTGTGCCTATATTGTAGTAGATAGAGGAGGGGCTGATAGGGAATAGCTTGCATAGGATTGTGTAGCAAACACACAACTGAGGCTTATAGACACTATATGACGTCAGTTCTCATTTGTGACAGTACCTTCCAAAAAGAACTGGGAATTGGATGAAGCAATCTTTCCCAGTAGCTTTACTAGCAGCTCAGATTCACTATCCAAATTGTATGGATTGTGAACCTAAAGTATCATTTATAGTACTGTACAGTACTTGTAAGTACAGTAGTACCCTTTTCAGCTGGTGACTCTCTTTTAGATGGTTGAAGAAGGCAAACACAAAGCTGCTGATAACACCTTCTACGGATTGGAATTGAGATTGTGAAGATAGCTTTGTGCACAATAACATTCTGTTTCCTTAGCAACACATTTTTACTTTGCTTAGGCAGCCAAGGTTTCTAGTTATCATTTACTACAACCTCCGTTTCTCCAGAGTTATTGGTTATGCTAAACCTAGTATGAAGTCAAAAATATCCTATGAGGCTCACAGTTATTTTAAACTGATTAATAGTAATAATAAAAAAAGCTTTTAAGCTGGGATTTTTCTGCATTTCATTCTAGAATAAAGAAACATTCTTAGTTCTTTTGAAACACATCTTGTTAAGATTGATAGCCTTTTTCGCTTGCACTTAAATCTTTATTTTGTATACATACTATGAATTCATTACTCTTTATCAGTGATGGCGAACCTATGGCATGCATGCCAGAGGGAGCACTCACAGCCCTCTCTGTGGGCAAACATGCGTTGCCCAGCAGTTTGCCCCGCCCCTCTGGCCAGCAGCCCAATGGGAATGCTTCCTCCCCCCAGCACTGAGTTCACTCCGCCCCTCTGTGGTGTGGATGACAGCTTGTTGAATTTGGGCACTCCATCTCTAAAAGGTTAACCATCTCTGCACTATATGTAATTTCATGGGCTTTCTGTTTTTCAGTATACAGGTTAAGACTTCTAATAGAAAGGATTTAATTCTATCTTTCTTGCCCAAACTGGGAAGGTTCTCCAGTTTGTGAAAGGATGAAACTGAGACAAAAATCTCCAGCTCTGCGATTACTACCATTTGGAATCCAGATGTTTCGAAACTAAGAAGGCACTGACTGAGTACTCTTCTCATATTAGGGAATTCTGAACTATCTCCTTTAATTGAATGGGGTAACCCAATACTTCAAGGGTTGTTCCTGGAATTTTTTTTGAAAACTTTTTGAAAAATAGTCTACTTTTTTTGTTCAGGTTTTGAAACGTCAACACCTCTAAACACCTCCCTATGATCTCCCTATAGAGAATCTGTGTATCAAGCAGGCAGGCAAGTCATCCCAACATTTTAGTCATGAGCACAAATGAAATTTATTAATGTGGAAGAAACTTAGAGGTAGGTAGCTACTACACAGAGAAAAGGAGTAAGAGAGGCAGCACTAATTATGTACCCAGCCCCAGACCTATATATTTACAGGTACATATTCTTGATACAGCTCTTCCATTTAAAAAAAAATCTACACTTTGCACACATAAACAGTAGACCCGAATTGTCCCCGTTATTTGTATTTTTAAACATGGAGACAGCTTGTCCTTCCTTGTATATTAAGCAGTCACTGTTTTCATTTTTGCTGCAAGGTCAGATCTTTCAGTAGGATATAGAGGTCAGAATCCTGTTGCCCTCTATTGGGTACTCTGCCAAGAAAATAATATGCAAACTCCAGTTTGCTGGAACAAATAAGCCTCCTGTTTGTACAAGGAGAAACTTGATAAGCCTTTATGCAAGCTCAGAAGATCATGTTTTGCAAAACATTATTCTGGCTGTAGTCTTGCTCCCACTTCGCTTGAATTTAAAGGCAAGAAGATATGTAGGAAAGTGCTGCAGTTTAACACATCCGTTTCCATTCCGTTGTACAACTCCCTCTCTGCTCTCCTTAACATGTATTCAACAGAAAGGTTTGTGTAAGTACTGTACAGTAATACCTCAGATAACGCTAAAATCGCATGTTAAGTAATCTGAGGAGAATTGGATCGGATAACGTTAAGGTCCTATGGGATGGTTTGGATAAAAACCGCTAAAGCTTGTGCGGTTACAATGTATTTCTATGGAGCTTTAACGTTATCCGATCCATCCCATAGGATGCATCGGATAACACTAAAACTCCGATAACACCAAGACTTGTGGAACCAAGTCTTAGCATTATCCGAGGTACTAGTGTAAATGAAATTTCCCTACTCTTGTATGTCTTTTCAGGGCTTGCACCACAAGTCTAGAAAGAGGAGAATGGAACTTTATTTCAAATTGATTGTAGAATTCTGTGTATGTTTGTAATTAGCTTGCATGGAAATTGTTTTTTAAAAACCCTTTCATATATGAAGGGTAGGGAGGAGCACCTTCTAATTCAGGGGTGGCCAACCTATGGCCCACGGACCAGCCCTGGCCCACAGCACCATTTCATGTGGCCTGCCACCACCCTCACCGCAAGCGGAAGTGAAAACATTTATGACAACCGTAAAACATGCCTGCGCCTCCTGTAAACGCTGCCATAAATGCACCCATGGCTGCTGTAAACATGTTTGACAGCCACGGATGTGTTTTACGGCAGTGTTTATGGCAGGAGGAACCACATGACGGTATTTAGCCGTCCAAGGGGTGTTTTCCGGCCTACGGCGTGAAAAGGTTGGGAGCCCCTGTTTAATGAATAAGAGCCCTACTGGCGCAGTGGTTAAACTGCTGAACTGCAACCAAAAGTTTGTGAGTTCAATCCTGATCAGGGCTCAAAATTGACTCAGCCTTCCATCCTTCCAAGGAGGGCAGTAAAATGAGTCCCTAGCATTTTGAGGGCATAATGCTATTCACTTGTGAACCGCCCAGAGAGTGCACTAAGGGGTGGTATATAAGTGTGATCCTTTTGCTTTATATGTGATCCATGTTTTTTCAAAGTGAAAATAACTTTATAAATATTCACATGATTGTAAAGAAATAAGCAAAGATACTTCAAGTTTTACTTTTTTTATTCTCAGTGTTTCAAACAGTGAGAATAATTTTCTCACTTTCATTAAAAAAAAGCCTGTGTTGTAATATGGAAAATTAACAGAGAGCTGTATGCAGTGCTCCCAAGTCCCCTGCTTTCTGCTGAATAAAATCTTACCCATGTTACACTAACACCCCATTTTCCTGTCCTTCTCCAAGTCACAAAGATGGGTCACAGCGAAGCAAACCTTTCGAGCAATCCAAAATCTAATAACATATTGATTATGGCAGTTCTGTGATATATTTCCAGGAAAATGGACTTTCTGTCATAAAACTCGGGAACAGAAAATGTGGCTGATTTTAGGCATTTTTCTTCAGCAGTTAAAAGCAACAGAATGATCAAGTCTTGTGCTTCGCAAGAAAAAGATCCCCACCCCCTTTCCACATGAATTAAAAGGGACTTTTCTACTAATACTACTCCCACAGGATCTCACCAAGAGACTGCCAACCAAAACCTTCCTGTCTGACTGAAGTTTTTATTGACATATGCTGCACTGCAAATGATTATTTTTCAAAAAAAAAAAAACCCACCCTTGTATTTGTGGTTAAAGATCTCAACAGAAAGAATTGCAATTATTATTTACCCTCAGTTCTTACATGGTGAACATTCTTACTCAATACAGCCTGAAAACAAATACAGGAACCAAATGTTTTAAAGTTGGCAGTATACAAGTGTCAGTTTTCAACCACTGGTAAAGATCTGCGTTTGCTGGTTGATCAAAATTTTTCATTTCGACTTTCAGATGAAAACTCAAGTCAGTGGCTTCATTTCATATTTAAACCATAGCTAGCTGGCAACCTGCAGAGGGTACTCAATATCAGCTCAAATAGCATTTGCCAGAAATTCAGTTGCATTGAAGCTCTCTACAACCACCCCAGATTAAGTATTACTGTTTTGGCACTTTACCACAGAATGAAAACCCCCTACTGGTTCCTATTTATGGCCTACCTAAACAATACATTTCAGAATCTCAAACTATTTTATTCAAGTGACATCACAACAAATCTGTCTGTGAAATTCTTCTCAATTATCAGGAACGTGAACGAAGAATAGGAGTCACTGGGAATGATTAAAGCCGTATCAGATCAGAAATTGCACAACAGGATCTATCAAGCTAAGAACTGCAGTTAAGCCTCAGCTAAACTTCTCATACAGTTCTGTCCACTGGATTGCTCTACAGCAGGGGTTCCCAGCCTACCGCCCACAGGCCAGCCCTGGATGCCATTCCATCTGGCCTGTTGGTGCCTCTGGAAGTGGCAGTGTTAACATCAGCCATAAAAACGTGCCTGCACATGCGCACGGCTGTCATAAATGTGGACGTGGGCGCATTTACTGCAGCCGTAAATGCACCTGCTTCCACTTCTGAGGGGCATGGTCTGGCCCACTCAGCTATCTGGAGGTGTGGTTAGGTCCGTGGTGGAAAAGGGTTAGCCATTCCTACTCTAGAGAAAACACCAGATCCTTCAAAGCACACACACACACACATACACACACCACTGGCATTAAAATCTCAGTCAAGACATCAAACACAGCACTTTTAGAGCCATGTCACACTTTTCCAACCACGTTCCACATACTATGCTAAAGGTGAAATAGAGTTCCTATTGTTTCCATTTCCTATGGAAGGCCATCTCAAACCCTTAAAATGCAGTGAGAATTTTTGCATATGATGTTAAATGTAAAGTATTATAGAAACTTTGGCCTGTCTTCAAGCAAGAGAAAGGGAGGTAGAAGCTTCAGCAACCTGGCATATTCATGTTCCATTCTGCAGTTGTTTTCCAAACATCTCAGCAATATTAAAAAGCTAGATATTAGGGCAGAATGTGGTAAAAAGAACTAAAGTGGTACCTTGAATAAGAGCATAATGCGTTCCACAGGATTGCTCTTTAAGCGAGTTTGCTCTTTAAGCGAAACACCATTGAAAGTGACCAATTGTGTGTGTGTGTGGGGGGGAGTGCAAACTCCGATTTATTTGTTAAGCAAGTTTTTGGCTGGTTTTGTTAAGCGAGGCGGCCATTCTGAGAAAATTCTGCTCTTTAAGCAAGTTACTCTTGAAGCGAGGCGCTCTTTATGCAAGGTTTTACTGTATTCTTCCTCTCCAGTTTCGCAGATGTGATATTCACATACCATCCATCCCAAGAAGATGGGAAGAATTAAATTCCTGTTACACAGAGGCAACTATTAAATGGTGGTGACTTATACTAGTCAATGAACATTTAAACTGGACCTTAACTTTCATCTGACATCAAGCTTCAGTGTTCCACAAAACATACCCTTCTTGCCTATCCCAAGATAGTCAGAGATGTATTTTAAAAATGAATGTGAACTCTTGCCAAGGGGAGAAACCCATGATTTCTTGAGAAAGTAAGATATATTGCAGCAGGAATTGAATTTACCTATTTATGTGAAGCACTTCCATCTTAAAACATTGTCTAGCAAGAAATCAAAATCATTGTGATATGCAATCATCAACAACTGAATTGTGATTTCTAGATTTCCCAGTTCTTACCAAATTTTACTCAGACATTGGAATAATGAGGGGTATGTCTTCACGCTATTTGTTGCTCCATTTTTCTCCTTGCAAGTGTTTCCTGTGAGGTCTTCACATTCATTGTTCAGGGAGGAAAGATTTCTGGTTTGCTTCATTTTTCATATGAATATTACTACAGATTAGTTGCCTGCCATCTCAATCTCCCACATTGCTTTGTGTACTCACAATGAGGTGGATCCTCCCCAAAATTGCTTTCCAGTACTACATCCACAGGGAAGACAAATGCAGTCCAAGAAAAATCTATTCTATTGTTTGGGTGGTGCTTAATCACATAAATTGTACAGTGAAGTTGAAGTAAATATTTGGTGTGTATGAGTGATAAGATGTTTTAAGAGTGAAAATACATACATGCATTATTTTGACAACAGAACGAGAACCCAGCAGCAGATGTAGCACAACCTCCATGATGAACTTTGCACCCAGTGTCAACTGAATCCTGCACTGCATAGATAATTAAAAACTTACAAAAATAAATATTAACATTTCACCCTACCCACCCACCTCCCAAATTACTGAACACCAGTGAACTTCAGCAGTGATCCCACTTTCACATTTGACTTGGAAACACTGTCCCCCGATACTGCCATCATTGACCGCAGTTGTCACTTTTAAACTGGACATTGAATGTAATCCCTGAGAAGCTTTTTTCCTTTACAGCCCATTCTGTTGGCAAGCAGCTCTTTATTAGAGAATGATCCTGAGGGGTCAGGCAAGGAATCCTTTTGTTCATCTCTCATCTCCACATTAATATATTACTCTAATAACCATTTCAGTTTTGGATCTGTAAAGTTGTATGTTTGATTCCTGGGAAAGTATTCTTCAGAAGAGGTATTTTCCAGTTTTGATTTCACATCCTTTTCTGCAGTCTATCACAGCCATGGAATTATTAAGTTTCTTCCTGTGGGTGAAAGAGCAAAAGGAGGTTTACACACAGATAGTAAAATGCAGTAGAAACATTCCCCAATCAATTTAAGTTGAGTATCTGGATGGAAAAGCAGGATTTTCCACAGTTTCTGCACAACTGGAGCAGTTCACCCATGCATTAGGCAAAATTGGCCTTTCTACAGAACTCCTGTTTGCCAAGACAGTCCTGTGCTGGTTACCTATGAGGAATACAAATAAACCTCAAGCATAAAGTCAGGGAAGCTGTTGCAAATTACATGAAACCAACATACGTCTATTTTTTTTGAAATGATTTAATCCCAGAAACAGTTTATTTATCCACATAAAGCACATGTCTTTATAAGTGATATTCATCATTAACCTTTCAGGTAAAATAAAAAACAGATTTTCCCCCAATGAAAAGGTACTGTTTGGGTTGACAATGTGTTGTTTTTTATTATTTTAAATGTGTTGTTAGCCACCCAGAGTGGGAGGATATCCCAGATGGGCGGGGTATAACTATAATAAATAATAATAACAACAGCCAGTGTGAAGATTTTTCCCCTCCCCCCGAAGTTCTATTTACGATAGTTTGTTGACTGCATGGTAGTAAACACTGATGGAAAACCTGGGAATTTCTATGAGCATTTTTTTCCTGAATAGGAGAGGGAACAAGAGTATGGAACTTAGGGAAAATCTGGAAATGGTAGTCAAGACTTTAGGCTTTACTGTGGACAAGCTGAGGGGAAAGAGAGAAAGAAAAACCACAAAAGAGGTAAGAAAACAACAATTGTTGTAGGTCACAAATGCATGCTGTGTGGATGACAAGGGCTTTTTAGTGGATCACCTCCAGTCAAGCAGAGTCCACCAAGCCATGTGTGTAATGTTCATGGTGGGTTTTTCAGTATTATCTTGAACTTCAGTAACCTTGTGGATTTTCTTTAACTGTTGTTCTGCAGCTCACGTATTGACCCACCCCACCCTGCAAGGGCAGAGATCCATAGCTGCCCTGGGGGGGGGAGGGGAGAAATCCTCCCCACCGAGGGCTAGCTTTAAAAGCAAGAAGGTCCAGAGGAAAAGAGAGGATCGCCTCTCTTTTCCTTTGGACCTTCTTGCTTTTAAAGCTAGCCCGGGGGGGGGGGATATCCACCCTACCCCGCAAGGGCAGCGATCCATAGCTGTCCTTGCGGGGTGGGTGAGTATTTCTCCCCCACACCCAGTGCAGTGTTAGCTTGGAATGCAGGAAGGTGGTGGGAAAATCGCGCCTCCCCCCTTCTTGCATTCCAAGCTACAAGCTCTGTGAATGAAGAAGGGGTGAGGGAATCCCGAGCGCGCCTTTCCCCCGACCCTACTGTAGTCGCAGATATCGCTGCAGGTGGGGGGTGGATTGATCCATCACTGCAGGTGGGGGTGGGGGTGTGGATTGGATAGGCCAATCCACCCCCCACCCACAGCAATGACTTCAGGGACAAACCGGGTGGTTTGTCCCTGAAGTCAGGGCTTTTTTTTTTTTTTAGCATTCGATGCATGGATTGGACAACGCTAAAAATCGGATAACGTCATGACTTGTGGAACCAAGTCATAACGTTATCCGCGATACTAATGTATTGTGAATGAAGTAATCTATATGAACACTGACTGATCTGCATAGGGAACTGAGAGGACCTCTTCTATTTACATATACAGTTGTACCTCACTTAAAGAGCATAATGCGTTCCACAGGATTGCTCTTTAAGCGAGTTTGCTCTTTAAGCGAAACACCATTGAAAGTGACCAATTGTGCGGCGGATTGGAAACCCCAATTTATTTGTTAAGTGAGTTTTTGGTTGGTTTTATTTGTTAAGCGAAGTGAACTTTCAAGGAAAATTCTGCTATTTAAGCGAGTTACTCTTTAAGTGAAACGCTCTTTATGCGAGGTTTGACTGTAGAGTAAAATCTCGCATAAAGAGCGCCTCACTTGGAGACTAACTCACTTAAAAAGTAGAATTTTCTCTGAATAGTCGCTTCACTTAACAACTAAAACCAACCAAAAACTCACTTAACTAAATCGGGGTTCACAATCCCCTCTGCCAGAAGTCACAATTGGTCACTTACAATGGTGTTTTGCTTAAAGAGGAAACTCGCTTAAAGAGCAATCCTGTGGAACACATTACGCTCTTTAAGCGAGGTACCACTGTACTCAGAAAACTCTGTGTATATCTCTGATTTTATATGTTCTTTATCAAGCTGATAAATGCATAACAAACTAGTACCAGCATCTAATAAGGATGGGCAGTTGATCTGGAGGCTATAGGATAACATATCAGGCTAACAGCTGGGCACAGTGCAGTCTTGAGATTGATAAAGCTCAAGGGAACTGAGAATCATGCAAGGATAGAATATCCCTTTGGAGAAGTCCATTCCCTGCAAGGGAGGCCAAGTGCAGATGCCCACGGAAACATGGAGCAGGCCCTGAGGAACAGAGTGAAAAATATAAGACTTACCTGCATGGGAACCACCAGAGTTGCCAACAGTTCCTTTTAATCAGGTACGTCTTCAGGTCCACCTAATTGGTGACCACCTTGAAAAAATTGTTACATTCATTAGTGGGTCCAAACAAAGTTGACAGAGTTCTTAAGAACAGTACATCATTGTTAGCCAATAACACTCTTGTTTTGGTACTTGTGAAGCCATTACACCCATCCAGAGCCGTCAGAATGTAATGTATAAAGTTCAAGGTTAAGTCAAGATGGGGTGGTGGTGGTGTTTTGCTGTGTTTCCTCCTTCATTAAGCCATTGCAGAAATTTTCTGGGAACACTCACTTCTGAGCCCAACTGACATCAAGAATCAATTAGGGCAGACTGCAAATTTCCGTCCAGTCCAACGTAAAACATTCTGTCTTTCCGTTCCCATTAATCTGCAAGTAAGAAAAAGACTGACATTAAGTTTCAAGTTCAGAATGATTCTGCTTGCAAATACATCATTATTTTATCTGTGCCAGAACCTAGATCAACTCTCAAAGTTAAGGACAACTAGGAAGAACACATGGTTCTTTGTCATGAAAATCCAAGGCAGGCTAACTTTCATTAAACTAAGCATTTGGTTTCAAACACAGGCCAATTGTGTGCTTCCAATGAAGTTTGTATGCAGAGTGTGATGCCTTTGTGAATTCTGAGATTTCCAGCTTCTATACTTGGTTACCATTGTGAATGCACTGCATAGATTTCTCCTCCATGAATCCTACTGATGGTTGTGCAAAGAATAACCAAGAATTGCTGACAAACTCTGCAAAAAATTGGATATGCAATAAGCAATCTTTTCTGGTTGGTTATTCCAAAAATTAATAATCAACTTGTGATATAACTTTTTTTACTCACTGATTATTTTATTAAAATCATTAAGAAGATTGATACATGCAAGACCCTGGATATGAGTGAGAACTCCTATCATAGGTTAGCTGAAATGAGGATAGCTTTGCTTTGGAAAGTATCTATTCTGTGCTGTACCTTTCCTTATAGAAATTCTAAAGTGGACTGCCAAAACTGTGTCTGTGCTGCATACTTCTGTCATGCTTACTTCATATGCACATATTCAGAGATACGCAAGAACTGCTTCCTATGAGTGTTTAGGAAGCTGTGCATACCACAACCATGTGCTAGTAACTGTGAGCTGCTTTTCAGTAAAGGTTTCCCTCTGCCTACACTCTGGATCACTGCCCAGAATCCATACTGCAGCATAATTCAATGCATCTGTAAATCTACCAAACCACCATAAGAGACTGAAATACTCCATCTGCATTTAGTACTAATTTTGTGTAAATCCCACAAAATAAAACCAAAAACTCTTATGAAAAACAGTAGTCCGTTTAAATGTAGCTTCACTGTAATGTTCTAGCACACATACAGAACCGAGCATCATTGCAAATAACCCACATTTACAAAAGAAACAATTTCACTATACAGTACCTTTATTTTCCAAGCTGTGATGCCCAGGCCCCTCAAAATAATCAGAACCATCTCTGGGCTGCATGTTTCCAAAAATGCTTAGCAAGGGCTTGTTTGGTCAATGGGGTGTTTGGTGTGTCCTTATACCGGGGCAAAGGCAGGCTTCTCCCAGAGGTCACTTGGAGCAAGGACTGATCAGTGTCGGTGTAGGGGGGTAAACTAAAGCCACATTCACACGCTCGTTACCATTCTTCGGACAGATGATCTCAGTCACTCCCTCTGGCCTGGGCTGACTCAACAATTCTCCTGGGAGAAACAGGACAGACAGACAGACAGATGTTAAGCTTCAGATCTGGAGCAGCAAGCAAGATACATCCCAAGCTTGATATAGAGAAACCCCTGATTAACCTGCCATTCACCATTTGAACAGCCATCATGTAACACAGACATTTCTCAACAGAAATTTCACCTTGAAAGAAACACACCAGGACAATTATAAACTGTTACAGTACTGACAAAAATGAATGTCCTTTGCTTCTTCTCCTCCCATAAACTGTACCAACCAGTCAGATAATGAGAGTGGGTACCTCTCTTTAAACATTGCATATTAACACATGGGCTTTTAGCGTATACGGAGGAAATGACTGAGAGCAGAGTGAGTGAGTGAGAGAAAGAGATTCCAATCAGAAGTCAGGGCAGATGGCCTAGAGATTTATTAAGGAGGCCTTTCAATAAAGGCTTGTATAAATGAACTGAACTGCAGCTGTCCTTAGCAGAACCTGAAAGAATCAAGTATTTTTGTGTTATTGCATTCTGTGATTTGTGACATTTGAAGCACCATTCTGGTCTTGACTGAGAACCAATAGAACAAATACTCTTTGCCATATTTAGGACTGGTTTTCAGAGACATAATGATCCTGGGTTAAACAAGGAGATAAGAACAAAAAACGAGCAAATGTATTTGCATATGTACTATACTCCGCTTCCAGCTCAGCTGAGGATGATAACAATAGTATTAGAATAGAGAATACTCAATACAGTATTTGGAACTACAATGGAACCTCGGATAACGAAAATAATGGGTTCCCTGAGTTTTTTTACGTAGTGAAAATTTTCATTTTGCAAATTTCCCATACAAATACATTGATATACAATGCGGTTTTACCAGAAATTTGTTATGTGAAATGCGATTTCCCATAGGAATGCATCAAGGGGGTGGGGGGTGCTACAAAAATTTTCGTTATGCCAGTTTTTCGTTATACAGATCCTTCATTATCCAAGGTTCTACTGTATATGGAAAATTTATTATAGACACTATACTTCATCTTAGTCTCCAAATAAAATGATAGCAAAGTGCATGTAAAACATCACCTTGTCAGTTATTCTTTCCTTCCTTATGCTCTCACTACTGAAAGGATAATTGCCCATGTTATTTTTCACCTTTTCCTAATAGTACAGAATTAGAATTTGCCCACTGCCATTGCAAACTTCATCTAATATTTTCAAATGGATGTCTACCATGACCCAAAAATAATCATCTAGTCTTTAATTCCAACCTGCTACCCACCATTCTGCTTTTGGGCTGGAGTGAGGACATAGGCCAGTTGATTTGGCGCTGTGGGCCATAGGTTGATAATTTATTTATTTAATCAAACTTTTATGCTGCCCTCTTCACATAGACCCAGGGTGGCTAACAAACTTTAAAAACACTTAAAACACAGTAAAAACATGGTACAAAACAGTATTAAACAGGATTAAAAAGTACAAAAATTAAGAGATTAAACAAGTCACACACAGAGAGGGAAGAGTTAGATGAACCAACAAACTGAGGCAACCATCTGGCCCATACCCCACACATGCCCTGCCAGCCAGGTCTTAACCCCCTTCCTAAAGGGCAGCAGCTCCGTCTGGAGATGCAACTCACGTGGCAGGAGGTTCCATAGGGCTGGAGCACACATGGAGAAGGTCCTCCTTCTAGTGCTAGAGAGGTGCGTCTCTCTGGTCCACTCTGGTGGGACGAACAGATGTCCTTAGGGCAGATGTCCCTGCTCTATCTATTCCCCCCTATTTGTACAAGCTTCCATGTTATTTCATATCTGAACCAATAATTGTTTTTATATTGAGTTATCTTTCTTTATTTGCTGTACCTTGTCCCTTCAGAATAGCCCTACAGCTACACAGGTATGCTGAGGAAAAGTCAATATGGATTTTAATAGAGGGTGACCATGCATTAAATAGATGAATCCAACAAAGACATCTAAAACATTTAGTCACCATGAAATATCATGAGATACAACTTTATGTGATATTAATTTTTCAGTCTTGACATGTCCCTCTCTAACACTTCTGCACCTTCTCTTCTGGTAAGGATAATTTGGCATTGTAAACAAGCCCAGAAAAACAAATTCACTAGGATGTGTGTGTGTTGCCAGCAAGCAGGGCCCGATTGTGTGCTACCTTTGGAGAATATTCCAAAGGTGAAAAAATGTTTATGCATTAAGCTTCTCAATCTTTAAAAGTGTCAAAGAGCCGTATGTTTGCTAAATTAAAGATAAGGAGAAAACGATTGGTTTTCTCTTTGAAAATTTCTCCAGGGATAGCTGTTCTTAGCGGAGGAGCCAAGCACACCTCTCCAGACTAACCTGGCATCTGTACTTAAAATAGCATTTTGGCTGTTTTGTATTTAACAGGAATTCTGGCAAGGAGCTGCTTTTGAAAGCAAGTGCAGCGGTTGGCGAACCTTTTAGAGATCAAGTGCCCAAACTGCAACCCAAAACCCACTTATCACAAAGTGCCAACATAGCAACAGGGGAGGAAGGAAATGCTCCCATTGGGCTGCTGGGCAGAGCAAACTCTGTGCTGGGGGAAGGGAGGAAATGCTCCCATTGCACTGCTGGGCAGAGGGGTGGGTGAACTCTGTGCTGGGGGAGAGAGGAAGCGCTTCCATTGGGCTGCTGGGCAGAGCAAACTCTGTGCTGGGGGAAGGGAGGAAATGCTCCCATTGCACTGCTGGGCAGAGGGGTGGGTGAACTCTGTGCTGGGGGAGAGAGGAAGCGCTTCCATTGGGCTGCTGGGCAGAGTGAACTCTGTGTTGGGGTGACTGCATAGTTGCCTGCAGAGAGGGCTCCGAGTGCCACCTCTGACACGTGTGCCATAGGTTCATCATCACTGAACCAAAGTATTATAGACTCTGTGTGGAGACAGTCCTTTGCTAGAGCTCTAAAAAGTTTATCTTCCTCAGGCTCAGAGGGGTTAAGGAAAATAAACACATATTCCCTTGTCAGACCGCTCAGCCCTATTAATGACTTGACCAAGTAATGATCTCATTAGTGTTACTTTCAAAATGTTACCCATGTTAGATGGATTGATGATATCTTGCTTTATTCATTTAAAAAAAAGAACAAATGAATTTTATATCAACACATTAAAATTAATATGGTATTTCCATGCGCTAACTATTATCAATTGTTTTCCTTGTTTCTTTTTCATTCCCACTGCAATCGTAGTTTTGTTAAGGAGTCATCATGGTCCACCCACAACAGCAGCAAAAGGGTTTGTGCTGATGGTAATGATTTTATTCATGATTTGTTTGCTGCCGTCTACTTTGTTTCTTGGAGGGCTTTCTCTTCCCAGTTATAGCATAAAGTTTGTCATGTGCCTGAAGTAATCCATGCCAAACGTTATATAAACTCAGTCTAAAAAGAGGGAAAATAGTTTTCCTGCCTAGCTCAATTAAGACCTCGTGAAGTCCAGGAGGAATTAAGCATACTTTGCAGATAAAAGTAAGGAAAGCAGAGCAGATTCCTGGCTCTTCTTCTCAAAGCAATAAAAAAAAGGGGACAGAGGAGAGGAAGCCTGAAAAATCCTTTTGCTTTAGTCACTGGCTAGACTACTTTCAACCAAGTACATGTTTGGACAGTGCATTCTTTCTGACGCATGTCACACACCACCAGAAATACTTCCTCCTGGCCACAAGTCATTTCATAAAAATGAGAGATTTCTACTCAACCAGGTCTCCTATTTCCAGGAAAGGTTTTCTGTTAAAACAAAGCAAAGCCACTGGCTGGAAAAAGGCATCAGTCCCTCAGCACTAGGAATACATGGTTCTATCGCTTTTCTTGTACACCATGAACCTGTACTGATTTGAATCTTTGCTTCAGGAAGGCATTTCAGAAATACTGCTACCAACAAAACACCATGAGAGATTGTGTAAGCCAATTAACAGCTTCTTAAATGTTCAACACAATTAAAATACTATATAAGAATTGGCGAATCCCAGATCAGTCACAAAATCCCCAAAATTTCCACATCATAAGGTTTTTTTTAAAATAACAGCCATCAAGGAAACTGATCCATACCTCCTCCATGTGCCAGTCTGAACATCTTAGCACCTATCAAGGGAGGTGCAAATAATGTAATGCAGTGGGGTAGGAGAAAGTTACAGCTTCTTGCATGTGCCAAACATGGGGTGATTAGGCACACTGAGGGGACACAGGGTCTATTGCCAAGTGTCACAAACCCCTGTGCACATAAATAAAAGCACAAGAATTGAGGCCTCCGTTGCAGCCTTGTGTTATCAATGAACTGGATCTACCAGGTGAAGAAACATTCTTTATGCTGCCTAGAAAGAAGTGAGGTTCTGCCTGTTCTTGAGGGCAAGTCTGGTGAATTTCTTGCAATGGGCGCAAGACTGAACCTGGTGGTCTTTGCCAAAGGAAGAAAAGGCACTTTGAATGTCCATCTGTGTTTGGCACCTTGGCTTCGCAGGAAGTGCACTTCTTTAACAGCCCTGTGGAAACCATTCAGTGTAGAGGAAAAATTTGTGGCTGACCATTGCCCAGTCTACGAGGGGCTGAGTGTGGTGGTTGCTGAAATCTCTAAAAATTGAAGAAGCTCTTTGGAAAAATTGAATTTTTCATCCAAGAACGAAGGCGTCCATGAGGGTACACCCCGCAGATGAAAAAATTCTTGTGTTAGCATTTTTGAATGTTCAAATGCTTGGAGGAGAGGGGGACAGTTAGCTCTTGAGCGTGCTGCTTCTGCAGTGGAAGCGAGAGAACTGCAAAGGAAAGGCAGGATGGCATGAAGGGCACGCAGACATGGTAGGCAGTCCTAACATTTGATTATCCAATCAGCTGAAAAGCTTGGAGAATGGCTCTGTGCATGCGCAGAACCCATCAGTGTGCTTTCACAGAGACCACGAAGAAGAACAGAAATATCCAGCAATTAAATAAATGATTTTTTTAAAAAATGTTTTCTTTGCATGTGTGTATTGCTGTGGGTGCGGTTGTGGGCATGGTTTTGATTTTAATAGACACAGACACACAAACACATGGGGGGGGGGGAATGTAATTTAAGCTATTTTATTTTCCCTGACAGTTCACAAATGATCAGGGAAAGTGCTCAACAAAACTCAAAAGGTCAGTTCCCACTTGGATAGGAGGAACATTCCAAAGGACATATCACACTCTTCACCCTAATAAGAACCAATGCTTTTTAGCTGATCCAGGCACCTGTTTAATGGGCAGTTTGCATGGTCCCTGAGTCACTACACTTCCAGGGTTGGTATCTTTATTTAACATAAAGAAAGCTGAGTTACAGACCTTCTGTTGCAAAGAACACAGTCATTTCTGAGAAATTCAATGCCAGTATATAATTATACCAATAACTGCCAGCTGGTGATGTCAAACTTTGTTTTTATCTGCTGTTGTTTTGTGTCTGGTTCTATTCCAGCACTTCCATTTTGGGACTGCTGGTTTTTAATCATTTTCTGAACTTTCATGGCGAGGCTAAAGGGCGGAAGACCTGAGACAACCTGCTTGGCTGGTTTATTTGGCTGGTCCCTTCTAGAGAACAAAACTTCTCCAATTTGAGCAGTACAAAACATTAAAACAGAATAATACATACAAACATTAACCTTCCCAATGGCAAGGACTATAAATAAGTAAAAATTTGGGATCTAAACCAACTAAGTACCCAGGGGAGAAATAACATTAAATGCTTCCCTAAATAATCTAATTTCCATAGCTTTCTTTTAAAAAAATCTAGAGAGGGAACTTTCTACAACTCCACCAGTAATTTATTATTATTATTTATTTATTATTTATTATTATTTAGATTTATATCACCGCCCACTCGCCATGGTGACTCAGGGCGGTTTACAGTCAGGAAAAAAAACCACACACAGCACAAACAGCTAAAATCCATTCCTCCTCCCGACCAGCATGAGTTTTGGGTGTGACCTTTTCCCTTTGTCCTCCTCACTTTTGATCAGAAACATCCATAGTATGGAATTCTTTATGAAATGGAAGAGAAGGAATAGGTGCCACCACTGAAAAGGCTATTTTCCTAGTTATAGTCTTCCTTGCCATTTGATATACAATGGGAGCCAGTATAGCTGGGCCAGTGTTGGGAGTGAAATGCTTGAATTTCTTCACTCCCAAAATCAACCTGGCTGAGTCCCTTGCAATCTCCATGTCAGGGACAAAGGCAGCTCGACATAAAGAGCTCTACAGTAGTCAATTCCAGAGACTTGTGTTGTGAGAGAACCCAATCCACGACAAAGTAAAAAAAGTGGCTTTATTTTGGCAGTCCAGGATTTGATCAGGACACTAAAGAAGATGTCAGATCTTGTCTATCACTTGAGGGTTCTTGACTTGCCTACCAAGAATACTATTTTTCTAATTATATTTCTTTGAAGTAACTGCAGTACTGGAGCATCTAGGTATGTTTTACCAAAAAGAAAAAAAGGGGTGGTGGTGGTTCTGCTTTAGAAACAAATAGCATTACACTATTCCATTACCTTTATAAACCTTCTCATATTTATATAATATCACTGCTGTGCCACTTAAAGGCTTTTTATATTTCCTATGAGTTAAGTGTTCTCTTCTTCTATTATACAAAACAGATAATGAATCAGCTCTGAAAGCATTGCATTTTCTCTCCACACAGTTCAAGTATAGTTTTGTGGTTTGCACTAAAATTTCCAAATGGAGGCAAGTAAAATGAAGTTCTTACCAAGAACTGAACCATGATGGTTTTTAAAGGAAACCTTCGCTTTCCAGAATTGAGTTTTGAAGAGGCACTTTGGAAACGAGGCCTACCACATACTGAGGAGATAAATGAATTTCTGATCAAGCTCACTTGAAACTACAGGTATGGCTTGCATCATGACTTACTGTTTCTCCACAAAAAATTCCTTACAAATAGAAAGCTAACTTTCTTAATTAATACATCTGAGATGCAGGTATACTCAAGAGTGTTCCTCCCACCAAAAGAGGAAGTAAAATGTACTTTACAATCTGTTTTGCAACAGGATAAGATAAGATTTTTAGGATGCCATTGTCTCTGCTTAAACCAGGGTACCCAAACTATGGCCTCCGGCCCCCAACGCCAATTCATCAGGCCTGCACCACCCTTGCCACTCTCGGAAGGAGAAGTAAAACTTGCCCGCCAAGGCCTGTAGTTTGGGCACCCCTACAATAATGGGTCATGAACATATGTTTTGTTAAACTTTAACAAAACTGTTACTTAAGCACAGGTGAAATTACACCTGTATCAACTATGTTTCACTTTTCTGATCAAGCTATGAGATAACAGGAACTCCCTGTTCTCATTTATACTTGTAATTAAGACAGAAAAGCCACAAAGACAGGATGGTGCAGAACACAAGTCGCCTTCTCTCTGTTTGCCATTGTTTGGTGACGGCTTTGGCACTATGTTTTCACAGCATATGGAGATGAATGCAGAGCACAGAGGAAGAGATGCAGTGTCAGCTCAGGGATGGTTTGGACAGCAGAAAAGTTGGGAAACCACAGTACCAAAGCATGGATGAAAGTGCTGTAGCTGCAAACTTAGGATGATAAGCCACTGGATAGGGGTATGGAAAGAAAAGAAGGCGAACATTTTAAGGACACAAGATAAAAAAATCATCTTAATTCTACCGTTTTAAAAGAACAAGCTGGATATAAATGGCCAATACAGAGAAGTATAGCGGCCGAAAAACAACATCACAAGAAAGCCTGATTTCCCACTACTCTGACAGCTGTTGGTGCTTGCTAGATCTCAAGCCCTGGATCGGTTTGGGAATTTCACCCTGGTGAAGGTTTTGTATGGGCATAGAGGGCTGCAGTAGACAAGGAGATTACACTCCTCCTGACAGAAGCGGTTTTGTCGGCAGATGTTCCCTCCATCCAGGATTTCCTGTGAAAAGGCCCCAGCCAAAAAAAGGACAATGACAGATATGAGTTTCGTTTAGCATCATAAACACTACAGAAATTATTTCAAACCATTTCTTCTAACACAGATATTTACGAGGTGGCTTCTGATAAATGTTAAAGTCACCCAATTCAGTAATCTGCATTAATATTTGATGCACACGACACACCAAAAACCTCTGCTCCCAAATGTATTTCTTCAGTTGTTCCAGGATACTTCTACAAATAAGTTCATGGTCCCCACCCTCACTTCCAGAGGAGGGAATTATGAGAGATCCTATGTCCCACAAAGAATGTTTAAAGCGATCCAACATTAAAACTTAAAAACAATTTGTTCCTTTCAAGCAAGTTTGGGAAATCTGTATGTTGTTTCAGTATAATGTACTGTTTGCAAAAAAGAGAGAGATCCAGATCAGAAATCTATGTACAGGTTAAGGTAAAGGTTACCCTTCCTTGAAAACCAGTCATATCTGACTTTAAGGTTCAGTGCTCATCTCAGATTATAGCCAAAGAAACAGCACTGTGTGCATCTGCAGACATTTCTGTGGATACGTGGCAAGCATGCCTCAACACTGGAGTGCACAGAACACTGTTTACCTTCTCGCTGAAGTGGTACCTATTTATCTACTTACAATTTCTTGCTTTCAAACTGCTAGGTTAGCAGAAGCTGGGACAGAGACGAGAACTCACTCCGTCATGCAGTACAATACAGTATATGCATACAGCATATGTATATGGTACAATATATGTATACACCATGGGAATAAAACCTCTCTCAAATTACTTAATATTGGTTGCTGGACTGAGACAGTGTATATGAAGTATTTTGACTGTCTAAAATGTTCTATATAAATATATTTAAAATGTTGAGCATTATTACCAACATTGGCTGTTTTAGATCTTTAAAAGTATTATTTAAACTTTTATTGATCTGTTCAACTACTTATTCAGATTGCATACTTCAATTAACATTCTCTCAGGTACTGGATAACAAACAGCGGTTTCAGAAAACAAAAAACTGCAGTACTCTAGAAAATGCTTGTTCTGGAGATTTTAAATATCCATGCAAGTAAACTTAATACAGTCAAACCTCGCATAAAGAGCGCCTCACTTAAAGAGTAACTCGCTTAAAGAGCAGAATTTTCTCTCAATGTTTGCTTCGCTTAACAACTAAAACCAACCAAAAACTCGCTTAACAAATAAATTGGGGTTTGCAGTCCCCCCCCCCCCCACAATTGGTCACTTACAATGGTGTTTCGCTTTAAAAGCAAACTCGCTTAAAGAGCAATCCTGTGGAACGCATTATGCTCTTTAAACGAGGTACAACTGGTACTTATTTCTCCCTAACGGAAGCATGCTAAAATTAAAAATATGATGCATCATTTCCAGAAAATGCTAAGATCAGCCTTTGGCTAACTGCCAGAGAAAGAGCTGCCACTTATACTTCTGCGACCGTGGTTGACATGGCCAAAGCAAAAGTTGAGAGAAATGTACCATTTTTCCCATATGCCATCTTCTTCTCTCTTCTGTCCCAGATACTCGGGAAGGACATACATCCTCCATACAGAAGACTGCAGTGGCTTAGTGGTTAAGGCACTGAACTTGATGACTGGAAGGTCAACATGTCAGCAGTTCGAGACCTGAGTCCTGCACAGCAGAGCGAGCTCCTGTCTCTGTCCCAGCTCCTGTCAATTTAGCAGTTCTAAAGCAAGAAACTGCAAGTAGATAAGTAGATAAATTTGGTGGGAAGGTAAACAGTGTTCCATGTGCTCCAGTGTCTGATCATGCCTGCTACATGACCGTGGAAACGTTGGCAGATACCGTAGTGCTGGCTCTTTGGCTGTAAATAGAGATGAGCACTCAACCCTAGAGTCAAATACAACTGCAAAAAAGTCTGAGCTGCTCACACAGTTGCAGTGTTTGAAACCAAGTGGAAAACCACAGGTTGTTCTTGCCAATTAGATTCTAGGCTACCCAGGACTTTCTAAGGCCAATGTACAGAGAAGGCAGGGTAGGTAGCCTAATGCCCTCTATATGCTCTAATTCCTACTATCGCATGTTGCCACAGTCCTTTATGAAGGCTGATGGATGGTTGCAATACATGTGGAGGGACTTAAATCATGCCCAGAATGAAATGGATCCAGTGTACCTTCTGTAATATGATAAAACAAGGTGCTCTTGGAAATGCATCACCTAAGTCTCATCTAGACACTCTTCAAGAGCAGTACTATCAAATGAGAATTTTCTGTGCGGTACATTTTGTGACCCAGGTGGGGCACCAGGAAGGTTGTCCTCAGCTTTGGGTTCCATAAAGTTGAGACTCTTAGTGCTCTTCCCCCTCCTTTAAAACAGACTCCCACCAGCTTGGCCCAACCTCAGCCCTTTCTCCCAGGTGTGGCTCATCTGTTTCCTGCTTTTCCTCCTCTACCTGGGGCTTTCACCTGGGAAACAAACCCCTTTCTGGGCCATCCTGGCAGCCAGCCTCTAGGGAAGGGATGGTGAACCTTAGTACTCCAGGTGTTCTTGGACTCAAATTACCAGAAGAAGCCCAAGTCAGCACTCCAGGTGATCAGGGCTTCTAGGAATTGAAGTTCAAGAACAGCTGGAGTCCCAAGGTTCCCCATTACTGCTCTAGAGGGTCTCCACCAGGTCTGCTGGAGAGGCATGAGGTGAGGGTAGATGGCCTTCCAATGGAAAGCTGGAGTGTCCCTCTCACACAATACATGCTCCATAACTGGCCTCAGGGATTCAGTTAAATTCCTAAATTGTACAGATTTGTTTGTTTGACTTATATCGTTTCCCGCTCGTCACAGTGACCCAGGGTGCCTTACAGTTGACATAAAATACAGCTTACCGTACTTAAAAACATTTTAGGCAGACCCCAGTTATTTATATGCACATAGGAGCAAAAAAAAATCCTACTTTTCAAATCCTAGCACAGATAAGTAGGCTAATGCGAATATTGTACCACGAGAAAATTAAATGGATCCCTAAAGAAACAAATTACCTGATAAAAATAATCTACCACCATACTGAGATTTTTTTTCCTGCTAAAAATGAACACAATCATTCAGAGGCTACTTTATAAAAATCTCATCACTGAAGGCATTTCTATTCCTACACTTGTGGTGTCAAATTAGCAAAGTAAAAACAGAACAAAATGTGGCTGTATGGCAGCGCCTTTAAGACAAATTTATTTCAGTGTGAGCTTTTGAGGACAGCAATCCATTTCTTCTTCAGACACATCAGACAAACATGATCTATTGCAAACCCAGTAGAGTCCTAAATGGGAAGACTGATGGCATTGACAGTGACTTTTGAAACATTTATCAAAAACAAAATTCACTCTCATCCTCTGCCAGATCATCCCTCTGCTCTAAGCTGTGAGGCTTTGATTACAAAATGGTCAAAAAGAGAAACGTACTGAACAAATCAAATTTCTTTTTAAAAGAACGCTGATAAGAAGAGTTTTAAATCTGTTGGTGAAATGGCAAATGGATTAATGATGTCATGCATTAAACAAATGAAGCTACAGCAACACAGAAGCAAAATCAAACCCCGAGTTCACATGGTCTTTCACGTCAAACTGCTAGTTCTTCAAATCATGCCAATGATTATCTGGAAAGTGCCTTTACATATCTTATTTATATTTAATGTTTCTCAAACTGCAATTATTCTATACTTATGAGCTGAACACAAACTTACAGGTGAAACAAAAGAGGGAGCCCTTAGCAAGTAATAACACCTTTCATAGGCCAAAGTAGTACAGTTGTTGTTGTTGTTGTTGTTGTTTTGAGTCAGAGATTACTCTCAGTTGAAAGTGGACGCCCAAATGAAGCTCCTTTCATGTCTCCAAGTTAAGCTCTTGGGTATCAAAACCCAACCTTCCAGTCTCCAGCTCAGCACCTTAACAACTAAGCCACCGGAAGAGTTGCAGGCCAATGTTTAAAAAATCTGAAGTTAGTAAACAACTTCTGCAATTAGCAGTACAATGATTTCAGCAGATCAAAACCTTCCCCTTTCCCCCACACTTACTATCAATAGGATTTTAAGTTAACAAACATAATTTTAAAATTCCATAATTTCTGAAGTATCTATCAAATCTATCTAGCTTGTCCTGATAATATATGCAGTCTTTGGTTATACACCAGAAAATGAGATTGTTTGACGAATGACACTTGACTACATCAAGACTACATAACATTAATGTTAACAATGAAGAAATTGAAATGCTGAAGTAATTATTATACTTTGATTCAGTCACCAATCCAACTGGGGACTGCAGCCAAGAAATCAGAAGACTGAGACTTGGAAGGGCAACAATGAAGGACTTAGAAAGGATCATCAAGGGTGTAATTGTAGACCAAGACCATCCAAACTCTTGTATTCCTGATCCTAATGGTGTGGAAGCAGGAAAGTAAAGGAAGCTGACAGGGGAGGAAATGACTCGTATGAACTACAGGGCTCAAAGAGAACTTTGTGGATACCCTGGACTGGAAGAAAGATGAACAAATGAGTCCTAGAGCTAATCAAGCCTGAACTGGGGATAAAAGTGATGAAGCTGAGGTTGCTCTACTTTGGAAACATCATGAGAAGGAAAGATTCTCTGGAAATGATGGGAAGGGTGGAAGGAAGCAGGAAAAGAGGAAGGCCAAATGTGAGTTTGAAAAACAGTCAAACCTCGCATAAAGGGCGCTTTGCTTAAAGAGTAACTCGCTTTAAGAGCAGAATTTTCTCTGAATGTTTGCTTCGCTTAACAAATAAAACCAACCAAAAACTCGCTTAATAAATCAGGGTTCGCAATCCCCCCCACAGTTGGTTACTTACAATGGTGTTTTGCTTAAAGAGCAAACTTGCTTAAAGAGCAATCCTGTGGAACGCATTATGCTCTTTAAGCGAGGTACAACTGTAGTTGAAAAAGGATACTGAAGACAAGACATTTTGGAGATCTCTCACTCATAGAGTTGCCATAGGTCAGAAACAGCTTGACAGCATGTACCAACAACAAGTAACTGAGAAAGAAGTGTGTGAATTGTTGCCTGTAACAAAAAAACAACCTAGGGCAGAATATTAATTCTGAGCTGCTGATCATGACGGTCTCAATGGTTCCTGCCATAATTTACAAATAACCTGCAATGGCGATATAACACCCAGATACTGAGAACAGACAGTTTTCAGTCATATAGCACACTGCTCATTCCCATTAGGCATTTGAGAAGTACGAAGGCTGCCATCAGCTCATTAAGCTATGCAAATGTATGAAGATATGTGCAAAGTTCTTGGTTTCTTTGTTTTAAGTACAAGGTTTATAGGGTTCAAGAGAAGAGTAGGCTAAAGTGGCTAATAAAATTATCGATAAAAGTAGCTTATGTTTTCTGTAACAAATACCTCCTTGCAAAAGTAGTTGACATAGGAAGCATCATGCAACTTGTAAAATCTAAAATATACACTTTTTAAGGGTCAAGCAAAGTTTCCTCAGAAAACATACTGTGCAAAAGCTACAATTTGACCCACATATTCTATGCAATGAATGAGATTTATTTTCGTTTGACATGCAGTGGTCTGCACTGTTGATCAATTAGATTTAGCAACCTAAGTCGATATTCTAAACTGCACAGGTTGGGTTGCACATTATATGGAAATGAATGAATTACTAAAAAATGCTGACTTTGACTGTTTTAAGAGCACAATTAATCTAGCTTTAAACATTAAACATTCTTCTTTAACATGGGAAGGGAATGTTGCTTTGATATGCAAGCAATATTCAGCTACATGACCATCAAACTACATACCGAACAGTTCTATTTCCAGTAAATCTATACTACAGTAATACCTCGGATAACGTTTACCTCAGATAACGCTAAAATCACATAACGTTAAGTAATCTGGGGAGGAGAATTGGATCGAATAACATTAAGGTCCTATGGGATGGATCGGATAACAACCGCTAAAGCCTGTGCAGTTACAATGTATCTCTATGGAGCTTTAACGTTATCCGATCCATCCCATAGGATTTTAACATGCATCGGATAACACTAAAAATCGGATAACACCAAGACTTGTGGAACCAAGTCTTAGCGTTATCCGAGGTATTACTGTATATATTTTCAAAATGCTTCCTAAAACTGGAATGTAGATTCTTGAAAAACAAGTACAGTAATATAAGGAATCTGGGGGGAAGAATTGCATCAGATAACATTAAGATCCTATGGGATGCTTCAGATAACAACCGCTAAAGCCTGTGTGGTTACAATGTATCTCTATGGATCCCATAGGATTTTAACATGCATCAGATAACACTAAAAATCATATAACACCAAGACTTGTGGAACCAGGTTTTAGTGTTATATGAGGTTTTACTGTACTGTAACTTATTCTTATTCTTATTTATTATCTGTAATGAACCCTCCTAATGGGGTCCCGGGTAGTGCTCAAGTAGTAGTTTTACTAAAACTAGCTCAGCATTATCTCAAATCATTTATTCCTAACTATACTATCTACACTGAATTCAGGATTACTGGACTTTTTCTTTTTTTCTCCAAGTGACATTTGCCATGACAGGACTCTTCACAGAGATTTTGTTTTCCTTCAAAGATTTCTGCACAAGAGAGGGTGGAAAACATTTTTAGAGAATGAATCTTATTGTATTTCAATGGGTGGATTCACGGGTTCTAGAGATCAGCTGAACTATTTACTTCAAACAAAACTCTTCATTGATTCCTTCTGTCAGGAGAAAACAGATATAGCTTATCAGAAAACTGCAGCTCATTGTTAAAATAAAAGACTAATGAACCAAGAAAACCAGTATCCCCACAAAGACTACTACAATCTTTTTCACTTTTGCTTTGAGTATATGAACAGATTGTGAAAAGAAAGCTTCAATTCTGAAACATTACATCTACTGTCAATCACATAGCTTATTCCTTGATAGTTTCTTCATTTTATATACAGTAAAACCCCGATTTACGAACGTGCCTACTTATGAATAATTCAACTTACGAATTGGTTCTGCACTGAAATCCATGCCTTGAGTTACAAACATCCCCCGATTTATGAATTAACTCTTTCCCCTCTGTTTTGCCTCCAGTAAAGCAAAAAATGCCATTTCCCCTATGGGTTTGCTTCAGGTTACATAATCTGATTCCCCAGAATGCATTGTGCACATGCAGCCTTTCTGAGCCCTGTAGGTGGCAGTAGAGTGTTTGGAGTGATTTCTTTGTCTGGAGTTTCAGGGCCCAAATGGCTGCCTGTTGCTGTTTCTTGCTGGATTTTTCTGAGTCTTCTGTCCATTTTCAAAGGTTTTTTAAGGTAAAGAACAGCGGTTTTGCTTATGCATGCTTTCCTTTCAATGCTGCTGTTGTTTTTGGGTGGTTTGATTGATTTTTGGAGGGTGGAGGGGACCCATTTTTATTTTTGGAGGGTGGGGGTACTTTGTCTTTATCCGAATGGGGATGCCTTGAGTTACAAACAAATTCGAGTTATGAACAAGGCCATGGAATTGATTTTATTCATAACTCAAGGACTTACTGTAATGTTTCTTTACATATAGCTGCTGATACATGCATTAAAATCCTTGTATTTGGAGAGCTATTTCTTCAGGGAGAAGACTAAACTAGAATTTTCTGTAATTATATGTTAGACCAGGAGTGCCCAAACTTTTTGGGCCATGGGCTGTTCATGTGGTTCTTCCCACCGAAGTAAAATGCACCTCTGCATGCACATAACGTTGCTATAAATGCACCTGTGGCTGTTGTAAACATATTTATGAATAGCTGTGGGTAATTTATGGTATTTTGCGCATGTGTTGGCACATTTTACTTCTGCTTCTGGGAGTAGTGCAGGTAGTGTGGGCCAGATGGAATGGCACCATGGGCCAGATCTGGCCCATAAGCCATCGTTTGGGCACCCCTGTGTTAGACATATATATCTAGCAATCTAGGTAGTAGGAAATATAAACAAACAAGCAAATGCTAGATCCATTTCATTTTTACTTGTAAATAAATCCCCATTTAGAGTTATCTGAATGCTCTTTTCTGTAAACAAAATGTATCAACAAATACTCTCAAAGGAACCACAATATAAGATCATTTTGAGTGTTAGATGAAGTGCTAGTTGCTACACAATCGGTACACGGATTTGCATATTTCAGGGAAGATGTCTACATGATTTGAACATAAAATTAATTAACTCAGACCAAATATTAGCCATCAGCTCTGTTCTTTAGGGTGACTGATTTGGAGGTGGATTAAAATAACCATTCCACATTTTACAAAATTTTCTCAAAACTGCTTAACCAATCAGTGTCAACCCACTTCTCTTCACATAACAATCATGATGACTTGAGAAATCAAAGGGTGAGTTCTTCACATTATTTGAAGGCATGCAACTAGGAGGAGCATTCAGCCTATACTACTTCTTCTTCTTCTTCTTCTGTGTCTAAGCCAGATGTGAAACTGCCAAAATGAAGCCACCTTTTGGTGAGTTCATTTCATAGTTCTTTTCGCCTGACCTAGTGTGAGAAAGATTATCCAGCAACAAAAGGTTGCTATTAGCAGGGTATGCTCCAGGGTTGTAGCCAGGATTCTAGATTTGGCCAGGGGGGGGGGGATTTCAAGGGGGGCAACAATGTCACACTCACATATATAACATTGGCATCACGGGGCGGGCGGGGGAGCTGTTAGCTCAGGAGGGTTTTCGACCCCCCCTGGCCACGGTCCTGGTATTCTCGATTGGGGTTCAAAAATACCACAATCTTCGAGGAGGCCCTTTCTGTGTAACCCAGCCTATACTAGGAATACTAAACACCCGGGAAGAAATGGGAAAGGCACACTTGCAGTACCTCAAATGTCTGCCCACAAGCATCTTTGATATGTGATTTGTGGTCTTATGACTATTCCCTTCATGTATTCATCATTAGCAAAACGGATAAGTACCTCGAAAAACAAGGCATCTGTTCTTAAATCAACAAGACACCTTGAAAATTAGAAGTCAGAATTCAGCATAAAAATATACCACCTTGAACAACAAATACATTACATTTTGTAGTCTCTTTAATATAGGTGGTAATTGTTGATCAAGATATTTTTGCTGCATGCATTCAGAAAGTCTATACATTTTCATCACCAAATACTGAATTCCATAAGCAAATCATTTCTTGTGTCACCTAAATGGTTTCCCTAGGACAGGAGTTCTCAACCTTTTAAAGCCAGCTTTGAGGGCCGGATGGCCATTTTCCCTTTCTTCCACCACATGGCACTTCCAGGTGTGTTAGAGGTGGGGGCCCACATGAAATGGTGCCACAGGCCACATTTGGCCCATGGTTGAGGATTCCTGTCCTAGGATGTTGGACTACTGCTTCTCTCTAGGAAATTCTACATCCCCTGCATTACAGAAAACAATAATGGCTCCTACAAAGCAGTTTTCAAAACATTTACGTGATCTTAGGAATTGTTTCCTCACCTCCCTCTCCTGTCACATCTTAATGACAATGTAAAATCATAAATCAAAAAAATGAAAGCACAATTTCTCATAAATGTCTCATGAGGAAACGTGATCTGCAGTAAGAGATATTTATTTCATGCTCAGAGAACAAAAGGAAGGGGAAGGAGCATGTGTTTGCATGACTGGCTTCCTTGTTCCATCCAGTTCTCCAGGAACTAGGATGATAGCAGTGTGTTTTAAAAAAACCCTATCTAACCTGGGTGAGAATGCCTGCACGTCTTAGTTCTTCACTCATGTGACAAATTTTTTAAACTTGAATCACTGTGTATTACAAATAGGCATCTGCATAAATAGTACCCTATATTTCTGCCTTAGCTTTCATCCATTCAGCATTCAAGCCAGCCTATAAATAAATAAAATACAGTACTACAAAAAACTATGTATTAAGCCTAGTATAAAAATTAAGACTTCATTGTAATGATCGCCAATTGGGCTCATGAGACTGGACATTTTTTACAACTGAAGACAAGGGTCTTACACATGGGTGTCCAAACCTTTTGGGTCATGGACCGGTCATGTGGTTCAGTGGGCCTGTTACGTGGTTCCTCCCACCAGAAGCAGAAGTAAAAAGTGCCTTGCAATCTGTTTTGCAACAGAATTAGATAGATTTTAAGCTGTGCCATTTTCTCTGCTTAAACCAGGGGTGCCCAAAGTACGGCCCATGGACCAGATCCAGCCCCCGACACCAATTCGTCCAGCCTGCGCTGCCCTCGCCACTTCCAAGAGCGACAAGGGCGGCATGGGCCAGATGATCTGGCATCGGATCCAGCCCGTGGGCTGTACTTTCGGCATCCCTGGCCTTACATGTTCTCTACATGCTGCTCCATGAAAATTAATAACAAAGCCCAGAGACACCAAGGTGTAACAACCATAATTTTTCTGCTGCCTTTTTACTTCCGGAGGATTCCAACTGCCTATTTGTAACACTGCACATAAAACCAAAGATTTATCATGAACATTCCACTACTATTCCACTTAAGAACGACCCCAGTTCTACAAACCAATATTCCTTTATTCTTTCTCTGAAAGTCAGCTGTTCTTTGTTACAAACATCTGCATGCAGCTGTCTCTATTTTAACATATCCACCTTCTTTCTTCTTTAGAAAAAAACGGAGGGAAAGATTTCAAAGCATGATGATGCAATACTTTCCAAAGCAAGGGGACAGTCTCTATCCAGACATTTAAATTTTTTAGGACTTCACTAATCTCTTTCCAGGAAGAAATTCCCTCTGCTGGTAATCCTATGATAAAGGTAGCCTGAAAATAGCAGAGCCTTTAATCAGTAACCTCTGGCCTCAGAAGGCTCTTGATGACCTTGAATGATTTCAGCTTGCACTTTTTTTTTGCATAAATTTAAGCCAAGTTATAGTTGACCTGTGGGTGTGCTCAATGCAGAATCATTAGTACTTGAAGTAGATTTCACCTGACAACAGAAAAAGCACCTAAGTGGGGCCTTCCATTTCCAGAAATTATAGAGAGCCCTATGAACGTTCTTAAGCAAAACTCGTTCATTTCCTTGTAGTTTACCACAAGAGATAAAAGACTTTATCATAGTCTCAAGAGTAACAGGAGCCAAGTGCTGGTCATAAACACTGTTAAAATTTTCCCCACACTATTTAAACTGTCGCACTCCGTCAGAGTTAAAAGACAGGCAACAAATTTCAGGAGGGCATGTAACACTCTACTTCACTTGTCCAGTGATGGGATGTTACAGGTTCTCACCAGTTTCTTTCCTCAGTGTCCCGGAGAAACGGTAGCAGTTTTTAGGGGGAATCACCTTCGGGGCTTACCTTTTCACTCGTTCCCCCACTGCACATGCGTGCCAAGCACTTGGTGTGCATGCACGCCTACAGTGCTTGCCGCGTATCCACGGCCTCCTTGCTGTCCTCCCAAGCGGGGAGGAGGAAGAGAAGCTCCTAGCCTGAAGCTCCCTACAGCCTGCTCCCCAGGATAAGTGACTCACCTTTAGATATGGTGTGTCTGTGTGTATTTTAATGTATATTTACTACATTTACCTATATTGACATACTACCACAGTTTCTAAAAAGGCCTGGCAGCCGGCAGGCCTGGCAGCCTGGCTTGGAGTTTTTAAGCAAAGTCTTGGAGTTACCTCATCAATAAGCTACACCTGTGCTGTTCCAATTGCTGTTCCAACTGGAGGACCCTTAAGGAGGTACAGCTGTTTTACATTTACATTAAGACATATTATCCTAGAGAACTGGTTAGGCAAAGAGTTAGTACATAACTTCTTTAACTGTTGAAAAGTGCCAAAATGAAGCCATCTTGTGGTGAGTTCATTCTGTAGTTCCTTCCATCTGACCTAGTGTGAGAAAGATTAACCAGAATAATCTTTAAGCTCTAGTTTAAAAGCTCTGGTTGATTTGTGGGTGGGTGGGTGGCTGTATTTTAATGTATTATTTATTTATTTACGGGTTTGTGTTGTGGGTGGGTGGGAGGGTTGAGGTGTGTATGTGTGTTTTATTTTTTTATTTTCTTTGGCCCCGCCCACAAAGTCATGACATCATGACATCAGCTCCGCCCACACGGTGATGATGTCACAGTGGGGTAGTAAATTTTTTGACATCCCACCACTGCTTGTACCATTCTGTAAAGCAGGGGTTAGTAACCTATGGCCTGTGGGCCCAATGCAGCCTACAGCCCCTGCCCTCACTCTAGCCACACACCCCTGCCACCACCACCAGAATTGACCAAGGACTCATTTACAGTAGCATTTATGGTGGGGCCCACTCAGCTATCTGAGGGGGCATGGTCCGGTCCACAGCTGATACACTGAGAATCCCTGCTGTAAAGGGTCTGCTACATTATCAATGCTATAAAAGTGACAAAAGACACACTGGGGGGGGGGGGAGTCCACTAGAACTGTGGGTCTCTTCTATGACAGCATAGCCACAAAAGACCTAAAACGTCATTATAAATATTTAACATCTCTCATTATAGTGTGAAAATACAACAACACAACACTACTTGTGAGGATATTAAAAGGTTTTCAGTGTCACCCTTCTGTTAACAGTATAGACAACTTCTATTTCATACTGAACCTTATGTGCTCTGGTCTGGAGTTTACATAACAGAAAAGTCGGTGTGAACACGTTAAAAGGAACACTTTCCCATCTGGAAATGGCTGCTTTATATAGAATTTAAAAAAATCTACAATCCTAAATCTTGACCCTGTTCTTTCTATGACAGAAAACCTTGTTTGATAGTCATCCTATGAAAAAGGAGGATAATACTGTAAATAACTCTGACAGAGCCTTCTGAAGCTAACCATTCAGCTTATCAGCAACCAAATGCAACTAGCAGTAGCAAGCCAGCCCAGAAGAACATCTAAGAAAATTTATAACATGTCAAAAGCTGACATCCTGTTGGAATGGGAACAAAATCTATTCACCCCCCACCCACCCCCGTTCCTCTTTATAAAACCCATTCCCAACTACTTGGAGCGTTGAAAGGAAAGTTCCACAAACGTATTGCTTATTAAGGTCAGAAGTTGGACTTGATCTGCTTCCAACAAATATGGTCTGCTTGCCAGCATCATCTTCTGGCATGCTGACTCAAGTCTGCCTCGCTAAAGACAGAAACAATCAGCCCAGTTATACACAAGCGTTCAATTCAAAACAAACCAGCAAAGTCATCTTTCTACCACCACAGTCATGATCTCTTTGGAGTGTTTCTTTCCTTCTCTTTCTCACATGTTCACAAGGGAAGCCTGGGGGAAAGACCCTGACTGTATTTTGCAACTTTTCATCATGACTCAGAATCACATTTGCGTGGTGTTCAGAGATGACCCAACTCTTCGTACTTCTTGAATCTTGTGAAGAAATTGAGCAAATTGACAAGCCGTTACATGTTATGAATCTGTCTCTCTACATAAAGGTCCATTCCCAGAATTCTTCTGTGTTTAGCCATTGTACTAAGGAGTCAAACCCAGAGTAGACCCATATAGAAAAGAAGCAGAAGACCTCCCAGCAGCTCCTTGGAGGAAAATCCCTACTGGACAGTTACACTAGTTTGGGATCACTTTAACTGTAATAGCTTCATCTTGAGGAATCTAACTGTAAATTTGGTAAGCTTTTTAGAATTATCTTCTATAGACTAGGGATATGGACTAATGTTCTCGAACAGAGAAGTCTTAAGCATGCCACGCAACTACAAATCCCAGGATTCCACAGGACTGAGTTTCAATACCTAAACACACCTACCTTACACCTTCCACAACACAGCCTCTTACTACAAAAACAGACTGTGGAATGTGAGAAATAAGATCATGGGGAGGGAGGCTTTGCACTGATAAGAAAGCAAAATAAATAACCATTCTATCACAGTTTAGTACCTGAAGTGTCAAAATGGCTTCATAATACATGGCATGAAAGCACAGAAAGCCAAATTAATCATGGACGAGTTTGCTCATCCTCATATGGATTTAAAAGTGCCAACCAAAGTGTAATGTACGTCACGCTACACTCAAGAGTTTGGGCAGTAACATATTATTCCTCCAACCCACAAAATGATGACATTTAGCTCCTCCATAAAAAGTCCTGCACATCATTAGTATCATGATAAACATAGCAAGTTCTAAAATACTGTACTGTTAGCAGATATGATTTTAAAAATCACACAAAATATCAGAATTATACTCCTATTTACCAAGTACTGTAGTTCCTAAGTGCCAATTCTTCAACCATATCATTACATTTCTAGAGAATAAATGATTCCTAAAAATCCTGAGATTCCTAAAAATAATCAGTAGCTGACAAGATAGAAAGAACAAAATTACACAGCTCTATAACCTTCTGAGGGACTGCAGTGGCTTAGTGTAATGCTGAACTTGACAACTAGAAGGTCGACAGGTCAGCAGTTCAAGATCTGAGTGGTGCATGACAGAGTGAGTTCCTGTCTCTGTCCCAGTTCCTTCAACCTAGCAGTTTGAAAGCAAGAAATTACAAGTAGATCAATAGGGACCACTTTGGTGGGAAGGTAAACAGCGTTCTGTGAACTCCAGTGTTGAGGCATGGCTGCCACATGACCACAGAAATGTCTTCAGACACAAACAGCACTGGCTTTTTGGCTATAAACAGAGATGAGCACCAAAACCCGGGATCGGATACAACTGGCTTTCGAGCAAAGGTGAGCTGCACCTTTACCTATATCCTTGTGGCAAGTCATCTGAGCATAGGAAAAGCCAGGACTCACTCATACCTCTGTGTGTTTATATCAGATATGGGCAATATTTGTTTCTGCACATGCTGCTGGAATGCCAATCCCTTCTACCTATGAGTGCCAGAGGTTACATCTGATGATTGCTGTGTCATGCCTATAGAGGGCCACAAGCTAACCACACCTGATTTATGTATACAAATGTAATAGAATACAAATGCAAAAGGAAGGCAATACCTTTATTGGATCGTTAACAAATCAAACATTACGAGAGCTTTTGTGACTCAATATCACTATTTTAGTGATCCAATAAAGGTATCACCTTCCCCTTGCATTTGGATGGTGTATGGATCACATGGCTGTATTTGTTTGTTTACAGAACATAATGGAATTTATTTTATTGCTAGTCCCAACTAAAGCAGAGACATTTGCTCTACAGGATTTACATTAAGGATGGCTTAGCACCTAGTAATTAATCCAACAGGTTTGCTTTCAGCTGGATGACAAAATAATGGCTATGTTGAATTTGAAGAAATGAATTTTCAAACCATTTAAATCTCAAGTATTCCTGCTGTAGGCAGCCTGCCAGGACAGAAACAAAGACAGGTATTGCAGCCAATCCCAATACTGTCTATATTTCCCTTAGTAAATATACGTGCCCATGAGCATGCTCTTGTTTCTGGCTGCTATTGTGTCTGATTTATTTTTACCAACACGATATGAAAACCTACAAAAAGGAGTGTTTACCCTAAGAATGAACAGATGAATAGATAGCAAGAGAAAGAGAAATGGGACAGCACAGCCAGAAATATTTTCAAACCACCTTTAAGTTTTGGATGGGTAGATGGGTGGTTGGGGAATGAAATAAAACCACACCCTAATTGACTGGTTTCACATTTTCTCCTTTGGAGCAATTTCAATAAAACCCCTGGTACCCCATACTATTTGTCCCTCTTCTTCTAGATTTCTTGAAAACCAACTAAAAGCCAAAGAGTTACATTTCTCCAAAATCAGCTATCACGCCTGTGCATCATATGGTTCACCAAGATGCTGTGCTATGCCAGACATTACTGCCTTTTTCAAGTTGGCGCAACAATAGGAGGGGAAGAGGAGAGACTGCCAATTATTTGGCTGCTGTCCACAATACACGGCAGCTGGGTTGCAAAGCTGACAGGCCTCCGTGAGAGTAACAGCAACAACATGCGTGAGTGTGCGCGCACACACACATACATGGTAAGGTGTAGAATTGGGTGGGGAAAGGAGATCAACGAAAAGGATATGGATTCAATAAACAGACAATCACAAGCTGGATATGGATATACAGAGGAGTCTGCAAATCTGAAATAGTCTGCATCCTGGTTACTCTGGCCCAGCTCATACAATTAATTGCAGCACAAAACAAGATAGGTCAGAATCCTCAAATGCTGTCTACAGAAAAACAATACTGTAGATAAATAAATGATAATTTAACAAGTGACTGATTTCCTCAAACTTGCATGTAACCTTCTTAAGAAACCCTTCTGCTCTAGAGACTACCAAAGAGTTTAGGTTTTCTTATTTATTTACAGATGATACTGACAGCCATTTTAGTTCAGGTCAGATATACTTCTGATGCACAGGAAACTCCTACTTAACACTTGATGGGATCATACAGATGGATTAAGCAATACTCCAAGAGAGCATAATAATCTACATGGACTTCTTTGCATGGCTATAATAAGGGAAATACATATCTATTACAATGGGCCTGGCATCTACTACAACAAGGAAAGCCATTGTACTGCACCTCCATGTCCTCTCAGGACCCGAGGAAAGGCGTGATGCAACCCTTCATCCCTTCAGTGGGGTACAAAGAAAGAGTCTCCTAGAAGATTGTGGTATTTCTGAACCACAATCAGGCATACCCTGGTAACAGCCACCTTGTGTTGCCAGCTAATCTTTTTCACACTAGATCGGGCGAAAGGAACTGCAGAATGAACTCACCAAATAGTGGCTTCATTTTGGCAGTTTCACGTCTGGCCTAGACATGGAAGAAAAAATCTCTTCAATGGTAAACACACAGATGTCCAGACGGAGCCTGGGATAAATGTCGTCACCTTATGATACAGTCTATATTTGCATAATCTGCCAAGTGATGCAGACGTGTAGCAAAATCAAAGCCTCAGAGTTATTTTTGGACAGTAACACCCAGCACAGACAGTGGTCATAACGGCTGGGGTGGACTCTGGGAATTGTAGTGCAAAACATGACTTGCCCAGGCTCTCCACAAAATGTCCATCTGTATCTATCTCTCAACCACCTAGATAGGGTTATTTCACATAATTAAAGAGGCAAGTATACACCGTCACCTCAGCACAATCAATCTGACATGCACAATGTTTGAACACTATTAGGAACCTACCTGGAAAGGTGTGTGGTTGGTGTGACCCTCTTTTAAGGCACTTGGAACAGAGGACATGCACAGTATAGTACAGGCCTGGCCATTCTTGAAGCAGTACATTCAGTTCTTCTACCAGTGGGGTAATGGCTTGCCAGGCTGTCCATATATTTGGCAGAGATGCGTGGCTAGCAATAGACAAAGTATCTGGCTGCTGGGTGCCTTTGGCAGGCCGGTAACTTACCACCACAGGCACCTTCCCCCTGTATGCGTAGATCTGATATTTCCCATCTGATCGCTGGACCACATGGCTGTTAATCTGGACACTGTAACGGGCAAACAGCCCAGCTGGGAAAATGAAGGGGAAGCTGTATTCAATCTGCAGCTGTTCAGCCACAAATGACTGCCCGCCTAGGTTAGTACCATTGATCCACGCTTCTGCATGGGGCAACTCATTCTTCACATAGCAGGGGAACTTGTACCACGCAGTTGCGCCATTCAAGGGTTTGGACTTGGGTTTATTGACACAGTAGCAGAGTCCCATTTTTTCCAACAGTTCTAAGATGAGCTGCAGGTCTTCTCTGCTCTGGATGTGGGGATTGAGGAGGAGACGGATGACGTGGGCAGGGAGAAGCCCGTGCAGCAAGAATCCCTCCACATAGTGGTGGAGTTGGGCGGCCTTCAGCTCATCCACATGGGCGTTGCTGAGCAGTTTCTGAAGCAACACTGCAGTATCCCGCTGGCAGAAGACATTGAGGATATCGATGAGCCGAGGCAAGTTGTGGAAAACGTATTCCCGCAGGGTCAGGTGCTCCTCAAAGTACAGGAGCTTGCCGCTCTCATGCAAGTAGGAGAGGGCACTCTGGAGACGGTCCTCCGTCAGTCCTGCCTGCAGGCCGAGTCGAGCCGAATCCCACCAGCTGAGCCACAGCTGCTGAGCCTGGGGCTGGAAGTGCAACTCCTCCAACACCTGCCAGGATCTTGGCAGCACTCGATGCAGGTTTGGAAAGATGTCCCGGTGCTCAGCAACTGAGAGGAGCTTCTCCCGCAAACGGCGCACCTGGCAGCCATCCCAGCAGCTCACAGGCAACACCGGGGAGAGGATTTGGGGGCGGTGGTTCAGCAGGTATTGGAACTGAGCTTTCTTGCGCCGCAAGTTCTTGTCCGACACCCCGTAGAAGGCAACGTGAGGGCTGGAGCAGCGCAACTCAAAGTCCTGCCCCAGGGCTTCATCTACCTGCTGGGCCAAACTCTGAAGGCCTTCGTAGTCACACTTCTCCTGCCAGGCAATCTGGCGGTGGATGTCCAAGCACTTCTCCTCCAGCTCCCGCTCGGCACACAGATCCGCATGGGTGCCCACCATGCACACCACAGCATGTGGCACTTTGGCACCCAGCCAGTGGAGGAAGTGCCCCACAGAAGGATAAAAACCCTGGGGCATGTATGTGCTCAGGTTCACCACCAGGACATAGAGGGCGCCGGGAGAGAGGAAAAAAGGCTGGATTGCATCATAGCTTGGGTCTCCTGCCAGTTCATACACAATGAAAGTCAAACCCCTCTCCACGTCAGCGGTCCAGTCTGCCACCTCAATGCCTTTGCTGTTCTCTTGGATCGCTGCCCGAGGTGAAGCTGGGGATGCAAAGGGCCGGGGCAGAGGATAAGACCCTAAACGTGTTTCCCCATTTTTGGGGGGTGACCGGGCCACTGGAGCATCCTCCTGGTGCTCAGCAGTAAGGCATCCAACCTGGTTCTGCCCAGGAACTTTGGAGGATTGATCCAAGAATACATCCCACTGCTCAGGGGAGATGCATCCCAAACAGGAACATTTCAAGGATGAGGCCAGTGGCAGAGAAGCTTCTGGCTGCTCAACAATGGGATGGTGGTGGTTGGGCTGTGCTTTTGAGGCATGAGACTGGAGCGAATCTCTTAAGGGCTGAGAGAAGCAGCCCCTGTTCCGGGCCTTGCCAGAATCCTTTCTGGAGCCAGTGAGGGAAGATGTCCCATGCCCTGGTTCCTCTTCCTCCTCCTCCTCCTCCATTAGGCACTTCCTCAGCAGAGTTTTGCCAGCATTTTTTAAGCCCATGAGGACTAGCTTGAGACGGGGTTTCAGGGCCGGCTGGGAGTGGGCCAGTTCCTTTTGATATGCAGCGATATAAGGGATGCCTTTCATACAGACCTCGTAGGGGGGTTGGATCAGGGGGTTGTCCTTGACCTTCCAGAGGCTGACCCGACTCAGCTGGCCAAAACCCTCGGGCAAGATGGCAATCTGATTGCCCTGCAGCACCAACTCCTCCAGCTGATGAAGCTGGACGATCGAGTCGGGCAGGTAGCGGAGCCGGTTGTTGTCCAGCCACAGCGTCCGGAGCTGGCCCAGTTGGCTCAGCCCGGCAGGCAGGAGGGTCAGCTGGTTCCGACTCAGGTAGAGCTCCTCCAAGCCCGGCAGGGCCAGCACGGCAGCGGGGAATTCGGCCAGCAGGTTGGAGGAGAGGTTCAGCATCTTGAGGCGCTGCAGGCCGCCAAAGCCAGCCGGGAGGACACTGAGGCGGTTCCCGTCCAGCATGAGGCTCTCCAGAGCCCCCAGTTGGCACAAGCCCTCGGGCAGGGCGGCCAGGCCGGTGCCGCTGAGCCACAAGGTCTTCAGGCGCCGCAGGCAGGAGATGCCCTCGGGCAGCGCGCCCAAGCGCCGGTTGCCCGAGCAGTCCAGCTCCTCCAGCGCGCCCAGCGCCAGCAGGCCCGCGGGGAAGGCGTCCAGCCGGTTGTGGTCCACGTCGAGGGCGCGCAGCTGCTGCAGGCCAGCCAGGGCCTCCTCCTCGGGCAGGCAGCTCAGGCGGTTGAAGCTGAGGTCCAGCTCCTCCAGCTGGCGCAGCTGGCCCAGCAGGCCGGCAGGGAGGCTCCCGTCGCCCTGGCCCAGCAGGTTGTGGCTGAGGTTGAGCTTGCGGAGCCCGCCCAGCAGCGCCAGCGCCTGCCCGTCGTGGCGGGAGGCCCGCAGCAGGCGGTTGTGGCTCAGGTCGAGCTCGGCCAGGCCGCCCAGGTGCCCGAGGGCGGCGGCCGAGGGCAGCTGAGCCAGCCGGTTGCGGCGCAAGGAGAGGACGCGCAGGCGGCAGCCCAGCGCGGCGCACAAGCCCTCGGGCAGCTCCGCCAGGCCGCGCCCGCTCAGGTTCAGCGTCGCCAGCGAGGGCTTGGGCTGGGCCTCCGGGGCCGGGCCGTTCTCCTCCGGCGGCTGGAGGAAGGGCAGCTTCGTGGCGGGCGAGGCGGCGGCGTCTGGCCACGGCCGGCGGGAGGACGCCTCTTCTTCGGGACGCTCGGTCTCGGCCATGGCGGCGCCGCATCGGTTCCAAGGGCGCACCGAGACGCGAGTCAAGACGAGGGGACCCGGGGAGGAGGAGGAGGACTCCTGCCGCCGCCTCCTCCAGGCATCCCTCTCTCCGCCGCGCCGCTCCGCTCCAGCGGACCCGGAGGCGCCTCTGCCGCCATGGAGGAGGCTCTCTCCCCCCCGCTTCCCTTTTCACCTAAGCACGGGCAGGTCAAGGCAGCAGGGCCGCCCGCGGGTCCCGTCGCTTGTGCCTCCACCGCCCCTCCGCCGCGCCTGGCGGAGCATCCTTTCTCCTGGGCGGCCCCGCTGCGAACTAGGCGGCGCCGCCCGGGGATTCCGCGCTCCTGCCCGGTCTGGAGGAGGAGGAGGAGGAGGAGGTGGTGGGGCTGGCAGCGGAGGCTGCGGAGGCGGCAACACAGCGCCGCCCCTCCTCGACGCGTAACTGCACGCCTGGCCGGAGCCGCCCTTGGGGGGAAGAAAGGGCGCGCCAGGCAAGTGGTAGGAAGGGTGGGGCAGCCTTGGCCGCGAATAATAATAACAGTAATTTCGTGTCAGAAATTATTTGGGGTTGACTTGAAAGGATTATTTGTGGAAGAAAAATGAGTCTCCTTTCATGGCAGAGACGGGCGCTCAATCTGTCATGGCAGTACCTAAAGAAGCTCCTGATTAGGTTGAAAGACGAGAGTGCAAAAGCTGCCTTGAGACTCAATATCAAGAAAACAAAGATTAGGACAGAGAATGGAATGACGGAGTGGTTTGGAATAGGAAAAGGAGTAAGACAAGGCTGCATTTTGTCACCCTGCTTATTCAACTTATACACAGAGCACATAATGCGCAATGCAGGGATGGAGGAATCACAATTTGGGATCTAAATTGCTGGGACAAACATCAATAACTTGAGATATGCAGAGGATACCACCCTCATGGCAGAAAGTGAGGAATACTGTACTTTAAAAAGCTCCTGTTTAGGTTGAAAGAAGAAAGGGCAAAAGCTGGCTTGAGACTCAACATCAAGAAAACCAAGATGATGGCAACAGGCCCTATCAGTCCCTGGAAAATAGATGGGGAAGAAGTAGAAGCAGTGACAGATTTTACTTTCCTAGGATCAAAGCTCACTGCAGATGGGGATTGCAGCCATGAAATAAAAAGGCGACTGATTCTTGGGAGGCAAGCGATGAGAAACCTGGGGAGCATAGTGAAAAGTAGAGACATCACCTTGCAAACAAAAATTCGTCTAGTCAAAGCAATGGTATTCCCGGTGGCAATGTATGGTGGTGAGAGCTGGACCATTAGGAAAGCTGAGCGCAGAAGAATAGATGCCTTTGAGATGTGGTGTTGGAGGAGAGTTTTGAGAGTCCCCTGGACAGAGAGGAGAACAAATAGGTCAATCTTAGAAGAAATCAACCCTGACTGCTCTTTAGAAGGTCAAATTGTAAACATGAAGCTAAGGTACTTTGGACATCAAATGAGAAGAGAGGATTCACTTGAGAAGGCCTTGATGCTGGGAAAGGTGGAGGGCAAAAGAAAAAGGGGGCGGCCAAAAATGAGATGGCTAGATGGTATTGTGGATGCAGTGGGAACAGAGCTGGGTGGGCTGAGGAGGATGGTGGAGGACAGAGGTGCCTGGCGGGCGCTGGTCCATGGGGTCGTGGAGGGTCGGAATCGACTATGCGACTGAACAACAACAAACCTGGGTCTCGAACTGCCGACTCGCTAACTTTCCAGCTAGCAAGGCGAGTTTCTTAACCGCTGAGCCACCACAGATAAGAAGGCTCGGACGCCTCGCTCGACCCACTAGCTGGGGGGGCGGGGCGGGGATCAGACCCAGCCTATATTATAGTCCAGTATCATCACCTGACACAGTGATTGCCAACCTTGGCACTGTTGGACTTCAATTCCCAGAAGCCCAAGTTAGCACTCCTGCTGATCAGGGCTTCTGGGAACTGAATTTCAAGAACACCTGGAGTGCCAAGGTTCGCCACTGCTGACCCTAACAGGTTCAATTGTTACCTTTGCCAAGTGAAAAAGCATTGAGGGGTTGTCAGAAGAGCCCAAGCTGTGAACTGGTAGAGCGTTGGATGCCTTTGCTTTAGTACAGAGGTGCCCAAACTTTTTGGGCCATGGGCTGATCATGTGGTTCAGGAAGCCGGTCACTGAGGCCTGGGGGCCGGGTGCGGCCCCTGACGCCAATTCATCTGGCCCACGAAGCCTTCGTCGCTCCTGGAAGCGGAAGTAAAACATGCTTCGTGGGCCAGATGAATTGGCGTCAGGGGCCACACCTGGCCCCCGGGCCTTAGTTTGGGCACCACTGCTTTAGTAGGTGCAATTTTTGAAGTGGGACCCTGTGCGCTCCTGTGGAAGCAGATCCCAGAGTAAATAAAGCAAAACAATAACCCTGTGGCACCTTAAAGAATAACTGCTATATTTTAATGTTAGCTTTTGTGGCACAAGGCCCACATCCTCAGACATAAGAATGAGATTTGATGGCATTAATTTATACCTTTCACAGGATAGGGGTACATGGAATGAGTCTCCTCAAAGATTGTGATATTTTTGAACCACAATTGGGCATACCCTGGTAACAGCAACCTTGCGTTGCTGGCTAATCTTTCTCACACTAGGTCAGGCGGAGGGAACTGCAGAATAAACTCACCCAGAGGTGGCTTCATCTTGGTAGTTTCACAGCTGGTCTAGACATGGAAGAAGAACTCCAGAAACATACATCCAATAAATACTTTAATACAGATATAATAAAAGCGGGGGGGGGGGGAGAGAGAATTGCTCTTTACTCTTGCAGTCTTTTCAGTAGTCTCCAAGCTTCAAGGAATGTCATTTATGTGATGTTCTTGTCTTGACAGTCAATGGAAAACCTTTGAATCCACTAACCACCAGTTAACCTCTGTATTAGAAAATCTTTCCTTAGATTCTAAAAACAACCAGGTTAAACCCCAAGCCTTTAAAAACACAGCTCTTCATCCTCCACTTGAAGAACAGAGAAGAAGCTCCAAGTTAGTTGAGAAGGCAAGATTTTGAAACATTGTCCTACCTCAAAGTATTTGGGCATCACTTTGACCTACAGAAGATGTTGTCTAAACTTTATACAGAAACTTGCCACCAGAAATTATATAGGAAACTAGATGTGTCAGATGGGAGTGAACACCCACAAACAATAACAACAGCTTTGTTCCTGTGCTGAATATGCTAATACCTTATGGTATAAATTAGCACATGCCAAACTAGTAGATGTAGCTCTTAATGAGTCATGCAGAATTATTACTGGCTGTCTGATACCTATGCCTACTGGGAAAAATCTATTATTTGGCTGAACAAAGTAAGATAATACAGCACCAAACCCATTTTATTTCATGGAAAACAACTCTCCAAATAATGGCTAAAATTAAGAAATGTTTTCTGCACATTTCCCAAACTCTAAATATTAAACCTATGGAGAACAAAAACAACATACTTTGCTGAATGGATAAATGCCAGAGAGTGTCTCCCTCAGGGACAAGATTCTGGCAGGCCCATCTTGAAGTCATTTAATAGATTTTGAAGAGAAGTAGAAAAATCAAAGTAAAATGGGGCTACCTGGAGACAGGACAATTTTTCTATAAATGTGTAGAAATTAGATCAAAGCGGCATTCATGCGCATGCAATTTATGCCCCATCACATGTACAGAAAAAGTTCTAGTAAATGGTCAAAATAGTACAATTGAAGTTGTCTGTTTCTGGTCAAAAAACAGTATTAACATTTTCATTTATTTAGATTTTATAATTCATAAATGTCCTGCTGCCCAATATGCTACATAGCATGGAATGATCTAAGTATAAGTAAGTCATATGTAAATTGATATGAATAAAAGAAAGAAAGAATGAATTTTTCACACAAAGGTGTCAAATCAGACCGATGGTTGCTAATTACCTTGTGAATCACC
Source organism: Furcifer pardalis (assembly GCA_030440675.1). Lineage (NCBI taxonomy): Eukaryota > Metazoa > Chordata > Lepidosauria > Squamata > Chamaeleonidae > Furcifer > Furcifer pardalis. The sequence goes on along the minus strand of CP126896.1, from coordinate 12,341,088 downwards.
CAGAGAGTAGCCTAAGCACTATGGAGTGGTATATATCAGGTAATAGCTATTACTATCGCAGGTCATAATTCTGGTAAAGTCAAATGCCTATGATATGCAAATGCTAGGGTGGACTAGCGAGTAATCTGGGGACTAGAGTTTTGAGAGTACCCTGGACAGCAAGGAGAACAAATAAGTCGATTCTAAAAGAAATCAACCCTGACTGCTCATTAGAAGGTCAAATAGTAAAGATGAAACTAAAGTACTTTGGATATCAAATGAGAAGAGAGGATTCACTTGAGAAAGCCTTGATGCTGAGAGGTGGGGGGCAAAAGAAGAAGGGTGCAGCCAAAAATGAGATGGCTAGATGGTATTGTAGACACAATGGGCACAGAGCTGGGCAGGTTGAGGAGAATGATGGAGGACAGAGGTGCCTGGTGGGCAGTGGTCCATAGGGTCGCAAAGGGTCAGAATTGACTGCGACTGAACAACAACAAAAAGTAACTTATATCTTCTTATTTGCAGTACTATATAAAGGTAATTATTATCTAAGAGAATTTGTGGTTTGTAAGACTTGGCAGCAATTTTTAAAAAATTAATATACCCTTGTGGTTACTACTCATTGATTTGGTTTCATTTATACTCCAATTTTCTTCCCCCAACACTAAAACATAAGAGGGCTATGAAATTAAAATCCAGAGGAATGTTAGTTGAATAAATCATTAAAAAATGTTCTGGCATGTTCAAGATTAACAGATGCATTGCACCACTAGATTTTGTGGACTAGTATTCATGTTTTGGGATGCACAGAGGGGACAGAGTGTGTATGCCCATATATTTGGATGTACAAGTGTACACATCACATAAACATCCCTCTGCCCATTAAGAATGATGGACCAACTGTTTCTTGTCAGAGAGACAGGAAAAAATGCCATTGGATACAATGAACCTGAAAGTCTTAAATAATTTTTCCAGTGTGTAGCACAGTATTTCCCAACCTTTGACTTTTGGACTTCAATTCCCAGAAGCCTAAGTCAATTCCCCAAAGCATCGATCAGTAAACGTACTGCCTTAGGCTTTTGGGAATTGAGGTCCACCAGTTTTCGGAGAACTTAGTATGGGAAACAGTAGCACAAGCTGGAAGTGGCTTTAATTAATGCTGCTCCCATCCTCCTGAGTGATGATGGATTTTGGCAGGAACGGTGGCATGGGAACAGCTGTCCTCAGTAGCAGCTTCATAGTAAATAATGATCACTGCTATCAAGGCTTGGAAACGCCTCCCGGAGTTGTTATAATCAATGGCACATGTGCTAATGTAAATTGATATAAAAGTGGGGGGCATTTCTGTCTTTTTCTAGTGAGGCAACAGTTGGGTCCCAGCACACCAGCGGGTTTTCCTCTCTTCTTCCATGCCCCTTCCCTTGGGAGTCTGCTGAGTGCTGCTGAATGGAGACGGCTGTGTATATATTATTCATGCCTCTCCGAAACACAAAGGTGGGAGCAGGGCACTAGGGCAGAACACATAACAACAAGCATTCCTCTGTTGTTGTTTTGTCAGCAGGGATGGATGAGATTTCTGGGAATGTTTGGACAGAAGTTTATGTGGTGCTTTCTTTAACACTGACAAAGTGTACAATAGAAAGCCTTCCATCCTTGTTTCCAACTGAAGCAACGCATCTAACTGGATTTTATCCCACTTCTTGCTTTTTCCTTCCATCCTTTTCTCCATTTTTCTCCTTATCCATTGTTGAAAGCTTGCTTGGAAGAGATCTTTCAGAGTAGGGGCCTCCCCACAGAAACATACTACTCTGTAAAGCATTTTATAAATGGATAGAGCTGCATAAATTCCTGAATTTATTAATCAATTCCTGATTTAAATAATTATTTAAATAATTGTGGTAATGTGATTACAAATGGCCAAAGTACTAGTTGGCAACAGGAAAGGTGTCTCCCTTCATCACAAGTATTTATACAGAGACCAGCCAGCCATCTGTCAGAGATCTTTCATTTATTGTTTATTTATTCAAATTTATATTGCCGCCCAACTTTGGAGACCTTGCATTAAGATGGGTTAGATAACCTCCACAATCCTTTCCAACTCAACTGGCAGAAATCTTGTAGTAAGTCAGGATTCACTTGAGAAAGCCTTGATGCTGGGAAAGGTTGAGGGCAAAAAAAGAAGGTGAAAATGAGATGGCTAGACGGTATTGTTGATGCAATGGGCACAGATTTGGGCAGGTTGAGGAAGATGGTGGAGGACAGAGGTGCCTGGTGTGCAATGGTCCATGGGGTCGTAAAGGGTTGGAATCAACTGTGTGACTGAACAATAACAACAAGGATAGGCCCATTGCACCAGAGAAAGTTGATTCACTAAATCACCACAGATTCAATGGGTCTACTCTAGTTGCGATGTGCAGCTACTAGATTTCAGCCAATGATTCTTAACACCTTGGTCCAAGTTGCATTAAGGTAGAAACTGCAAATGGGACACCACCTATGAGGAAGTTCTCTTGTGCATAGTTTATTTTAGTGAGCATTAATGCAGAAGTTTTTTTGCCTCTGGTAATTTCTGCCTAAAGTCACTGCTGTACAGTACTTAGAAGCAATTGAAATTGACCGTCTGAGTCAGCCACCTCCTCTCTGAGACCTCATGATATAGGATTGCTTATAAATATTTTTAAATAACATTGCCCCATGGCAGAGCCTGTAAATCCACTGGAACACAATTTAAAACCTCATAATCAAAATAGGCAGGGTAAACGTGCAGGATAAAAAAAAATAGATGATAAAACTAGGGAATCTAGATTCCTTAATGTATGTTCTGTATGTCCTATGCTTTTAAGACCTATGCTATTATGATTTTTCTTTTAACTCGTTACTGTTAAATCAGTTGATATCACTGTTAACAAGGCCATACATATAGTGACAGGATGCCTCAAACCTAGACCAGTTGAGAAAATATAGCCTCTTGTTGGTATCGCTCCACCTAAGATCAGGAGAGAAGTAGCAATGGACGCCAAGAGAACTAAGCAAGAGAATGATCCTCGACATCCTCTGAATGGATATAAGCCTCAAGCCCAGATCCAGGAAAAGCTTTATGGCAAGAACAAACATTCTTGAGGGTACACAAGAGCAAAACCAAATTAGAAGATGGAGGAAGGAACACACTGGACAAGGAACATTATTAAAGGAAGATATAACGGAGGAACTCAACCTCCCCTACGTCACTTGTAGGACCCTGAATAGGCTGAGGGTTGGAGTTCCTAAATACAAGATCAACATGCTCAAGTGGGGGCTGCTGGCAGACAACAACACATGGTGTGTGAATGTGGAGAGATACAGAATCCAGCTTATTTACGGATCTGCTGATTACCACCAGAGACAGTAATCACTGGTGCACCGATGAGGACTTCAGTTTGGGCAGCAACAAAGTGAAGAAAGTGGCTTCATTTTGGCAGTCCAGGGTTTGATCGGGTCATGAAAGAAGAAGACTGTTAAACCACTTGCCACCAAATTTCTTTTCTTTTGGGCCAACAGTCTGAAGGTGACAGAGAAGAGACCTTACATTTTCTTTTGCATCTATTAAGCCAGGAGTTCTCAACCTTTTTAAGCCGAGGGCTGGGTCACATTCCCTCAGACAGCTTCAGGGGCCAGATGGCCATTTTGTCCTTCCTCCACCACATAGCACTTCCTGGTGTGGTGGAGGTAGGCCGCATTAAATGGTGCTGCAGGCCACATCTGGCCCACGGGCCTTAGGTTGAGAATATCCGTATTAAGCAATGGGTGAGTTGGCAGCTGTGTTCATGCTGAAATAAGGCACAGTCTGTTGGGAAATACAGATGCACTCTAAGCTCCAGTTTCAGAACAATGAATTAGCCCTCGGCCAAGGCAAGCTGAGATACATCTGACACTCCTTTAGAAATGTTATTAGCAAATGTTTCATGTGAATCCAGCCCTGGGGCTAAGGACAGAAGAGATAATAAGTTGATTCACAGAGTTAGGTAAGCTTGCCTACACTTTTCCAAGGAATATATATAGCTCATTCTGTCCATATTTTTTTATTCAGTGAGATTTGTTCTCAAACAAGCAATTGTTTATTTGCTTATTGCATTCTTAGTCTTTCAATTTTTAGTCTGGAGATCATCAGTCAGTTCCAATAAAACATAAGTTGGAGATAAAACATAAATCCATCAGGGGTGTAACAAAACCATAAAGTGTAAAACCAACATCAAAGTAGGAGAGAAGTCAGATCAAGCACTAACAATGGTTCTTGAAATATTTGGGAGAATAAAAAGGTAAAAATACTTTACCTGATCTCAGAAATATTATAAAACAGGTTCATTTGGAAGAGGCATCTGGAGAAGTGCTTCAAATGATAACTATGGGGTCCAGATAGGTAGATGTGGAAGGAGACACTCCTTTCAGAAACTTAAACCCAAGCCATTTAGGGGTTTAAATATTAAACGAAAAACATTTTTAGTAGGAACCAGAAATCAAATGGCAAAGTAGAGGCATGATACGATCCTATCCACCAGTTCCAGGTAGCATTCTAGCCACTCTGTTTTGGACATAAAAGTTTCCAGATCATTTTCAAAAGGACACCAACAGGTCACCAAAACATGACCACTGCAAGGTTATTTCCTGCCCAGGTAGGACTGATGTTGGTATAGCAGCTTAAACTGATCATGCATTGGATTGCAGACAAACACTACTTTGTAAGTTTCTATTACTACTGTACTTTTCTGGATCTAAGACATATGGTGAGGTCTGGACACTGTCAGCTCAATGGCTGACAAGCAGGTTTTTATCATCACTAGTTTCAGTTAGGATAAACCCATTAAATTAGCTGTTGAATGGTAAATCGATACTTATGTAAATCCTATTGATTCAAGGGATCTACTCTAAAGGGAAAAACAGTCAAGAACTTAGGCTTCTCTCTTTATGTGCAAGTGGAAGGTTATGAGAACAGTGTGGAAAATGGATGTTGCAAAACCATCACAAAACATTACGTCTATTTAGGTGGCCTGGTTACCCATTTGACACTCTGAAGTGAAGGTAAGCATCATGTCTTAAGTGTGAAAAAAGCAGTCTGAACATGTATTTCCAAATTCATTTCTGGAGCACTGGATATATACTGTATGTTGATAGATGTTAACAGGCAGCTAGCTGCCACAGACCTCACAGAAAAATAAGTGTATTTTAGATAAATTCTTACTCTCTTATATGTTTACCCTGGAGGCTATCATATGCATTTCTGGGCATGGTGCCATCTGTAGCTTCACCAAGGGCTAATGTTTAAACAATTCCTCCTGTTTAGTCTGCTTTATCTGGGTGTTGCCTGAAAAATATTCGATCATAATGTAATCTTCTGTTTGAAATACAATTCCAATGTGACTCTCTATTGGAACTCACAAGGCGAAGTGTACATTTTCAGGGCTAAAAGCAAAAGAGAAAGGCACTAAGCACACAGTCTATTCATAGGTAAGCTCTGCATGTGGGGATAAAAGAGGGGTTTAGTCTCCACCCCACCTTCCCAAACAGTTGTAATTTTCAAGACACAATGTTTGGCATGAATTGTCATTCAGTCACATGAACCTCCACTTGTAGTCTAAGCTGGTATGGATTTATTACCTCTGGGTAAAACTGAGTGCCTCTTAATGGACTTCTAGCGTTTTAATAGCAAAGCATCGTGATGGGGGAGCCAATAAGGTAAAGACAGGTAGTCAGGAAGAATGGCTATAATCCAGGGGTGGTAAACCTTTTTGTGCCACGGGCCTGACCACACCCCTGAACAGCTGAGAGGGCCAGACCATGCCCCTGGAAGTGGGCACATTTATGGCTGACGTAAATGTGCCCACTTCTGTGTTTACATCAGCATGTTTGCATGGGCGTGTTTTATGGCTGACATAAATGTGTTCACTTCTACTTCCAGGTGCAGGGGAGAGAGTGATGGGCCGGTTGGAACGGCGTCGCAGGCCAGGGACGGGCCACGGGCCATAGGTTGGGAACCCCTGCTATAAACAGATTAGAAATGAAAGCCAGATAAGGAAGATCAATTCAGAGGCCTAGGCCAGTGTAGCCTACCTGGGTTGCTAAATAATCCAAAACAATCATCTAGGATTTATATGGTAAATAAGAAAATAGGGCACTGAGGCACGGAAACACAGCATAAAGATTCATCCAAGGAACTCCTTCCTAAGCTTCAATCACTTCTTTGCAGGATATAAGAGTAGAAGCAAACCTTCCTGCTGGGCTGGTTCTCAAAGATACTGTATACAGAATCATCTCTCTCTCAGCCTAGCCAGCTTTTTGCAGGACACCAACATTAAGCAACATCTTTGAGAACCCAAAGACTCTTGGAAGGAAAATGCTGGGATCCACTTGATAAACTTTCACATTTCCATTTCCCTCAGAGGTTAAAATGCCTAAGTGCACCCTTTTGTAGAGTTTCATTTTTCATGGTGAGGAAAGAGGATTGGGACATCCTTAAGCAGAAGATCTAGAGCAGTGGTTCCCAACATGGAACTTCAGTTCCCAGAAGGATCAGTCAATACATTGGCTGATCAGTGCTTAGGCTTCTGGGAATTGAAGACCAAAACCCAAAGATTGGAAAACACTGGCCTGGAGGACATCCTTCTAGGCATGATTCTCTGAAATAGAGTGTAACTACATAGGAAAAAATGTGACTAGATCTTCTTTGAAGTTGCACCTGGGTCCTGGGAAGTTGTATTTCCCAAGCAGAATTCACTTTACTATTTAAACACAAGTTAACAGAGAAAGAAGGAAATTCGTGGTCAACTTTGCTTGCAGCTTAAGGTATTTATTTATTGTATGGCATTATAAACATATGGCAGATAACACTATAACATTTACCCCAAGTATGGGTAAAGTATACATTAAAATATACATATACACACATGACAGTGCTATGTCCAGGTTCTTGATCCAGTCAGTTATGGGAGGAGATAAAGTAAGAAATTTTGTCATAAGTGCCTCGTTTATGCATTCCTTGGAGTATATGAGAAACAGTTTGGAGAGGAGTTTTACAGTCACATTGGACTGTAGGCAGCTTCCTCCATTTGTATAATAAATCTGCACACCTGCCATGACCAGTTTTTATCTTGTTAGTGGTCTTCCAAATATATTGTGGTAGATCAAAACCATTGAGTTCTTGATTGATTAGTATACTTATATGAATATTGGAAGGTGTAGATGCAGCAGTGACGTAGTGTGTGGGGGGCGGGCAGGGGGCCACCCTGGGTGGCACCTTTTGGGGACAGCAAAATTTCCGGGAGGAAATCGCCACCGCCCGGCACCGCATAGAGCAAGCCCGACAGTGTGGACAGCAAAGCGACTGTGGCCAGGTGGGACGGGTAGAAGCCAGGCAGTGGGGAGTCCTGGCCAACCCCCAATGGGGTGCCTGTGGGGAACAGCAGCGTCGTTAGTCCTGGGGGCTTCCCCTTTGGGGAAGTCCGCCCTGAGCAGCTGAAACCCACACTATGCCACTGGGATGTGGCCATGCCACCACCCATTTTGTTGCATGTTAAATTATTAGCAAAGAGCTTTTCACCCTTTCTAATTCTAGGTTGTCGAGATTTCAGTCTGCAGTTAGATGCTCTGGCAACATCTTCATGTATAGGTAAGCTAGTAAATTAGGAGTTTTGACAATTTTTCTATATTGGCGCACCAGTGCCTCCTGTCTTCTAAGATTTTGGGGAGGGGGATGTGGCTGATTACTGGGAACCAATGTATTGGTACAGACTTAATACATCCTGTGATGATGAACATTGTATTGCAGAACTGAGTATCCAACCTATGAATGTTTCTGCTATTTATCCACACTGGAGTAGTGCAGACAAGGCTTAATGCTGTACACCAAAGTGCTGTGACCATTCAGAAGCATCATAATGGCAGAGCTACTTTAACAACCTGCAAGTAGGAGTGATTTGTAATTTCCTCTGCTTTCTCTCCCTGCTCTCATGACTCTTTCTTCTTTTCCTTTGGCCACCTAGATGTCACAGACCCTTGATTGGAGCCTGGGCTTTTGGGAATTGAAGTTCCAGAACACCTGGAGGACTAGCCTGTTTCCTCTAGGCCAGTGGTCAGCAAACTTGGCTCTCCAGCTGTTCTTGGACTTCAGTTCCCAAAAGCCTTGATCAGCAGGAGTGCTGACTTGGGCTTCTGAGAATTGAAGTCCAAGAACACCTGGAGAGCCAAGTTTGTAGACCCCTTCTCTAGGCCAATGTTTCTCAACTTTGGGCCTCCAGGTGTACTTGGACTTCAATTCCCAGAAGCCCCAGTTTCCCTCAAGGCGACAGGTTACCCACCCTTGTGACCAAGCACAAGGGCATGAAGCCTTTAAAATAAGGAACTTGGGGACTGCTTCCAGCTTCTGTAGGGTCAGCAATTGATTTCCAAAAGCTCCTTGGTCTTGAAAAAGATCTTAAAAGAATGGTTTGGAAATGACCTGTTACAACCAAAGGCCTAAGAAACACACCTGGAGAATAAATGGTCACAAGATAGAACAGGTTACCAGCTTTAAATACTTGGAAGTAGTTCTGTAAGCTTCAGGCTCAAGGAACACCCAATACCACACACGCTGTTCTTACAGTCCAGAGATCCACCTTCACCATACAAAAATTCCTGAGGACAAAGGGAGGCTGCATTCAAACTATTTCAGTTAGACCCTCCACCCAACAACCTGGCTGTTATGGAAACAATGCAATCTAAATTCTTACTTACAGCACTCCAGACCCCTTGCTGGGTATCCAACACCACCCTCTCCCTGGAGACAGGCATGATAAAGGTTGAGGCAAGATTGTGGATAGCTATTCTCAACCTTTGGTTCAAAATTCTGTTTAATCCCAGTGGCCTGGCTCCTCTAACTCTCCAGGATAGCTTCCAATAAGCGTGGAAAAGAACAATCCAATCCAGACTGCAGTACCTTGACTTCTCCTAACCTCTCATACAAGCCATGAGTCACAATGAGGAAAAACAGGCCATTAAAAAGAGAACACTAGACATGGAAAGACAAGAAGACCTAGCCAGGGTCCCTACCGTGCTGACTCCAGAGTCTTGGAGACACATTGTTGGCCCGTACCTACTCCAAATTGAGATACCAAGTCATGGGAATGCATTTGTGCTAGCCTGGTGCCTCTCTTCCGCAGTTCTTGAGGGAAAGTTCCAAAGGACACCAATGACAGAGAGGCAATGTCCCTCTGACACTGGAGAAGTTGAAACCACATAACAGCTGCCCTTTTTATAGAGACATTCAGAACAAATTCATATCTCTGCTACTCTGCAAGTATCCTGGCTGGTCAAACAGCACATACACCCAGTGGATCCTATCTGATGAAAGACCCACATTCACCCACAACACTGCCAGGTTCTGTGCTACAGCTTGTAAGATGAGAAGAACAATCCAGGCAAGATCTTCAGCCAAACAAGCTACTAGCGTTACAGCATAGGCACAGATGGCCATTTTGCCCTGCCTGTCACACATGGCACTTCTGGATGTGGCAGAGGCGGTGGGGGTCACATGAAATGGTGTTGTGGGCTGCATCCGGCCCCCTTAAGATGAGAACCCCTGTATTAAAAGAAAGTAGTACCAGACTTCTTAAGGAGGCTTAAGAAGAATTAGAGAGATTGCATTGAGTGGGTTATAAGTGTGGAGTCAGAATGTTTCCAAGGGACCTTGTTGTCAGATTTGCACATTTTTATAAGAAGATGTTTATGAAGAAACCTCTGGTCAGTTGTCTTACAAAGATGTTCTCATCAGATTTACCAGGATCTTTGTATTTAAACTATATCTTGAGTCATGCTCTGAGCAGCCTCTGGCTCGGTCCCATCCCCTCTTCAGCCTTTGCCAAAGCCAATCGCTGCATTGGGGAAATTTTTGGAGCCTCCTCCATTTCAAAATCCACAGCACTGGAAGGATAAACCTGGCGTGTTATGCTGATGTCAGCCTTGCTGCGCCAAGGGGCTCTCCCAGCACCATGGATTTTGAACCGGAAATTTCCCTAATGAGGCAATCGGCTTTGTTAAAGGCTGCAGAAGGGATGGGACCAAGCCAGTTGTTGCTCAGAGCATCAGGGACAAAGTGCGATCGCCGCCGCCGCTACCACTGATGTCAAAACTGTCAGCAGCGGGAGCAGCCTGCCTTTGGCCCCAACAGCTGCGTGTCAGGAGCAGGACCGGACTGGCAAAAAAACCCGTTTGGGCATCACTGGTTTAAATAAAATAGCTTCATTATTTGACTATATGAGAAGTAGGGATATATAAGCAGGTTTTATTTATTTATTTATTTATTTACATTTTTGTACTGCCCTTCTCGCCGGGGCGACCCAAGCCGGTTTACAACATCATAAAAGCATAATAAAACCCAACCCAAACCCATTGTTAAAAACTTCAAAATTACAATTATAAAATTTAAAAAGTTTTTAAAATTTATAAAAATCCACAGGTCCCAATAATAATTTAAAAAGTTAAAAACTTAAGAACAAAAGATTAAAAAGATTAAAAGACCAGGGGGGAGAGGGAGCTCAAACAAGCCAGCAAGCTGGGGTCATGGTACCGCCAGGACCCCATACCTGTCCCGCCAGCCATGTTTTTAAGTTCTTCCTAAAAGACAGCAAGTCCATCTGAAGACGTAGCTCAGTTGGTAGGAGGTTCCATAGGGCCAGAGCGGACACAGAGAAGGCCCTCCTTCTAGTGCCAGAGAGATGTGCTTCTCTGGTCGATGGAACAACAAGAGAGCCTCTCCGGTCCGCTCTAGTGGGACGGACAGATGTTCTTGGGGTGATGCGGTCTTTTAAGTATCCTGGCCCACTACCATATAGGGCTTTAAAGGTGATAACCAGCACCTTGAATTGCACCCGGAGGCAAACTGGCAACCAGTGCAGCTCCTGAAGCAGAGGGGAGGCATGTGCATAGCAGGTTAACCAAGTTATCCTGCTATGGTAATAGAGTAAACCATACTGCCAGCAACTCAACACCGAGTGTCAGTTGGAAGTTAACTAACCTGATAATCCTGAGAATTAACAGCCTTGGGTGATAGTCCCCAAGTAGATTAAATCCCATTTGAATCCATCTTGATGGAGGGCAGCAGCTTCATCAGAAGCCTGGGGCTGATGAGGACTTTGCGTGCCAAAAGGCTCAGGACCAGATGTGGAAGGAAGATGAAAGGCCACTGCATTATATTTTCAGGACAGTCTTCATGGCTGATCGCCATGGTGATCACGAATATTCATATTCAGATACAGCAGCAAAAGAAGGGATATATGAAATGATTGTTGAAAGACTGGGATGGTGTAGGTTGTGGTTGGCTAGAAAGGTGAGCTGTTCCTCCCCCCGCATAAAGGTTTGATTAAAACTATGATCAGTGTACTAGAATCCTGGTGAAACAACATGAAAGTTATGTGTTGGGGTGTAGGATTAGAGCAGTAGTTCCCCAGTGTGGGGCACACACCACACAGGGGGCCTTCAATTCCCAGAATCCTAACTCAGTACATTGGCTGATCAATGCTTGGGGAAATTGACTTGGGTTAATTGAAGTCCAAAAACCAAAAGTTGGAAAACACTGAATTAGAGAGAAGGCGGGTTAAATCGGTTAGGGATGAGGTATTCAGGACTGTATTTGTAGTTGGAGACCACCACCACCACCCCAATTATAGGACTAGAAGGGAAAATGTGGTGATGGATGTTAAAAACTTTAAGAATTTCAACTTCAAGAATTTTCTGTGTCTATTAAGTTTTTCTCTTCTTTTCTTGGAGTCCCTTATGCTGAATTAGAGAAAGGAAATTCAGTCATTGGCATTCAGTCAAATCAAGTACAGCACAGTAAAACCTTGCATAAAGAGCGCCTCGCTTAGAGACTAACTTGCTTAAAGAGCAGAATTTTCTCTGAATGTTCACTTTGCTTAACAACTAAAACCAACCAAAAACTCACTTAACTAAATTGGGGTTCGCAATCCCACCCCCCACCAGAAGTCACTTATAATGGTGTTTCACTTAAAGATCAAACTCGCTTAAAGACCAATCATGTAGAATGTATTACACTCTTTAAGCAAGGTACCACTATACAAGCATTTGGAATAAGCAGCTTTGAACTGGGCGGCTCCCTTTGTTGAAACAAAACAATCTTTGTTCCCAGGATCAATCTGCTATTAACGAAGTAGCAGGAAAGAGTGGATTTGGAATCACATTAAGACACTTAGGCGGAATTGATTTCATAAAGTATTGAAATGAATTATGAAGTATGAAAGCAAAAATAAAAATAACACATGAGTGCAACCTCATGCTTTGCCCACTGGCATATTTAAGAAATTTAAAAGTACAGTCAAACCTCGCATAAAGAGCGCTTCGCTTAAAGAGTAACTCGCTTAAAGAGCAGAATTTTCTCTGAATGTTTGCTTCGCTTAACAAATAAAACCAACCAAAAACTTGCTTAAAAAATAAATCGGGGTTCGCAATCCCCCCACAACTGTTCATTTACAATGTTGTTTCGCTTAAAGAGCAAACTCGCTTAAAGAGCAATCCTGTGGAACGCATTATGCTCTTTAAGTGAGGTACAACTGTATCTGGTTGAGGGAGGTCTTTTTGCAAGGCTCGTGATGTGTTCCTTATCAACATATATATATAATTAAACCAAATAAATATATCAGCAGTGATTAAACATTGAGTTCAAACAATTAGGTACTCCAGATGAAAACTGCAATAATTGCAATAATACTAATTCAGTTCCAATTTATGTTGATCCTCCCAGGGTTTTCTCAGTAAAAAGTAAATAGGAAATTAATGGCTTATTGGTCTCTCCTTCAGGTGGCGCATTGGGACTGCACAGCTCATTCAAGACTGCAGAGGTCACATGGCCACAATCCCATCAGCCACATGTGCTTAGAATAATCCAGTGGTGGGCTCCAAATATTTTTACTATCACACTGTGGGTGTGGTATGGTGGGCGTGGCCAGGGAAAAGCCCTGTATTGCACCTGAATTAGAATGACTTTATTTCAAAACTTGGATGGGCAAGGCCAGCCAGAATTTCTGCTACCATTTTTGGCAAACTAGTGCGAACCTGCTGATGCCCACCACTGGGATACTCTCTGATAGCTCCTCTTCTGGGAGGGATGATGAGAATTCATCCCTGTGCTCCAACTCACTGAGTTACACCTGCTACTGATCTCTAATTAAAGCTCAATCAAGTCTGAAAGGGCAGGGAAGAAGAAGAATGAACTCCACTCCCTTACCTCTTCCTGTTATCTGTTGGAAAACTTCAGCAATGCTATATTTAAGCAACAAACAATGGGGGGGGGGTTTGAATGAGTTAAGGTATAGATCACTGATGGTGAAACTTGGTACATCAGGTATTCTTGGACTTCAATTCCCAGGAGCCCGGGTCAGCACTCCTGCTGATCAGGGCTTCTGGGAATTGAAGTTCAAGAACATCTGGAGTGCCAAGGTTCACCATCAGTGGTATAAACAGCTAGCTACTCAAGTAGGACTGGGGATGTTGGCCTCTCCTGTCAACCTAGGAGTTTGAAAGCAAGAAATTGCAAATAGATAAATAAGTACTGCTTTGGCAGGAAAGGTAATATCATTTCATGCACTCCATTGTGTAATCATGTCTGCCACATGACCACAGAAATGTCTGCAGACATTTGGCTTTAAACAGAGATGAGCACCGAACACTAGAGTTGGATACAACTGGCTTTTGAGCGAGGGTGACCTTGATTTTTATCTAAGGAAGTATCCAGGAAAAAGTATATTTCCTAGAACAATGCCAATGTTTCCCCCACTTATTCCTTTAAAAAAATATCTTCATCAAAGTGATAGAAGTACAATCAAATTTTACTAGAAAGGTAAGAGAAATTATAAATCCTTTTTTAAAAACCCAGGTGTGTTATGTAATGTACCCACTGATCAGCAGGTGTCACCATGAAGTGAAAATATTTCCTCTGAGAGGATGAATAGCCTTCTCTCTCCACACAAGAAGAAATCCCTATTGCATATAACTCTGGAAAGGATCCAAGGACATCTAGATTGTAAGGGGAACGACATCATTTCTCATGGCATACACCAGGGGTGCCCAAACTTTTCGAGCTGTGTGCCAGTCATGTGGTTCAGCGGACCAGTCACATGGTTCATCCCACGGAAAGTGGAAGTAAAATACACCTTGCAATCTGTTTTGCAACAGGATGAGATAGGTTTTAAGCTGCCATTTTCTCTGCTTAAACCAGGAGTGTCCAAATTATGGCCTGTGGGCACGTTGGCATACACATTTTGACAGATCACTTAGAGTTGATTTTCCTTGGACCTTCTGAATGCCACACAGACTGCCAAAAATACCTGAAATGTTGGGGTGGGATGGAGATGAAAGTAAACACATCTAGAAATCCACTTCGGGTTTTGGAAAAGGGGACATTTAGAGATGTTAAACAATGAGGGAAAGTCTCTAGAAGAAATCTAGTTAAGCTAGACTAGTAAAAAGCAGGAGCCATCAGCATGGGAGTGTGCATATAGCAAGGCAGAGAGCTGGTGGCTGCAGCAAATGCTGCATCTATTAGATTCCTTTCCTCCTACATCAGCTGCATGCAGCCATTCCACTCTGTTTAATAGTGGGAAGCAACCTTGAAAATCTGCTCTCTCTTCTGCTCAAGGCATGTTCAGGGGAAAGGAGTTGCAGTTAAGTGTTCACTCCACTTTCTAAAAAGGGTCTCCTGATCTCATTATTATGACACCCAGCCAAGGGTTTCGCATCTGTAATTTAAGGCTTAAAACAATAGGTTTTGCATGGTTACTATAATCTGCAGACACCCACCAGTAAAAGTTGCTGGCGGCTTTTGCAATAAAATACTCAATGACCTAATTGACACCAAAGGATCAAGAGCAATTAACTGATTGTGCCAGTCTTTCAATGGATGCAGTTTTTAAAAAATAATGATCATGATCGATCAAAACAGAATGACAAAGTAATCAATGTTTGCTAAAATACCCCACATCTTATTTAGAGATAAAAATTAAAGTGTTAATTTAATGCTGCCAAGAACTAAATCAGGTTCAACTACAGATACTGTACTTTGCAGTGGAGGCTAATGCTTACTGGGGCTGGAGAAGCAGTGAACAAGGTCATCAGACAGAGATAAAGGATAATCTGTGGCTGATTCGCTTTGGAACTGCTTGTAGCCCCCTGAACAGAAATCACAGCATAGGCTTCGAAATTAAAAGAAGGGGGTAGGAGCTCACTGGACAACGAATAACATTAAAGGAGGATATAGTTGAGGAACTCAACCTCCCCTATATCACTTGGAGGACCATGAATAGGCTGAGGATAGGAGTGCCTAAACGCAAAACCAACATGCTCAAGTAGGGGTTGCTGCTGCTGGCAGACAACAACATGCAGTGTGAATGTGGAGAGATACAGAATCTGGCTCATTTACTGGTCTGCCAATTACTGCCAGAAACATGCATCAACAAGGACTTAAGTTTGGTCAATGACAAAGCCAAGAAAATGGCTTCATTTTAGCAATCCAAACTTTGATCTGGACACGAAAGAAGATGAACAGCATAGGCTTTAAAATTTTGAATGCAAAGCATTTTGGGTAGTATGAGATCCAAGCTATCACATAAAGGAATTTGTCTAGATCAGGGCTCCTCAAATTTGGCTCTCTAGACATTCTTGGACTTCAATTCCCAAAAGCCTTGATCAGCAAGTGTGCTGACTTGGGCTTCTAGTAATTGAAGTCCAAGATCACTTGGAGAGCCAAGTTGAGGACCCCTGGTCTAGATGCATATTCTTCTATTTCAGCAGCAATTTTTAAAATATTTATTTTAAAATGCTTTTTTTCCCCAAAGGAAAACTTCACAGCTTTCACAAGCCATTAACCAAAGTGGTTTCTTTTGACTTGTTTTGTAAGACCTTCATTTTGACAATTTCACATCTGCCCTAGACACCGGAAGAAGAAGAAGTATGAACATGTCTGCTTCAATCTCAGTGAGGTGTTGAATGGTTGTCTGGACTCTCCCAGGGTCTGTATGTGAGATTTAAATCAAAGCCAAACTAGTAATCACTCCTTCCTCCAAAAGCCAAGTTTTGAACAGTCTGGTGCTGTCAGCTTTGCTGCTGATCAGGCTCCATCAAGAAAATATGATATGACATTTTCCAGCACTTCTCTGGCTCAGTCCAGTGGTAATGGGGCTTCCTTGTCATACATGAAACATAATGCAGATTTCTAAAGTCAGTTGTATGACTTGCAGCTTTACTGCAGCTCTTTCCAGAACTGTTCCCATCTATTCCAGGAAGTGGCTGGTCTCCTTCAAATGCAAAATTCATGCAGGTTGCTGAAGCCTCTTACAATTGGACCATTAAAATGAATATGCAGAGCCAAATGTAATAAAGGAATTACTGGAATATAGGCATTACTGGAATATAAGACACTGGAAAGAGAACTAGATAATGACTTCATTCCAGGCCATCTAGTCTCCCTGTGTGAACAGGAGAAAAGAATACTGTACTTATGTGTCATCAGGTCAATTCTGATTTATGATGACACTTTCCAGGATTTTCTAGATAGAGAATACACAGAAGTAGTTTACTATTCCCTTCTTCGGGAGGCTCCCTGGTACTGTGTAGCCTTCCAATGGTTACATACAGAGGCGTAGCTACCGCCGTATCTGCCGTATCAATTATACGGGGCCCCCGGGCCATGGGGGCTCCCAACGTGCGTAAGCAAAACAAATCTTTACCCTTCCTAAGGGCCCCCAAACAAATTTTTATATGGGGCCCCGCCAAGGCACGCTACTCTTCTGGTTACATAGGCAACAGAATCCAGTATGGCCAGGTTATCTTGCTATGATAATAGAGTAGACCATACTGCTAGGGACTCAATGGCGATCATCAGGAGGCAGTTAACTAACCTGACAACCCTGCGGACTAACGGTCTTGGGTGACAAAGCGGTACCTATTTATTTACTTGCAATTTCTTGCTTTCAAATTGCTAGGTTGGCAGAAGCTGGGACAGGCGATGGGTGCTCACTCCAACGCACAGTACTCAGGTCTCAAACTACTGACCTACTGACCTTCCTGTTACCAGGTCATCAGCAAGAAATCAAAATATAATAATAATAATAATAATAATAATAATAATAATAATAATAATAATAATAATAATAATAATAATAATAATAATAATAATAATAATAATAATAATAATAAATACTAAGCCACCACAGCCCTTTGTTGGCCAATAGGGCAGTATAAAAGTACAATGTTTCACTTAAAGAGCAAACTAGGTTAAAGAGCAATCCTGTGGAACGCATTGTGCTCTTTAAGCGAGGTACCACTGTATAAGAAGTTGAATGAATGAATGGTTTTAATCCTTGATTTTCAGGGTACAATGTGCCAGGATAAATAGTGTGTAATTAAACATTGTTTGCTTTTGATAAGATAAAGGAGTTGGAGGCAACAGTTTTTCAGAAATAAACCCATTTCGGCTGGTCAATGTTCTTAGCCTTCCATGTGTCCTCTGAGAATTCCTCCTGCATCAGGGTAAAGAAACAGTGGCAATTCGGAAAGGCATTGGAAAGCCAGGCCAGGAGGTGAGTTTCTTGACATAGGCTAATAAACACAGATAAGTGTAAAAGCAGAGCTTTTTGCCAGTTTATAATCCTGCCCATTGAAATACCTTTGCCAGTTGCCAACCTTTTCTTCCTCTTGAAATGGTACCCCATCACTTGTATTATTCAGAAATTCACATTAGATTACCTCAATGGGCCCTGCCAAAATAAATGACTTCTGGATGAGTTTCCTGGAACATTATCACACCAATGTACTTCTATTTCCTTGCCTCTTCCAAAAATCTTACTGCATAAGTCAGAGATGCCATTATTTCAGCAGCATTTTAACATAAGCCACTTAAGTGTAGACTTTTCTCAATCACAACATGAATCAGCAGACTTGGAGTAGTTACTGATAAACTGTGCTAAGGGCAAAGTTCAGAACCAGTCTTGTCAGAAGCTCCCCTGAGAGCCAATTGGAGAAGACCCCTTTATCTGCTTTAAGTTTCTATCTCTTCTCAGTTGCCATTTTGAAGACAGCATCTTCCCTTCCTTTCCCATTAATATTAACATTAATACTGCCTAGGATTTGTACGCTGTTTTTCTCTCTCTTAAATCACTACTTCTTCGTGACTGGCACAAACTCAGATTTAATTGGCCTTTCTCTGGATGGGCACAGAACTGAGCGAGTTGAGGGGGATGGTGGAGGACAGAAGTGCCTGGCAGACAGTGGTCCATGGGGTCGCCAAGGGTCGGAATCGACTGTGCGACTGAACAACAACAACAACAAACTGAATGCTAACCAAGCTCTGTTTGTTTATACAGTATTGATTTTCTGTTATGTCTCAGCCTAAACAAAACAAGCAGACAGCACAGCACTATAGCAGTGCCAGGACTTGTAAACAGGACTCAGCATTTTATTTGATCATCATATGTATTTAAGGAAAAATAATACATAAGCACAGCAACAGGGGAAACTTCCAGAGTAGTGATGAGAGTAGTTTTGATATTGCATTTTAAAATATCTATTATATCTATACAGTAAAACCTCACATAAAGAGTGTCTTGATTAGAGACTAACTTGCTTAAAGAGCAGAATTTTCTCTGAATGGTCACCTTGTTTAACAAATAAAACCAACCAAAAACTCACCTAACAAGTAAATCGGGGTTTGCAATCCCCCCCATGAAGTCTCAATTGGTTACTTACAATGGTGTTTTGTTTAAAGAGCAAACTTGCTTAAAGAGCAATCCTGTGGAATACATTATGCTCTTTAAGCGAGGTACCACTGTATTAGTTTTATATGGATGACATATATTAGTCTTATACACACACATATAATTCCCAGAAGCCTAAGTCAATTCCCCAAAGCACTGATCAGCTAATGTACTGGCTTAGGCTTCTGGGAATTGACATCCATCAGTGTTCCACAGAACATAGTTTGGGAAACACTGCTCTAGGGAATTTAACTCAAAAAGGTACACTGCCAATATCCACTTATAATACAGAATTCTTCACCCCAGTATGAAGCTGGTAGCTGTGCAAGGCAAAGACACTTGATTTTGTATCTAAGTTTCCCTTTATGTAAAATTCTACTAAGAACCGGGATGGATTTTGTAAGTTTTATTTTTTAAAAAAGAAGACAATTTTTTTAAAAAAATAAGGAAAATGAAACAACTTCAGAATGTTATTTCAGAATAAGGTTCTCCAAAATGACAGGATAAAATACGTAAAGTTTTCACACATAAAGTAACAAAATCCTATCTAACCCAATGTCATACTTACAGAAAACTGAAGCAGTGAGGTATATCTTGGCATGAATGAGTCTGCCCCTCTCTTTCACTAAACAAGCTCCTGGGATGTTCCATTCTCTCTGGGTAGCATGAGGATCTTCACACTCCTCCACCTTCCCTTATTTATCTTTTATCAGCAACCTGCCATTAAGATGATTAGTCTTAATGTCTCTTAACTCCCTTTTGAAGATTGCCCAGAAGGCTGCCCTTTACTCCAGTCCATGTCTACTCTGGAGGTAAGAGAACTGATTATCCTTTCAGTAAATGACCTTTTGATTACTAGTTTTATCTAAAAGGAATGTCTTGGTGTATTACTTCCTTTTCTGGCAAAAGGTGAGACTCCAAAATTATGAAATGGACATGATGCCTTTCCTGTCCATCTTCAAAGGGTCATGGAGAGTAGGTCACCTCTCTTTAGGCTATTTTTACATGACCAACTAGATCGTAACAGGTTCATTCCACACAGCCTAAATCCTTGATTTCTTGACAGTTCCATAATTTTAAATTGTACAACACCTTGATACAAATAAAGAAATATAAGATTAGAAATCCAAGACCTCTTAATGAATTGGAAGGCCAACAGCTGAGGTGATATGAAAACAGTAGTGTGGGGGTGGTGGGCAGGGGGGCGACCCATCCTGGGTGTAGGGTTGCCATAATGTTTTCTGCCAAACCAGGACACAGTTTTTCCTGCCAAACCCCCCCCCCCCCTGTAGGCTCACTACCCCCCCCCCCCCATGGCGCCCATCCGTATTCCATCCAGTCTGCCCTCGCTCCTCCCTGTCCACTTTCTCTCGTGCCGTGTGCCGCCCGTCCCACAGTTCTGCTGCAGCTGCAGGGAGCCAAACCCCGGGTTGCTCACATTTTTGGCATCTGCCTTGTAAATTTTTGTTGTTGTGTCCTATCTGTGAAATCCATGGTGTTAGGGACCTCGTGGCAATGACTACAGTCAGTGAACTGCAGTCCTTGGAGTCCCTGTGAACTGCAGTCCTTGGAGTCCCTGTTTCCCAGGGAAAGTTTAAACTTTCCTCAAAAGACGATTTTGTTGTTGTCGACTGCAACTCGTATCTGAGAATGCATTTTTTCTGAAGCAGGAAAAATGTCATTGGCATGAATTTATTTAAAGTAGATCCCAGCTTGCCATGAAGTGACCCACACACTAGGATCATGGAGCCATCTTCTGCGGCACACATGAAATGAGACATGCAGGATATAACACCGGGAGTGCAATGGACTGCCATAACCTTGAGGATATGGACAGGCTGCACCTTCACTGCCAGTCCAT
Organism: Furcifer pardalis; assembly: GCA_030440675.1. Taxonomy (NCBI): domain Eukaryota; kingdom Metazoa; phylum Chordata; class Lepidosauria; order Squamata; family Chamaeleonidae; genus Furcifer; species Furcifer pardalis. The sequence goes on along the minus strand of CP126896.1, from coordinate 12,320,481 downwards.
CTGGCATGGCCTCTTCCGCTTCCATGATCACTGGGAATCAGGGCCAATGGTTACAGGTGGATGAGCACCTTTAGGTGGAGTGATGGTCTCCTCAATGGAGGAAATGCCAATGGAAACCATCACATTGGGCCCAATGGCAAAATGAGCGGGGGAAGAACTCAAAAGACAATAATGCTAGGAAAAGTGTAAGACAGCAGGAAAAGAAGTTGCAATATGAAATGTATTGACTCAACAAAGGAAGCTATGTCATTTAGTTTGCAATACCTGAACAGGGTTGCCTCCTTATAGAGTTTTCTGGATATAAAATATTCAGAACATATTTACCATTAGTTTCTTCTGCAAAAGACTAACAAGGGTTAACTTGAGTGTCAGTTCTCTTGTTTATCAAAGATCTATTTAGTATTATCTCCCACTATTGCTGCTGTCTAGAATCTGGAAACTATATATTCTCCTCCGCTGCCCATGTTACCTGAAAAAGATGGATGTCTCATAGTCTGGTGCCTCAGCTTTCCCCATTCTGCTTTGGCGACCCTCTTAGGAGTCTAGAGATATAATGGAGTCTACCGTTCTGACAGTGTTGCTTTCAGCGTCCTTGACACACTCAACCACATACATCACAGTAGGACTTTTGTGAGGTCATTAATTCATATGGATTCCGTAAGTCTTGAGTGATCTGATGACACAAAACTATGTAAATTGAAGAGAGCAGTCTTGCATACTACTGTTGATTTATTTATTTATAATATGGCACTTGTACACATTGAGTCAACATTTAACAAAAAGAATATATATATATAAACTGTATAAAACTAAACATTAATTTATAAACAAACATCTAAACAATTTATATATCGATTGCACCAAGAGTCACCCTTAGAAAACCTTCACTGATGTCCTCATATGCTCTAAGGCTATGTTGTTATTTAATATGTTGCACTGTCTGTCATGGTAGTGATGGTAGTTTTCCCCATTTATGCAGAAAGTCCACACATCTGCCGTGTCCTGTACATATTCTATTAAGGTTAGCCCGGTGGTGTTTCGGTTACACATTGAAAATTCTGGTACTGGTGTGGCAGTTTTTTCAATCATTCTCTTCTCCATGCATCCTGCAGATTGAACTCTTCATTGCCTCCAATAGTGGCATTGGATAAAGGTGGACATCTTGAGTGGAGTCTGTTAATATTCAGATCTAATATGTCAGAATTTACCTGTAGTTCTGGATTCTGAACTATTTTACTATTGTTGATAAAACTCAGTTTTCCCTTGGGATACACTTCCTAGAATCAGAAGTGTTCCTTAGAAAACTAATCTTTCCTGAGGTTAGGAGTGTTAGAAAAACATAATTTTCACTCCATATTTGTCATTGTCCATTATCTCTTTTGGTTAAAAAAAATTAGCAGAGACTTCAGAGTTTCAGAAACTGACATTTATGATTGACAGGTGCATTTGTAGCATATGGTGAGTAATAACTGCAATAAAGAGAGAGAAAACACCCTCTTTCCTACTATTTGTTTCTTTGGGGAAGCAATATAGAAACTAGCTATTGCTTGTAAATACAAAGTAGCTAGAGCCACCAAACTGTAATCATCAGGATTTGAAATGGTTATTCTTTGGGCTTCACCTCATTGATGTATCATCAATTCCTCTGCATGTTGCTTCCATGTTCAGCCATCAAATCTACTGGCAGAGGCACTGAAATGTAATAGAGATTCAGATACAGTAAATAACACTTGTTCCTCTGTCTAAGGCATTGGTGCCCAAACTAAGGCCCGGGTGCCGGGTGTGGCCCCCAATGCCAATTCATCCAGTCCGCGAAGCCCTCGTCGCTCCTGGAAACGGAAGTAAAATGTGCCCATACGGGCACTTTTTACTTCTGCTTGCAGAAGCAGCGAGGGCTTTGCAGGCCGGATGAATTGGCATCGGGGGCCGCACCCTACCCCCGGTCCTTAGTGACCGGCTCCCTGAACCATATGATCAGCCCATGGCCCAAAAGGTTTGGGCACCCCTGGTCTAAGGACATGCTCCTACTTTGGCAACATGAAATGTCTACACTGGGTTATTGGGGTCAGGTACCAACAACCAGTGGAGAATAGAATACCTTAGGATCAGAATGCAGTAGAAATTAATAGCTAGCCCAATTCTGGATAGCTTTGCTATCAGAACCAGCTTAGAAAGCTCCTCAATTTTAATGCCAAAATTGTGATTCAAGAATTCTGTGCATACTCAAAGCTTACATCTTATGTTATTATTACAAAGAAAAGATAAAGTGCAGGTATTCTAATTTGAATACTAAATGTGAGCTGTTTAGAGGAGCCTGTTGTTTCTCACCTAGAAGAAAAACCCTACTTACATTGTAAAATGGAGTGAATACTGTGTGGAAAAACTATGCAACTATACTGCAAGGGGAAAAGGTGGTGAAATAGTTTAGCAACAAAAACTGATATGAGACCAATTTGCCTCAACACTAAATTTAAAAAACAGGAATCGAGACTGATGAAATCAGTTCATGTTATCTCACTCTCATTATCTGAAAAGTTTTTGAAGACACTGTTTATTTTAAATCAATATTTGTATCACATTAATGTGTGTACTGTACTGATATTGTGTGCATGCCCAGGCAAATCAGTGTATATTTCTCCCAAGTATGTATAGAAATTCATTTACCAAGGAACAAGTTTGTGCTTCAACACCAGGAGGCGTATGTGAATATGTCTATGTGTCTTTAAACTGCGCTTCTCAGAGCAACAGAAAGATAAGAGCTGAAAGCACAATACATTCCAAATTGGATTTAAAAGAAGTGATTTGTAAAGCAAGTAGTCATAAGGATCCACACACAGCTGTGAAATTAAAGCAATTTACAAGACTGCACCATGGACCAGAACATCGGTTCATATCTCATGTGACCATAAATTGATTTGGGGAAAAAAAGGTTTGAACTTGTGGGGGATTTCTTAAAGTTTTCTAACCACAGCTTGAGTAAGAGTGGAGGACTTATTATCACAAAGGTTACTGAGATGAAGATTTCCCTTTCTTGGAAAATACATATAGTTTGGATCCAGACATTCAGCTCTTAGCAATAATTACACCAAAAGCCATTATTATGCCTAACTAATCTTTGGGAAATCTAAGTTCTTGTCACAATGTCTAGGTACGTTGATTTTTTTAAAAAAAGTACTTTCCTCCCATAACTGCATTTTAAGGGATTGGTATTATTATGTGGTACTGGAAGTAAGATTTCTCCAAGTTTTTATATATCTATAATTCTACACCATTTTACCTGAGAGTGAGTACCACTGAAATTAATGAGAGACTAATTTTTGAGAACATGCAAAAACAGGAGTGATCTGTGATTCAGTGAACTTATCCAGCCACCTGAAACAATGCCACCACTCACATATACAAGGAATTAATGTGTTTTGAAAATATGATTTCATATAAACCTATGTCAGAAAGATATAGAGGCAGAAATCCTGTTGCACAAGGCTGATGATGTCATAGCCATGGCTTCTTATCACTAAAAGTTTCTGAACCCTTCTCCACCAGTTCTGAGGCTCCCTAGTGAAAGGTAATGGTGGTTGAGATTTTCAGATGTTAAAGCCTCCACCCCCACCCCGCAATTCCAAGGACCCCAAAGACTTCAACACAATGGAAGGGATTGCTAGGAAGCCTCAGTGTTAGGGCTAGAGTTGGAATCAGAAACTTTTAATTAGTGATAAAAGGTCATGACTAATGATGTTATCAGTCTTTTGCAGTGTAACTTTACACAATTGGATTTCGGCCTATGTATCCTTCGGACACCTGACTAGTATGGGGAACTGAACTCTAATGTGTGTATGTATTACATTCCCTCACGTTGGACACAACTTTTGTTGTTCAGTTGCACAGTTGTTTCTGACCCTTCATGACCCCATGGACCACCACATGCCAGGCACCCCTATTCTCCACCATCCTCCTCAACCCACCCAGCTTTATGCCCATTGTATCAACGATGCCATCTAGCCATCTCATTCTCTGCCGACCCCTTCTTCTTTTGCCTTCGACATTTCCCAGCATCAAGGCTTTCTCAAGTGAAACCTCTCTTCTCATTTGATGCCCAAAGTACTTTAACTTTATCTTCAATATTTGACCTTCCAAGGAGCAATTAGGAGCTATCTGCTAACACCGCTCTATTCCTTCTTGTACTCCACTGGGCAACCATTGCAGGAAGTTCCTCTGAGGGATTGGGTCAGATGGACAACCTGACCCTTCAGTGATCTCCACAGGAAAGCCAAACCCTAATTCACCTTCATGCTATTCTCAGCCCAAGGTCATACCTGTCACCCCATGGCCTGATTCTACCCTGGTCAATGCAGTTTGGGGTGCTTAGGGTTATGGGACAATTCTCTTCCCAGGTACAAAAATTAGCTCATCCTAATCCAGGTATTCCTCAACTGTAATAAGGGGCAAGTTCTCCACAAGGGGGTTTACATGTTCTACTCCTCAAGTGAGTTTCCATGGCTGCATGGGAATTTGAATCCCCAGCCCCCTGAGGCCTAATACATTACTCTATACATTCTACAGCCCACTATACATCCACTATAAATGCTTTTCAGTGAAATTTGGCAACTTCTAATGAGTAGTTGGGGGATTTTAGAGTTTAATGTCTTTTACACTAGCAAAGCAATGTGTTTCCCTCTGTGTTTATTTTGCTATTACACAAGAATGTTTCTCTGCATAGAGCCTATCAGGAGATCCAGAAATGTAACTGGTATTTGTGTTCCAGATTTTGGAACAGGATATAAAGTGCTCCTGTCTTGGAATAAACTGTCTGCCTGTACCACATGTATGGCTACAAGAGAGAAAATATTTGTTCTCAGTCCTGTTGAAATTACAGTACTGTACTGTATTGCCATTTGGCAAAACACATTGTTCCCTAGATTTGTTTACTTGCTTACTCTGAGCAACGCCAGTGGCATGCCATCTAATTCTATGGGACTCTGGTGTCTCCTGTCAGTCTTTGGCTGCCTTTTTCTTTTACAAAGTAGATTATCTGCTCTCTTGCTTGAAAATGTAACTCCAGTATCAGCTTGCCCACTACAGACTGCCAAAGAGCTATTGAGGCATCTAGCAGAAGGAAACATGAGAAAGTTGGGTGCTTTTAACACCACTGATTCCACCCTGATATAAGGTTCTGCCATAAACTATGCCATTACTTGCAAACAGCTAGAGCTGGGTTTTTCAACTTTTTTGCGCTGCGGGCTGGACCATGCCCCTTCAGACAGCTGAGTGGGCTGAACACATCATTCCCCCGCTGTAAAACACTGCTGTTAAATGCATCTGCAGCTGTCATAAACGTGCTTACGACAACAGCGGATGCATTTATGGCACATTTTTTGCTGCTTTCACTGCTTCTGCTGCTTCTGACGGTGGCAGCAGTGGTGTGTTTTCTGCTGTTTTTACCACTTCTGGCAGCAGCAGTGGCAGGAGAAGGGCCACATGAAATGGTGTTGTGGGCCGGGGCTGGCCCATGGGCCATAGATTATGAACCCCTGAGCTAGAGAGTTTCCCAACCTTTGGTTTTTGAGCTTCAATTCCTAGAAGCCTAAGTCAGGGATCTGCAAACTTGGCTCTCCAGGTGTTCTTGGACTTCAGTTACCAGAAGCCCAAGTCAGTATGCCTGCTGATCAGGACTTCTGGGAATTGAAGTCCAAGAACATCTGGAGAGCCAAGTTTTCTGATCCCTGGCCTAAGTCAATTCCCCAAAGCACTAATCAGCCAATGTCCTGACTTAGGCTTCTGGGAAATGAAGTCCCCCTGTGGGGCCTGAGCTCCACATTGGGAACCAGTGTGTTGTAGAATTCCCAGGGCTGCCAGAAAGACAAACTAGTGGCTTCTAGATCGAATCAAGTCTGGACTATATGTATGTGTATGATACTGAAATGGAGGCTGTCATACTTCAAGAACATAATGGAACATCATGAGAAGACAAAGGGATGTGAATAGTTGGAGGATAGAGGAAAAGAAAAAGACCAGATATGAGATGGAGTGACTCCTTAAGAACTACACAAGTAGGGCTGTTCAGAACAGAACATTTTGGAGATCACCATTGGGTCTCCATAAGTTTGGGTTGACTTCATTGGGATGGAACAACAACCTTGTTAGTCACTATTTATGGAAAGTACACATTATGGCTGTTTTGGTTCTCAAATTCTGTCACCATTCTCAGTGATTTTCCAAGTGCAACGCCTCAAATGATTTCCATTTTGTTTTGCTTCAGAAGGAAGCAGAGTGAGCTACCAGAGACAAAACCTCAAACCCCCTCTGAAACAGCTGTATGTACTTTATGACAGAATTCATTACCCTGTTTGGCTCGCAAGTCTATTTTAATAGCAATTACACTTATGTACCACCCCATACCATTTATGTTATGAGGAGAACGCTCAAAGTTCTAAAACACACTTATAATATATCTTCCCAGAACATTAATGCACATTTCACAATGTAACCTCATTTACAAACACCTGCTTGAGTCCCCATATTTATTTTGAATATGACTAAAATGGTTGAAATATGCTTTGCTATTTATTATTTATAAAACTTGCATAATAACCAGGCCAGCTTTTTAAGAATCCAGAATCAATATTTTAAATTTGAAGGTTTTTTTTTGTGGCCCCTGACTTCCCTTGTAGTACAGTCAAACCTTCCATAAAGAGCGCCTCGCTTAAAGAGTAACTCGCTTAAAGAGCAGAATTTTCTCTGAATGTTCGCTTCGCTTAACAAATAAAAACAACCCAAAAACTCGCTTAACAAATAAATCGGGGTTCACAATCAGTCACTTACAATGGTGTTTCGCTTAAAGAGCAAACTCGCTTAAAGAGCAATCCTGTGGAATGCATTATGCTCTTTAAGCGAGGTACAACTGTATTTGGTTACAGCAGATCAGAGCCAGCAAACTATTTTCCTTGTACAAAAATATATAAACTAGTATTTACCCTGATGCGATAGTCAACTTTGTCCTTAATACCAGTAGGATGAAGTTTTCTTTTCTTTGCATCTGGGTGTTTTACAAGCAGGCAGCCTTATGTTTAGCCTCATCTGTGTAACATGTCACCAAGTGGGCAGATGCAAAAGAAACCAAGGCTTCCACATCAGTAATAGCTGAACAGAAAAGGTGATTTTGGCTGGTGTACTTTCTCATGCAATCCACAGCTGTGGTAATTCTCTCTTCTACACAGTTAAGGTGACAAGAGCCTTGTCTTCTTTTTTTGCATCTGGCAACCATAGTAAATCAGCCATCGAGTTTTGCATTGTTGCTGGAAACTGTCCACTGATTGACCAAAAGCAATCTAGGATCTGACTGACAGGTCTACCTACAGGTTTTGTCAATTAAGACAATATATAGTAGTACAAATAACCATATAGATGTAGTCAGAGCAGGTGAAATATATGCCCTACTCTCTCAGCCCACCTGTATTGCAAACCTCAGAAAAGTTATTATTTTAATTACAACTCCAGAGAAACCTACACCCGGGATGGTGACTGAACCCAATGACTAGGGATTTCTGTGGATGCATACCTCCACTCTGTTACTTCACTGGTCCTCAGTGTGAGAGTAGCTTCTAATGGCCACTCTTGTTGTTTTTAGTTCTTGTGCCTTTTAAGCTGAAAAGAACAGGCAGGAATTCAGCTGGTGAAGTTTTTCACATGTTCACATTCTTGAACCCACAATATTACCCAGGATCTTCAAAATGACTCATAGCTTTATAAATAAAGTACTGTAAATTCCTTTGGTTTAATTACGGTACAGTAATACTGTACCTCGGATAACGTTTGCATCAGATAACACTAAAACTGTATAACGTTAAGCAATCAGGGGGAGGGGAGGGAATGCATCGCATAACATTAAAATCCTATGGGATGCATCGGATAATGTTCACTAAAGCCTGTTCCAGTTACAATATATCTCTATGGAGTTTTAATGTTATCCAATGCATCCCATGGGATTTTAATGTTATCCAATACATGCATTGGATAACATTAAAAATCGGATAACACTAAGACTTGTGGAACCAAGTTTTAGTGTTATCTGAGGTTTTACTTGTACTTTCATTATCAACTTGTTCATGTAAATTTGCATTAGACCTTAATGAGGAATTGTCCATGTCACAAACTGAAAACATCAGGTTGAATCAGTACTGAGTTTCATAAGACCCCACTGCAATCTTACATAGGTTCACACAGATGGAAGCCCTACTATGTCTACTGAACTTTCTTTCCACACTAAGGTATTTAGGATTATAGTCCCTATACACAGGATTGAGAGAGCCAGTGTGGTGCAGTGGTTAAAATCCTGCTCAACAATTGAAAGTACAGTAACAGAAAGGTGGCATTAATAAAGGTATTCCTTAACTACCCCTTTAAATCTCTCACATATGACAGAAATCCTCTTAGGATCAGTATAAGTGGGAGTCAATTGACAGCACTTGATTTGTAGGACCAAAGTGTCAGAGCCAAATCCCATGGATTTTTGCAAAGAAACAGAACCATTACAAAGGGACTGTTGTGGCATAGTGGTTAAGATGCTGAACTTGATGACTGGATGGTCGGCAGGTCAGCAGTTTCGAAACCCTGAGTGCTGCACGACAGACCAAGCTCCTGTCTACTGTCCAACCTCAAAAGCAGGAAATTGCAAGTAGATAAATAGGTACCACTTAGGTGGGAAGGTAACAGCATTCTGTGCACTTTGGCATCTAGTCAAATCAAATTTTTATTATGGTTTAAGACCAGCATAGTACAGCAGACAGAAGTTGAGAAGAGGGTACATAAAATATATTTTAAAAGGAGCATTTTTGCTCAGAGTTAAGAGGTAATAAAATTAGTACTTAAGATTACAAATATTACAACTATTACTAAGCCTATGATGTTGTGCTGATAGTTTATTTAGCTAAGGACCTGCCAGGATTGTTCGTCTGATCTTACATGCTGCAGTGTAGAAACTGGCTGTGTTGTGGGTGAAGGTGGGGCTTTAATCAGATAACAGCCAGTGGGTGTACATTCAGGTTACTTGCAGAGCAGTGGAGATATGAACTTGTTCCAGATGTCTCTATTAAAAGGGCAGATGCAGAGAATGTGTTCTGTGGTTTCTATTTCTCCAGGCAAGCAATGGGAAACCTAGGTAGCATATTAAAGAGTAGAGACATCACCCTGTCTACAAAAGTACACATAGTCAAAGCAATGGTATTCCCAGTAGTAATGTACAGCTGTGGAAGCTGGATCATAAGGAAGGCTGAGTGTAGGAGAATAGATGCCTTTGAATTGTGCTGGAGGAGACTCTTGAGAGACCTCTGGAGTGGGAGGAAAGCAAACCAGTCGGTCCTGAAGGAAATCAACCCTGAATGCTCTTTGGAAGGACAAATACTGAAGATGAAGCTCAAGTATTTTGGCCACCAAATGAGAAGAGAGGACTCACTAGAGAAGGCCTTGATGCTGGGAAAGATAGAATGAAAAAAGAAAAGGGGGCGCCAGAGGATGAGGTGGATAGATGGCATTGTTGATGCAATGGGTGTAGATCTGAGGAGGATGGTGGAAGATAGAGGAGCCTGGTGTGCGATGGTTCATGGGATAGCAAAGGGTCAGACTCGACTGTGCGACTGAACAACAAGACATTTCTCCAGTGTCACAGCGGCATTGCGTTTCTGACATTGGTGTCCTGGTGGTGGGTATGCATAGTAGTTACATAAGTTTGTGAAGATTTTGTGTATTTTTTTTTCCTGTATACAGTATTTGTATATTTTTTCTATGTTTATTTTAAATACAATATTAAGGAAAAAATTAAAGTGATTGATTGATTGGAATGTTTCGAATTAAGGTTTTCCTGCCCAAGCCAACACTTGTTTACTAAGAAGAAGAGAGAGTGCCCTGTGGGCTTCAGTGGGGCACATCCTCTAGTCCAGGAGTGCCCAAACTATGGACTGGGGGCCAGATCCGGCCCCCTACACCAATTCATCCAGCACACAAATCCCTCATCACTCCTGGAAGCTGAAGTAAAATGTGCCCATATGGGTGCATTTTACTTCCACTTTCAGGAGCGACGAGGGCTTTGTGGGCCAGATGAATTGGCATCAGGGGCCGGATCTGGCCCTGGACCATAGTGACCGGCTCCCTGAACCACGTGACCGGCCCATGGCCCAAAATATCTGGGCACCCATGCTCTAGTCGTAAGAGCGTAGAGGACCTCAACCTAACTGGACCCCTTCATCGGAACTAAAAAGCTGCGCTCTGCAGCTCTTCTTCTTCTTCTGCCCCATCATCATTCAAGGCTCCTCCGGCAGGATGATGAGCATAACCTCCCTCAGATGGAGGCAGACGGTCTCGGCTTCTGATTGGCTCCGGGGCGCGACCGGGCTCCCCCCGCCCCCCTGCATCCAATCGGTCTCTTGCGCGGGGAATATATATATAAGCCATGCCTGGCGGCTCCTCTCCTATGACTGTCCGGTCCTTCTTTGGTCTTTGCTTCGCCTGTTGCAGCGATGATGGGGCGCTTCGGGCTCCAGCTTGGCCTCTTGATCGTTGCTGCGGCCAGCTGGAGTCCTGCTTTGACGCCTGCCCCAGGTGAGCGCTGGGCTGGGGAGTGGCGTGGTGGTGGTGGTGGTACCCCAAAGGGTGGGGAGGGGAAACGCCGGGAGTTGAAATAGCTTTGGCTTGAGGGTGGGCTTGAAAAACCGGCACTAATTCTAATAACGCTAATCTGTGGACATGTGGCAAGCATGACTAGACACTGGACGCTGTTTACCTTTCCACCACTATTTATCTACTTGCAATTTCTTGTTTTCAAACTGCTGGCAGCTGTTGTTGAATTCTCTCCAGCCGTCTCCATTTCATAGCCACCCCTGTGAATGAAAGGTCTCCGAAATGTCCTATTCTCGGCAACCCTGCTCAGCTCTTGAAAACACACGCCTGTGGTCTCTGTTAGGGCAGTGGTTCCCAAACTTTTTTTAAAATTTGGCCACGCCCCACCTAAGCATCTCTAAAATCCTGATGACTCCTAAACAGTGTTCTAGGCACTCTTGTGTTGAAGCATGCCTGCCACATGTCCATGGAAACATCTGCAGAGATGAGGACTGAACTCTAGAGTCAGATACGATTGGCTTTTGAGGAAGCTTAAAAGGCCATTACCTCGGTCTAAACAAGCTTCCAAATTGCCCCCTTGTGAGGCATGTGAGCCATGTTGGAAACCACAGTATTAAGGAGTGAACCCATCTCGTGTTTGGTCTTCCTCTTTTCCGGCTGCCTTCCACCTTTCCCAGCACAGTCTTGGCCAAAAGTACTTGGACACAATTCCATGAGGTTGGTAGGGCTTATTTCTGATATAACTGTAGTGTCTTGCAGTGGCTAAATAGCTCTTTTATTTTTAATGGCAGTGCAGATCTTTGTATGCCACTTGCAAAGACAAAGGATCTACCCGTCTGCTTTGTCTGAAGGGTTATTTTGGGTAGTCTAGCTATTAAGTCATGGCTTAATGGTTAAGATGCTGAACTTGACAACTGGAAGATCAGCAGTTCAAGACCTGAATGCTGGATGATAAAGTGAGCTCCCATCTCTGTCCCAGCTCCTGCCAATCTAGTAGTTCAAAAGCAAGAAATTGCAAGTAGATAAATAGGTACCACTTCAGTGGGAAGGTAAACAGCATTCAGTGTCTAGTCATGCTTACCACATGTCCACAGAAACATCTGGTGTAAATGGAGATGATGATGATGATGATGATGATGATGATGATGATGATTAAATTTGTATGCCTCCCTACTTAGTAAAAACTGACTCAGGGCGGCTTACAGAATCCACCAATATCAAACTTACAATACAACAAAAATACACTAGGATAAAATATGACAGAGCAATAAGTACAGTAATCAGCATATAATAGATCAATACACACAATACACACAATAAATCAATACACGATAAGTCAATTCACAATAGATCAATCCCTCAGATGAACACTGAACCCTATAGTTGGACTGGCTTTTCAGCAAGGGCAACCTTTACCCTTTAACTACTATAGTAAGGGGAAAGTTGGATTTTATAAAACAGCCTTCCTGAGCTTGGTGTGTTCTGAATATGTTCGCAATGGACCTGGTGTCTGGAAATGGTAAAAACTGTAGTCAAAAGTAGCTGGAGGGCATGAGGGTGGGGAAGGCTATACTGTATTATATTTGAATATACATCTCATAAGAATAATTGAAAACCCTGCCAAACTAATACTTCAAAAGCAAGAAATTGCAAGTAGATAAACAGGTTCCACTTCAGTGGGAAGGTTAACAGCATTCCATGCACTTCGGTGTCTAGGCATGCCTGCCACATGTCCATGGAGACATTTGCAAACACAGACAGTGCTGGCTCTTTGGCTATAAACAGAGGTGAGCACTGAACCCTAGAGTCAGATATGACTGGCTTTCGGGCAAGAGTGACCTTCACCTGTACTAAAGATCTTTCTGGTAGAGTTTTCCAGTTCTTGAAACTCTCTGTGCTATTGCTGGGTATTGAGCAAGCTCTGAATCTTTGTGCATTTCTCTTGATTTTGTTGTGGGCTCCATATTTTTCCATGTGGGCTGTTTGCAGCAAACTGCTTACTTCTGACCCTATGTCTTTGCTTCTCTAGCTGGACCCTCCTGTAATACCTCCCTGCAAGCTGTCTGTGGAGATAAGTGTATTCCCTTGACATGGCTTTGCAATGGCGAGCAAGAATGTCCTGATGGCTCAGATGAGCACTGTGGTACGTTTTCTGGCAACAAACAATGTGTCCATATTAGAGAACTTGGAAAGTCTATAGCAATAAATGATCTAGGATGGAACTGACATAATAGCTCACATTGATTCACGGTGACCTACTTACTCTTCTTCTTCGGCTGTCGTATCCATTCTGGATATTGGCTATCATCATTGTATTGTTGATTTTTATGCTGCCCCACTCATTTATAGCAACTCTGGGCGGCTCACAACGAAACAGTATATCACAGTTACAAAATCAATAACAGAATATCAAACAATTTGAAGAATCCCCAGTCACAATTACAAAATGAGCGAGAGTTAAAAACAAAGTATCACAACTACAAATCATTTAACAACCATTACAAAATACTATAACAATACATCATATAAAACATTTCAAAAATACATAAGAAAAGCATCAATATAACAATACCATGGTCCCTCTACCCATGGCAAAGTCCTGCCGCGCACAGCTGCGGTGGCCCTCTGAGCCCTGATCTCAGGGCGGGCCCTAAGATGCTGAGCAGGTGTTGATCCTTGGCATCCATCGGCTCCCTGGTGACTTTTAAGTCCAGGTCCTGGGGCAGGATGATTGTTGTGGCGATAGTCTTCCTGTTCTTAACTCCTTGGAACAGTTATTTATCCAAGTAATAAAATTTTAGAGACCTTTTTGTTTTAAGGTTTAGGGTTCCCTGTGAAGGAAGTATGTGGTGTATTTGTAATTCTGTCTGCATATCTAAAATTGGTATTTTCTCACAAAGGAGGACTGAAACACCCTTTAGTCTGCAAAGCAGAACTGGTAATCCTACCTTGAGCAGTATGATTTTGAGAAATATATCTGTCTTTTTGCCAGATAGTGTCAGAATTCACCCTTGGAAGCCTTTTCACAGGAAGATTTGGGTGAACTAGAAGCCACTAGCCATCAATGAATTTTTTCAATCCCACAATTTGTATGGACTAGTCGTGTATCTTTTGAATTCTCCCCTTGCCAACTCCAGTACTTGATGTTTTAAATTATCATCAGACCCAACTAGAGCAGGCAACAGTCAAGGACACTGAGCACTGTAATCTAAACCACACTGAGAGTAGCTGATTGAAATCCCCCCTTAATTAAGCACAGCCTAAAGTATATTGATGGGAGAGGCAGTGGCTCAGTGGTTAAAATGCTGAGCTTATCAACTGGAAGGTCGGCAGGCCAGCAGTTTGAGAGTAGAATGCTGCACAATGGAGTGAGCACCCATCTCTGTCTCAGCTCCTTCCAACCTAGCAGTTACAAGTAGATAAAGAGATACTGCTTTGATGGGAAAGGTAACAGTGTTTTGTGTGCTTTGGCATCTAGTCATGTCTGCCACATGACCATGGAAACATCTGCAGACACAGATAGCGCTGGCTGTTTGGCTATAAAACTGGTAATGAGCACCACACCCTAGAGTCAGATATGACTGGCTTTCATGGAAGGGAGACCTTTAATAAACAATATTGATAGCATAGATGTCCAAGTAGCTAAGAGCAAAACTGTCTAGGAGGACTATGATTGCTTTTTTCCTGCCACTTGAAAGTTACTGGGTAAGATAGACAAGGGAGAGAGTGTTCAATCGCTTTCCAGGCTTAAATACCACCCCATTCATGCTTCTACTGCCACACACTTCCCAGTGTTGTCCTTAACTGAAAAGCTTTTAACAGACCTTACATGAAAAGAATCATGAATTTCCATGCAGGTGAACACACTCTATGTATGACACTAATCCTACATTTTTGTTGGATCTATCCTTTTTATACAAGTTATACCTTTTGATTCCAGTCTCCGCAGTCATCACGGTTTTAAAAATATGTTCTTGGGTACTTCTCCTCTCAGCCAAAGCAAATGCTGCCTGCTTGAGTAAAAGACAATGAAAAGTGCACAAAGATAGTAGTGATATGACTAGGATGGAGACACAAGGAGCCATAGCTGCTCTGGTCTCTAAGGGACAAAGAAAAGAGCTGTCTTCTCCAACAAAGAGAGAGAGCAAAGGGACTGAAGATAAGAAGGAAGGCTGGTAACACTAGCAATCTCAGGCGGAAGCCGGTGTTTTCCAACCTTTGCTCCTTGGACTTAAATTCCCAAAAGCACTTATCTGCCAATGTACTGATTTAGGCTTCTGGGAATTGGAAGTCCAAGAACCAAAGGTTGGGAAACACTGAAGAAAATTAGCATATGTCCAAGCAGCCAAAAGGAATGGTTTAGAAATCCTGCAGCCGTCTCCCCCCCCCCCCCCGTTTCTCTCCCCTGCATTCCATACTTCCTGTGCACAAACTTCTCTGTAATCTGAGTTGCATTCAGTCTCTTCAAACAGAATCTGTGTTCTTGATACCATGCTTGGTCAAGATGATGCTTCAGGCTTGCAGCCCCAATCTTGGACTCAGCTTTGGTATCTAGGAGTGTGTGGTTTTTTAAAATATTCTGTTTCTCCTCCCACTCACCCAGCATGTTGGGGGCGAAAATGCTCATTACCTTGTGTACAGTCCAGAGAGTGCCTAAGTTCTATGGGGGGTATATATAAGTGTACAGTCAAACTTTGCTTAGTGAGTGTTTCACTTTACGAAAAACTTGCATAACGAGCTGGTTTTTCAAAAAGTGATCCGACTCGCATAACGAATATTTTCGCTATGAGAGTCGCACTCGCGTAGTGAAAATTTTCGCTATGCGAGTCAGACTTCCCCTATGGAAGTGCAGCTGGTTCAGAATGCGGCAGCTCGGGTAGTGATGGGGTGTGGACGTTATGCTCGGGCCTCACCACTGCTCCGGGAGCTGCACTGGTTACCAGTATGCCTCCGGGTGCAATTCAAGGTGCTGGTCATTACCTTTAAAGCCCTATATGGTAGTGGGCCAGGATACCTAAGAGACCGCGTCACCCTAAGAATGTCTGCCCGTCCCACCAGGGCGGATCGGAGGGGCTCTCTTGTTACTCCATCGGCTAGGGAGGCTCGTCTTACGAGCACTAGGAAGAGGGCCTTCTCCGTGTCCGCCCCGGCCCTTTGGAACCTCCTTCCGACAGAGCTGCGCCTGCAGACGGAGCTCCTCCCCTTTCAAAAGGGTTTAAAGACATGGCGGGCAGGTCGAGTGTGGGGACACAGTAATGTAGGTTCCCATCCAGGATGGCTGATTTAAGGGCAGCCATCCCTCCCCCCACCTGGTATCGGTACCTGTTATTACTTGTTTTATCTGTTTTACTGTTTTAATGTTTTAAATTTTTTTATGAATTTATGAATTTTTAAGGTTTTATATATTGTCTGTTTTTAGATTACCTATTGTGGTAATTCATTCTGTAAGCCGCCCAGAGTCGGGTCTTCCCGAGTGGGGCGGGGTATTAAATGCGAATAATAAAATAAATAAATAAATAAATAAGTGCTCGCATAGCGAGCATTTCTATGGGGGGAAATTCGTTTAATCGTTAATTTTTTAACTGGTTTTAGCTAGTTTAAAAAAATTTTTTAAATAGTTTTTAGATTTTATAACTGTGTTGTTCTTTATTGTGAATCGCCCTGGGTCACTTTGGGAGAAGGACGATGAATAAATCTGACTAATAAATAAATAAATAAATAAATAAATAAATAAATAAATAAATAACGGGGGGAAATTCGCTATGCGAGTCAGACTTTCCTGATAGAAATCTCGCATAGTGAGCGTTTCTATGGGGAAAACTCTCATAACGAAAAAATCTCTGTGTGAGTTTTTCCCCTTAAAAAGGTTGTTATACGAATTTTTCCATAGGGATTTTTGCTATGCGAGTCTGACTCGCATTGTAAAAAACTCGCATAGTGAGCAGCCTTGCAGAATGAATTAAATTCGTTATGTGAGGTATTACTGTAATTGCTGTGTTCATACTGGGTAACTAAATATTAATTTAAAAAATCTTCATAACTTAAAGTTGAGGCTGTAAAACAGGGGTAGGCAACCTCTGGCCCATGGACCAGATATGGCCCATGGTGCCAAATAATCCAGCCCCTGCCCCAGCCGCTAGCAGCGGTGGCAGCGGTGGAATCAGCTGTGGACTCATTTATGATATCCATAAATGGGCGGGGGGACCACCAGTCCAGCTCCCTCAACTGTCTGAGGGAGGGTGACCAGGCCCTTAACTTAAGAAGGTTGGAAATCCCTGCTGTAAAACAAAGAATTTAGCCACCTGCTACTAACACTGCTATGATACACCTGTTTTTTTTCTACCTGTCTTGTGGCAATCCAGGAAAAAAACATTTTAGTGATGAAACTGAGAAATGAAGAGCAAGTAAAACCTTACTTCCGCAGACCATAGGAAAGACATACAGCTCATGTTGGTGTATTTTCTTTATCATGGATTAGCATTGTGGCTGAACTGATGTCTTTTAAGGGGATTTTCATTTGCCTAAAATTGTGATGTAGGATTAAAAAGTAAACTCATAAACTTCTTGGTGATCACAGAGAGTTCTTTGCTGATTCCTATCACTAGGTTCATTCAGTTGTGACACTTTCCACCCTATAAGTGGAAGCCGGGCCCATGGCAAAACTCTTATGCCACACAAAGGTGCACAAAGTTTGTGGCATACATAGATAGGACCTGGCCTGTGCTCTGCAGCTTTGCTGCATGAGTACTCAAACAATACATATGTACTATAGCTCAGGAAAGAAGTATAGGTTGGTTTTTACATTGGACTTTCAAGATGTGGCGGTGGTTGCCACTGGTCTGTGCCATCCTATCAGCTTCTTAAAAAGAACTGAACATAACTAAACTTGCCTGCCTCTTCAGGAGCAGCTATCATGAATTACACCCTGGACAAAATGCTGTTTCTTGGGGCTCTGATAGTAATATATAACTTGTTGAAACTGATGGGTTAAACAACTTCTTAGGTTCACAGGGCAATTATTCTCATAGACAACAGTTCTTAAAAGAAAATAGAAACAGAGATAAACTTGGTTTATTTCCCCCCCTTTCCAGATGAAGAATGTCGTGGTGACCCAAATGCATGGCAGTGCAGCGATGGGAAATGTATTGCTGCTACCTGGCTCTGTGATGGTATTAGTGATTGCATGAATGGGTCAGATGAAAAGAACTGTGGTATGTACAGACCTTCTCATCCTCATAAATTGCCAGGCTCATGGAGAAGCAAGGTACAGTAATACCTCGGATAACGCTAAAATCGCATAACGTTAAGTAAACTGGGGAGGAGAATTGGATCGAATAACGTTAAGGTCCTATGGGATGGATCGGATAACAACCACTAAAGCCTGTGCGGTTACAATGTATCTCTATGGAGCTTTAACGTTAACCGATCCATCCCATAGGATTTTAACATGGATCGGATAACACTAAAAATCGGATAACACCAAGACTGGTGGAGCCAAGTCTTAGCGTTATCCGAGGTATTACTGTATCTTTTAGTGCTGGGGGCTAGTGCTTGCCTTTCAGCTGTATAGCTCTTAAGGAGCTGAGGAGTCTGCTGTAGAGAATCTCTGGTTTTAAAGCCACAAGGCATGGTCCAAGGATTAGTGAACTTGGTAGCCTTACTTTAGAGAAAAATAAACCCCATCTGTATACTTGGTGATCGTTCAGTAGTCATACTGTACTGGAATTGAGGATCAGTCTGCCAGACTCTTTGCCAAACAAAGATCAAATGCATGACTGTCTAAGAGGAAATACAGAGGAAGATTGGTTTGCCCCTTCATTGCAAACATACAACTGAGCATCTTAATAGGTATATACATGATATTGTTTTGGGGCAAGGTGAAGGGCCATGGTAGTATCAAGAATATTCCACAAGATACTGACATATGCACTGGTAGTGATGTGAAATGGTTACTTGCATGCAAAGGAAATGTCCTTTGGTATGTTACTGCTTTTCAGTGAAGTGTACTCCTTCTTACAAAGAGTTATAGGTAGTATCTTATGCCATTCTCTAGATTCTTTTCTGATTTTTCAGGCAGCTTTATAGAAAAAGGCTGCTGGCCCATCTAACCCAGTTTTTCCAAGATCTTGAATAGTTGCATTATGCACAGTTTTAACAAGATGCAGTGCATATGTAGCCTTGTATATGATAAATTATATGGCATGAGTGCTATATGGCTATAGTCCCTCTTTGTTATTTCAGTTTAGAAAAGAGACATACGTGTACCTGTTAGTTAAAGGGATGTGGTACACAGAAAGAGCCTTCTCCAGTGATGGCGAACCTTTTAGAGACCGAGTGCTCAAATTTCAACATAAAACCCACTTATTTGTCACAAAGTGCCAACATAGCAACAGGGGAGGGAGGAAGCACTCCCATTGGGTTGCTGGGCAGAGGGGCAGGTGAACTCTGTGCTGGGGGAGAGAGAGGAAGCACTCCCATTGGGCTGCTGGACAGAGGGGTGGGATAAACTCTGTGCTAGGGTGACTGAAAGGGGCCCCCACACAGAGGGCTCTGAGTACCACCTCTGGCACGCGTGCCATATGTTTGCCACCACTGAAATAAACTATTCTGATGCTACAATATAATTGCAGCTTGTGCAAATAAAAAGTTGCCATGTCGAGAAAGTCATCAATGCATCAATCCATGGGAATGGTGTGATCAGCATAAAGACTGTGAGGATGGCTCAGATGAAGTAAACTGCCCTGTGAACAACTGCCTGGCTGGACAGTGGCAATGCAAGAATAAAATCTGCATTATGGAGGATTGGAAGTGTAATGGCATCGACAACTGTGGAGACCACTCAGATGAGGAAGTCTGTGGTGAGTAGTATGCTGTAGTTTGGGCAGGGATAGATGTTGACCCGCACATTTAAAACTTACATGTAGATAGCATAGTGGTGAGTGCTGTAAGTTAAGTTATTAATATGTATTTTTTTACGTATATTGTTGTTTTTCTTTTTTGTCTAGTTTTACTATGTCATTAATTTTGTAATGTATGTGATTTTCTGTTATATTGATTATGTTATTTTATATGTTTTCTTTTTAAATGAGAAAAGCAATGTGGTTATCTTTTGTAGTGTTACATTTGTAATTTTATTTCAAAATTTAATAAAAATTTAAAAATCAAAAATAAAATAAAATAAAACTTACATTTGATAGCCTGTTATGTAGGCTCCTGAAATGTCTTGAAATGAAGATTTTAGAAGAGAAGAGACTGTAAAAGCACTACATTGAGCAGATGGACAAGTTTTGAAAGTTACCATTTATTTGTGATTTGCCCAAGTTGCAGATAGCCATTTCTTTAGCAGCATGTACTCATCTTTCTAAGACAGAATTTTTTATTTTTTTATTTTTTATGTAGGGTTAATAATGTATGATGGGATGTTCATAGGGCTAATTTGATGGTTAAATGAGGCCCACTAACCCTGTTTCTTGTAATTTACTTATACATCCTGAGCCGATGATGTTTAGAACGGGGGGGGGGGGGGGATGTTAGTAGCCTAACAGAGTGATTGGGTCGTGCACTCAACTGCACTGTTAACTGGAGATGGCATCATAGTCCTGCCTAACACAAAAGTTTACACTTAACCAGGCTCTGCCTATCCTGTGCTGGAATAGTTAAAACTTGACCAGTGTCTTGAAAGACTCCTAAATAAACTCTTTACAGTGCCTGGGCTACAAATGGATTTATGCTAATTATAGAGTCACTTGGTCAATATGTTCAGTGCTCTTTCCATGTAGATGGAAGTTTTGAACTGAGGTACAGTATTTAATTAGCAAAATTATTTGTCTTAACTTACTCTGTTTGGAAAAATGTCAGCAATATTATAAATAAAACTGCAAGCAATGTTTAACAAGGTATGTAATCCCAGCCAACTCCAACTTTTTGATACAGTTCACTGTCCAGAAGGAATGACCTCCTGTGATAATGGAAAATGCATTCTGGATTCTCTTGTGTGCAATGGAGTGGCAGACTGCGTAGATGGCACTGATGAGCCTAGTACTTGTGGTAATTAACATTTTAATTAGTTAAGAATGGTAACCATGTTCTTCACAACCATTGGAGGCTTCTGAAGCTAATGTCATGTGGTGCCAGGCTTTTGTTAGACTTCAACAGCAAGTAATCCAGGTGCTAAACTCTTTCCCTGAAAGAGTTTTAGCACCTTGGACAGTGCCTTTAAAACAGGAGTTCTCAACCTTTTAAAGCCAGGTCATGCTCCCTCAGACAGCTTTGGGTTCCGGATGGCAGTTTTGGCTTTCCTCTGCCACATGACAATTCCTGGTGTGTTGGAGGTGGTGGGATCTCTCATGAAATGGTGCCATGGGCCTCAGATTGAGAATCCCTGCTTTAAAAGTTCCAAAGAGTACCTTCTTCAGGTGCCGTATCCAATTCCAAATATTGCCTCTCATTATGGCGATCTGCTATGAAAATTGTCCTGGGAACAATATAATGCAGTGGCCTACCATTTGCCTTCTGCATCTCAGTGTGACATTCATACCACTGATCCAGTTCTGGGAGGTCACTTTCTGGTCCTGAGCCCTTTTGGCACACAAGTCCTCATCAGCCCCAGGCCAGTATTGATGAAGCTGCTGCTGCTTTCCTTCAAGATGAATTCAAATGGGATTTAATCCACTTGGGGACCGTCACCCTTCCCTGTAGACTTTGCCACCAAAGTCCATTAGTCCTCCGAGTTGTCAGGTTAGTTAACCACCACCTGACAACTGGCGTTGAGTCACTGGCAGTATGGTCTATTCTATTACCATAGCAGGATTACCTGGCATGGATTAAATGCCTCCACAATACAGTGGAACCTTGAATAATGAAATTAATTTATTCCACAAGGTATTTTTGTATAGTGAAATGCTTTGTTATGCAAGTTTCCCATAGGAACACATCACTATACAATGTGGTTTTAGTGAAAATTTGTTATGCGAATTGCAATTTCCCATATTAATGCATTGAAAACAAAACAAAATAACTGCTACAACAAATCTGTATCATTCACATGCGATTTCCTTTCGTTATGCGAGTTTTTCGCTGTCCAAACCCTTCATCACCCGAGGTAATACTGTACAGGAATTGTCAGCCTTCACTGTTCACAACAGCAAGAGAGTTTCCAGAGAAATACCGTAACTTCTGTTGTATACTTCTAGGCCATAAGTGTTCTTTCATGAATGGAGGCTGCCAGGAGAAATGTACTGAGACATCCTGGGGGGTGAGATGCTCATGTAGCCCTGGCTGGAGTCTTGATGCTACTGGTCAAAACTGTACAGGTACACAATTTTTTTTAAAGTTCTAAATAAGTTCTGGAACTTCCAGCTGTATCCAACACTACTATTTTCAGGTGAGCACAGACCATTTATAATATAATGGTACCTCGCTTAAAGAGCATAATGCATTCCACAGGATTGCTCTTTAAGTAAAACACCATTGTAAGTAACCAATTGTGACTGCTGGAGAGGGGGATTGCGAACCCTGATTTAGTTGTTAAGCGAGTTTTTGTTTGGTTTTCGTTGTTAACCGAGGCGACCATTCAGAGAAAATTCTGCTCTTTAAGCGAGTTAGTCTCTAAGTGAGGTGCTCCTTATGCGAGGTTTTACTGTATATTAAAAAGTAACTTACAACCTGCTGGTATCCTGGTGTAGCTCTTTTGAGCAACAGGAACAATGTTATCACCAGCAGCTGATTGCTACTAATTAAAGATTTGTGTTTCCAATTTCAGGGTATGTACAACTCATGCCCAATGAGACAAAGTTGCGCGTGCGCGCACACACACACACACACACACACACACACACACAAACCCTATTTGATCAATAGCATTTTAACGCTACTGATATAATTCCTGTTATATAACTAGAGTTGTGCAATAGTGTGTTGACATTTTATAGAAGCAACTACAGTAGTTAATTTTAAACATATTTTAAAACTATATTTAAAGGAGAAATGGGCCCAAATCTCCCCCAGTAACCTGCTAGAAAGAATTTTTAGGAATGATTAATAGATGTCCTTCATTGTAACAAAAAACTTTAACAATATTACCAGACATTCTGTTAAATTTTTTAAAAAGTGTCACTGCCCTCTCATTACCTCTTAATAGTCACCTATTAGTTAACATTGTGAGCTATAATGCATTCCTCCCCCCCCCCACCTACATTGTACAAAGCCTTACCATTTTATAATTCTTGGGCAAAAAAAGTTTGGGCAGTGGAATGTTGTAAAAACAATGTAACTACATTCAATAACTTGCTGAGCAAATATTCATTTTCTGGACTTTGATGATGTTGTCATAAGGTTACACAGAATTCTTTATTAGGTAAATGTTCACTTCCTGATGCACTCAATGTTTGTCTTGGATCTTTTCCCCTTTATATAGTGAATGATTTCAGGAACCAGTACAGAGGAGTTTTTGAGCTCAGTCAATTTCAAACTTTATTACGGCCAATGACCAGCGCTACTTTGCTTAGTCTTAAACAGCGTCTTAGGGCTTCAAGCAGATGGTGGGGAAAGAACCAAATGTTCAAAATATGGGTTGTTTTATAAATGAATCTATATCAGTGCTTCACAATGTGGGGCCCACGCCTCATGGGGGGACTTCAGTTTCCAAAAGCCTAAGTCAGTACATTTAGCTGATCAGTGCTTTGAGGAATTCACTTGGGCTCCTGGGAACTGAAGTCCAAAAGCCAAAGGCTGGGAAACACAGGTCTATATTCATACACAGGACCCAGCTGGCAAATGTTTAGGTTTGAGGGTCAGATAGCAGCTGGTCTAGTTTTAGTTCATGATTTTAGTAACTTGAATTATATTTGGCATGTTCTGTTATAACTAACACAGCTTTGCTAAACTATATGTTGAAGTGGGGATGATCTGTACATAGAATATTGGTAGATGCCCCCTTTCCAATAAATTAAGGCTAGAGTTACATATTAGCTAGTAGGAACAAATAGGTCAATCTTAGAAGAAATCAACCCTGACTGCTCCTTAGAAGGTCAAATTGTAAAGATGAAGCTAAAGTACTTTGGACATCAAATGAGAAGAGAGGATTCACTTGAGAAGGCCTTGATGCTGGGAAGGGTGGAGGGAAAAATAAAAAGGGGGCGGCTAAAGATGAGATGGCTAGATGGTATTGTAGACACAATGGGCACAGAGCTGAGTGAGTTGAGGAGGATGGTGGAGAACAGAGGTGCCTGGCGGACAGTGGTCCATGGGGTCACAAAGGGTCGGAATCGACTGTGCGACTGAACAACAACAACAACAAAACCCTCCCTTGATAGTATTACATAGTCTTCAGGTATGTCTAGTAGCAAACATTTATTCTTTTTGAATTTGCATGCATAACTTTTGGTTGGATAGCTCAGTGGTTTAAGTATCTGGCTGGGGAGCCAGAGATTGGGAGCTCAATTCTCTGCTGTGCCTCTAGAGTGAAGTGCCAACCAATGTAGTCATGGGCAACTTTTGTAGGCCCAGAGGAATTGAATGATAAAACATTTCTATGTATTCTGTGTTTCCTCAAGGCTGAGGCAGTCCATTGCAGTCTTGGTGTTAAATCTTCCACATCTCATTTTATACGTGCCACAGGAGATGGTTCCGTGATCACAACATGTGATCACTTCATAGCAAGCTGGGATCCACCTTAAACAAATTCACGCCAATGGCATTTTTCCTGTTTGTCATTCTTCTTTCAAAGTCCATTGGCAACACATACATCAACTGTGAAAATGATTTCCAGGAAAAAAAATGTATACAGTACTCAGATACGAATATCAGCCGATGATGATGATGATTCTTTAGCTAGAAAGCACCCTGGAAAGGGTCGCCATAAGTCAGAATTGACTTGAGGGCACACAATTATTATTCACATAATTTACTCTTATTTTTAATTATAGATGTTGATGAGTGTGCAATGGCATATAGTCCTTGTAGCCAGTTGTGCAAGAACACAGTAGGTTCTTTTACCTGTGACTGTATCCAAGGGTACCAACTCTCCAACAGAACTCTGTGCGAGGCTACAGGTAAGCCTCTAATTTGATCTTTTCTGACAGAAAACAAGACCTACTGGTTTACTAAAGGTATTACTGTACTGTATTTACAAATGCATAGAGGCAATAGCATAATTATAACAACAGGGAGCCTGATTATTAGTGTTATTTCAACAAAAGCTCATTCAGACTCATACTTTGGAAATGTGGAGCTCCTTGAATGTCTTAGGTCCATGTTTTCCCCTTAGTAGTCACAGGTGTAGCTGGAACTTCACAAAGCCATTTCAGATGAGATCAGTTCCTGTCATGATGCAGATCAGGCCTTAGAAAACAATACGATAAACTTGAAAGTAGACAGATGATAATCTCATTTGTGTTAGTGTTGTAGGTTTAAACCAGGGAAGGCAGCTTTTGATGGATTTGGCAGCCAAATTTACACTTTGTAGATTTTCTGGGGATGACATATTTCAATAAACCCCTCCCAAAAAAACATCCTCCCAAAAATGATACGTTCACTGCAGTTCTGAAAAATGAACTTTAGGTGATATCAAATGTTTCTAGGGACCAATGTCTCCTATTTAAACATGAAGGTTTCCAGGAGTCAAAGCAAAGCAATCACACTTATATACCGCCCCATAGTATTTTGTGCCCTCTCTGGGTGGTTGACAAGTTAATTAGCATTTTGCCCCCAACATTCTGGGTACTCATCTAACTGACCTCAGAAGGATGGAAGGCTTAGTCAACCTTGAGTCCTGGTCAGGATCGAACTCACAACCTTTGGGTTGCAGGACAGTAGTTTAACACCAAATGAGAAGAGAGGACTCACTCAAGAAGACCTTGATACTGAGAATGATCAAGGGCAAAAGGAGAAGGGGGCAGCAGAGAATGAGTTGGCTAGATGGTATTGCTGAAGCAATGGGTGCAGAGCTGAGCAGGCTGCAGAGGATGGTGGAGTATAGGGGTGCCTGGCATGTGATGGTCCATGGGGTTGCAAAGGGTCAGACTTGACTATGCGACTGAACAACAACAAGTTTAACCACTGAACAAACATTTTTGGCAGATCAAAGGTAATCTGGGGTAGGGGCTAGGAATGGCCAGAACAACTGGAGGCATGCTTTGCTTTCCAATATTTGTGAGTGACTATTTTACCTGTAATTAGGCATGTACACACCAGGATGGAACAAACAGGATGCTATAGTGGCTAGAGAGCATAGCACTAGCAATTACTGTACACTTATACGTTGCCCCATAGCGCTTAATGTGCACTCTGGGTGGTTTACAAGTGATTAGCATTTTGTCCCCAACATGCTGGGTACCCGTTTACTGGCCTCGGAAGGATGGAAGGCCGAGTCAACCTTGATCCCCATCAGGATTGAACTCACAATGTTTTGGCTGCAGTACAACAGTTTAACCATTGTGCCATCAAGAGTCTCTACGAAAAGTTAATTTTATATAGGATAAAATAGTGTTATTTGTTTATAAAGTACAAAGTATTCCAGGCTCTGTACATTCCCCATATGAATTTGTTACACAGCACATCTTTGAGTCACTGATCAAATTCTTAGAGAAAATAAGACCAGCTAGGAAAGAGAACTAGGAATGAGACTATAGGGAACAAAATTCTTTTCTCCAGCAGAAGTACAAGTGATAGTATTTAATTCCTATTACAATGTATTTGCAAACACCAGATCTTTAGATACATGATCAAAAACTACAGGATCCAGCTCTACCACTGTATTAGATATTGACCTATTCAAAATTATGGCATTAATGTACCTATTAGTAACAAGATGAGGTGCTTCAGAGCTATGAAGATAAATCCTAGTTTAAAAAACTTCAAAGCCTAGAACTTAAGTGTCTAACAATTCTCCTAGTTAATGGATGATTTCTATGATAGACTTTGATTTTTCCCCCCGATTCTAGATGGTGCTACCAAAATACTGTTGGGTGTTGATCATGATCTTGCTGTTCTGGATATGAAAACCCTCAGTTTGGAGGCTCTAGTATCTACAGGGACAAAGCCTACTTCTGTTACCTATGATTTGTCAAGAGAAAAATATTACTGGATTGATGAAGGATACAGGCTCCATGTTTTTAAGTCTGGCCAAAATGAAACTCTTCTATATCCAGGTAAACTAGATAATTTAAGTTCCTGATCAAGCTTGGTTCATTCAGCACCTTTATCCCATCCCTAACCCATTGGATGCACAAATTAGACTGGTGAATGACGATAGATAATGCTTGGCTAGGACCAGAATGACCTACATTCAAATCCTCCTCTGGTTAAGAGCTGAGTAATGGGTTGTGCATTTGGGTCTTGCCTATTTCACAAGGCTGCTGTGAATTTATAGTTAGGGGAGTCATGCACACAACCCTTGGGGTATGCGAAAAAGCAAATTCAAGGCAAAGAAGTCACTGATTGTCTCAATGGAAACACCACTTGAGCATTAGATGTTTCTTAGTAACCTATAGAAAACCTGAAAGGAGAAGCAGATTTACTTGATGGCCCAGTGGGGAATCGGATGTGTTTTCCTCATGCACAAAAGAGCTAGAAATGCCCATTGAGAACTAAAAAATTAGATATCGATTAGAAACAGGTTTCTGCAGGCTGAACCTCTAGTCTAGTCAATGGGCCAGGATAGTATTCTGTTTCAAGCAAGCTCTCTCTAGCAAAAGAGTGAAACTCTTCCATCTAAGTCAGTCGTGCCCCTAGAACAGCAAAGGGAGCCACACCACGCCCCCAGAACAGGGCATGTTTGCTCATCCGTGTCCATATTCACTTCCTGGTTCGCACAGACACTTCTGTGCATGTGCAAAAGCATCCATATTTACTTCCTGGTTTTATGTGTACGTTTCTGGGTATGCGTGAAAGTGGTCATATTTACTTTCTGGTTTGGCATAGATGCTTCTCCACATGTGCAAAAGTGGCCATATTGACTTCCTGCTTTGGCATGGATGCTTCTGTGAGCACGTCTGTGTCAAATCAGGAAGTAAATGTGCACTTCTGCACATGCACTAGGATGTCCTTATTCACTGCCTGGTTTGGCGCAGGCATTGTGGGTCTGATGGAATGGCTTTAGCCTTTGGGGGGCATATCTGGCCCACAGGCTGTAATTTAGGCTCTCCTCAGCTAGGTATTTAACTCCTGTGTATTGTAATGATAATAAATGGGTTGAATGAGATTCAGAGGGGAGTGGCAAATGAAGTACTGTACTCACCAGAGGTAGCCACAAGGATCTGTTCTTCTCATACTGTACTTCCAAGGGGAACTGCATAACTCCCTCCTACAGGAGATTATTTTAGAGGAGAAGTTCAGATACTCAAGAACTGATTAAAGTTATTGCATTAATGCCTACTGGGTAGCTCACAATTTGCTTTTTAGGAAGAGAGAGAAATGTGGTATGGAGATTACTAAAACTCTATAACCCCAACTGTAGATCTCAAAAGTGTCAACAGCATATCTATAGACTGGTTCACAGGACAATTATACTGGTCCTGCTACTCTCCTGGTGCCATCTTTGCTGGTTTGAGTGATGGCAGAGGTTATGTGAAGATCCTAGAGAAGGATATGATGCCAAATCAGCTGGTCACGTTTCCACAACAAAGGTAAGAGAACTTTGCATAAATATGCCAAGACTTTTTGCTGCTAGAAATAGCCTTCCACTTGCCATTGTCAAGAGGCAGGTCTTGTGTGACATGAAGTCCTTAGAAAGAACTGTTCCAGGTATTAACTTGAAACTCTTTGTGGAGGGAAGATTAGAGAACTAGGTGCATGACTATACAAACTCAGCCTTTAATGGGCGATGGTTCCAGAGTCCATGCCTTCTGGAAGCACTGCACTGCTCTAGTAGAACTGCAACGTCATACAAGGCTCTCATGTCTTGTCTGTTTCACAGATACATGTTTTGGGTGAATCGAGGTGAAAAAGGCAGAACTG
Organism: Furcifer pardalis; assembly: GCA_030440675.1. NCBI lineage: Eukaryota > Metazoa > Chordata > Lepidosauria > Squamata > Chamaeleonidae > Furcifer > Furcifer pardalis. The sequence goes on along the minus strand of CP126896.1, from coordinate 12,291,918 downwards.
TCATAGAAGCTGCAGGGATGGATGGTTCGGACAGACATGTGCTTGTAGTCCTAACAATAGAGGAACCAGTAGGGCTAACTCTTGATTATATCACAAACAGACTTTACTGGATCAGTGAGTATAAAGAGGTATGGAATCTAAATGACCCATCACAAGTTTAAAACCAGTCCTGGTGGTCTTATGGTATTTGTACAAAAGTACTTAAGCAAGCTGGCTGGAGAACCAGAGCAAATATATTAAAAGGCTGGAAGGACACTTTCCCTTCTTCAGGGGTTGCTAAAATTCTCCTAATCCTTTTAAAATCAAAATTCATTTTAAATTTTTTTCCAAGGTTTTCTGACATAATTACACCTAAGTATCTTAAACTTGTGTGATTGAGCATGTATGTCTCATATCTCCTGCATCATTGCTGGCGTAAGGATTTGCTTAGTAACTCAAAACTTTCTGTCCCTGCATATTTGAGACAATCACTTAAGACTAACTGAGCAGTTGTCAGCCATAGAGTAAATATATATGGAAAGGGGCATGTCTAAATGTTAAACAGTTTGACTTGAGATGCTTACATACAGTGTCCCATAGTTGGACTTCTGATTTGTCTTTGTCTTAGGGGCAAACATGGTCACAAACATACAAGTGAATAAGAGTTAGGTTAACTGTCAAAGTTGGATCTGTTAGTTGACAACTTGGCTATTGGGAGTCTTCTTGGTCTGAAACCTGACTGCTGATTTGGCATCACTATGTTCTAGTCCATAGAGAGCATAAAAGTAGATGGCACTGGAAGATATACTTTCCCTGAGATGCTGATGGAAGAACAGGATCCTGTGGGACTGGCTGTGTTTGGAAACCTTTTCTTCTGGGCAGACAAAAAACATTTGTTTTATTCTCCTCGCACCTCTCGGGATGTCAATGTGTTGTTGAATTCTTCAGTCTCCTCACTCACAGTGTTGCATGAACTACAGCAACCTCACAGTGAGTAAACATCTTCCTGGCTCATAATCAAAAAGTCTACTCTGGTGGCACGAATGAGTTTTCCTTCCTGCCACTGCATGTTGCGTGAATTTAAGAACAGTACCACAATATACACATAGACAACTTTTATAATAGATTCCTTCTGTCCAAAAGGAAGGCCAGGCACATTTTGAACAGTGGAGATGAGCAAATGAGTGGGCTGTTTTCGGGAGTGGCTAAGAGTTCTAGAAGTGCCCCAAAATCCAATGGACAAAATTATTTCTCCACTGCAGAGTTTATTAATTATTGTTCAACCAGTCCTATTTAATCCAGTGGCTGAAATCCTGCTGCAAAAATTACACCTGCAGAATGCTAATGACATTAACAGCAGGCAGATGTTGCTGTTAATGACTTCCTCCTTCTTTCCCATTGTCTCCATGCAATGAAACAGATTACTCATGAGTTAGATAGGAAGGAAAATAGGAAGTATCTAATTACAGAAAAATCTCCCCTGCTTGTGACATCATCAAACTTCTGCAGGCATAATGTAGGTAAAGGATTTTGGCCACTGACTAGGAAAAAAATCCAGACTGAACAATTGATGTAATTGGTTGATTGTGCTGGCTGGACCAGAGTTAGGGCTCTGGTTTGTACAGGATATTTAAGTTCTGTTTAGCAGAAGCATGCAGATTGCATTGTAAGCTTTTACTTTCAAGGTCTTAAATGCACATAACATTAACTCTTTAGCACCCTGTGACATAAGACTATTAAATCCCTACATTGTTTGAAAGAAAACAGATATTGGAGAAAAGGGATTGGTCTGTACTTCATTGGTAATGTTTAACAACTAGGTTGGCTTGGAGCCATAACAACCTCTTTAAATGCTCTACTGTCTTATCAAGAGGCCTGCTGTCTAGAACAGGGTTTGTAAACCTTGGACCCCAAGATGTTCTTGGACTTCATTTCCCAGAAGCCCTGATCAGCAGGTGTACTGACTTGGATTTCTGGGAACTGAAGTCCAAGAACACCCAATGGCCCAGGGTTGAGAAACCCTGATCTAGAACATAGAGACATAACACAGTACAAATTATTGTGTAAGATAACCATGTTTTCTTGTACAAAATTAAGTTATCCCTAAAGTTTTGGCAATTGAATGGCCTAAATCAGTTCAACAAGATCAGTTGAACTGATGTGCAGCTGATAACTTTGTCAAATCCAGTGGCCTGGGGAAACCAGGGACATGATCTCTTGGTATGCTGCTTTACAGGGAATGTGGGCTTCTAAGCTATCTGGATTGAGTGCTTTGTAAACTCAATTTATTGCTCTTACATGTCATATGAAAGGTCTGTGTTGCACAGTTTTGTACTAGCCAGTGGCTGGCTGGTGCTCCCTCTGAAAGGAATACTTATGAACAGACTCTGATTAGGGGATGCTTTCTTTCAGTAGAATGCAGCTGCTTAATGTTAGAAAAGCCCCCTCTGTGCCATCAGAGAAGGCAGTCCTTGTGTGTGATCCTTTTGTTAATGGAATGCCCCCAAGGAGTTGTGGCCAAAACATGACTTTGTGTCTTCAGGCTATCAAATCCTATGGCTAGTCTCATCTTTGGTACCCACGCAGAATATTTGTCAGCTGCTTATAAATTAATAGCTTCATGAAAGTTTTTGTTTCTATCTAGAAAGAACCAACTCTACTTTAAAGGATTAACTTGCCTAATTGGTCCCTCAATAGGTACCACAGTCACATGTTCTCCTGGAACATGCAGCCATATTTGCCTTCCATCGCCAGTGCTTTCCAAGGGATACAAATGTGCCTGTCCGGAGGGCATTTTTCTCCTGCCTTCTGGTGAATGTGCAGGTAGGCTTATCTGGTTTCCATATGTTTTACATTTCAGACAATACCTCTCTGGGTCATTACTTGGTGAGAATGTCAGTTTTAATTTAAAATTATCTGATACATCCTATACATACAAATGCTTATATAGCCACTAACAGAAATGTTGTGCCAAGAATGATGCCATCCTAAAACAGCCAATTTCAGAAAAATATTTCTGTTACATTGGGTAAGCCAAAGACCTCATGGCTACTATAGTATTAATGATCTAGGCCTAGATTTCTAATGACTCATCGGTATGCTTGAGGATATTTCCTACTTTCTTCGTAGCTGTCTTTCCAGTCCTTAGTCATCTTCTTCTTTTAATTCCTCATCTATATTAGTACCCACTACATAAAGGAAGGTTGGGTAGCTAGCATTAAACATATGTGAGAGCACCTAAAGTGATTCTGCTGGGTTTTAACAAATATGCAAAACTTAACTTTGGCTGGAATGCATAATGCATGATGAATGCCTCTGTTCATTTTCAAGAACAATGACTATGTTAACTTTTTCTGAGCATCTGGTGCTGTTTGGGTATAGCTTAGGAACTTATTTCTCTGATAATAATAAAAATTTCATGTCAGAGATTACTCTGGGTTGAAAGGATTTTTGCTGGAGAAACTCCAATCAGGGGACACCTGAATGAGGCTCCTTTCATATTGCCAAGTGCAGCCCTTAGGTATCGAACGCTGACCTTCCAGTCTCCAGCTCAGCATCTTAACCACTAAGTCACCTATGTTGAGCTATAGACATGTTGCCCTAGGCCAGGGGTCTGCAAATGTGGCTCTCCAGGTGTTCTTCGACTGCAATTCCCAGAAGCCCAAGTCAGCACTCCTGCTGATCAAGACTTCTGGGAACTGAAGTCCAAGAACAGCTGGAGAGCCACATTTGCAGACCACTGTCCTAGGCTTAGTTCAGAGGTGGACAACCTTGATGCCCTAGGTGCTCATAGACTATGATTCCCAGGTGTGTTTGCTTGTGCTTCTGGTAATTGAAGTCCAAGAACACCTGGGACACCAAGATTGGCCACCCCGGCTTAGATGGTTACTGAAGTTCTAACTTCCTTTCTTTTTGTAGGAAGAACAATACCTAATGTGAACAACATAGAGATAGAACAGTAAGCTACAACTCCAGGCAGTTGATGTAATGGTAGAATCCAAATTCATTCTTCCAATGTCTGTATTCCTCCCCACAGAGCTGAATGTCCTGTATTCAACTACTAATCAGATCTACTGGCTGCAAGTTGATCCACAAGGACAAGTGTCACAACAGCAGCAACCACTAACGCTGCCATGGCCAGAAAATATCTACCTCCAGGACATGGACTGGAAAAGAGGATTCATCTATTGGACTGATGACAAAGGAAAACTGATGCGTTTCCATAGAGAGACAAAAGCAAAACTCATAATTCCTACTGACTCACCTGGTGAGCTACTGTACAGTATACACTATTAGAATTCAACACCTTTTGCCATTGGTAATTGCTAGTGCAGACAGTGGGGAAACAAGCAGGCATAGAAGTGTTGAATAAATCCTTGTATTTTGCTAAATCCAAACTATTGCCAAGTGTCTAAAACTGAATCCTCTGTTCAACATTGTCTGGATGCTGAGATAACTGAAATCTGGCCATATAGATTTGAATCCTATTAGCAAATATGGCATGTAATCATTTTGCAGGAAGGATACAACTGTGTGCACAACTGGAAATTAATGTGTGATAAAAACAAATAGTATTTTTGCCAAAGTGGTACTCTAGCTTAGGGATTCTCAACCTGTGACCTGTAGGCCGGATATGGCCCATGGCACCATTACATGTGGCCCACCACCAAATCATGAAGTGCCATGTGGTAGAGGAAGGGCAAAATGGCATCCAGCCCCTGAAGCTGTCTGAAGGAGCATGACCCAGCCCCTGACTTAAAAAGGTTGAGAACTCCTGCTCTAGCTGGACGTAATTGATCATGATCATAACTAGAAGCCAACATGATTTTGTCAAAAACAAATCCTGCCAGACTAATCTGATTTCATTTTTTGATCTGGTAACTTCAATGGTGGACAGTGGGAGTGCTGCTGATGTAATATATCTTGACTTCAGCAAAGCCTTAGACACAGTGCCCCATGATATTCTGATTAGCAAGCTAACTGGGTATGACTTGGATAGCACATGTGTCAGGTAGATGTACATTTGGTTACAGAACCATACTTCTTGTTAACGACTCCTTCTCAAGCTGGGAGGAGGTAACAAGTGAGGAACCACAAGGCTCAGTCTTGGGTCCCATTTTCATAAATGCCTTGGGTGAGGGAGTGCAGGGAATTCTTATCAAATTTGCAGATGACTGAGTGGAATAGCTAATACCTTGGAAGACAGGAGCAGAATTCAAAAAGATCTCGATAGGCTTGAACATGTGCTGAAACTAACAGAATGAAATTTAACAGGGAGAATTGCAGGTTTACACATAGGGGGGAAAACCAGATGCACAGTTACAAGATGGGGGATAATTGGCTCAGTAATACCACAAGTAAGAAGGATCTTGGAATTGTTGTAGATCACAGGCTAAATATTAATCAACAATGCAATGTGGCTGCAAAAAAGGCCAAAGCTGTTTTAGGCTGCATTAACAGAAGTACAGTCAAACCTTGCATAAAGAGCACCTCGCTTAAAGAGTAACTCGCTTAAAGAGCAGAATTTTCTCTGAATGTTCGCTTCGCTTAATAAATAAAACCAACCAAAAACTCGCTTAACAAATAAATCGGGGTTTGCAATCCCCCCCACAATTGGTCACTTTCAATGGTGTTTCGCTTAAAGAGCAAACTCGCTTAAAGAGCAATCCTGTGGAACACATTATGCTCTTTAAGCGAGGTACAACTGTATAGTTTCCAAAACTCATGAGGTTACCAGTCCTTCTTTATTCAGCACTAGTTAGACCACATCTAGAGTCCTGTGTCCAATTCTGGGCATCACTCTTTAAGAAAGATGCAAACAAATTAGAGCAGGTACAAAGGGCAAGGATGATCAGAGGACTGGAAACCAAGACATGTGAGGAAAGACTGGAGGAACTGAGCATGTTTAGTCCTGAGAAAAGGAGATGGAGAGGGATATGATAGCGCTTTTCAGATACAGTAATACCTCGGATAACGTTTACCTTGGATAACGTTAAAATCGCATAACGTTAAGTAATCTGGGGAGGAGAATTGGATCGAATAACATTAAGGTCCTATGGGATGGATCGGATAACAACCACTACAGCCTGTGCAGTTACAATGTATCTCTATGGAGCTTTAATGTTATCTTATCCATCCCATAGGATTTTAAAATGCATCAGATAACACTAAAAATCGGATAACACCAAGACTTGTGGAACCAAGTTTTAGCGTTATCTGAGGTATTACTGTAACTGAAAGAGGCTCATGAAGAGGGGAGGGGTGGGCTCTGTCCTCTGTCATCCCGGAGTGCAGGATGTGTAATACTCAACCTCAAGGAATCCAGATATAGGCTGAATATCAGGAAATAACATTTTAATGGTTAGAGCAGTACACCAGTGGAACCAAATGCCTCGAGAGATGGTGTGTGCTCCAACATTGGAAGCATTCAAGAGAGAATTGAAATTTTTGACGAAGTGGACTTGACCTGTGAAAGCTAACATTAAAATACAGCAATTAGTCTTTAAAGGAGGGGTGCCCAAAGTTTTTGGGCCATGGACTGGTCACATGGTTTGGGGAACCAGTCATTACAGCCTCCCCCCCCCCCCCGATCTGTCCCCGAAACAAATTCATCCGGCCCACTAAGCCCTTGTCGCTCCTGGAAGCGGAAGTAAAACATGCCTGTATGGGCGTGTTTTACTTCCACTTCCAGGAGTGACGAGGGCTTTGCAGGCTGGATGAATTGGTGTCAGGGGCCAGATCTGGACCCTGGGCTGTAATTTGGGCACCCCTTATTTAAAGTGCCACAATATTTTTTTTCTCTTTTTGTTTCGTTTACTCTCTGATAGGCAGAACTAATTGGACAACCATCTGCCTGATCTATTTTGATTTGAATTCCCTGCATTGAACAGAGGGTTGTCTTGTTGGCCTGTAAGGCCCCTTCTACCTCAGTTATTTTAGGATGAAGATTATGGTGGAGATATTATCCAAGAAATGAGTCTAGAATCTGATGCAACATGACATTGCCATCAAAGTGCCATCAAAATTTAAGCAGGTGGCACTTAAAAGTAAAAACCTATTTGCTGTGCAGCAAAGGATGCATACCTTAATCTTGTAGCATGGCTAAGGATTAAAGCAGGGAAGCGAAAAAATGTTAATATGCTGTATTTCTTTTCCTCTCTAGTTTGTGCAGCAAATATTGATTCAACCTCTGGAGATATATATTGGTTAACATGCGAAAAAACGCAAATTAAAGTTACTAGTTTTGCTGGCATGATGACAAATCTTCTCTATCAAGTGGCAGGGAAGGGTGTTATATGGCATCTGTTCTTAGACTGGCAGAGAGCATACCTCTACTGGTTTGAAAGTGGAAAATCTGTCCAAAGAATGGACCTTGATGGCAGGAATTTCAAAGAAGTGTGGAATGAAACCTGGGCAGAAGGAGTCCCAGTAACCTTGGACACAAGCTCCTGCAACTTCCTTTGGACATCCAAAGACTCGGGTAATGACACAGGTTTGAAAGCCAGGATTTTGATGGGATGTACTATGGATGCCTTTTTCTATTTGGATGATGATTGCTATGCTGGCTAAGGAGGATGGGATTTGTAGAACAATAGTCTGGAGAACAATGAGTTGTACTGGAAGATTCTTTCCTTCTGAAAATCCCTTTCAGATTTTAATAGCGATCCTCTAGTCCAGTGGGACTGCAGTGGCTCAAGTGGCTAAGACCCTGACTGGAAGGTGGCAGGTCAGCAGTTCAATACCTGAATACTGCAGGATGGAATGAGCTCCTGTCTTTGTCCCAGCTCCTGCCAACCTAGCAGTTCAAAAGCAAGAAATTGCAAGTAGATAAATAAGGACCGATTCGGTGGGAAGGTAAACAGCATTCTGTGCGCTCCGGTGTCTAGTCATGCCTGCCACATGACCACGGAAACATCTGCAGAAGCAGACAGTGCTGGCTCTTCAGCTATGAAACAGAGATGAACACTGAACCCTAGAGTCGGATACGACTGGCTTACGAACAAGGGTGACCTTTACCTTTACTAGTCCAGTAGCCAAGTGCTTCCTCTCAGTCTAGACTCCATTCCCAGGCCAGGCCCCTCCCTTCTTTGTAGTACCTTCCATCTGTTTTCATTCAGGTTGCACTCACTGCTGGAGTACCTGACCTTGCTATGATTTGACTAAGATAATGCAGACCTGGGGTAAAAGCTTTTACCAATCCTACTATGTAACCTGTTTGTTTATCATTGTTTAATGTGCAAATGTTGGGTTCAAGTTTTAATATGATGGTAGCCCCAAGTACAGGTCTCTACTGACTGTCCTGGTCAAATAGCATTTTCTAAATTCTTTGTTTGCAGAACTTAAGGTACTGAATCTCATCACACACCGAGTATCTAATCTTGAATTGAAATGGACCCATGGGGTGGCAGCATCTTATGGGCCTTATTTAGTGATGTTCAACAAAACGGCACTGACGGTTTGGAACAGAAGATCACTGGAGACCTCTTCTGTGCAAGTAGCTGATGTACAGAAAGCCCTGGTATTTTTCAACACAAGTTTGGAGACTGGTGAGGTCAACTATTACCCCATCATGCATTTTTAGGCTATGTACTTTTACAGATTTCTTATTGGGAGGCTATGGTTGGCATTATTTCACATGTTATTCAGCAAAATCCACTTACCTTTATGACCCCATCTGTTATTGCTCCTAACATGAATAAAAGTTTATTGTTTTGCTGTGAGTTATGACTGTATAACTCTGCTTTGATTTCCTGGATTAAAATGAGTACAGTAATACCTCAGATAACGTTTACCTCGGATAACGCTAAAATCGCATAAACGTTAAGTAACCTGTGGAGGAGAATTGGATCGAATAACGTTAAGGTCCTATGGGATGGATCGGATAACAACCGTTAAAGCCTGTGCGGTTACAATGTATCTCTATGGAGCTTTAACGTTATCTGATCCATCCCATAGGATTTTAACATGCATCGGATAACACTAAAAATCGGATAACACCAAGACTTGTGGAACCAAGTTTTATCCGAGGTTTTACTGTACATCTCTCTGCTTTATCCTTTGCCAATGTCTGTCGAACAACTATGTAAGAGAGCTTTGAGCACTTTTTAGAAAGGGTTTTGAAGAAGAGGATGATGAAGGCTGTGGAGGAGGAAAAAGCACCCCATGGTCCCCACTGCGCCATTGGGCCCGCACCCTCCTGGTGCCCTCCAGCCTTGGGTAGGGGCCCAAGGCGGTGGCGGAAGGTCCCAGCCACCATCCCCATGGTGGAATCCTTCCTCGGCTGTCAGGAAGTCCGGGGCAGCAGCATTGCTGCCCCCTGCAAAGTGCCACCTGGGGTAGGCCGCCCCCTCACCCCCACTACGTTACGCCAGTGCACATTAAAATCCTGAAACTTCCATTAAGGTTGACCTTTTATGCCTGCCTCAGCAGAAGAAAATAACAATGGTTGTGGCATGTAGTAATGCCAACTGCCTGCTTCTCTCTTCATAGATTGGTCAGAAGCAGTGCATAGATGTAGTGACCTAGAAACCAAACCAATCTGAGGCATACAGGACAGCGTGCTTGCCATGATGGTATGCTGTACTGCTGCTGTACCATTGTGGGTATACTAACACAAAAAAGTTGCCCATAGGTGTCCTCAGTGTTCCAGACAAATAGCCTGTGTTTCCATATAAATGTTAAATTTTGCCTAGCAAATGTGTGAATTGTCATTGTTCACAACTGGAATTTTGTTATTGGCTTTCTGGCTGCAGGTCGAACTGTTCCTGTTACACAGCCTGCTGGTATACTGAGTACTATATTACTGCCTCCTGAAACTACTACTAAAGCAGTACCCCACACACAACCACCACAAACAATGCCACTTAAAGAGACAATGCGACTGCGGCCACAAGTTTTGACTATGATCGCTACAGCAAAGCCAACTAGAATGCATATAGCTAAGACCACGATCTTGCCAACTCTCTACTGTAGGTGGGCTGAAGTAGCTTGCCGAAATGGGAAGGCGTGTGTTCCCTACGAATACGTCTGTGATGGAGAAGATGACTGTGAAGATGGTTCCGATGAAAATGGGTGTGCTGAATTCTGTAGCAACCCAGGTATTTTCTTCATGCCTTTTGCACTTCAGGGTTTATCCGTTACCAGCTTTTGGTCTGAGCAGGTAACAATAAAGAAAACCATCCTTGTCCAAGAAAACTGCACAATATGTTATTTCACACAGCTCTTAAACAGATCAAGCTTCTTCCACCCTACTGCGATGGGAGATTTAACCCTTACAAGTCATTGGCCTCCTGACAGGCTACTGCAGTGTATGGTTGTGAGAGCTGGACCATTAGGAAAGCTGAGCACAGAAGAATAGATGCCTTTGAGATGTGGTGCTGGAGGAGAGTTTTGAGAGTCCCCTGGACGGCAAGGAGAACAAATAGGTCAATCTTAGAAGAAATCAATCCTGACTGCTCCTTAGAAAGTCAAATAGTAAAGATGAAGCTAAGGTACTTTGGACATCAAATGAGAAGAGAGGATTCACTTGAGAAAGCCTTGATGCTGGGAAAAGTGGAGGGCAAAAGAAGAAGGGGGCAGTCAAAAATGAGATGGCTAGATGGTATTGTAGACACAATGGGCACAGAGCTGAGCGAGTTGAGGAGGATGGTGGAGGACAGGAGTGCCTGGCAGACAGTGGTCCATGGGGTCGACTGTGCGACTGAACAACAAAGGTGTGCTCACTCAGGTTTCTGGTAATTGAAGTTCAAGAACACCTGGGGAACCAAGTCTGAGGAGCCCTTGCTTAGTCAGTATTAAGACTAAATAATAAGAAGAGAAGTGCCAAAGCTGGATGTTCTAATCTTAAGGTCAAAAGCATTTGTGATTTTAGCCACTAACTAAAGAATAACGATGAGAAGCAGGCCCAGTTTTCAAGGCATGGGTGTCTGGGAGGGGAGGAGATCGAACTGCTTGAGATTAGAGCTGATAGCAGTACAGGCTTCTTGCTAGTGTGCCTTAGTGATATTGTCTCTGGAAAAGCAGTAGTACAGGTAATTCCAGGCTTGTTTGGTAAACTTAATGTTGAACTGAATAGTTTGGTTTGAGTAAATTTGGCACAAGATCAAAAGTTCACAAACTGTTTCCCCAGATGTTTCAAAGACATTAGAGTGCAGCGGTTCTGTGAGGTTTATCGGGCAATATCTAATACAGCAAAGTGACCAGTTACTGTTGCTTTCATAAACTGGACTGTTGAAGCTTGATAATTGCAAAAACACTCATCCACTGCCAAAATAAATTTCTGCCTGTTATAACCAAGCTTTCTTATGCAAATCTAGTTCATTAACAGTGAGTTTTAAGTCCCTCCCCCCAGGTTAGACTTCCTAACATGCTTGGAAGATAAGTTTGGGATAGATGTTGTAACTTGTAGAGGTACTGATGGAATTTGTCTTATTTCTTGTGGTAGTGAAAAAGTCTAAACCCCCATAAAAGCAAGTTTTAGTTTAGAGATGCTTTTAATACTGATCCTTCTCTGATTGCAATGCCTTCATTGAAAAACTCAAACACTTGAAACAAAGCAAATGTTAAATGCATGTAAGTTTATGGCTTACCTGAGATCTATTTGATTTTTTTCTACATATGGATGTTCTGGTATAAGCCCTAGGGTACAATTCATTCTGCGTATTGAGTAGACACACTTGGTTGAAGCTGCATCACCAAACATTACCCCAGTTTTAGCAGCAATGTTGTAATGATACTTTGTCAAGTTTTTTCTGTTTAAAACCAGAAAGTGTACCCTTACCTTTTCTAGCACTTTTTAATCTAGACTAGAGCATCTTGAAAACTGTTTTATCCTCTGCTGTAGGAATGTTCCAGTGTCAGAGTGGCCCCAAATGTGTTAATGAGAGATACGTCTGTGATGGGATATCACATTGTCAAGATGGCTCTGATGAATCCAACTGTTGGACGCCAACACAAGAATGTGCCTTGCGGTGTGATGGCAACACACGTTGTGTGCCTGAGAGCTTCATATGTGATGGGAGCCCCGACTGTGCTGATGATGCAGATGAACATGGTTGTGGTAAGTAAATTGCAGATAAGAGTAAAAGTATTGCTGCAGTGGGAAAAACTGCTAGGTTTTCTAGGCAAGTAGCAACTTGTAGCATTGGAAATATATGTCTCTGGAAGATTTCTGTATAGCAGCGTTTCTCAACGTTTTCAGTTTGTGGGCCTGACCACACCTCCTGATCAGGTTGATCACATGGTTCCTCCCACCTGGAAGTGGAAGTAAAATGTGCCGTGTCATGTGCAGAATGCATTTAGCAGTGTTCTGTGCATGCATGGGGTACATTTTGCTTCCACTTTTGGGAGTGGCGAGGACGTCAGGGGCCAGATGAATTGGCATCGAGGGCTGGGTCTGGCCCAAAGGCCGTAGGTTGTGAATACCTGGTGTATAGCAAAGCAAGGCTCTGGTCCCAAACTGAGATAACCTCTTTGCTTTAAATTCAGCTGGTATTTGGAGATTTAATAGGAGAAAGGTCTTTCTACTGTTGACTTTGAGGATGACAAACATTGAAACAGTGCAACATGGACAAAATCTGTTGGTCTGGGACCTTTCAGCCATGGGCGCAAGATGGGCAAACTCCAGAGGGCTGCACATGCCCATCTCTGGACCATGAAGGACTAGTCTGCTCCTCAGCCATTACGAAAAACGGGGTTTGGATAAACAAAATTAATAACTAAAATCTGATGGCTTTTTACCACAAAACAGGCCTTTGCAACTTCAGTCTCTGAATTCTTCTACGACAAACAGATTGGAAGAACCCATTCTATTGCATGGCATCTCTTTGTGTGTTGTAGTCTTCTTCTTATTCTCCTCCTCTAGGCCAGAGCTGAAACTGCCAAAATGAAGGCACCTTCTGGTGAATTCATTCCGCAGTTCCTTTCATCTTGCCTAGTGTGAGAAAGATTAGCTGGCAACACAAAGTTGCCATTACCAGGATACGCCTGATTGTGAGTTTAAAAATACCACAATCTTCAAGGAGGCTGTTTCTGTGTACCCCATTGTTGTGGTAATAATAGATGCATGCCATTAAGTCAATTCTGACGTATGTTGACCCCTCCTAGGGTTTTCTAGATAGAGAGAATACACAAAGGTGGTACCCTGGGACTGTGTAGCTTGCCCAAGTCTACAACAGATTGGTTCCTTTCCCCCAGGAGGCACAATACCTAAACCATTGACCTGTCCAGCCAGCATTACATTAAAGGGATTTTTAAAATGCTAGAAGTCCAAAGCAGGAAGATGGTTCCAAGTTCTGACAACAGCTGCCATCACAGTACTGTGCAGCAAGCCCAATGAGACATTCACTAGGTATTTTATTCACACATTCTGAAGTTATAAGAATTAGAGGACCAAGATTTAAGTAAGGTGATGGGGTCTTGGTGATTCACTGTATGAAATCCAATAAGGCTTAGAGTGCCATCACTTTCAGCTGCATTCCTGGAGGTTACACAGAAAGAGCCTTCTCAAAGATTGTGGTAATTTTGAACCACAACTGGATATATCCTGGTAACAACAACCTTGTGTTGTTGGCTAATCTTTCCCACACTGGGTCAAGTGATAGGAACTGCAGAACGAACTCACCCAAAGGTGGTTTTATTTTGGCAGTTTCACATTTGGCCTAGACAGGGGAGAAGCAGCTGCTGAATTCCTTATGCATACTTTACCTCTATATTTTACGTTGCTCACTGTAATAAAGGCACCTCAGTTCATAAAGCTTACTGCACAAGGCTCCAGTCAAGCCTCTCTGTGATGTGTCTTAGAACAAAGTTAACATTTGTTCTGCTGGGTTACAGTTCGTGTGCCTTGTACCAAAGACGAATTCCAGTGTACAAGTGGCCAGTGTGTTTCTTATGCCTTCCGCTGTGATGGAGATCATGATTGCAAAGACCACTCGGATGAAGATGACTGCCCAATCCTCCATGTGTGTCATTTCAATGAAGTCAAGTGCTTTAGCAGTGGAGAGTGCATCCTAAAAGAATGGCTCTGTGATGGGGATATGGACTGCAAAGACCAATCAGATGAAAAGGTAGGAAATAATGAAAAACTTGTGACACTATTTTATGGCATCTACAAAGGGATAATCTAACCCAAGGTTCCTCAATCTTGGCTCTCCAGGTGTTCTTGGACTTCAATTCCCAGAAGGCCTGATCAGCAGGTGTGCTGACTTGGGCTTCTGGGAATTGAAGTCCAAGAATACCTGGAGAGCCAAGTTTGTGGAACCTTGCCCTAATCTAACCAATATTTATCTGTTAACCTGTAGTAATGCTACTATATTTACTTGAGTATAAGTCAGGTTTTTTAACCCCCAGAATGAGGTCCAAAAATGGGACTTGACTTATACTCGGGTCAATGTAAACACTCAAAAACATACCCACACAAATGTCTAAATTAATTAATTTTACTGTATTTTCATGTATTTTAATTATCAAAACTCACTAGCAGCTGCTGCATTTTCCACCCCCGGCTTATATTTCAGTCATTCTATTTTCCTAGTTTTAGAGGTCCAAATTAGGTACCTCAACTTATATTCTGGATGACTTATAGTCCAATATATATGATATTAATACAGTAGCTACTTACCCTTTTGCTATTGACAAATAATAAAAGCTTACACATAATGAAGTTACTTTCTCCAGTGGTGAGCTCAAAAAAAAAATTACTACCACATTGTGGGTTTGATATGGTGAGCGTGGCCAGGGGAAAAGCCCTGCCTTGCACCTGAATTAGGACTACAGTCATACCTTGTATAACGAATTTAATTCGTTCTGTGAGGCTGCTTGCTATGCGAGTTTTTTTGCTATGCAAAACAAACAAGCATTTCAAGGGGGAAAACTCGCATAGCAAAAATTTTTCGCTATGTGAGTTTTTCCCATAGAAACGCTTGTTATGCGAGTTTTTCCATAGGGAAAGTCGGACTTGGATTGCAAAAATTTTTGTTATGTGAGTCGGACCGCTTAGCGAAAAACTCGCTTGTTATGTGAGTTTTTCACTAAGTGAAATGCTCGTTATGTGAGGTTTGACTGTATTTTATTTCAAAACTTGGATGGGTGGGGCCAGCCAGAATTTCTGCTACCAGTTCTGGCGAACTGGTGCGAACCTGCTGATGACCACTGCTGACTTTCTCCTGTTCTACTCGGCCAGCCCCAAAGTGTAATGGGTCCTGCTCGTGAGGGCAACTAGATTTTTTAATAGTGTCATAACTGCCAATAGACAAGAAATTGGACCCAGACCTTTGTTTGTGTACAAAACCTGGGTTTTGCCCCTGTAAAGCTTGTTTGGTTATCTTTTTGAGATTTCATCTGCTGTCTAGATAATTTGTTCCAAGCCATTTCTTTAAAGTTATGATTGGTGAGATGTTGCATTTTTATAAGAGATAATATTTGGAAGTAAAACAGAAACTATAGTCTTGCTGGTAATTTACACCTTGAATAACTGAGGACTACTTTGTAGCAAAGTTGCTGAGTTATCTAAATGCTCTAAGCCAGGGGTTCCCAACCTTTTAAAGCTGGGGGCCAGTTCAAGGTCTTTCAATCAGATTCAAGGGCCAGATAGCCATTTTGCCCTGCCTGCATGATGGGGTGGGGTGGGGTGGCCATTTTGTCCTAACAACTTCAAAGGAGTGGCCATTTTGTTTCCCAAATGCCCTTAGAGGGGTTGGGGGCCACATGAAATGGGACCATGGGCTGATTCGGCTCATGGGGCTTATGTTGCTCTAAGCACTATTTATTCATTTGTTTGTTTGTTTGTTTTACAGAATTATATGCCGCCCTCCTCAAAGAGACTCAGGGCGGCTAACAAAAGCTTTAAAAGATACATAAAAACACAATATAAAATCCAATTTAAAAATTATTAAAATATTAAAGCTAAACAAGTTAAAAGATTTAAAAATTCATACAATGAGAGAGAGGGAGGGGTCAAATGAGCCAACAAGCCAATGCAACTGTCTGACCCAGACCCCAGACCTGTCCCGTCAGCCAGGTCTTAACCCCATTCCTAAAGGGCAGCAACTCCGACTGGAGACGTAGCTCAATTGGCAGGAGGTTCCATAGGGACGGGGCAGACACAGAGAAGGCCCTCCTCCTAGTGCTAGAGAGGTGCGCCTCTTTAGCTGATGATACAACCAGAGCACCTCTCCTATTCCTACTAGGCACAGAAATCCCTGTTACAGGAAAGAATGTGGTGGAGAAATTGTCACTTTTATTCTTTTGAGCATTGCCTTCTTGCAGGACTGTGTATTGCCGGAGCAGAAATGTGGCACCAACCAGTGGCGATGCAACAGCTTAAAACAATGTATTCCCAACCCATGGCTCTGCGATGGAGAGCCTGATTGCAAAGATAAGAGTGATGAGATGAACTGTAAGTGCTTTTCTTCCCCATCCTCTGCCCACCAAAAGCTCTCACCTGTTGCTGAAAGTCTTGGATGTTGAATAGATTTCATCTTTTGGCCAGTTTTGTATCAGTTATAAAAGCCTCAAGGAAAACATCTTGAGTCCTAGCTGCTAAAACTGTCGGTACTATACAGGAGTAGGGAAAATGTAACTTCTGTAGAGAGGAAATCAGAATGATACTGTAAAGAAAATTCAGATAAATCCCCTGAGACTAGAACAGCAGAAGGGTAAGGCATATTGCTATAGTTGAGACCAGCATTAAGAAATAATCAACACCTTCCTATGGGAGTCGCCTCTCCCAAGGAGCAATATTAACTTTTGAATATTAAGAGTGCAATATTTACTTTTGAGAAGGAAATACAACCTCTGACTCCTGTAGGTTTGTATAATGAGCCTGTAAGCAAAAGTAAAAGGACTGCGGTGGCTTAGTGGTCAAGATGCTGAATTTGTTGACTGGAAGGTCAGCAGTTCATGAGCTAAGTACTGCATGACAGAGTGAGCTCCTGTCTCTGTCCCAGCTCCTGCCAAACTAGCAATTTGAAAGCAAAAAATTGCAAGTAGATAAACAGGTACGGCGTTGGTGAGATGGTAAACAGTGTTCCATGCATTCTAGTCATGCCTGACACGTAGCCACAGAAACGTCTGCTGACACAGGCACCACCGCCCCTCTGGCTGTAAACGGAGATGAGCACTAAACCCTAGAGTTGGATACGACTGGCTTTCAAGCAAGAACAACCTAGTATAAGAACAAATATGCATCTATGCATACTTTTCTATGTTTCTTTTTTACATACATTTTTCTGTACAAATGCAGTTGGATTGCTATAAAAGTGCTAGCACACATTCTTTATACAGTACTTGTATCTTCAAAGAAGCTATTAGAATAGCCCATATACCATTATAAGGATTTACTAAATTACAAACTTTGAAGTATTGTATAAACATTTATTTATTTATTTATTTATTTATTTGTTTATTCTTCAAATTTCTATTGCCGCCCAACTCGGCAACAACTTTACCTATGTTTTAATCTTCCGTTTTCAACAGAAGTTCAGGAGTTTTAGAATGTAAAGCTTGTATCGAGAAGTAATGTTTCTAAAACTTTAAATGCTTGCTTTAGTGGTCTGTAGGTTGACCTGACCTTCAAAGTTCCTCCTCCTGTTTCACAGGCAAACCCAGGAAGTGCCAAGACTATGAATTTGAATGTGGAGAAATCTGTATCAACTATACTCTAGTCTGCAATGGGAGAGTGGACTGCCAAAATGGATTGGATGAAGGCGCCCATTGTGGAGTGCCGTGTCGGAGGTCATGCTCACAGATCTGCTATCAAGCTCCTAGAGGTCCTGTAAGTGAAGAACAATACTTAAATATTAAAAGCATCATCTTGCATTAAAATAAATGGTCTTCTATGATAATCTCCTTCCACTTATAGGCTTCAGTCTTGTTTTGAAAGGAAGAGTGTAGATTCTCATCAGGAGTAGCAACTTTGCAATTTGAATTTAATGTTGGTCGAATGACAGTTTAAAGAGAATACCTGCTTTATTTAGCTCTGAGTGCTACCGGACAGATCTGTCAAATAGCACTTTGCAGCTAATAACCCTACTTTGAGATTTGTTTTGTAGAAAGGAAGGTAGAATCAAAAGTGGAGAAACGTGTGTGCTCAAGTCCCATAAAAGGGGAACACAACCTTAGTGTAAAATGGGATGTTTAGAAGCACTCTTTGTGTTATGTACACTTTAGCAAAAGTCCTAAATTCAGCTAGTAGGTTGAAAACATGAAGAGTATGCCCAGTAGCACTTTCCCTCTTGTTTCTTTGCCTCTAATTGTCCTGACCAAATACAGAAGCTCATCTTCTTATTTTCCAAGATTAAAGATGGTATTTTGACAGATTACGCTCATAATGGAGATAGACTGAGGGTATTAGTTTTAAGGTACTAAGGTTCTTCTTGGCATTTGGGATTGTCCATTCAGAGCCTCCCAGCTTGATAGAACTGGAAATGGAGCACATTTCAATTCTGGACTTCTGAAGGAAAGGTGAACCCCTTCCTCCCTCTTTTTATAGTAAAGCTCTCTGAGAAAACCAAGTGGTTTAAGGTAAAACTGGGCTGGCTTATGTCTGTGTCTCATTTGAAGGCACAAATGGCTTTCAATTCTCTCTCTCTGTTTCTCATTCTTTCCCAGAAATGTGCTTGCCATGAAGGGTTCAGGCTAGCAAGTGATGGGTTCTCCTGCAAAGATATCAATGAATGTAAAGAACTGCCTCAACAGAAATGTAGCCAGACCTGTGTCAATAGAAATGGGGGCTACAACTGCACTTGCCATCCTGGCTACCTGCTAGAACCAGATGGCTACACATGCAAAGTGATTGGTGAGGGTCTATTGCATATATAGCTTGACTTTCCTGGGAGGGAACGGTCTGCATGTGTTAAAAGAATGGGGTCAGTTGAGCTTGTCTGGAATGGAAAGGGGAAACTAAAGTCTTTGGCTTCAAATCTATGCTTCTACAGAACTACTGGAAAGTGGCCCTACGTACCCAAGGTCTCTGCTTTCTATTTACAATCTGATCGAGACAACTGAAGCTGTTAGGAGGCCAGGAGTCTTCATGTACCCATCTAGTATTCTGGTATTGCTGTAGGCAGTGGTTTACCAAGGGCAGGGGCGGATTTTCCTATAGGCTAACTAGGCTTCAGCCTAGGGCCTCAAGATCAAGAGGGGCCTATATATTGGTATATATCACAGTAATGATGTATTTTATTATCTCTCATGTAATTTACAAACTTAAAAATGGGAGGTGAAAGGGCCACATAAGTGGAATAGCCTAGGGCCTCTTTTCATGTAAATCCGGCCCTGACCAAGAGATTGAATTTACAAGTAAAGAGAAGAAACCTGATCTAACTAAAATTCTAGGCATCATGCAAACTTTAAACCAGGGATGCCCAGACTTTTTAGGCCGGGGACCTGACCATGCCCCAATTACAGCTGAGCGGGCCAGACAAGCGCCCCCAGAACAGGGAATGTTTGTGCATGCATGGCCCATTTTACTTCCTGGTTTGGTGCGGATACTACTGCGCATACAACAAAAATTGCCATTTTACTTCTTGGTTTGGCACAGACACTTCTACATGTGCGAAAAGTGACCATGCACAAAAAGCAGCCATTTTACTTCCTGGTTTAGCACAGGCGGTTCTGCACATGTGTGAAAGCAGCCATTTAATTTCACAGAAGCATCCACACCAAACCAGGAAGTAAAATGGCTGTTTTTCCACACATGTGCAGAAGTGTCCGTATTTACTTCCTGGTTTGGTGAGGACATCGCGGGCCTGATGGAATGCCTTCAAGAGCCATATCCAGCCCACAGGCCATAGTTTGGGCATGCCTGCCTTAAATATTGGGCAATGTCTGCAGGTTTTTAACTGTTTGGTTCATTGGTGATTATTAGAATTTATAATTTGAGTGCAGCAGTAGATGATAAACAGAAGACTGGTAGTGAGGAAACATTGACAGTTAGCTCTCCCTCTGGTTGTGAATGTTTTGGATCATCAGCTGTCAATGAGCTCCATTTATTGAAGGCAAGGATTGATAAATAAATAAGTAAACATCTAAACTGATGTCAATTATGGTACAAAATAGCTTAAACCACAGTATAATAGATATCTTGCCTTTGCTGTAGGCTCTGAGCCAAAGCTGCTAGTTGCTGTCCAGTCCATCTTGATCCTATATGGATTACGGAGCATGAAAGAAGATGTTATCTTGACAACTGAAGACCAATTAATTATCTTTTCTGTCGACTATGATTTGGTGGAGCAGAAGGTCTTCTGGATGGACCTTAACGCAAAAAGCATTAAATGGATGAACACAAAGTCCAAGCAAAGAGGGACTCTAGTAAAAGGTGGGTCTTTGTCTATTTTCTGATGTTTAGGTTTCCTAAGATGACATTGTTGACTGTGTACAAAACTAACCTGGCCTCTGAACTTGTGTTTCACAAGAATGGCTATTTGTAGAGTGAAAGCCTGAACCTCGTTCTGATCTCCAATTGGCTACAAAATATTATAGGTTAGTATGAAGGCAACTGCAGTCCAAAAGTACCTCAGCTTAGAAACTGCCTGTGGTTCTAGGAACTATTCCCATTAGCCCCATTCACCACATCCAGTAGTTAAAGATAAGCTGACTTCCAACATCTGATTCATACCGGTTCTAGTTCATATCAGTATGGTCTCCATGAGAACATATTTGCCTTGCAAACTCAGCAGTGCTTGTAATGTTACGAAGATAAAAGTGTTTCCTCTTCTATATTCAACAAGAGGGAATCAATACAAGAATGGTATCAAGCAGTTGACACTTACCAATGGGTTTGTCTACAATGCAGTTGCTACATTGGCAACTGTAAGTCTGATTCTGACAGGGGTGAGGGAGGAAGTGCTCCCATTGGGCTGCTGGGCAGAGGTGTGGGGTGAACTCTGTGCTCGGGGAAGGAGGAAGCACTCCCATTGGGCTGTTGGGCAAAATGGCGGGCCAAACTCTGTGCTGTCTGCACGGGTGCCCACAGAGAGGGCTCTGAGTGCCACCTCTGGCACGCATGCAATAGGTTCACCACCACTGATGTAGCCAATGGAAACAGGAAGGCATATGACACAATGTGTCTTTTTGCCTGGGAAGATGCCTTTTCAGACAACTCAACTATTAACTGTCTTTAAATGTTTTCATGGAAGCTTTTGTCAGGCATTAAATCATGAGAAAGAAATGCCATGTGCAAATGTTCTGAACAGTGCCCTGTCTTTCTCTCCTAAGGCTTTAAATGTTTCCCCCAGTAATGTGGGTACAAAGACTGGGAGAAGGTGGAAAGGGTTACTGAAATCACAGAAACAGCCATAGAGCAGCTTCGAATCCTATATATACTTGCTTTGGACTAAACTCTGTTGAAAGTGGAGATTACACCGGTATGAAGTTGACAGTAGGTTCACTTCTGTTCACTTTAGGAATCCAATCTGACTGCATAGCAGTGGATTGGGTAGGAAGAAATCTTTACTGGACCGATGGGACAGCTGGACAAATTTTGGCTATGCAGCTAAATGGCACTTGGCGGGGAAGTCCTGAATACACAGTGGTTCTTGATTACCTAGATGACCCACGGTCACTGGCTCTCCACCCGTTGGATGGGTAAGGCATTTGAAACCATTCTCTTCTAGGGACTTCTTGCAAAAGGCCCAATTTTGGGGAAATATCTGTGACTGCAAGTCCGACATTAGTCTCTGAAGCTAGACATAGATGGAGGAATACACATAAGCAACACATATGCCATTCTTATCTACTGGGCTTTGAATGGTCTGCTATCCAACTTTCTCATATGTGGCTCTTGGTGGCTGACTCCACAAGAGGAAAGGCTTCTGACATCTTTCATGTCTATTGTAATGAAAGCAATGTCAGCAGATGTACCTTGTCTGTCTCTGCCAAAATCCCTCCACCTATGAAACTCTTAAAGCTGCAAAAATCTCTCTTCTCATACATTTGATGATTTATGAATCATCTATGTATTGTGATGGTAAATATGTAAGCCAATGTATTTCAAGCACTGTCTTACTTCAGTTGAAGATATATGTGAACATAGGCTTAAAATGTATTGATCTAAAGCAATGTTTCTCAACCTTTGGTTTTTGGACTTCAATTCCCAGAAGCCTAAGTCAATTCCCCAAAGCACTGATCAGCCAATGTGCTGATGTAGGCTTTTGGGAATTGAAGTCACCCTGTGGGGCATGGGCCCCACACTGGGAATCACTGAACTAAAGCTAATTAACTTGTGAGCGCACTAAGCAATATGGGGCAGTATATACATGTGATTCCTGTCCTTTGCTTTTTTGTCTCCAGTGCTTCTCAGAATAGATGAAAACAACCTTGCTTAGAGTCAAGGTCCTGAGATGTAGTCTTGAAGGAATGTGACCCAGCAGTTTTGTCAAATCTAAACAAGGTAACAGCGTTCTGTGCACTCCGGTGTTTAGTCATGCCTGCCACATGACCACGGAAACGTCTGCAGAAGCAGACAGAGCTGGCTCTTCGGCTTTGAAATGGAGATGAGCACTGAACCCTAGAGTCGGATATGACTGGCTTTCGACCAAGGGAAACCTTTACCTTTACTAAACATGTCTTATTGCCTGCATGGACAACCTCTAAAGGAGCTTACTACCATTTTTTAAATTCCAAAGCATAAACTAATAAACAGATTATACACTAGCAACAAGTCACAGGAGACGCTCACTACAGAGTTCTCTTAGATCCAGATAATGGAAGAGACATTCTGCTCAAAGAGAGACAATTTTTCTTGCAGTCTGAAAGAGCAAAGTGTTATACAGTATATGAACATGGATATGCACAGAATTCTTTCAGAAACTAATTGGAAGCTGTCGTGCTGAACTGCTCTGTTCTATAGGGTTTTCTAACATTATGCTGTTTTTTTATTTTAAATTTAGATTAATGTATTGGTGTGAAATAGGGGTTGATCCCAAAATACAGCAAGCCGGGATGGATGGGAGCAGAAAAGTAGCACTACTTGATGTAGGACTTGGCTGGCCTACCAGTATCGCTCTTGATCTTTTGAGCTGGAAAATCTTCTGGTCTGATGACAAGTTTCATTGCATTGGTTCAATCTCTTTGGATGGAACGAACATGAAGGTATTGCATGACCTATAAGGTTACCTGAAGTGGGTCTAAGGCTGGGGAGAAACAAGAATTCAAGATCTTTGTTTTAAGAAGGCCTATGACTGTTAATAATTTGAATATTGTAGTGTCTTTATTAGCTGAGTATATCTTTTGATGAATATTCTTCTTTTAGGTCTTCCAGTTAACGGAGATCCATACTCCCTTCTCAGTGTTTGTCTTTGAGGACTCCATCTATTGGTCTGACATGAAAATGAGGAGAGTACAAAGGACAGACAAAAGGACTTGCAAAAATAGATCAACCGTTCTCAAACGCCATGGGCAAACTTATGGACTAAAGGTACTGACTTAAGCCTTCTGTATAAAGTATATATGAGTTAGCTGATGACCAAAAGCTTCTCTGATTGATGGCTTTGCAAGACTGAATGTTAGCCAGTGCAGATGTAAAAAAAATTTTTTTTTACACTGGACGTTTTAAGCTGTCCTTTGGGCTTAGCTTGAGTCATGTGTGATTGGCAGAAAGGAGAGAAATGCCTGGGTCTGAGTGTGCAAAGGAAGGACTTGCTATTTTCTGTCCATTTGCTTAGGGAAGGCAGGCTGGAGGCAAAATATGCTTTGGGGATCAGGTGGGTAATTCTCATGTTCTAGCAGCAAATGCCAACAATCGGGTTTGTATCATTCCAAATGTTTGCTGTCTGGAGTCTCACTGCTGGGGAACATTGCCGTAAATGTGCAATAAATAAATAAGTTTTGTGCCTTTTGAATTTTGGCACCCAGGGTGGCTGAGACCTAGCTAAGGTTTTGCTAGCCAGATTCTCTGGCCTTTTCAGACCCATTGGTGATGTTATGGCACTTTCTCTAAGACAGAATGGGCATATCATGCTGGTTCAAAGCAGTCTAAGAGAATGAGAATTTATCTCCTTGTTCTTGATCAAAATGAGATTACAGTACTGGAGATGATATGCTTAGTTCATTATCTGAAGTGTTCAGTTCAGTAGGTCTGTGTGAATCTGACTATAAACATTATAAGCCCGTGATGGCGAACCTTTTAGGGACCGAGTGCCCAAACTGCAACCCAAAACCCACATATTTATTGCAAAGTGCCAACACAACAACAGGGGAGGAAGGAAACAGTCCCATTGAGCTGCTGGGCATAGGGTTAGGGCAGTGGTCAGCAAACTTGGCTCTCCAGCTGTTCTTGGACTTCAGTTCCCAGAAGCCTTGATCAGCAGGAGTGCTGACTTGGGCTTCTGGGAATTGAAGTCCAAGAACACCTGGAGAGCCAAGTTTGCAGACCCCTGGGTTAGGGTGAACTTTGTGCTGGAGGGAGGGAGGAAATGATCCCATTTGGCTGCTGGGCAGAGGGTTGGAGTGAACTCTGTGCTGGGGAGAGGGAGGGAGTGCTCCCATTGGGCTGCTGGGCATAGGGGCAGGGTGAACTCTGTGCTGGAGGAGGGAGGAAGCACTCCCATTTGGCTGCTGGGCAGAGGAGCAGGACAAACTCTGTGCTGGGGTGACTGCATGAGCGCCCACAGAGATTACTCTGAGTGCCACGTCTAGCATGCATGCTACAGCTTCACCACTGCTGCTATAAGCAAAGATATTACATTTAACTTGTACACACTGATATGGACTCCTTTACATTGCCTAATGCAGTCTCCCATCCTTACATAAGTCTTGTTGTCGTTATATGCCTTCAAGTTACATACAAGTTAGAACGACTTCAACAGTGTTTTAAAGTATGTGAGATATTTAAAGAATAATTTGATCTCATTGCCAGCGAGTTTCTATGGTGCTCAACATAGTTTCTAATGAATGCTCAACATAGTTCTTGATTGTGGTATTATTGCCTTTAAATCTCTGGCGATTAAAAATATTTGAAACCATGCTACTTCAGTAGTTTTCTAAGAAGAGTTTAAAAAGCAAGCCTACTTGCAAGTCCTGGTAATAAACACAATGTGTTCTATCACTTCTAAATCTTATGCCCAAGCTGCCTAAAATTCTAATCATTTGCAGAGAGAATTAACCTCAAACAAACCAAGATCTCATAGCATCAGGTTTGTCAAATGGTGAACAAAAGTAAATTGTTCAGTAGAACTTTATGCTGGGTTGGTGATATATAGTAGACTCATTCAATCTTTCTTGTGATAGCTGGTATGAAGGTTGGGGTGGAAGGAGAAAGGCAGGCCTACTCCCACATTGCACTGATGTAAGATACAGTGTAGATAAAAACTGCATACTAGGTAGAAAGTGAAGTACAGTAATACACCGGATAACGTTATGACTTGGTTCCAAAAGTCTTGGTGTTATCCGAGTTTTAGTGTTATCCGATCCATGTTAAAATCCTATGGGATGGATCAGATAACGTTAAAGCTCCACAGAGATACATTGTAACCGCACAGGCTTTAGCGGTTGTTATCCGATCCATCCCATAGGACCTTAACGTTATTCGATCCAATTCTCCTCCCCAGATTACTTAACGTTATGTGATTTTAGCGTTATCCGATCCAATCGTTATCCGGTGTTTTACTGTATAGGTTTAAAGGTGACGGTCTTGAACTCATGGCACATGAAAACCTTTTTAAAATAAAGAAAATTGACTTACAGGTGATACACGAAGTTCTCCAGCCAGCAGCCCCCAATCCATGTGTGAAAAGTGGCTGTTCACATTTGTGCTTGTTGAATCCAAACCAAAAAGGAAGCTGTCGCTGCCCAGTTGGATTGGCCCTTTCAGGGGATGAGAAGGCCTGCTTTCCTCTAAAGGAGACATCATTCCTGTTACTGATTGCAAAAACAACAGTTACTCAGGTATTGTTTGAAACGACTTCTTACATTGCAGTTTCAAGTTGTCCAGACCAAAGTGTCATCTAGCTTTTGAACATGTTGCAGTCAGAGGAAAGAAAAGTAAGCATTGGCTTTGTTCCAAGCATCAGAGCTTCACAAGCTAGAAAAATGGTACTCTGGTTCAGTTAACTGAATGGTACAGAGCCAGAGGTCTTGGAATTCATAATCTTCATTCTTTCAGCCCTAAAAATATTAGCTTGGGTAAGAGGTCAATAGATACTGTCTTGTTCGTTGAAAGGTCCTCTGAATACTATGGTGAGAATTAACTCCTGACTTGTCCACTTCATGATGCAGTCACTTGTAGACCCAATCCCTGTAACTTTTGGTTCACTTGGACTATATCTGATTTTTAGGTCTACTTGGAGAAAATTCGCCCTATAGTGGAACAGGTGCCTCCTCCTGATCACCACTCTCTCCCCATGGCCAACATTACCCATTTGACAGCTGCAGACTACTCTGTACGTGACACAGCTCTTTACTTCTCAGGCGGTGGCTTCATAGAAGTCCTCACCTTTCAAGATGCCAGGAGGACGTCTTTGAAGAAACTGCTGTCAGTTGGCGGCATTGTGGTGTCTCTAGCCCTAGACTGGCTGAGTGGAAACATTTATTGGATTGATAGCAAGCACCCATCTGTTCATGTAGCAACTTCAGATGGCAGATACAGACGTGTGGTTATTGAGGATGGGCTTTCCCATCCAGCTTCTGTCGTGCTGCATCCCCCAACAGCAACTATGTGCATTGTTGACTATGGTTTTAAGAATGGCACGCCTGGGTCCATGATTGAATGTGGGTCTATGGATGGGAGTAGAAGGAGGATTATCTGGAATAGAACTCAGACTCCTGTTGGCTTAACAATAGTAGATGATGGGACCCGGCTCTATTGGGCTGATCAAGGTAAGCAACCAAGTGTGGACATTGACCATTCCCAATAAATGAAGGATATGCTTGTTTTCCCCCAAATATCACATGTTCTGCTAGCTAAATTATTCTTGAGCATTTGAGGTTCTTGATGGGATGGAACCATGATTAATTTGTCAGATATTTCCCATACCAGACTTACTGGTTAAGGCTTATCAGGTTTGCCAGGAGAAGATGGGAAGCAGAATGAAGGTTGCTCTCCCATCTTTGTCCATACTTCCCTACGATTCATTATGGTACTGTATTTCAGAAAATTTCATGATGGCATTTTTAGAAAATTAAGTTTTGTTATTTGTTGCATATCATTTGTTGGCTCATGCTACTTTTTAAGACCTTTTAAAAAACCATTGAGACTCAGGTCAGCCAGTCCTTGTATAACACCACCCTGCAAAATAAGGGAGCAGGCAAGGAATCCACATCCTTCTAGATGTTGACCTCCAAATTTCATCACTGCCAAACTGGCTGGAGACAATGGAATACAAAATCCAAAAGATTCAGAGGTTCCACTTTTCTGCTATAGTCCCTGCTTTCCTACCAGTAGAGAATCTAATAGTTGTTTGTATAAACTTGCCATATTGTTTAAAATGGCAATTTACATTGTCATATGCCTCCCTTGTGCTTTTTTAAATATTGGGGTTCAAGAAGAGGATATCGGTAAGAGTAGCTGGGCATGACTAGGAAAGCAAGTGGTGCTGTTGGCCAGAACAGAAGTCTAAGCATCAGCCCCACCATATTTTGAACCTGGACTGATTACATAATGTAAAAGAACAGAAGCACTTTGGTACCATGCTGTATTATGAGCTGCCAAACCACTTCTGACCCATGCCAACCTTCATAAGGTTTTCCACAAACACAATCCTTTTGCTTGACCTAGTGTGAGGACCTAAGTTTGGCCAACGACAAAGCCAAGATGGTGGCTTCACTTTGGCAATTTAAAGTATGACCTAAATATGGAAGAACAAGAACAAATGCAATTTTCAAGGAGTAGCCTACCATTACTACCCAACCCTCCCGAGGAGTTTCTTTGTCAGACCAGGAATTTTAACCCAGGCCTCCTAATCTGACACTTTGTCCACTCAGACAAGTCTTCTCTCAAACATGCTATAAAGCTCCACGGGCTCAACTATTTGCCTCCCATTTCTACTGACCTAGATTTCAGTGTTTCATCAACTTAATGCTTCTTCTCCTTTCCCTGTGTCTAGGTCAGACATGAAAATGCCAAAATGGAGCTATCTTTTGGTGAATTCATTATGTAGTTCCTTTGCTTGAGCTAGTGTGAGAAAGATTTTCCGGCACAAGGTGGACATTGCCTCGGGTACGCCTTATTGTGGTTCAGAAATACCACAATCTTTGAGGAGGCTCTTTCTGTGTACCTTTGCTTAATGCTAAATATTAGACATTTTTCCTACGGAAGAAAGGTCATCCCATGCAGGCATCTCCATATGAGATACTCATTCTGTATCTAGAAACTGTGCACCTTTAAGAAGAAAATACTGTTTATCCTAACGGGAGTTGCCCCTGTCTACATTTGGCAAATTAGCCTACTTTTGTTTCAAAACTAGTCATTTGAGAGAGTGTAAGACTTTGTTTAGTGTCTCAAGCATGCACCTCTAAACATTTTGTGAGACTGGACCAACAATATTCTACAAAAAGGAAATATGTGTTCGCCTTAACATATCAGCTAATCTACCAATTCCTGCAGAGCTCAAGCCTTCTGTTCTGAAACACTGGTTCCTCAACTGGGTGAGATGTGGAGCCACTAGGAAATTCTGAGAGGAGTCTAACCATTTTAAATGATGAACTGAAATTTTTGTTAAAAATAATTTTGATGATGGAGGAGAGGAGCCGAAGGTACAAGGGATTCTCAAACATTAAAAAAAAGGGGGGGTATGGTAGTGAAAAGTTTGGGAGCCACTGTTTGCAAATGACTGGCTTTCCTAAATTTTTGGAATAAAGAATCGTGCAGTGGTCCCTTTCTACATCACACCTAGCAATTTATTAATCTGACCAGCAAAGTATTTAAGGGCTTGATTCTCTTAGTAAAAATAGCTTCCTCATTTATTAATAGACTAGCTTTCAAACCTCCTTTACATAATGCTCCTTTTTAGAATGTTCTATCCAAATCCTACTGTTTAAAGCTGTATCCGTATACAGTAATACCTCGGATAACGCTAAGACTTGGTTCCACAAGTCTTGGTGTTATCCGATTTTTAGTGTTATCCGATCCATGTTAAAATCCTATGGGATGGTTCAGATAACGTTAAAGCTCCATACAGATACATTGTAACCACACAGGGTTTAGCGGTTGTTATCCGATCCATCCCATAGGACCTTAACGTTATTTGATCCAATTCTCCTCCCCAGATTACTTAACATTATGCGATTTTAGCGTTATCTGATTCAATCGTTATCCGGTGTTTTACTGTATTTTATAGAATAAGCACCCATCAATAGATATATGTCAGCTAGCAAAATTTAGCCATAGCTGTATAGATTTGACTGCTTTCAACTAGAAAGATCAATACAGTGGTACCCCATATAACAAATGCTTTGTAAAACAAAAAATTCATCTAACAAAGCATTTTGGCGCTATTAGTGATACACCGCATAATGAGTTTACCCTGTATTACAGGTTTACCCCGTATTACGAACATTTTTTCTGTTATGCAGGGTATCGCCAATATGATTCGCATAATGAAAAATTTGTATAAAGAAGAGCTCCATAGAACAAGCTTTTTCATTATACGGGGTACTACTGTACTTCAAAATAAAAGATTTCACAGTCGTGCTAAATGAAAAAAAAAACACTGTCTGGAAGATGGCAAAGGAAAACATTTCTGGTAACTAGTGATTTGGCAGATTTTGATCTGTTGAATGGAGTGTTGGATAAAACTTAATTATTTATTTTGATTTTTATTCTTGTTATTAAGAATCAATAGGAACAGTTGTTGTAAAAGTACAGTTCTAACTTTCTGATTTCCTCTAGCAAAAGATACAATAGAAAGCATTAGAATGGATGGCTTCCAACACAGAGTTTTGCGGAGGCAGCTACATAATATTGTACTCTTTGCCGTTGGGGAAAGAATGATGTTCTGGACAACGCCAGCCCACAACAGTAAGCAGTCCTGGAACACAGAATTTTAGCAAAACATTTTAAAACAGAGATATATGTGGCAGACCTTTTTATATACCAGCCTTCCTCACAGCTGTCATAATTTCTAAATGTTGGCTATGCTAATGGGAGTTGGTCCAAAATATCTGGATGCAACCAACTCGTTGGAGCGGCAGATATGGATGTGGGATCACCTGTATTGACTCAAGTCCCTCCCAAAAAAGGAGTACATAGCAGGGTTTTGAAGGCTAGCTATAATGCTTAGTTTGACTAGCATTCTAGCCATTCAGATGTACAAAGCATTCAGATCATGTTAAACCATTCCTAGGAAGTATCTATGAAGAATGCTTGTATAACATTGTATAACTTATTTAATCGGTCCAGAAGTAAGCTGATTTAGTTCACAGGTGGGATGGATCAGAAGGGGGGATGGTGTTACATTAAGCCGTAATAGTGTCAAATGCAGTGTTAAGGCTTTCTTTTTTCTTGAGGGATGGCTAATTCTGGGTCTTAACAGGTGCAACAAGGGTGTGGCACAGCAGATTGGAATTAGAAGACAGCTGGTGGTTTCAAGTGAGCCAACAACTTGTGGGTATGAAGATCTACAGCAAACTAAGTCAGCAAGGTAAAGTTCATACATCAGTATCCTGTTCCAAAAAGGTGAAATGCCACTACTCTGTAGATGTACCTGACCTGCACACTCCATCTTCTAGTTCAGGGGTGCCCAAACCTTTTGGGCCATGGGCCAGTCACATGGCTTAGTGGGCTGGTCACGTGGTTCCTCTCATCAGCAGCAGAAGTAAAATATGCCTTGTAATCTGTTTTGCAACAGGATGAGATGGATTTAAGATGCCATTTTCTCTGCTTAAGGCAGGGGTGCCCAAACTATGGCTCACAGGCCAGATATGGCCCCAATGTCAATTCATCCAGCCCGTGCTACCCTCGTCACTCCCAGAAGCGGAAGAAAAATGCTCTTGTATGGGCGCGTTTTACTTCCACTTTTGGGAGCAACAAGGGTGGCATGGGCCGGATGAATTGGCATCAGGGCCGGATCTGGCCTATGGGTCGTAGTTTGGGCACCCCTGTTATAGTTAGTAAAAATCTCTTTTGCAATTAAGTACAGAGAATCCATGGAACTCACATATGGCACAAAGAGCAAGAAATAAAAACTGCACATGTAGAATAAACAGAATTCTAGCTCTCAGTAGGGAAATCTGGGCTACGTAAACCATGCTATCTAGCCACTGGTGTCTTGCTGAGCCTAACTCAAGACAGGGGCATTAAATCTACTGCCAAAGAAGATTGTTCTCTGGGCCCCACATCCCAGATACGGACATATCAAACAGTGGGGTAACTGAGTTCTCCCTCTATAGCAGGGATCAGCAAACTTGGCTCTCCAGATGTTCTTGGACTTCAATTCCCAGAAGTCCTGATCAGCAGGCATACTGACTTGGGCTTCTGGCAATTGAAGTCCAAGAACACCTGGAGAGCCAAGTTTGCAGATCCCTGCTCTATAGCAGTGGTTTCCAACGTGGCCCATGCCTCACCGGTGGACTTCAATTCCCAGAAGCCTCAGTCAATACATTGGTTGATAAGTGCTTTGGGGGATTGATGTAGGCTTCTGGGAATTGAAGTCTACAAACCAAACATTGATCTATATAGGCTTTGCCAGGTTAGGAACCTCAAGGAAATACTGTAGGCATTTTACCCTTAAATCTGTTGAAATTAAAAAATAAAACGAAAAACAAAGCAGTATGTGACAGAAGAGTTTGACAGGAGCTTCCTTCACTGCATGCAAGTGAGTGCTTGCTTAACCCAATACATTTTACAGAATGGCAGATTAGCTGAAGCTGCTAACACCTTCCTTTGGGTGCTTGAGATTTCTAGTTGGGCAGTCAACAGTTCAGCCAGTCTGTTACAAATCTCTCATGAAAGTTTATTTACTTGTCAAAGTAGTTATTTTTTGCTGGGGTTTTTTCCGAATTGAAAAGATCATTTACTGCTGTCAGATGGCTGGGCAGCATCTCAAGTATAAAGGACAGACTACTTATCAAAAGAAATGTCTGAGGCAGTGAGGGTAATTAAGATAGACAACTTTACTGCTTTTAAGAATGCAAACCTGCATTGTTTTATAATTGTTGCTCAGTTAAAAGGACAGAAAATATTTCAAGCAGTTGAATCCAGGAAGAATCTTTAAGAGAAGGTTAAGTCCTGAAGAGATAATTGAGGAAAGGGTTAAGAGTATCAAAGAACAGCTAAGTTTATTAAGGACATCTGGCCTTGGGTTTTTTCTGTCCCTTGACAGTAGTATAATGTGATAATAGTGGATCAGAAAAGAACGTGCCCTTTTAAGGAAGAGAAAACATTCCTGTTAAATAAACAATCCAGACTAGAGGACTTTTATGCACCAACAAAGTTACAAAATAGATTTTACAGCCTGATGGTGGATGAAGAGAGGGGCTGTTAAATTCCTTAGAAGAAAACAGAAAGTCTTCTTCTAAGGAAGCATTAGTCCTGAATTCATCCCCTCACTCAAGGTCTTTGGACTTGAAAAAGCAATTTGAGGAGATGGAGTTGTTAGCTTATCAGACTAATCTGATGGTTAAGACAATTTACCAGTGCATGATCACTTATCTCTGATATGTGATCATGCATTGGTAAATTGTCAATTAGCATGTCTGGTGTTTACTCTGATGTATTTAAAATGGCCCCCTTCTGCCAAGGAAGGGGCAGAAAGTTTCCCTCATTCCATCCTTAGCCCAACAAGGGAGACTGTGGATGAAGACAAAATCCAGCCCCCTTTGAAAGCAATTGTAATAATGAGCAAAGGGAGCACCAATTCAGACTTGCTCATTTATTTATTTATTTGCTCGAATTTGTATACTGCCCTCATGGATGATCCCAAATTCTGTATGATAGTTGGTGAACCGTTAACAAGCACTAAGAGTTACACTACAAAGAATTTTTAAATCTTTTGGAAAATGACATTAAAATTCTCATTCAAGGAGGACATCTCTTTTTGAATGACTAATTACAGCTGATACCTGGGAAGCATTCTCAGAGGATTCGTGCTGAGGTCACTTGTGAAGCCCCTTTACAGAAGATAGCGAACTTCCCTGGAAGGCACCACTGTTATTCAGTTTTTATGTTAACATGAGTAGTAGTATAAATAATCTTGAAACTCCCCCCCCCCTCACACTCTAGCCCAGGGATTCCCAATCTTTTCAGGGCAAGGACCAGTCACGTGGTTGCGCAGTTTGGTCACATGGTTCCTCCCACCCAGAAGCAGAAGTAAAATACACTTGCATTTACGACAGTCACAGGTCATTTACAGCAGCATTCTGCACATGTGAAGATGCATTTTACCTCTGCTTCCAGGAGCAGCATGGGCAGGGCAGGCTGGATGAATGAATAGAGGCTGAAGGCTGGATCCAGCCCACAGGCCGTAGGTTGGGAACCACTGCTCTAGCCAATAGAAAGATGATGCTATTGTATTACTTTCAGGGCCGTAGCCAGGGTGGGTATCGCCCACCCTGACTAAGCAGTTTGCCCACCATCAAACTCCTGGCTGCTTATATATCTGACACATATATATGACATTGTTGCCCATCCTGAAAAAATATTCACCCACCCACATCTAGAATCCTGGCTATGGCCCTGATTACTTCCTAGAACTCTTCCAGGGACTCAGCAGAACCTCTTTTGTAATGTGAATCAGGGGCAAATCAATTAGGAAAAAAAAAACAGAAAGAAAGAAAACCCAAAAAGCATATCCTCTTGGATGAGACCTAAAATTAGGGTCCATACTATTGGTGGGCATAGAGTTGCGCAGGTTGTGAGCTTTAAGCATTTTGGGGTGATGTTACAGTTGTCAAGGGCAAGAGATGTCCACCATGAGTACATAGAAATTGCAAGTAGATAAATAGGGACCAGTTCGGTGAGAAGGTAAACAGCATTCCGTGCGCTCTGGTATCTAGTCATGCCTGTCACATCACCATGGAAACATCTGCAGAACCAGACAGCGCTGGCTGTTTGGCTTTGAAACAGAGATGAGCACTGAACTCTAGAGTTGGATACGACTGGCTTTCGAGCAAGGGAAACCTTTACCTTATGCCCCATCAGAAAGAGGCCAATCAAATTTAAAAGGGCAGACTTCTGTGTCTGCCCAATTGTATCTTTAATGCAAGTTTGTGCTTAGAATCTGACTTGATTAAAATAAAGACTAGGCCAGGGTAAATACAGTAATACCTCGCATAACGAATTTAATTCGTTATCCAAGGTTGCTTGCTATGCGAGGTTGCTCGCTTTGCAAAACAAACAAAATTCCTATGGAAAAACTCGCATAACGAGTTTTCCCCATATAAATGCTCGTTATGCGAGTTTTTCCATAGGGAAAGTCCAACTCGCATAACGAAAATTTTCGTTATGCGAGTCAGACTGCTTAGCAAAGAACTTGTTCGTTGTGCGAGTTTTTCGCTAAGCGAAACACTCGTTATGCGAGGTTTGACTGTAATACTAAGTTTTTTAAAGTTTTTAAAGTTTTTTAATTCTTTTAAATGGTTTTATAATTGTTGTGAATCGCCCTGGGTCCCTTTTGGGAGGAGGGCGATAAACAAATTTAAATAAATAAAATAAATAAAAATAAGCCTTGTCTCTCTTAACTCAAATGAAACTATTGTTCCCAAGGATTAAACACCTCTAATTCTCTGCAACTGCCTGGTTAAATGTGGCTCACCAAACCGTTGATCACAACAATTAAACAGAGGGTGCTAGATGTTGAACAGTATTGCAATATTAGTAGAGTACCAAATGTTGTGGCTCTTGAGAGTATTAGATATATTTTAGCTCAGGCAGATTATCTTTTACCTTTAGCTTACCCACCATAGAGCAATTCTCCTCATCCAGATGCAATGCTGGAGGGGAGAGACAGCAAGATCCCTTTGTCAGAGAGGGTCTGTCCTTGTAGCTCTGGCGTGGTTGAAACAAATGAACATGTTGTGATTGTTGCCAGTTTTATCAATATATGATATAAGCAGATTTCCCCTCTGCTTAGATGGTTTTTGAGCTGTTCTGAATGGGAGATTTCTAGAAAGCTTCCTATAGGTATCAATTCTCAGAGCACAGCTGTTTGTGCAAAGTTTATTTTGCACCTGTGTGTAAAGTTCAAAATAATAATCTGCAGTGTCAAAAAAATCTGTAGTAATTATTTTAACCTGTAATAGGCAATTTTAAAGTATTTTATATTGTTTCTCTCCTCTAGTAATTGGTTTGTTTTAATATTTTAACCCACGTATGACAATTGTGTACTGAGGCTGGTGTTGATCATTGCCTACATTCATGACTACTGCTACCTTTGGCTGCTTCCAGGTAGCAATGCCTGCTCGGAGAAGAATGGGGGATGCAGTCAAATCTGTTTACCAAATCCTCACGGAAGACTGTGCAAGTGCAGCCTAGGCTACAACCTGCAACATGGGACTCAATGTATCAGAGCAGCAAGATGTTTAGAGCCTTTTCAGGCCTGCAAGGATAATAGCAAATGTATTGCAAGAGTGAACGTCTGTGATGGTAGTATTGATTGCCGTGATGGATCGGATGAGGCAAATTGTGAGTAACCAAGCTGAGAAGCAGTGGGTGCCTTATGAGGAAATACTAGCTGCTGGGTACTTAGCCCTGCTAAATATTAGCCCACAGAAGACACAGAGGCTAGGCAGGCAGAATGGGTGGAACCATCCGGTATGTCAAGAAATCTCAATTGAAGCAAAGCAAAGCAATCACACTTACATACCACCCCATAGCACTTACTGCACTCTCTGGGTGGTTCACAAGTTAATTAGCATTTTGCCCTCAATATGTGGGGTATTCATTTTACTAACCTTGGAAGGATGGAAGGATGAGTCAACCTTGAACCCTGGTCAGGACTGAACTCCCAACCTTTTGGTTGCAGGACACTTTGCCACCATTCATTACATAGAATTCCAATTTTTAAAATCATATTTCACATGTTTCATTCATTACGAAAGAAGTGCCATCAAGACCAATAATGAAACCTAACAAATAACATAAATTACAGCACAGTTAATTACTCTGAGAGCATACAGTGCTGATGTTTGGCTTTCTGGTACACATAAAAAGGAAGAATTTCCCCTCTTCCCATAGGTGTGTACAGGTTATTAGAAGATGAATTGTCTGATTCTTAGTTATTTAGATGGAGGCTTTAAGAGTACAGTACTGAAGTAGTGCTCCTGCCAACCTAGCAGCTCGAAAGCAAGAAATTGCAAGTAGATAAATAGGGACCACTTTGGTGGGAAGGTAACAGTGTTCCATGCGCTCCAGTGTCTAGTTATGCCTGGCACATGACCATGGAAACGTCTGCAGAAGCAGACAGCGCTGGCTCTTCGGCTTAGAAACAGAGATGAGCACTAACCCCTAGAGTCGGATACGACTGGCTTTTGAGCAAGGGAAATCTTTACCTTAAACCTACTGAAGTAGTGTACATTCCTGACACTAAAAAAAAGTGATGCTGAAAACAAAGTAATAAGAGGAATCATGCCTACACGTTGTATTTTAGTACTAGTTTATCATTATGTATTTCTATTAAGGCTATCATGGGAAAGGTAGTGCTATGAGCAATGGCTAAGGTTGTCAAAATTCTCAGCACCTTAGTGAATTAGTTCCTTGGATTTTCTGAAAGAGTTTAAAAAGTGTATATAGGAGGGGTTCTCAAGGTTTTCGACCCATGGGTCAGACTGCTCACTCTCAGACAGCTGAGCAGGCTGGACGCAATGGCAGTGGGTGCCTTTGCACATGTGTGGGCGTGTCCACTTCCACAGTTATCACCGTGGGCTGGATGGAACAGTGTTGGGTGCCGGGGCCAGCCATAGATTGAGAACTCTTGGTATATTGTAAAAGGACTACATTCATGAACCTAGAGCAGTGATTCCCAGCATGGGGCCCATGCTCCATAGGGGAACTTCAATTCCTAGAAGCCTAAATCAGTGCATTGGCTGATCAGTGCTTTGGGGAATTGACGTAGGCTTCTGGGAGTTGAAGTCCAAAATCCAAAGTTTGGGAAACACTGATCTAGAGAGTGGAATGTACCTGCAATGGAGTTGTGACATAGTCTTCTATGGTGCTCCATAGAAACTCAAGCACAAGTTAGTTGTTTCTAAAGTTTGCCCAATTTCTATATCATCCTTAGTAGAAAAGGAAACTGTGATGGTAATCTAACCTCTGTAAATGTAGGTACACTGTTCTTACACCTATAGTGGTTGATAGAGAATGGGACCAGTTACTTGGCATTGAGTTCCCTTTGCTGTATTCCAAAAGTGATTTGAGTCTATGGTTCTCTATTGGCAGGTGTCTACACCTTCAAGAAGAAACTCCAATCCACAACCCCAGCATTGTTGAAAACCAAACCATTTGCTGGTAAGAGCAAAACGCTGGCACCTGTGACAACCACCACCAAGCAGCCTCCTACTAGAAAGGTATACGTAAGACCAGAAGTGACAAAACGCAGGACAACTACTACAACCACCACCACAGCACATACTCCCTCTCCTAGTCGAGTGCAAGAAACTACATTGTCCGTGAAGGGTAAAGCCATGAAAAGCGGTCTAGAGAAACAACAGTGTGGCAGCAAGACCTGTAACATGAGAGGAGATTGTACAACTGAAGGCAACAGTGTGAAGTGCAGCTGTATGTTGGGGTACAGTGGCAAATACTGTGAAAAAGAGGAGGCAAGGTCTACAGCATATTCTGCTATTCTGACTATCATTGCCATCTTTCTAATTGCTCTGACTACAGTAAGCATGTACATCTACTTTAGGAAGCAAAAAGGACGTGAAAGGTAAGTTCTGCTTTTGCTTACCCTACTAAGGAATTTTGCTTTTCCTACAAAGTGGCGAAAGCTTGCAAATCTTGGCTCTTGCAATGAACTTTCCACCTTTCTTGGGAGAGGATAGTTGTCAGCAAAAACTAATTTAATTGAGAAGTGGCAATAATGGGAAATCTGCCTTCCTATCTTAGTCTTCAAAGGGTTAGGAAAGATCCTTGAATAAAGTGCATTTGGTGTGATAATGACGCAGAAGAGGTTGGTAATCTGTGTTCAACAGGATGTATGTGGTCCCTCAAGCTCTCTAAAACCAAGCTGTCTGGATTTCAGCAACAAGAAAGTCCTTAGAGATAACTTGGTAGGAAACCTCCTGAATTTGGCAGCAGAGATACGGACCACTAAAAGTCCCAAATGCATGGAAGTTGCTTATCTCTGCACTAGAACATAATCTTATGGGGATGTGGTCCCATGCTTCTCTGGCAAAACTGTTCACAACCTTGCTGCTCTTCTTCTGTATCTCTTTTCCATCCACTTTTCACTGAGTCCCTTAAAGAAACTGAGGAAAGTAGCATGAAGACATTAACCTACAGGTAGAATTGTGAGAGGGGGACCGTAGCACCTCAGTGGTTAAGATGCCGAACCTGATGACTAGCGGGTCAGCAGGTCATCAGTTTGAGACCACAGTGGTGTATGACAGAGTGAGCTCCCATCTCTGACCCAGCTCTTGCCAACCTAGTACAGTCAAACCTCGCATAAAGAGCGCCTTGCTTAAAGAGTAACTCACTTAAAGAGCAGAATTTTTTCTGACTTCGCTTAACAAATAAAACTAACCAAAAACTCGCTTAACAAATAAATCAGGGTTCGCAATCTCCCCCACCCCACCCCACAACCGGTCACTTACAATGGTGTTTCGCTTAAAGAACAAACTTGCTTAAAGAGCAATTCTGTGGAATGCATTATGCTCTTTAAGCGAGGTACAACTGTAGTTCAAAAGCAAGAAATTGCAAGTAGATAAATTGGTACCACTTTGGTGGGAAGGTTACATTATTCTGGCATCTAGTCATGCCTGCCACATGCCCATGGAAACTTCTGCAGACATGGACAGTGCTGGCTCTTTGGCTGTAAATGGAGATGAGCACCATACTCTAGAGCAGGGGTGCCCAAACTTTTTGGGCTGTGGGCCAGTCATGTGGTTCAGGAAGCTGGTCACTAAGGCCAAGGGGCCAGGTGCGGCCCCTGACGCCAATTCATCCGGCCCACAAAGCCCTCATCACTCTTGGAAGCAGAAGTAAAACGCGCCCGTATGGAATCGTTTTACTTCCACTTCCAAGAGTGATGAGGGCTTTGCGGGCCGGATGAATTGGCATCAGGGGCTGCACCCGGCCCCCGGGCCTCAGTTTGGGCACCACTGCTCTAGAGTCAAACATGGCTGGCTTTTGAGCAAGGGTGATCTTTAACTTTACCTAGGGTTGTGATAGCTGAGTCAACATTCAAGGCCAGGTCTCTAGTCTGCTGGTAGACAAAAAATGCTATCCTTTTCCAGAGCCCAGTTCTCAAATTTCTTCTTGTCACAATTCTAGCTTCAGTAAAATCTCCAGCTTAAATAGCAGAACAGAAGCATGGATTCTTCATGGGTGACATTTGATGTTTTGAGCATTAAACCAGATGTCTTGGTCCTCAGGAGTAATTCTAGAATTCATAGTAACACAAATGTCATCATGCCACTGGAGTTGCATGTTCTCGGCATAGAAGAAATCACAGTGCAAATCGACTGCTTCCAGGACCCCTTAGGATGAGACCTAGTGTTTGAATAGTGTTTGTTAAGCTTCTGTGCTGCCCATATAGCATGGTAGCTACTCTAGATGGTGTACACAGGTTAAAACATAATGTATCTATCAAAAGAATACAGACAGAACAAAAATAAACAATACAGAATCACAATATGGCAGGCAGTAATATATAACATAAAGAAAGTAGAATGGTTCTCCCCCAAAGTTTCTCTGAATAGTAACATTTCAATTTACTGGTTCTTTCTGTTAGTATCCAACATTCATTTTGTGCTTTTCCTTTACAGATCTTCAAGCACAGAATCATCTAAAACGCTAACCTTCAGTCAGAAGGATAGTGAACCAGAAGAATATAACTTTGTGGAAGATGAAACTTGTATCAACAAGGTTTATGATCCAGAACAGGTGAGGGTATTGTGTGAGTCCTGTTCTTCTTGTTCCCAACCCTGCGTGCATGTATTTAGAAAACCAACGTATGCTGTTGTAATGTGCTGTTCCTTCTAGAACTTCAACGAGTTACAGTGGTAAACTGATTGGAGGATTTTGGAAGGTGTAGTCTCAAAAGAGTAACTTTCAAACTATTGTATTCCTTCTGTTCCATAATATAATGGTTTGCCTGCATAAACAAGGAATTGTGCAATTCAGTTGCACATTCCCAGTGCAAACAATTGCAGAAGGCACCTCCGGAAGAGCTTCATGGATAGCACTTTCTGCTTTGGTGCTTTCATGATTACTGTGGGTGCAAAGTTGAACTATGCCTGCAGAATTGCACAATGGGATTTTGCCAGAATCCAGTTGTCTGGAATAGCTGATCAGTGACTGGTTGAAGATGGTAGCAAGGAAGGGGAGGACGATTTGTTATACTAGGCTTTTCTTCCTTAGAAATGCTTTTAGCATAGGGGTGGCCAAACTTTTCAGGCTAGTCATGTGATTCCTCCTGCCATAAAATGCATCCACAACTGTCATAAACTCATTTTCATCAGCCGTGGGTGCATTTACAACAGCGTTTTGTGCATGCGTGGGCTTTTTGCGCATGTACACTTTACTTCTGTGTTTTGCGCATGCACAATTTAACTTCCGCTTCTGGGAACAGTGTGGGTGGCAC
This sequence comes from Furcifer pardalis, assembly GCA_030440675.1. Lineage (NCBI taxonomy): Eukaryota > Metazoa > Chordata > Lepidosauria > Squamata > Chamaeleonidae > Furcifer > Furcifer pardalis. The sequence continues at coordinate 12,251,266 of CP126896.1, read as the reverse complement.
AGGCCAGATGATTTGGCACCACAAGCCATTGTTTGGCATATCTAAAATTCTGCCTTGGGAGAAGAATTGTGCTGTATCGTTGTATATCCCTTGACAGGTTGTAGTTCAGGCAAGGATGCTTACACAGTCCTCAACCTTGGCTTTGCTTATCTCCCATAGGAACTGCCAGCTCCTCTGAAGACGGACACAGCACAGACATCTAAAATGAATCAATAAATTGCTAATTGAAAATATTGTCCTCTCTTTTCTTGGAATGCAGCTCTGAGATGATAGTGGCAATTCAGCATAGATCCTGATGATTTCTCCTAAAGGTGAAGAAACTTTGTGTTGTCACCAGGAAACACAGCTTAAGAAGGAGCATGGTGACTCTATCTCTTTAGATTAAAACCCCGGGTTAAGATTTTATTCCATTCCAGATCAATCGTAAACCGAAGCACATCTTCCCAAAGGGATGCATTGAATTTTTTTTAAGTTTCTGACATCCCCCCCCCTCCGACCACCACCACCACCCCAAAAAAAAGGATGCGTGGTAAAGGAGAATATAAATGATAGACTTAAGCTTTCCCTCCCTTCCCTGGGCTCTGATGCTTCTTCCTCAGGGTTGGCATTTGGCGACGAACAGGAGCGGTTTGTCTGGCTGCCAGGACTGGCCATGTTCAGGACTCTTTCGCTCAATATGCCGCAGCTGGGCAAGCCAGCGCTGTCTGCTTCTGCAGACATTTCCGTGGTCATGTGGCAGGCATGACTAGACATTGGAGTGCACGGAATGCCATTTACCTTCCCACCGAAGTGGTCCCTATTTATCTACTTGCAATTTCTTGCTTTCAAACTGCTAGATTGGCAGGAGTTATTAGTGTTTCCCAGCCTTTGGTTTTTGGACTTCAATTCCTAGAAGACTAAGTCATTTCCCCAAAGTAATTATCAGCCAATGCACTGACTTAGGCGTCTGGGAATTGAAGTCCCTTTGTGGGGCCTGGACCCACATTAGGAACCACTGATCTACATTATTTATATTGCTGTCTTCCCACAGAGAAGCCAAAGTGGCTTGCAATTACTGAAACTATACAACCACAAGTTTTAAAATGCCACAAAAACTATTAAAAACAAACATTTATCAGTATTGTACTAAGACCACAAATTTAAATCATTTTTAAAAAATTTGAAATTCCTTAAGTTCAGTAACTAGAACATTCCTGTGCCTAAAACCCTCCCTGAAAAGGAAGGTTTTTGCCAATTGGTGGCAGGACAAGAAGGAGGCCAATCTGGTTTCATGGAGTTGCACATTCCAAAGCCTGGGAACAACCACTAGGAAGACTCTCTATTGCTACGTTATTGCTTTGGATGACCCTAAGTTTTAAGTACAATCTGCAGAGGTAGCTCCACTTTGTTGTCTTTAGAAGATTTCTGTTTGGTAGTCATGCAGCAATGAATATTGTGCTACCTCCCAAATATTTATTATGCAATTCCACAGCACATGGCAAATTTGTTGTTCAGTTGCACAGTCGATTCAGACCCTTTGCAACCCTATGGACCACCACTCTCCAGGCACCTCTGTCCTCCACCGTCCTCCTCAACCCACCCAGCTCTGTGCCCACTGCATCTACAATACCATCCAGCCATCTCATTTTGGGTGCCCCCTTTTGCCCTCCACCTTTCCCAGCATTAAGGCTTTCTCAAGTAAGTCCTCTCTTCTCATTTGATGTCCAAAGTACTTCATCTTCATATTTACTATTTGACCTAAGGAGCAGTTGGGTGATTTCTTCTAAGATAGACCTATTTGTTCTCCTCACTGTCCAGGGGACTCTCAAAACTCTCCTCCAACACCACATCTCAAAGGCATCTATTCTTCTGCGCTCGGTTTTCCTAATGGTCCAGCTCTCACAACCATACATTACCACCGGGAATACCATTGCTTTGACTATACAAATGTTTGTTTGCAAGGTGATGTCTCTACTTTTGACTATGTTCCCCAGGTTTTTCATAGCTTGTCTTCCAAGCATCAGTTGCCTTTTTATTTCATGGCTGCAATCACCATCTGCAGTGATCTTTGATCCTAAGAAAGTAAAATTTGTCACTGCTTCTACTTCCTCTCCATCTATTTTCCAGGGACTGTTGCCATTATCTTGGTTTTCTTGATGTTGAGTTTCAAGCCAGCTTTTGCACTCTCTTCTTTCAACCTAAGCAGCAGCTTCTTTAGGTCTTCCTCACTTTTTGCCATTAGGGTAGTGCAGGGATCTGCAAACTTGGCTCTCCAGGTGTTCTTGGACTTCAATTACCAGAAGCCCAAGTCAGTATGCCTGCTGATCTGGACTTCTGGGAATTGAAGTCCAAGAACATCTGGAGAGCCAAGTTTGCTGATCCCTGGGGTAGTGTCATCTGTGTATCTCAAGGTGTCGTTTCTCCCAGCAATTTTTTCATTCCAACTTGTGGTTCCTCCATCCCTGCATTGCGAATTATGGCAATACTCTCTAGTAAGAGGGTACCTAAGAAGAAGGGTGATAGTTCTGAGGTCACATTGGTCAATTCTGGGAACATATTTTACTCCTTCAAGACAAATGCTTCCTCTGACACCCAAAGGGGTAAAAGAGGAAGTAAATAAGACAAATACTTCTGTTCTTCTTGTGCCATATCCAAATCTGAATATTGGCGATCATCATTGCGATCTCTTCTTTAGTGCAGTTTATCTAGTGTACAATAATAACAATGGGCTTAGGTTGATTTTCTCACTAATGAGCTTGACATATCAGTTGCCACACTACTTAGGTTTAAAAGAAGCTTATTCCCAAACATTAAAACATTAAGGGGTTTTTTTTGTTAATTTTTTAATGCTCTTAAGATTACATAGCATGGGAGGATTTGTGTCTAAGTAAGACAGAGCACAACACAAACTATATCCTTTGTGAATACATTATGTCTGCTATGTGAGCAAGGTATAAACCAGTAAAACATTAACACATGACATGAATCTGTGGCATTCACAGCAAAAAAAAAAAAAAAAAAGAAAAGAAAGAAAGAAAAAAGGAGTGAAACTGACATTCTTGCTTCAGTAAACAGAGATAATGTTGAGCTTGTTTATCTTTGCAAATCTCCTGTCTATACTACTGTATGTCTTTCCACTGCTCTACAACTTTTAGTGGAAAGTGTGATGCGTTTCTCTGAATTTTATTGGGCCCTTGTCTTTTGCCACAATATGTTTGCTTCAAGAGGTTGGATGCTATGTACTATATGCTCACCTCTTAGGTTTTCAGAATGCTTTAGTAAACTGAGAAATCACAACCTTAATAAGAGGGGAAAATTCAGTCTTATCACTGAATTTGCTCCCTTTTTCTCCTTTGCATTGGGGTTGTCATAATCACTGCATTTCCCAGCAACTTTTAGAGAATAAAAACAGAACAAAAAAAGATAATTAAAAAAAACTTACACATACTATAGAGTCCCTTGGACAGCGAGGAGAACAAATAGGTCCATCCTAGAAGAAATCAACCCTGACTGCTCCTTAGAAGGTCAAATGGTAAAGATGAAGATGAAGTACTTTGGACATCAAATGAGAAGAGACAACTGACTTGAGAAAGCCCTGATGCTGGGAAGGGTGGAGGGCAAAAGAGGAAGGGGGCGGCAAGGAATGAGATGGCTAGATGGTATTGTAGATGCAGTAGGCACAAAGCTGGGCGGGTTTAGGAGGATGGTGGTGGACAGAAGTGCCTAGAGGTCGGTGGCCCATGGGGTAACAAAGGATTGGAATCAACAGTGCGACTGAACAACAACACGTACTATATTTTCAAATTACTTCACTTTAAAAGGCTTTTCTATACAAACAGTAAACTATCAGGATAAAGTGTGACTAATGAGCCCTATAAAATGCATGTTACAGAGTAAATGATATGATCATGCATTGCTTGTTCAAGTTCAGTCTCATTTATAGAATATTTGAGTCTCAGCGATGTGTGAATAAGTCATGCACACCAGGAAACAATCTGCTTTCAACCTCTGCCCCCATTTGTTTTTAACTAGTATTGTCCTGTCATTGGAATCCAACAAGAAACCATTTAAAAGCCTAGCTAAAAAATAAAGCCAAAGCTGGTTTTGGCTCCAGTTTAACATTTTTTTAAAAAGTTATTTTGATTCCTCATGCATCACGTATATTAGCAGCCAATCTCCTTTGGCTCCACAAATATAAACTCTGACTCTCACAACATTCTACACTCCTCAGATTGCTAAACTGGGATAAATAGAAGCTTAGAAATGAATGTGGAGGGAAGGAGGACATGAAGTATCACATGTGAGGGGATAAACAAAGGTGTGCCTTGTCCCATGAATACAAGATTCAGCCAGGTATTCAGTATAGGTGTGGCAATCCAAGGTACTGTATACAAGTGACATTCTTTTTCTTCCTTTATTGCATTTTCTGTGTCCTCCTGTAAATAGGAAAATCATGTATGCTTTTATATATAGTCACACCTAGAATAATAATCCTTATTAAATGGATAAGTAAGTGGTAGACATCAGAGAATGGGGGAGAGGTGTACACTACATCTCAAACCATGGGAGAGCCTGGCCCCTTCAAGTCTGTTGGAGATTCTTCTGAATTCTCAGCTTACATCTATGAACCTATTACAATAATATCTCGGATAACACTAAGACTTGGTTCAACAAGTCTTGGTGTTATCCGATTTTTTGTGTTATCCGATGCATGTTAAAATCCTATGAGATGGATCGGATAACATTAAAGCTCCATAGAGATACATTGTAACCCCACAGGCTTTAGCGGTTGTTATCCGATCCATCCCATAGGACCTTAACGTTATTCGATCCAATTCTCCTCCCCAGATTACTTAACGTTCTGCGATTTTAGCATTATCCCAGGTAAACGTTATCCAAGGTTTTACTGTACTTACAATGCCATAAATGAAAGTATGGTGGCCCTCCTATGTCCAGTAGTTCTATAAAAAGTAAATATGTGCAAAAGTGCCAGATTGAGAGTAGAAGAACAAGGCGACACCTTTGAGATTAGCGTAGTTTCTTTCATGCTGGTCCACACCATTGACATCTTGTTTTTAAAAGAGGCGGGTGGGTGGCGATAAAGCAATTTTAGTGCCACTCTGAACAGGCAAAGTAGTACTTTTAATTTAAAATGTTCTGTTTATAGGTTGCACTTGTATTATTGTTATGCATTTAGTGAAGAAATAGGTCCCCCTAGTAAGCTCAATGTCTTTTCCTTCCACTCAGGGTCTTATGGAGTCTGTATATGTAGCCACACTACACAATTCCCACATTAAAACTCATAATGAATACATCTGAAATGGAAACATTGTTACACGAAATGCTATGCAGAAATGGTTTTCTTTTTCTCTTTAAGTGTTGGCAAGAGAACGATGCTTCAGCAGTAGCAAAAGGCTTGTTGCTGATGTGCTTTGTGATTTATGAAAGATGGTGGCAAGAAAGTATTATCCCCATTTTACTCAGAGGTGCATCCATTGTGATTTGTACAGTATTTGGATTTTGGATTTGTATGCTGCTCTATTCGCCGAAGCAACTCACAGCGGTTAACAACATAAACAATACAATACAGTATCACAGTATCACATGACAAAACATATTAAGGTATCACATATCAAAGTGTCACATAACACACATACAGTGTATTATGTGACACTTTGATATGTGATACCTTAATATGTTTATGTGATACCTTATGTGATACCTTAATATGTGTGTGTGTGTGTGTGTGTGTGTGTGTGTGTGTGTGTGTGTGTGTGTGTGTGTGTGTGTGTGTGTGTGTGTGTGTGTGTGTGTGTGTGTATACTAACATGGATTGGATAACACTAAAAATCGGATAACACCAAGACTCGTGGAACCAAGTCTTAGCGTTATCCGAGGTATTACTGTATATATATAAAAAAATCACAATTACAAATCAAGACATTATTAAAACATTTCAGCAACACTTCAAATAATTCACTCAAAAACATATCTAAAATCCCCAATCCCCAATCATAATTAGATGACAAAGGCTCTTGGTATGCTGTGGCCCATGGGGCCACAAAGGGTCAGATTTGACTGTGTGACTGAACAACATCCATTTGAATTTGATGGGACTTAGATCTAGGTAAAAGTACATAGGGTTGCAGCCAAACTTTATCTAATCAATCTAGCATTTACAACATATGTATTAGATTATTCATGTTTTGGTTTTTGCAACTACAAATTGCTATGATCATCCACTTTATTTATATTTATATTTATAGTTATACCCTACCTTTTTGATGCAAAAGCATCACTCAGGGCCACTTACCACGCACGCACGCACGCACGCACGCACACACACACGCACAGAAAAGATGAACCCCGACCTCTGGTCACTCCAATCGCATACCTTTCAGATGTGTTAAACTATAATTCCCATCATCCTTATTGTTCTGGCCATTGGTCATGTCCAGGGTTCCTCAAACTTGGCTCTCCAGGTGTTCTTCGATTTCAGCTATCAGGATCCCAAGTCAGCACATTTCCCAAGTCTGGGAACTGAAGTCCAAGAACATCTGGAGAGCCAAGTTTTGAGGAACACTGGTCAAGTTGGATGGAGGTGATGGTTCTGCAGTTCAAGACAGCAGGAGGTTACTGCCCTGGGGCTACATTAGCTCCTTTCCATCCGAAGGCTACGCAGGCCTAGCAGAGAAGACTACTCATACAGTACTTCCATTGAAATTGATTTTTAGTCCAATAGCAAACATAAATATTGTACTTAAATGTATACATTCAGACTTCATGCTCCAGGATGCCCCAAAGTTTTATTCATTGATAGATAAATAGAAAATGTGTGTAGTTTTAGAAGACTGTTCCTGGATCTAGCCCTTTTGCCTTACTGGTGTTCTTCTGTAATGAGATTTTTTTTCCCATTAGGGAGAGTTTTGCCTGGCTAGGGCTATAAATCTGAGTCACAGGGCAGTCTAGCACTCCTACTGTTCTGCTCATCATCCAGGACATCCAAGGAATTGGAATAAGATCTGGGTCCTGGATTCCTATGGCCAGTCTGAAGACCTCTGCTCTCAACAGTGGCTGAGATGGATGGTATGGCACCCAGACCCTGCTGGTTTCTGGAAGAATAACTGTATTCCATGGTGGCTTTTTTGAGCTTGCGTTCTTTCTGGCACTGCCTGAAGCTAATTGTTAGGGAGATGCCTCCAATGATTTCCATACAGCTGCTGAGGTAGCCCAGCACCAGGCAATAACTCAGGTCCACTGTGCTGTCAGCAGGCGAAGGCAGATTATACAGTTCATAATTGTACCAAGAGATTGCAATTAGGTTCAACACCCCAGCAGGGAAGATCAACAGGCCACCAAGCCCAGCCAGAAGATAATGGGGCATGTCCTGCCAGCAGCGCACACCCAGAGTGGTCACCACTAGCCCTATGCCAAGGAGCACCAGTGAAGCGGGCATGAGGCCTTTAGCTGCTTGCACAGGCAGCTGGGAAAAGTATCCGAGAGTGTCTTCAACGTTATTGCAAGTGTTCATATGTTTTCTGTCGAATTCAGTGCACAATTGCCAGATGCCTTGATGTTCAATCAGGCCAAACTGTGTGCCTGGGATCTGGCTGATAATCCTCCAACTGGGAGCCAGAGTACTTGTCAGATTCAAGACAAGGCTACACGGGCCTAACACAATGCCCACAATCATGGGTGCGGGGGTTCGCATGGCAGCTGAGCAAGGCCGTGGTGACAGAGGAGCTCTTCTGGGCACAGAACACCACGTTTCAAAAACACCTTCTCTCTGGAGGCCACCTTGATTGGTCTCCTGACTTCAGTTTCCCCGGGTTTTGGCTGTGGATTTTGTGAAAGCTGAAGCACACTCTGGGTTGTGTTCCAAGATGCTGGACTGGAGTGTCAGTCGCATGTATTTCTGTTCCCATGCAAATAATGTCCAGCACAGAATGCAACTAAGATTTCCCTGCAGTTGGAAGAAAAGGAGCAACAATGCCAGAAAAAATTGCATTTGAGGGGAAGCCCATTCTCTACCTTGCCAACAAAGAACCTCTGGCCGGAAATCCCAAGAATATTGAGGACCACAGTTAGAAAACTAGGTTTCAAACTCATAGAGGTTGGTGTCCCAAGAGGGAAGAAAGAGTAAATGCCAATTAACTGCTTCCTCCTTTGGCCCTGAGAGACACGTAACTGCTTTTTCAGCCTAGGTCAGTGAGGCCAACCTTGGCACTCCAGGTGTTCTTGAACGTCAATTCCTAGAAGCCCTGATCAGCATGAGTGTTGACTTGGGCTTCTGGTAATTAAAGTCCAAGAACATCTGGAGTGCCAAGGTTCACCATTCCTGGCCTAGGTCATGTATAGCTGAGGACCATCCCATTGTTAAGCTGGATGGAAACTCCAGAGGGGGTGGGATTATCCTTGTTTTCTAAGTTCTTACTACAACTACTACTACTACATCATCATCATCATCATCCACATCTACATCCACATCTACATCATCATCATCATCATCTGTTGTCAAGTCCATTCTGACCAGTGGCAACCCTTTCTAGGGTTTTCTAGGTAGAGAAAACACAGAAGTGGGGGAGCTGTGAGACTAAGCAGCTTTGGCGAAAGCCATGCTGGCTGGCTCTTCTCCCAGGAACCACAATAGGGACTCAAACTCCCAACCTCTGGTTCCTCAACCAGATACCTTAACCACTGAGCTAGTGAGCTACTTATTACTAAAGAGGCCAAACTTTTACCCTTTCAGTTAGAGGTGCCAAGTTCTTGTCTTCATCTGCTCCTGGCAAACTAGCACACTGAAGTGTGTAATAGGAGAGCTGTCATTCTCACATTTCACAGAACACCCAGGTGTACCACTAAAAGAAAGACTTGTCTGAGATTGTGTTCACAGAAGGCTCCTAAAATCCTGGCTGTGGCCCTGATAAGGCTGTAGATATCAAAGAGAGCAAGCACTTACCTATCCACTTGGCCAAACGTGAAGCAGACACACCTTCAGGATCTGTTCCTCTCTTTCTTTCTTTCTCTGTCCTGTGCAATCGCTTAAAAAGAACTGGCTAATCTGACCGAAACCTCAGTGTGTACAGAGAAACTAAGCCAGGGCAGCTGCCGGCAAACTTGTTCTGAGCACTTTTTTATGAGAAAGTGGGGCAGGGGAGTGGAACGAAAACAGAAACGGAACGGGGAAAGGTTGCCATTGCAGACGATGCCAAGTCAGTTACATCAAGGAGGCGGGATTTGTTCAAGAACTGTTTCAAGATCACACCTGCTTCAGTATGATGCAACGTGCCCATGGTAATTATGATTCTCTGGCATAAAGGTCAGCTTTATTACCTGAATAATACTCCATCAGAGCAATAAATGTGAAAATCAACATGCTTGGTGCTGTTCCTTTAAAAAGAAAAACAATAAATAGGGTCAGGGCCCAACCCAACCCAAACACATTGAGGAGAAAGTGGAGTTCAGTGAACAGGACATATTTTTTACTGTACTTAATGATCTATGAAAGAAAGGGTCATATGAATTGAAATGCTCCAGGGCAGGACAAACGTTTTTTAAGTAACCGCACAAACAATTCAGCTAACAAACTAAGTTAAAACAAGCCGCTTTATGCATTATTTCTTTGATTTCCTTATCTCCTCTAGTCTCCTCTTAAGCTTCACCACCAAATTTCCAGCTTTTCAACCAGCCAAAGTAGCAGTGCTTTGAACAACAGGTTAATGTAAAAACATGAGCAGATGGAGCTCTATGTGTTGCCCTCTCCCTAGTCATAATCTTCAGACTGTCAGCTTTTATTTTGCAAAAAGCAACATTTTAGCCCATATAGAATCAGGGAGAGATGGATTTTTATTTGTACATAGATATGAAGCAGTCTGGCCAGGTTATCCTGCTATGGTAATAGAGCAGACCATAATGCCAGCAACTGAATGCTGATTGTCAGGTGGTGGTTAACTAACCTGGCAACAGTGGTGGGCATCAGCAGGTTCGCACCAGTTCACCAGAACCCGTAGCAGAAATTCTGGCTGGCCCTGCCCATCCAAGTTTTGAAATAAAGTACAGTCCTAATTTGGGCACAATGCAGGGCTTTCCCCTGGCCACACCCACCATGCCACGCCCACAGTGTGGTAAATTTTGAGCCCACCACTTCCTGACAACCTTGAGGACTAACTGCCTTGAGTGGTGAAGTCCACAGGGAAGGGTGATGATCCCCAAGTGGAGTAAATTGCATTTGCATCCATCTTGATGGAGGGCAGCAGCTTCATCAATACTTCATCAATACCTCTCCTATTCAATATCTACATGAAACCACTGGGTGAGAACAGGTATCCTTCTGGATCAGCTCCAAGGATTAGGGATCCAGGGCACTGTGTGGTTCTCCTCATTTCTGAAGGGCCGGACCTGTTGGTGTGGTTGGAGGGAGAGAGGTTCAGCCCTAGGCCCTTCCAATATGGGGTTCCTCAGGGCTCAGTGTTCTCGCCTCTCCTATTTAATATCTACATGAAGCCTCTGGGTGAGATCATCCGTTCCCATGGGGTGAGGTATCATCCATATGCAGATGATACTCAGATATACATCTCGGCCCATGGAGAGGCAAGTGATGCAGTGGAAGTCCTATCCAGCTGTCTGGAGCCTGTTAGGGTCTGGATGGGAGACAACAGGCTACAACTAAATCCCAGCAAGACTGAGTGGCAATGGGTCAGGGGTCCTGCGTTATCTCAGGAGCTACCATCTTTGGTTCTGGATGGGGTGGTTTTGCCCCAAACAGACCCGGTGCGTAACCTGGGGGCAGTGGTGGGGTGTCAAAAATTTTACTACCCCACCATGATGTCATCACAGTGTGGGCGGAGCTAACATTATGATGTCATGACATCATGGGCGGGGCCAAAGAAAAATAAAATAAAAATAAACACACACACACACCTCCACCCCGCTCCTAGATTGGGACTCCCTGCTCATGGTCACGCACGCTCTGGTCTCCTCCAGACTCGACTATTGTAATGCGCTCTACATGGGGCTGCCCTTGATGACCATTCACAGGCTGCAACTGGTCCAGAAGGTGGCGGCTTGGGTGGTGATGGGGTGCGGGCACTATGCCTTGCCACTGCTCTGGGAGCTGCACTGGTTGCCAGTGTGCCTCTGGGTGCAATTAAAAGTGCTGGTAATTACCTTTAAAGCCTCACAAATGAGAGAATTCATTTTAAAATTTTTCTTCAAGTTTCTGAAAGATTTCTCAAAAAGATACCTATTTCTTTAGTGAAAAAGCAGTGGGTTTTTTAAAAACCTACTTGGCAGCAAATACCAATAAATACTTCATTCACTTCATTCACTTACCACCAGAGAGCAGGAGGATGGAATTAATATTCCGTGAGAAGACATTTAAAAAGAGGAAAATGGAAAGCAGGAAGCTGTCACAACCTGATTTAGGGAAAATGTAGCATGGAAGCTCCTCAATCTGTCCTTCTAGCCCAATGGTTCCCAATGTGGGGCATGTGCCACAGAGGGGGACTTCAATTTCCAGAAACCTAAGTCAGTACATTGGCTGATCAGTGCTTTGGGAAATTGACTTAGGCTACTGGGAACTGAAGTCCAAAAACCAAAGGAAACACTATTCTAGTCAAAACCCAGAAAAATAAGGTACTATTACACTCTTTTCCTTCACACTGTACAGTCTGAGCTACTTTGTACTTCCGGTAATTACACAGTACCATTTAATGTGATGCAGAGCTGTTATATAATAAAGTTGCCACTGTAGTTTGAGAGTAGGGTTGCCATAATTCTTTCCCACCAAACCGGGACAGCCACATGAAGTCATTGCATTCTTCAAACGGCGCATGTATTGGATGGGGCTGTTGAGGAGGCCACGGATCTAAGACCCCGCTGAATCCCCATCCAGGGCAAGCAACCCCTGTCTTTTTTTTCCCTTTTCCAATGCCTCCGCAAACTAGAGTTCTTCAGGCTGGTGCTCCAGTGCGCCTCTGCCTGCACCATTGCTCAAGGTGAGCCAAGGAATTTTTGCAAACAGTTAATTCAATTATTCCACTTGCAAGCATCTCCACCTCCACGGCAGGCTTCTTAGGGTGCTGTTTTGCCTTTGCTGCTTGCAAGCTGGATAATTGAAAGAAGGACAATGAGGCAGTGAATTAACTCTTTGCAAAAATCCCTTGGTGTGTGTGTTGGGGTGATCTTGCTTCTTTTGTTCAAATTTAAAAATCCAGGACTTTTACATGTTTTTTCTTGAACTGAATTTTCCTGAGCTTGAATCCAGGAAAATCCTGAAAAAATGGAGCATGTAGTAATCATGATAATTTCTGATAAACAGGCAGATAAGATGTGGTGGTCCAGGGGTCATTTTTGTCCATCTCTGAGACTTCCAATGGGTTACATTCCTCAAACCAAAACCAGTAAGTGGCTACAGATCTACTTTGAGTTATATAATCCCTCTGTCAGGATGGCACAGCTGAGAAAACACAGCACAGCACAGTATTAGGTTTGCTTCAAAGAACAACAAATTTACACTGACTTCTAACCTCTTCAAGCAGCTTCCAATTCTGCTTCTGGGAAGATTTTTCCTTGCAAGATTACTTTTTAAGTGCTATGTCAGCTAGTGGGTCTCCTTTGGCCAAAGAACCGTGACCTTCCTGGGGAACTGGACAGCCATTATGAAGTACAGTCAGATGAAGTCAAACATCCTGGAGGAAGCAGTACAAAAGCCAAAAGAAAAGAGCTTGTTTACCTTCCTGTCACAGGTCTCTCATGGGGCACAAAAATTAGCTTAAGTCTAACAGCAACAGGAATAGCGCATGCTTACAGAAGTTAACTCTATGAATGAGGGCAGCAAACTGAGGGAAAGGAAGCATAGAAGGATATGTGTACATTCTTAAAACTGGCTATCTGATACATAACATGCATAATTGATTACTTCTTTGTTGTCCTTGGCTTATTCCCCATTTTGGGCTTTCAACTTCTTCTTTTAGATATCTACAGCCATATCAGGACCAGGATTTATGGTCAGGCAATCTCAGACAAGATGGGTCTTGTAAACAAACTAAGCACTCTTGCTTGCTATTGGCGGTAATCCTGGGTGTTTTGTGCAGGATAAGAATACACAGGGGTTCACCATTCCCTTCTTCTGGGGGTTGTCCTGGGACTCTACAGTTTGCCCATGGCCACACATGCTGATTCTTTTCCTAGGATGCACAGTTTGGAATCAAACTCTCAGCCTCTGACTCTGCAGATACCTAAAAAATATCTAGATACCTAAAGCATTAAGATATCTACCCAGAAGATACTGTACATGTGGCTTGCCTTTCCTATCAGGAAGATGATATCCATACAGTTTGGTGGGAGGAGAATCTAGCTATTTAGCTATTTCCCTGCCAAGCAGCTGGTCAACAGAATTTTAGTTTTCTTTAACTCTGGCTTGTTTACATCTTGGATTAGAGCAGTGGTTCCCAACCTTTTTTTTTTGCCATGGCCCACCTCAGCATCTCTAAAATCCCTGTGACATATAATTCTTATTGTTCAAAAAATGAACTCCCATTCACGTGGAGGAAGCCTAAAAAGGCCATTCACTACTAATAACTCATTCTTGAATTGCCCCGCTTAAAAATCAAATTGCCCCCCCCCCCGGGGAACCACAGTAATCTCTCATGGTTTTCAAGAAGATGGGCACCACACTTCAAGAAAGATGAAAACAAATTAGAGCAGGTACAGAGAAGAGCAACAAGGATGATCAGAGGACTGGAAACGAAGCACTGAAGAAACTTAGGCATGTTTAGCCTTAAGAGGGGGATATGATAGCACTCTTTAAATACCTGAAAGATGGTCATAAAGAGGAGGGGTGGGATCTCCTCTCTATCATCCCAGAGTGCATAATGCATAATAATGGGCTGAAACTACAGGAAACCAGATAGAGTTTGAATATTAGGGAAAACCTCTTAACAGTTAGAGCAGTATGACAGTGGAACCTACTGCCTTGAGTGGTGATGAGTGCTCTAACATTGGAAGCATTCAAGAGAGAGATGGACATCCATCTGTCAGATCTGCTTTGATTCTGATTTCTCCATTGAACATCAGGTTGGACTCAATAGCCTAAAAGCAGTAGTGGGCGTCAGCAGGTTCGTACCAGTTCGCCAGAACCAGTAGCAGAAATTCTGGTTGGCCCTGTGTGGGGAACTGATGGTGGCCCCATATTACAGTGAGCCCAAAGACTCCTGGTGTGGGTGCTTCTACATGGTTAACCCTTGTACCCCAGTAAGTTAGCCAGCGCCCATCCCTGATCCAGTCCAAAGGTCTCCTGCTTTTGGGTTGTTTTTGACTGTCCCAGGTCACGAGATTGCATACATGTCTGGAGATTGTTGGTTACACAGTTAAGTCATGAGACTGAATGCTACAGGAGGCATGCATACAATGTATTAACCAATCAGGTAGAAGCCCAGCCTAACATGACCCAATCACGGCCAATGTACTGAGCCTAAATAGCCAATCTGGGATTTTCCATGTAAGCATTTCCTTATAAGATTGTAACAATAAAAGGTTCCTCGAACATAAGTTCGGGGAAGAGTTTGTGTTCTCTGCTGGATCAAGGTGTTGTGTGTTTCATGAAGCTTCATCCCATCCCCCCAGTTGCCCCGACAGCCCTGCCCATCCAAGTTTTGAAAAAAAGTAGTCCTCATTTGGGTGCAACGCAGGGGTTTCCCCCTGGCCACACCCACCATGCCACACCCACAGTGTGGTAGTAAACATTTTTGGAGCCCACCACTGCCTAAAATCCCCCTTCCAACTCAGTGATTCTATGATTCTAGGATGCTAAATGGTTCCTTGTATACTTGTGGTCATAAAACGTATTTGAGAACAGGTAATTTTCTTTACCCTGCCTAAATTAAAAACTCTTCTTTCATTGCCTATGTTTCTTAACCTAAAGCAAATGTGTTTCTCACCGTTTCCCAACATTTATAAATTGTGGTAGGTGTGGAGATTTCCATACATTTGCTTACTCTCATATTAAAAGCTATTATGTAGCCAACCTTCTAGATCATGTCTCCAAATACATTGGAAATAACAGCCAAATAAATCGATAATACTGAAGGTTTGTGACATAGACAAGAAGCACTGTGGGTACTTATTCAAAAATGGATTAGGAAGCAGTTTATAGTATCTTAAGTGGTTCAAGTGGCTGAGACGCTGACTGGAAGTCAGGAGGTCAGCAGTTCGATTCCTGACTACTGCAGGATGGAATGAATTCCTGTCTTTGTCCCTGCTCCTGCCAGCCTAGCAGTTCAAAAGCAAGAAATTCCAAGTAGATAAATAGGGACCACTTTGATGGGAAGGTAAACAGCGTTCCGTGTGCTAGTCATGCCTGCCACATGACCACGAAAATGTCTGCAGAAGCAGACAGCACTGGCTCTTTGTCTTTGAAACAGAGATGAGCACTGAACCCTAGAGTCGGATATGACTG
Source organism: Furcifer pardalis (assembly GCA_030440675.1). Lineage (NCBI taxonomy): Eukaryota > Metazoa > Chordata > Lepidosauria > Squamata > Chamaeleonidae > Furcifer > Furcifer pardalis. The sequence goes on along the minus strand of CP126896.1, from coordinate 12,235,830 downwards.
GCTTTCAAGCAAAAGAAACCTTTACCTTTATTTATTTAATGAAATTTATATTGATGCCCAACTCAGCAACGACTCTGGGTGGCTAACAATAATTAAAAACAATACCAAAACCCTTAAAAACCCAATTAAAAAGTCAAAATAATTGACCTAACCTTTTATTTCTTCTTTACTCCATTATCCAGCAGAGGGCAGCAATCACTAGTAAATATGCATCTCCATTGTCAGGATGATAGTAATAAATCTGGATGATAATAATATTTTCTTGTCAGAAATTATTTTGGGTTGAGAGGATTTTTGCTGGAGAAACTCTGCTCAAGATGATAACCAGTTCATTGTGGGAGTGAGTATTTACCTTTGTAAATGTGAACAGTGCCCTCTCACTCTTTTTACTGCTGAAGAACAAGAGCACAGGTTATACTTTCAGTAATGAAATTCGGCAAGGATGGGGTGTGGAAGATGGAGAAAGTTTGTTGTTAATCAATAGATTAAAGAAAGGACATTTCAACTAAATGTCCTGAAGATCTTCCTGAAAAAAAAAGTGCAGAGGGAATCTTTCCTTTAGTGGAGGTTAAACTTCTGTACTGCAGCCAAAAGGTTGTGAATTTGATCCTGACTAGACATCAGTGATGACTCAGCCTTCCATCCTTCTGAGATCGATAAAATGAGTATCCAGCATGTTGGGGGCAAAATGCTAATTAACTTGTGAACAGCTCAGAGGGTGCACTAAGTGCTATGGGGCCGTACACATGTGTAATTGCTATTGCTATTGCTATTTAAACTGAGGTTGGACAACAATCTATTAAGGATGGTTTAGCTAGGAATCTCCTGCACTGACACGGAGGTTTTTTGGGATGTTTCTTGAAGTTTCTTCCAGCATTATCAATCTATGTTTTTATCCCATTAGTATAACGCAAAGCTTATAGGACAGAATGATCAGCCAGATAGACAAAACATTACGGTCAAGACTGCAACCGAATGCACGTAGGTCAGTACAACATAAATCCACAAACTCTGTCATTTCCTTTGCAGCTGAAAAGCGATGCAAGCAGAAAGCAGTAGCATTTCCCACCAAAGTGGTCCCTATTTATCTACTTGCAATGTCTTGCTTTCAAACTGCTAGGTTGGCAGGAGCTGGGACAAAGACGGGAGCTCATTCCATCACACAGCACTGCTGACCTGCCAACCTTCTGGTCAGCAAGTGCAGTATCTTAACCACTAAGCTACCACAGCCCTATGAACCATCATGTAGGTATGTAAACATATCTACTTTGTCCTTAGTTTAACTCTGAGATTAGGATGTGAAGATTTGGAGCTGCAGTCGAGACCATTCCCATCCTTGGGTCACAGTATTCCAGTTTATAGCCTCTATGCACTGTTTTCTTTGTCTCTTGCTTCGCTAGGTAGAAGGTCCATACTTACAAAAAGACAACCTGAAATGATTGCTTACCAGCCACAGCAGATCTTGTAACAGAGATATTGATACAAGAAATAGACCCCGTTGCAGATCCAGATGTCAGCTTTTTCCCCAAATCTGCAGTGGAAGCACCATTAAGGTTCTAATAATGTAATCCAAAACATATACCAGCTTATCTTCCAATGTGATATTTGCCATCATTTGTCAGCACTGCCGCACAACATTTTACATAGATCACTTTCTATACAAAAGATTAAATAGACACAAAACTGACATCAGACACGGTAACATTCAGAAACCAGTGAAATAATATGTCAGTCTGTTGGACACTCTAGTCAAAATCCTGTTGTGCAATTACATAACAGGTTTTAACTATTTGCAGTGAATTGCTGTAAGGTAAGATATTTCTGTAGGCAGTATCTATTGAACGCCAAGTTGTGTGATTTAGTTTTGTTGTTGTTCAGTCACACAGTCGATTCTGACCCTTTGCGACCCCATGGACCACTGTCTGCCAGGCACTTCTGTCCTCCACCATCCCCCTCAACTCACTCAGCTTTGTGCCCATTGTGTCTACAATACCATCTAGCCATCTCATTTTGGCCCACCCCCTTCTTCTTTTGCCCTCCACCCTTCCCAGCATCAAGGCTTTCTCAAGCGAATCCTCTCTTCTTATTTGATGTCCAAAGTACTTTAGCTTCATCTTTACTATTTGACCTTCTAAAGAGCAGTCAGGTTTGATTTCTTCTAAGATTGACCTATTTGTTCTCCTCGCTGTCCAGGGGACTCTCAAAACTCCCCTCCAACACCACATTTCAAAGGCATCTATTCTTCTGCGCTCAGCTTTTTTATGGTCCAGCTCTCACAACAGATAATGCATACAGAGTTTTTTTGTTTTTACATAACACCAATTTGTTGCTGAAATGTACATCTTTTACAAAATTACACAACAGGATTTCTACTTCTGTCTTTGACCTTAAGGTGGCCATCCTTGAACAGAAGAACTTCAAAGAGAGATTCCAAAGGGAAACAGCTGAATAAGGATACAGTACTTCAAAAGGTCCAACTCACTCTCTCTAAGCTTAAATAAAAATTTGGGTATTTTATACATATAGAAAACACATATTTATTGTCTTTATTTCCTATAATGTGTAACAGAACCACAAAACCAAGCCATTGCTTTTTCCTCCAACTCAAGCAGCCAGGGGCTGAAATCCAGTAGTAAGTTGCAAATAGAGTAAACCTATTGAATTGGTACCTATTTGGTGAATCAACTTTTCCATAACTTTCTCATACTAGGTCAGGTGAAAGGAACTGGAGAATGAACTCATCAAAAGGTGCCTTCATTTTTGGCAGTTTCATGTCTGGCCTAGAGAGTAGTGTAATATTGACTTTTATAGTTATTTTATAGTAATGGGTTGTGGCATCACTACAAGTGGAAGAAGAATGTCACCTGGTACAAGTGTTGTCTCAGACTGCTACCTCATGCTACTGAATGAAAAACATTCAATTTTTTTTCCAAAAGCAATGAAAAGTTACTTTTGAGATATATGTAAGAAAATGTCTAATTTTTAATTTTTTTAAAAAAAAGTACAGTAAAACCTCGCATAAAGAGTGCCTTGTTGAGAGACTAACTCACTTAAAAAGCAGAATTTTCTCTGAATTGTCACCTTGCTTAACAACTAAAACCAACCAAAAACTTGCTTAACAACTAAATCGGAGTTCACAATCCTCCCCAACAGAAGTCACAATTGGTCTCTTACAATGGTGTTTCGCTAAAAGAGCAAACTTGCTTGAAGAGCAATCCCATGGAACGCATTATGCTCTTTAAGCGAAGTACCACTGTAACTACAACCGTAACAAACTACTTGTTACCTTTGATCTAAAACTAGTTATTTGTCAAAAGCAACATCCCAAGCTCTGAGGCATGCAAGAATTCTGTTGCAATCACCAACATAGCCCTGTTTTGATTTTCACATAAGTGGAGCATTGTCATAGCTCTAGTTCTTGAAAATCAGCATTCCTCAAATCATTGGTGACTTGGAAATAAACCTTTAAATTTAATAAGTACTAACATCAAAGCAAAGCTAGAGAGCAACAGGGGTTGTCCAAACACGACCTGACAGATATCCCTGGAATGGGGCTGTATTTCTTCTAGCAGTTTATTTAACAGATACTTTTTGGTGGCCTAAAGCAAAAAGTCTGTGGCTTGTTGACGGTATTACTTAAATTAATTGTTCAGTGACTACCAGTGATACTAATCAAATAATTTGTTTCTGGTATCCTGCCAGCGTTTGAAAACACATTACAGTGATTTAAAGAGGCTGACTCCAGGGGCATTTAGTCTCTTGTTTGGAGTGCAGCAGGGCCAGGCGGCTGCACTGTTGAAGATGATGATCAGATGATATGCCCCCCGGAGCATTCCTTTCTACACCTTTTTGGTCCAACCAACCAACCAACCAACCAACCAACCAACCAACCTACCTACCTACCTACCTACCTACCTACCTACCTACCTACCTACCTACCTACCTATCGTGTCAGTCAATTGACCATGGCAAAGTACAAGAAGTCAAACAAACTAGGACATAACATGCACAAAAACAATTAAAACTGACATGATAAAATTGGTGCATATTAAGATTGGATACATAAGAAGGGGTTTCCTCTCTCTCTCTCTCTCTCTCTCTGTGGTAAGGAGTGTTCTAGTTTGGTTCACCACCAGCGTGTGTAATTGCTAAGAACGGAGCAAAGGATGTCTTTTCCAATTTGTGAATATAGTGAAGTGGCTTAATAAGACAACCACTACATGATATTGGCAAATTAATTACTTCTTCAGCTGCATAGATGGGCCAAGGAAGTGAGGGGGATTTTTTTAAAGTGTGTATTGATTGGTGAATATTCATTGTATCACTTTTAAAAGTCCTTAGAAATTTGAAAATTTTCTCCCAGAAGCTTTTTTTACATTTCTTTTAAGATGCTACCCAATACACATACAGTGTATATAGCTAACTCAGCACTGGATGTTTAAGGAGTGAAGGGGAATGAGAGTGGGTGGGTGTGAGAGTGAGATCCATTGCCAGCCTCCCTCCATTTCTCCTTTCTTGATAAAGGAAAAAGATTCCTGCCTATTCAGAAGGCATTCAGTTACAGCTGTTGAGGCTGAAGAGTGCATGTGTGTTCACACACACATGTACTCTTCATCCTCAACAGCTGTAGCACAATTATGGGCAACATGCACACAACTATGACTGTCCAGGTTGGAATGGAGATAGATAGATAGATAGATAGAGAGAGAGAGAGAGAGAGAGAGAGATGGAGATGCTTACAGACACTTCCAAATGTTACTGAGAAACAAAGGTATGGTGACAGCTTCTGTCTTCTGTCATACTTTTGGAATTTGTTTGCTTATCCAGCAGCTTTTAAAGAGTCGAAGGAGCTATTCTTTTGTGTTTTGCATAAAACATTTAATTTGCTTGATCCAGATATCATTCAGTCATTGTTTGTTCACTGAAAAGGATTATATTTTGAAGTGTGAAATATAATCTAAGTATTGGGCATGTGTTTCTGGAGTGAGACCTTGGATGTAGCTTGCCCAGCACTCTCTTGGAATGGCGGCAGAATAACATTCCAAAATGGAAGTTACAAATTGATCACACTGGGGAACAGTGATTTTGGTGCCTCACAATTTTCACCTATTTCTGGCTATATTTGGGTCACTGATTCCAAAAATGCTTTCAGTTATGCCCCATCAGCTCTAGTTTTTTAGATATGGCTTATTCACGTTAGGCCAATCTAACCATACTGGTTGGATATATAACCAGAGGCGTAGCAAGGGTGTAAGCCACCCAGGGCGGAGTGAAATTTCGCCAGCCCCCCAAAAAATTTTCCACCCACCCAAACTTTTTTGTGGCCCACCCAAATATTTTCCCACCCCCAAAATAAGTATTATTAAAACAATCAATTTACAAATGGTGAGGCAAATACAAGTGTAGTCATAAGAGCAATGTATAATGACATCATCGATATCTCATGAACTAGAGCTGCTAGAACAAAATGGATGGCATTTTCGGAATCAGCCGTACAAAAATGCCCAAAATCAGTTGAAAAATTTTAGGCACCAAGAAAATTTTTTTGTTTGTTCCCCAGTGTCATAGTTGAAGTGAAGTCTGAAGCAGTGCTGTGTCTACTATTGTAAACTTTTCCCAGTATGGTTTTTTGAAATTGTGCCTCCTATGGAATGGTATAGATTGAGGTTGGATGGTTGTGTAGATTTCACATAGAATGAGACTGTGATGAGTGTTTAGGATTGGCTCACCTATGCTTTTAATGAGCTATAGGCTCGCTAACAAAAATTAGATCTGGATTGTTTATCTGCCACTTGCCACTGTTAAATGAACTGGATAGTTTAGGATCATATATAAGCCACGCGGAATAAGAATCTGCTCATTTTGTAAGGTCAGTGCCATTTTTTCCCCCATGCTAAGATAATCTGTAACTAAGGTAACATAAGGATCATCTATACTTGAGATCACAGTATGTACAAGGAAGTACACTGGATAAGAGGTTGAACTTTTGAATAGTCTGATCTCCTAAAGAAGCCTGGGAAATCTGAGCATTGGTAGCTTGCAGCCAAGACTGCCCCTCCAAAGAACGACATTTTGGGCTTCTAGTTTGTCAAGCCAGTGGCAAGATGGTGTGAAGCTAGCTGCATAGAAGGAACAGTATCTGGCTAAATGGGCTGAGTAGCAACCAAAAGGCCACTCAAAGTGATCTAACCTGTTGATTAGTGGCTTAAAGTGCAATCCTGTATGTGCTTACTCAGAATCTAATTTGAGATAGGTGATTGCAAGACTGAAGCTTCAGGAAAAAACATAGCTTTTTCTGGCCATCTTGCAAATCACTGGCCGGGCAGATGAAATTACAAATTACACCCTCTGCTAGTGTAGGTTAAGTAATTAGGGCATGCAAGGAATGCAATGAAGGGCAGGCAAGAAATCTTTTCATAATTTAAAAAACTTTTTTGTCAATGTGTCCATGTTGCAGGGGGGCAGTTTTAAGGGGAAGCTGCCCCCTTTACATCTGGGGGTTGGTCCAAAACATCGGGAGTTCCAGATTTTATCTATTCCTGTTTCACAATAGGTTAGTCAGATTTTAAATCTCCTCCCCACGTTACAAACAGAAAAATTAACACCGTTAGGAAGTAAGTATAATATATAAATGACCAAACTATATGGGATGTTGAATGTGCAAGTGCACTTAATATCTCATATTTTTTTTAAAAAAAATTAAAAAATAAGGTGGGTTTCTAAAATTCTTTCTCCCATCCTTGGTCCCAGTCCTTACTTTTTCTTCCTAGGAGAGCACAGTCTTTGGTTGTTTCTAGGTAGCAATTTGTATTGCTATAGATTGCATATACAGTCAAACCTCGCATAAAGAGCAACTTGCTTAAAGAGCAGAATTTTCTCTGAATGTTCGCTTCGCTTAACAACTAAAACCAACCAAAAACTCGCTTAAGAAATAAATTGGGGTTCACAATTCCCCCACACACACACCAGAAGTCACAATTGGTCACTTACAATGGTGTTTCACTTAAAGAGCAAACTCGCTTAAAGAGCAATCCTGTGGAATGCATTATGCTCTTTAAGCGAGGTACCACTGTACTGTAATTTTAATTGACTTTGCACAATATTGCACACCTTCCACATTTTTCTGTGTACAGTACTCCCCTTGCTATGTTGCATCTGTACCAGTAGCTATGATGTACCTACTTCTCCAGGAACAGTAATAATAATTTCGTGCCAAGATTTTATCTACTTGCAATTTCTTGCTTTCGTGCTGCTAGATTGGCAGGAGCTGGGACAGAGACAAGCACTCAGTCCGTCATGCAGTACTCAGGTCTCAAACTGGTAACTAGCTGGCCTTCCAGCTAACAAGGTGAGCTTCTTAACTACTGAGCCACCACAATCCCTACTTCTCCAGGTGAGACTGAGGAAGCAGAAGGTCCTGTTCATTTGAGTAGCCACTTGGGGGTGGATATGAGCAATAATTTTCCAAAAGCAGGGATGGGACATACCTTTATTAGACCAGTAGAAAATGACAATCAGACAAACCTTCAAATGCTTACCAGGATTGGGAGGACAATGAAACCTATCTTGTGTAAAATGAAAGATACCACCTTAAGATGACATGACAAAACTGAAAACTCTGTTCTGGAACTTGCTTACTAAATTACTTACTTTTCTTTAAATATTAGCCATGTTAGTCTGTGTTGCAAGCATATCTGAGAATAAACAAAACAAAGCAAAAACACTATAGCACTTTGAAGAATAACTGTTATATTTTACCTCTGTTCTGACAAAGTGAACTTGATCCACGAAAGCTATCATTAAAATATAACAGTTAATCTTTAAAGTGCTTCAGCATTTTTGTTTTTGTTTTGTTTATTCTCTGATATACTTACTTTAGTAAGTAAGAGACTATCACCCTCTACCGATAGTGAACCATATAGTTATGTAATTTAAAAACAAGACTGGATGATACCCTTTATTAAACCACTGAATTCTCAGAAACAGGCAAGCTTCCGAGTTCTATAGGACTCTTTCCCAGATTAGCCATTATGGACCTGAGAAGAGTGAAGAAGACAAAGAAGTAAGTAATTTGGTAAGAGAGCCTTACTTTAAGTTCTGTCCTGGATGATCTTGGGGACTCTTCTGTGTCTTCTGCACCCTTCCCAGGTCCATAACGGCTACTCTGAGAAAGAGTCCTACAGGGCTTGGGAGCTTGTCTGTTCCTGGGAATTCAGTGGTTTAAATAAAGAGTATCACCCAGTCTTGTTTTTGAATTACATAACTATATACTTCACTGCCCATGTACAGGGTGATGGTACTTCCATGACTTGATGTTCTAGAAAAGGTATAGAAAAAAGAACAATTCTGTAGGCATGAATTGTCAGATGGAGGCCTTTAGCTCTACTTCCCCATCTGAGTCATATTCACCTCTTTCCCTGCCCTCTGAGATGTCAACCAAGTCTTCCTACCCAAGTTTATTTTTACTGCCCAGTCTTGCTTTCTTTTTCTTAAAAAACCCACAACAACACAAGACTGGTAGCTTTCAGTAGGCTGAATGCTACACCTGACACCAAAGTCCATTCTTATGTAAAGTGAGAGCAGAGGAATGGAAAGCATATTTGGTGTGATTACACAAACAGCATTGTCTTCTTCCTGTCATTTCACCCTTTCCCTTTTCATTGTGGTTTCCAAGGCCAGGTGCCGCAGTATCTTTCACAATGAACATGTGGCTCTCCACTGTAATGTAGCCATTTCCTCCTTAAATGCCTACTCAAAGTGTTTATAGCAATCTGGCAGACAACTCATGCTGAGACAGGCATATTTTGCAGCACAATCCCCTCTGTGTCTACTGAGATGTGTCCTCCTGAGTTCAGTAAGGATTATTCCTAGGTGAGAAACTACAGCATGGTAGCCTTTATATCTAATAAGTATCTGTGGTTAAACAAGGATTCTGAAGTGGAGAAATAAGGTCAGTCCAAACCTAGCTTGCCCTTCCTTCTCCTAAACTACCAGAATTGGAACAAATCATGTAAAAGGCATAATGTACCTAAATTTGCCAATATTATTGTTTCAGAATGTTGGTTAATTTGGGTTATAGATGTGTCTTTCAAAGGGCAGAGTGCATGTAGCTGTGTATGCTTTTAGCTCAGAGGGGGAAATGACTAACAGGAGATAAGATATACTATTTTGTGGTAGAATCTGTGCTCTCCAGATATTGTTAGAATTTTAAACTCCTATCAGCCTTAGCCAATTTGACCAGTTGGGAGCAGTGATGGAAGCTCAGCCATGATGCCTATCATGAGCTTTCACATTCAGAAAATGTGTCTTTGAAAAACAAATGCCAAGAATACATATGGGTGAATGATTGCCTTCCTGGCTATACCTCAAGATGCTGGATTAATTGATCTTTTGACTGATCCAGGGGGGCTCCTCTTGCCTTACAGGTCTCCATGTGTCCTGTTCTTCAAACAACTCATAGAGAAACTGTACTGTCCAGGAAATCTACTAACCTGTTTCCTGGGGTTTTTTTTGTTTTGTTTTAGTGGTAATATTAACTACATGGTGCTGGGCAGTGGAGATTGTTCAGGAGGACTTTGTACCTTGCAGTTTCTGTTTATGTTCCTGTCTTTATCCCAGGGGGCAGGTCTCCATATAGTCTAGGCAAACGTGGAGAATACTATGACAAGGGTGGAGATTTTTGGCTGTGGAACAGATGCTCTGCTTTATTATTCTGAAAGCAGTATAGAGTTATAACTTTAGTTAGAACAATGACAAACAAATAATTTTATTAAAGGTCTGTGTGGTTATGGTGGTGGTCTGGGATTATTTCTTCTCCTCCTGATCTTCTTTGAGGCTGGATGTCATTATGGCTCTCTCAACATGAATCATCCCTCAACAAATGTATTGCATTGCATTGAAACTATTCTCCAAAATTTATTTTCTTTCCTGCACTTCTTTACACATCCATTTTAACCTTCAATGATCAGATTTTCATTTGTCATTATCCTAACTTTCTCCATTTTGTTAGTTTCATTATTTTCAGTCAATTCCTTTGTCTTAGTACATTGATAGTCACTACATCATGATCCACAGAATTCTTAGTATCCTTCCAATAAATCTTCATTTCAAACAATCCCCATCTTTTTAAAAATTGTTTTCTGTTTTTTTACCAGATTCAATGCTACACAGTAGACCTGAGAATACACGGAGATACTTCAGAGCCGTACTACAGATACCAGAGACCATGGATAACAGAGAATCATATATTTTCCATTGCAAACAGTGGCATTTAGTGGTCAGCTCTGGAATTGTACCATATAAATACATATAAATTATGTATTTCAGAAAATTTAACTGAATATTTTTAAAACCCACAGAAATTGAGGCTATAGATGCTGAACCCACAGATCTGGGGGTTGGACAACCTGCACATTTAAATAAGCATGTCATGATACATTCCATCTCTACTCCTTTTTTATATTAGATGCAGTCTTTTCTTTTCTTTTTGCCAAAGAGTAAATGGCCACCATACATTTGACCTTCAGTGCTCCAATTTGAATTTCAAGGTCATATGGCATGGGTGGCCAACCTACAGACCATGGGCCTAATCCGACCTATGCATATCATTAATCTGGCCTGTGGTGGCCACCCAGGCACCTCTAGACCCACCCCCACCACAGGAATTTGTGATACATCATTTACCACAGCAGTGGTGGTGAGAATCACAACATTTCCCTGGGTTCCTGGACAGGCTCTGCCACTTCCCAGGGTGGCAGGAGGCTTTTCAGAGCATGTTCGCTCTGATTTGGGATTTTCCAATGTTTCCCCGCTGTGCTTCGGCAGGTAGAGTGCGTATGTGGGCAACAGCTAAGTGCAGTGGCAGGAACTAGCCCCAGGCAGAAAACCATTAGGAACCCCTTTCTTATGGCATCATCATCATCATCTGGCTGCATTTGCCCTCTGAAAATCTTCCAGCATGATCTCAGATGTCTGCTGTAATGTTGATTTGTGCCCTTAATGGGAAATTAAAGGAGTGCAGCTTCAAAGAGGTGAGTAATAGATTTACCCAATTGTGTAATTTGCCATCAGGTCAATTCTGACTCATGGTATACCTTTCCAGGGTTTTCTAGATACAGAATACTCAGAAGTAGTTTAACATTCCTTTATTCTGCCTTGGAACTGTACAGCCTGCACAGACTGGCACTTCTCTTGGGAGGCACAGTGAGGAATTGAACTCCCAACCTCTAGCTCAGCAGCCAGATACCTAAACCACTGAGCTATCTAGCTAGCTAATATGTAACAACCATCATTGTTAATATAGAGATATATTGTTCTCTCTCTGAAATAGGGGTGGGGGAGTTGTCTATTTTTCTTCATAACATTTCTGCAAAAGAAAATGGAAACCGCTAGTTGTTGATTTGTTTCCTTGATGATAAGGAGGCAGAATTTCCTTCACCACTTATGGAAAGCTGAGTGCACCTTAAAACCAGCTAGAGCACAGCGCCTAGAGGCTAACAGAAACATCCATGAACAGTTAGCACAGAAGCACAGCCAACAATGGCATTTCTGTGGCAGATATGTTTCATGGGTCCATGGACAAATGCATTGAAAATTCTTCTGCTCTGAAAGACACAGAGGAATTCCGGCTATTTATAAACTTAAAATACAAAAAGGAAGTTATGGTGGTGGGTGGAAGAGGATGTAACAAAATACTGGCATTCAGTTAGGAATGTGAAACATTGGGTTTCAGTAACTGCAGGAAGATTAGATTCCCAGGGGTGTGTGTGTGTGTGTGGGGGGGGGGAGCGGGTTCCACCAAGCTACAACCTGGTTGCATATTATGGATCAAAAAACCCATTTATGCCATCACGATGCCCATGGTAGCAGTTGGAACCAGTGGCCTGAAATGTCAAGAGTTCCACACATAACCTGAGATGGCTTTTACACTAAGAAGTTCCTCAAAAGTTAGGATAGAAAAGAAACCCATATGAGCCATTTTTCAAATTGTATCTTTTGATAAATTATTCAAGAAAAGTGTGCACTTATCTTTGGGGTTGCAATCCTGAAAAGAAACAGGAAATAGCAGGTTCTTTCCAATTGTTTTCTGAACTGTGTACATAAATAAATGGACCCAACTCTAATTGATTTTTTTTTGTGGGGGGGAGAGAATGCATACAAACACATTAGTCAAAAGGGTGTATGTGTCATTCAATGTACATTAATAAAAAGTTGTTAGATCCATAGGTTTGGGGAATTGTATAACAAAATTTCCCTGAATTTCCATGTAGGAAAGGGGACCAACAAAACCAATATTGAAAGTCTTTCACATCTCACAGGTGGGACCCCAAGGGGTTCATGGCCCACCATCCCCTAACACCCCTGGCTCAGATTTCCAGACATTCAGCTCACCTGTGGATTGGGGATAGGATGACTAGGGACATTTATCTTGCAGGAGAAGGGTTTGGTGGGAAGGAGATATCAGAGTTGGAAGAGAAGATAGAAGAGAAGGTTTGAGAAGAGAGAGAGCCAGATGAGCCAATGCGGGTAGAAAGGAACTGGGAAAGTGAGTCATGGGAAATGTTGGGAGAAGGAAGAATTGAGAGAGGTGGGCTGGTCTCTCCAAGGAGGAGGGAAACGGGGGGTGGGGGTGGGATGTTGCCTCCAGGATGGATTTTCAGTGGTTTTACCACTAGGGAATGGTTCTGGTTGAGAGTTCCTCTGGACCTATTCTTTTCTCTTCTGAAACCAGGAATAGTCTCTTTCTTTAGGCAAGGTGCCAAATACTCCCTCCCTCGATTGTGACAGATACCCGTATCTTTAGGCCCAGTGGTGGAGAAACAGTGCCATTTGCTTTGGTTGTCGGAATCTGTAGCTACATCTCTGGTGGACAGTTAGAAAACTTTGGTTTTCCATCTAACCATCTCAGCCATGATGGGTCCCTAAAGTGCACTCAAACCTGCAATTTTCTGCTCTGTGGTCTACGATGGAAGGACAACCTTGTCTAAACCTCCATCTCTTCGGGCTCTTTCCCACCTGGTTTCAACTGTATTCATTAATGCAATCATTTGCATTCACTTGCATACATAACCAGAAGTGTAGCGTGCCTTGGCGTGGCCCCGTATAAAAATTTGTTGGGGGTCCCTTAGGAAGGGTAAAGATTTCTCACAAAAGAAAAAAAATTGCATAAAATTAAAATAAATATATCGTATGTACATCGATTATTGTGGGATTCCCCTATTGAAGTAAATGACTTAAACGGGGAAATCCTGCAGCCCACGATAACCGATGTAGGGTGTTGCCAACTTTTGAACGCACACTTTACGCGGGAAAAAAGAAATTGCTTTTTTTGACTTTTGTCATTTGTGAAAGTTTTTATTAATTTTTGCTTACGCACGTTGGGGCCCCCCGTGGCCCGGGCCCCCCGTATAATTGATACGGCAGATACAGCGGTAGCTACGCCCCTGTACATAACTGCCAGTAGGAGGGGCTATAGTTTGGAGTGCAGAATGCATCATTCTCCAGACGTCTTGGCTATGCTGCCTAGGACTACTGGGAGTTGCAGTTCAACAACAATATGCCCCTCTCTCTTGGGGGTAATAAAGTGAAGAACATGGGTGCAAGCTTGGACATAAATGCCACTTTTGTAAGGGTCTTTTAGAAAGGGTCTGTACAGACAAAACAAAGGGCTATCTTTCTACAGGGCTAGACACCAGACAGAAGAAACCCTGTTAATTGAGAACAGCTGGAGCATATGTAACACATTTCAGCATTGCCAGCTTGTCCTTCATGCATTGTTTTGCATTTGCATTAGACAGGTCTTCTAAAAAATATAAACAGGATATGAACTATATTGTTGGCTTACATCACCTTCCGCCACTGCCTGTTGCCTTTACACACTCACTTCCTCCCCCCCCCCCCGGCACAATATCTCTTTTGTACTTGGTTTTGAATGGGCCACATTAAGATCCCAAACAAGGGTCATTTATTAGTTGCTTAGGATTTCTTTCACATGGAACAGACAGATAACATGCTGTCAAGTGGGATTTCTCCAGATAAGGTCATGTTCTGGTATGCATGCCCTTGGCCACGGAATTAAAAGCCCGTCTGGGAATGTAAAAGCCAGGTGCCATTATAAACAACACCACTACATTTTAGTCTGCTGTTGCAAACAAAATGGTTCCTGAAGGCTTTATACACATTAATATCCTTGATCTCAGAGAAGAGAGTGGACTGGCTATATCATTAAGAAGAACTCAGGACAGATATTGGGATACTACAGATCAAAATATTTGGTCTGATGTTTCTCTCTGCACCAGGATCTTTTGGATTTCTTAAAAAGGCACATAAACATGATGAAACACATTGGTAGAAGGCGGTTCCTGTATCCTAGATGTTCCAGACCCAATGAATGTTTTCTCAAGTCCAAATTAGAATTAGATGGGACTTTTCTTGTCACTGAATGTGTGAGAACTTGCATGCCTAGAGTGATGCATTTTCTGTTTTGTCCATTACTTGGATGAATATTCTCTCTGTCTTTGAATTCCTTTTCATGTTGGGCAAAATATGCAAAGTCAGGCCCCCAGAATGGTGGGGCACTGCAGGCTGTATCATAAAAAAGTTGAAGAAGAGGATTTCTTGGTTTGATTCGGGGCTTTAAATTCCTGGGGGCCCTGGTGATCTATCTGTCCTTGCAAAGGATAAGCTCCCCCAGATCTTCTTCTGGTGTGTGTAAATACCTGAATACCCACTTTTGCCCCAATTCTGCCCATCACCCCTACTTCTGCTGATGCATACTGAGCCTTCTGTCCCACTAATCACAACAGACGACTCCTGCGTCCTGATGATGCCTTAGCTCTGGAATACTTTCCCAGTAGAGGTCCATCAAGGTCAGTTTTTGATTTCCAACATTTTCAATCATTTGGTGTTTCCCCTCCAATGATCAATCTTTCTGCTGCCTTAGAACTAAATTATATTCTGGATTGCTGATTTCATCTTATAATTGTTATGTTTAATGCCTCTTTTGATATTGTGCCTTTTCTGCTTTGAAGCTTATGTTAATCTTTGAAAGAAGAAGGACAGAAATAATAAACTGATTTGACTGATGAGAGAGCCGGTTTTGGCAGTGCGCCTCCGTAGGACTGGTGTTAAGCTATGAATACAAAGTGGATGGTTTTGCAGTGAACTGAAAACTAAAAACAGGGGTCTTCAACAGAATATTCCCAACAGGTCTGCATACATCTTGCCATTACATACCAGAGAAATTTGTTAGGTGTACAGTATTTTTAGTATCATTGTAACCTGATTTTATTTTTAGAGGCCAGATTTACCACTTGGAAATACAACCCATGGTTTCTTCATCAAAAAGAGTAACTTTTGTGTCTTAAACTGAGTTATGGAATGAACCATATTATAGTTCACAACTCAGACTGTAAAACTCTATTATCTATATACAATGACCTTTACCCAGCAATACTTTCCAATTACCGTATATGCCGGCGTATAAGACGACTGGGCGTATAAGATGACCCCCCAACATTTCCACTCAAAATATAGAGTTTATTATATACTCGCTGTATAAGACTACCCGCTCTTCCGCACACCTTCCACACACCAAATAAAACATAAAAGAACATCAGATTTGATTTCAACATCTCCCTGTGGCTGGCACTAGTGCACAAGTGTGCATGTGCGAGCTCTGCGTAGACAAGGGGCGGGACAGAGCACCGCTGCTTCCCGCCGAGCAGAACGGGCTGGTCACACCAAAAAGGCTGGCACCCCATGTCTCGCTCCTGATGCTCGCCGCAGCCATGCTGGATACCACGTGATACTGGATGGTATGTAGAATGAGGTGGGTGGGCATTGGGAGGCCACTATGGGCATCAGGTGGGCATCAGGAGGCCACTATGGGCAGCTATGTCTATCCCAACTGAAATGCACCCGGCGTATAAGACGACCCCCCCCCCACACTTGGAGGCATGTTTTTCAGGGGGGGAAAGTAGTCTTATACGCCAGCAAATACAGTATATATGGTGGGGGAAGGTAAAGAATTGCAGAGAAATTGTCTAGGTTTAGGCGAATATATACTTCTAAGTACACTGGGACCTCAGATAACAAACAGCTTGGTTAACATAAAAATAACATAACAAAATGAAATCCATAGAAAATAGTGGCTCGGTTTATGGATTTTTTCCCTAAACGGATTAATTGATTTTCAATGCATTCCTATGGAAAATTTCATTCAGTGCATTCCTATGGGAAATTTGATTAATTTTTACTGTAAGAAACATCCCAGAGAACACATTAATTATGTTAAGCGAGGTTCCACTGTACTGGAAAATGTATATCCCATCATTTTGCTGCTTCCAACCATAGGGGCAGTTGCCAACAATTTAAACCATTAATAAAAAAACAATTAATTCCAGAACAGCAGCAATTTAAAAAAACACCACAGATATGGTAGAAAAAAATCCTGTTGTATCACAATATTATGGATTGCATAGTGTTTTAGCATCAAACAAGTGCTTAGAATGAGGCATGCTAACATTTGTCATGGCTGGCTGGACAAGGGGTAGTTTGGATGGATAGCACATTCTTAGTTATGTCTACTTTAAGTCTCCTTTAGTTAATTAATTCATGGGTTTAAGTTCTAGGCATGGTGTCAAAGTTAAAGTCTCTGACAGAATTAACCAAGCTGCAGGCAATATTTCCCCCTTGTTAATGACATTAGCAATTATGACATTGCAAAGCATATGCTGGATGGCCATCTTTGGGATAATGCTAGAAGCAAAACTGAACTTGAGGTGCCTCATGGCACTTAAGACAGCACTATGTTGCTTAGAAAAATTCTGGCCAGCCATATCCCCTTGAGCAAGATTCTCTCACTGTCATTTATGGGCAGAGGCAAAAATAAAAAACAGAAATGCAAAGAAATAGTGCAAACACGAAAGGGAAATAGGTATTTAAAGGAGAGGCTATCTGTTTCGAAAAGCAAGTGTGAGAGGAAAAACCTTTCACATTGCTTCTTCTCCTTTTCCATGTCTAGGACATGAAACTGTCCTAGACATGAAACTGTCAAAATGAAGGCAACCTTTGGTGAGTTCATTCTACAGTTCCTTTCGCCTGACCTAGTGTGAGAAAGATTAGCCAACAACACAAGGTTGCCGTTACCAGGGTGTGCCCAACTGTGGTTCAAAAATACCACAAGCTTCAAGGAGACTGTTTTTGTTTACCCCATAAGGTTTAATTACCTGATATCTCAATACAGTACAGCCACAGGAATTGATCACACACACTCCTTCTAAACCAGTGGTTCCCAACCATTTTAGGCCATGCCCCACATAAACATCTCTAAAATGCTGACGCCACCCCACCCCATAATATTATTCAAAAAGTGAACTCCTATTCACGTGGAGGAAGCCTAAAAGGCCATTAACTTAGTCTAAACATTCTTGAATTGCCCCCCTTAATTGCCCATGGGAACCACAGTTTAAAACCTTTTTCATTATTAAAGCAATTGCATAATTATATTACAATATAAATGAAAATGAGAAGGAGCCAAGTGCTGCCTGACACTAAGAAAGGAAGCACTGGTGAACCAGCTAAAATAATTTTTTGTAGAGACATCACCTTGAAAACAAAAATTCGCATAGTCAAAGCAATGGTATTCCCGGTGGCAATGTATGGTTGTGAGAGCTGGACCATTAGGAAAGCTGAGTGCAGAAGAACAGAGGCCTTTGAGATGTGGTGTTGGAGGAGAGTTTTGAGAGTCCCCTGGACAGCGAGGAGAACAAATAGGTCAATCTTAGAAGAAATCAACCCTGACTGCTCCTTAGAAGGTCAAATAGTAAAGATGAAGCTAAAGTACTTTGGATATCAAATGAGAAGAGAGGATTCAAAGCCTTGATGCTGGGAAAGGTGGAGGGCAAAAGAAGAAGGGGGCGGCCAAAAATGAGATGGCTAAATGGTACTGTAGATGCAATGGGACCAGAGCTGGGTGGTTTGAGGAAGATGGTGGAGGGCAGAGGTGCCTGGCGGGCAATGGTCCATAGGGTCGGAAAGGGTCAGAATCAACTGTGCGACTGAACAACAACAAATTTCCCCACAATCTCCCTGGATTCGGTGTTGACGCCCAGGAGTATCCTGAGGAAGCTAAAGTGGCAGCAGCTAGAACTACATTTTCCCCTGCTTCTTTTCATCACCAGGTGATGTAATTAAAGCTCCACCCTGAACAGGAACCAATTAATTGAGACACCATTCAGGAATGTGGGCCTTACTAGTCAACAGGAAGTAACAATTAAAGGGGAACCAGTTAAAACAGAACCAAGAAGCAGAACCTCCTTTAAAATTAGTGCACTAGGAAATAAAATTGGAAATGAGTAATAATATATGGAGAAGAAAACCAGGAATTTTCCTGTGCTGGACAAACTATAAAATCTCTCTTTGGGTTACATCTAACGTTATAAAGTAGGGCTAACAATGTCAGTAGCATTCATTGATATAATTTACTTTTTGCACCTATCAATCATCATAACAGGACTATATGCAGAAATACAGTAATCTATTGGCTTTCCAAATGTAAACATTGCTACTAAAATATTAGCCTATTTAATAACTTTTTGGGCATTCACAGCACTGAACTGTTTTGCTGGCTGGAGGTCTAGCAGCTGAGTTGCACTGCCTTACAAGTTCTATACAACACCTTTTATGATGATGCAGTGGTGGGATTCAATTTTTTTTTACTACCTACTCTGTGGGCGTGGTAAGGGTGGAAAGCCCTGTGTTGCACCCGAATTAGGACTACAGTGCTTTATTTCAAAACATGGATGGGTGGAATTTCTGCTAGAATTTCTGCTACCGGTTCTGGCAAACTAGGGCGACCCTGCTGAATCCCACCACTGGGGCCAGTGCTAGTTCTTGTCACTAAAATAGTGATAAAAACAACAACAGCATCCTCTGCTTTGCCATGTGTGGCTAATGGAAGAAATCTACAGATAAAATCAGCACTGATAGAAGACTCAGGGGCGGTGTTGGTCACGCCAGAGTTTGATTTTCAGTTTCAGCAACCCCTCTCTAGAATAAAGATATAATGCTAAAAGATATTTTAATATCACTAAAATTAAGACAGTCAAAGAGGCGAAGAGATGCTGTTATATATAGAAGTGACTGAAGGAAAAGGGCAGGGAATTTAAGAGAAGGTTAATAGGATCTTCAAAAGATTTTGTCTTGCTGTTTATTTCTTAGCTGACTAGATAGCTCAGTTTGGGGAGTTCGATTTCCAATTGTGCTTCTCAGATGAAGATCTAGCGTGTGTAGTGCTGGGCAAGCTGTACAGTCCCAGAACACCCTAAAAAAGAAGGGAATGCTACACTGTTTCCGAATACAGGTCGTTCCCATATCTGTGGAGGATACATTTTGTTAATTACAGTGGATACTTGAAACAGCAGGTAACAATGAACCCTATATTTAACATTGCAAACAGTGACTTCTAGTGGCTAACTCTGGTAGTACACCAAATAAATTCAAAAATATTAAGTTTTTTGGGATTTTTAATTGAATATATTTAGACCATCAGAAAACTGAAACTGTGGATACTGAACCTGCAGGTATGGAGGGGCGACCTGCACCGTCTACCTGGAAAACACTAGAAAAGGTTGACATAAGTCAGAATTGACTTGATGTCAAACAATTATTATTATTTATTTCTTAATTGCCTTTATATCCTGCTTTTCACTGATTGAATCCAACCCAGTGTTATGACTCTTACCCTCTCCATTTTATTCTCACAGCAACTAGTAAAGCTCTAATAATAATGACTGGCTAAATTTCATTCACTACTACTACTAATTTTATATCAGAAATTATTCTGGGTTGAAAGGATTTTTGCTGGAGAAATTCCACCCATGGGATGCCTAAATGAGGCTTCTTTCATTTCCCCAAGAGCTGGGACAGAGACGGTCACTCAGTCCATCATGCAGTACATGGGTCTCAAACTGCTGACTTACCGGCCTTCCATCTAACAAGGCAAGCTTGCTATTCAGTCATTAAGGAAGTATATAGAGGGGAACATTCTAGCCCCCCTTTGTCACACTGTACAGTAGTACCTCAGATAACGATGAGACTTGGTTCTACAAGTCTCGTCGTTATCCAGTTTTTAACGTTGTGTGATGCATTGATCGCACAATGTTTAAAAAAGCCCTGTTTCCCTGGAGGCTGCAGCAAGCCAGAACATCGGGATTTGAATCCTGACATTTTGGCTTGCTGCAGCCTCCAGGGAGGTGGGGGAACTTTGGAAACAGCTTGGATCAGGTCTTCCCACCTCCCTGGACCAGGCAGGGGGGACAGGGACCCCAAAATGGGTTTAAAAAATGGACTTTTTAAAAACCCATTTTGGGCTCCCTGACCCCCCTGCCAGGTCCAGGGAGGTGGGAAGACCCGATCCAAGCTGTTTCTGGGCTTCCCCAACATCCCCAGCCAGTTCGAACCCTGATGTTTTGGCTTGCTCTACTGGCTGGGGACATCGAGGAAGCCCAGTAACAGCTGTAGATCGGGTCCTCTGATCTCCCTGAAGCAGGCAGGGAAGTCAGAGAGCCCAAAATTGGTTTTAAAAACCAGACTTTTTAAAACCCATTTCCGGTTCTCAGATCCCCCTCCCTGCTCCAGAGAGATCAGAGGACCCGATCTACAGCTGCAGGGTGGCTGGGGGAGTTAACGGGGACTCCCTGGGAAGCTGAACGGAGAACCCCGTTCAGCTTTCCAGCCACCCTACTGCTAAGAACAACTGTATCGGATAATGCTAACAGATCATTATCCAATGCAAAATTTCTTTAGAAATTTTGCATCGTTATCCGATTTTAGCGTTATCCGATGCAGTCGTTATCTGAGGTATTACTGTATATGGAAATGTGACCAGCCGAAGATCGGGAGGCTGATTTACCTGGATAGCCTCTCCATGTGAGCCAGAACCTCATGTTATGGTAAGTTTAGGTCTTACACAGAGGATACAGCTTCCTTCTCCTTCCTGTCATGATTCTATGTTCAATGCAATAATAGGAGACAGGCTAGTGTCATCTTCACAGTGCATTCAAGCTACATGCACTTCCTTAATTACTGAATGGTACTCCAATGGGAACTGGGATTTGGGTATCCCATATTGTGGGCCTGTATTCTTACCACTACAAGAGCCGTTGTGCTCTACATTGTTCCATTCTAGGCTGAGACTGTTAATGGTATGAGTGACTATAGCTTTCTGTCAGGCGGGGTTCATTCTCAGTTCAGCTATTTGAGAGACTTCCTACTGGAAATGCCATGCAGTGGATTTCGGATGTTCTCTTTATAAAGCCCCTGGCTGGCCACTCAGCAAGGGCCTCTTCCTTTGCACTTTGACCGAGGGGAAAAACTCTTATTTTTGCTCGAGACAGAAAGTGTGGGGAGAGCATAACTAAGTGAAAGAAACAGAGATTCCAGGAAGGCAAAACTACATGAACACGTTCCAAACAGTACACCTTTGTAGATCCAACTTTTAGCTCTTAACTGTCTTTTTGGGGGGGGGGGAGAAAGATTGTGTGTGTGTGTGTGTCTCTTATGGCACCATAAAAACTAAAAGACATTATTTGACATGAACATTGTAGTGATGTTGTCCTATTAAATTTACCTTTCTTGGGTTACTAGATTATTAACAGTACAGTACCCTAGCGTCTCAATTATGCAGGAATATGAACCTCAGAGCCTCAAATATCACAATGTTCTCCTTGTGTCTTCAAGAATTTGCACTTTTGATTGATAATATAATTATCACATAGCTAACAAAAGTCTCTCCATAAGACACTAAAGAGCACAAGAAAAGCCTTGCTGAACATAATCTATTATTCTGTTTTCCACAGTGCCTATCTAGATTAGAGACAGGGCACGAAGACATATATCTTTTGTTTCTTACACACATAGACATGGTGTTTTATTCCCAGCATCTAATAATCAGAATGATATTAAATTCTTATTCACATGACAAATGTGTGTAGAGTTAATGGAAGAGAGGGAGTAGTCTTGGAAACTCAACATGGTCACAAGATGGACTCTACAGATCATATGCACAATTGTCCACATCCTGTTTCTATGCCTCCTCCCAGAACATAAGCTGGACTCTTGAGTACATATATGGATGACAGGAGCAGGTCTAGCAAGTGTAACCATGCCCTACCACTCTGTTCATTTAGTCCAGGGATTCTTAACCAGTGGCCTGCGGGCTGAATTCAGCCCATGGCACCATTTCATGTGGCCCCCACTGCCTTCACCACACCAGGAAGTGCCATGTGGTGAAGGAAGAACAAAATGACTGTCTGGCCCCCAAAGCTGTCTGAGGGAGCGTGACTCTCCCCCCGGCTTTAAAAGGTTGAGAACTCCTGATTTAGTCAATCTATAACCATCTGTTATACGAATAAGGTTAATAATACACACAATTTCCATTTGATAAACATAGGTAAAGTAAAGGTAAAGGTTTCCCTTGCTCGAAAGCCAGTCGTATCTGACTCTAGGGGTCAGTGCTCATCTCTGTTTCTAAGCCGAAGAGCCAGCGCTGTCTGCTTCTGCAGATGTTTCCATGGTCATGTGGCAGAGTCATGTACATAGTCATGTACATAGGTACAATCCCAAATATTAACCAATATATACTTCATGAGTCAGTCAAATCCTTTTTTTTAAAAGTCATACAATCTGCTCACAGCAACACTCACAAATGTATTATATTTTGTGTAAAGAATTATTTCCTTTCCATTTTCAGATCTGCTCCCAATGAGTGTCACTGGATGGCCCCAAGTCTGGTATTGCAACAGGGATGGGAAGATTCCTCTTTCCATGGGCATGTCACCATATTCTAAGCTTTCACCATATCCCCTCTTTGTAATTAATGGTTTTTCTAAGCAAAATGACCCTAGGCCTAGAGCCTTCCAGAGGAAAAGGAATGAAGAGGCAACTCATGGGAGCAGAGAAGAACAGAAGAAGCAAATAGTCCTCTTGGATACATGAGTAAACTTTTGCAGCAGTTCAGCCAACTCCTGATTTATCTGGTTTGTATGCTGATAGATCAGCCCTTGGATCACTTCAGGGGCAAATGAGTCAGCTTGCTTCAGGTGCCAAACATTTTGTACAGACACATAGCTGTATCTGTATTCAGGGAACTGATCCAACAATACAAATCAATCAACTGTTGGGGTTATTTAGGATTTTGACATCCAAACTATTTGATTCCTCAAATCCTCTTGTCAGGAGAACTAGTACAATTCAGTGGCTACATTTGCAACTCTGTGTACATGTTATGTTAAGTGCCATTATGTCAGAATTGAATGCTTCTGACCCTAACAGGTCTTTTGAAGTGAGATATTTAGGGCATAGTATTACCCATTCCACTCCCTCAGTGAACTTCCTTGAGTGAAGATTTGAACACCTACCTCCTGAGTCTAAAGCACTCTCTCCATTACCCCACACTGGGCATCCCCTGTCTTCACTTACTGATGAGGAATTTCAATGAACAGCAAGTTTTTTTTTAAATAGCCATTTTGAATACACTTTTTCCTTTGAAGCAAACACATACCATTCTGCTTCTAAATACTTAATATTTGCCTCTAAGTATAAGAAGGCCATCACCTGACCTTGTAGAGCTGTAATTGTCCCAGTCCTTTCCCACTTATTGATAAGGAAATACAGTAGTGGTTGATCCAAAAGGTCCCATTTTACTGGAAATCTAAATATCTAAGCCAGGGGTGGCAAACCTTCTTGTGCCATGGGTCGGACCATGCCCCCTCAGACAGATGTATGGGCCAGAGGTGTGGTTCCTCCACTTATGTGGCAGTGGTAGCAGCAGCAAGGGCGAGAGAGAAGGTGCCCATTTTTGGCTGTTTTTGCCACTTGCACTGTGGTGACGGCGGTGGTGTCAGGAGTGAGGGCAGTGCATTTTTGCATGTTTCTGCCCCGTGCTTGGCCCATTTTCCACACCTTTTCCACACTTCCAGCACTGCTACGGCTCCAGTGGTGGCACCAGGATTCTCATTGTAGGCCAGATTAATTGGTGCCATGGGCCTGATTCAGCCCAATGGTTGTAGGTTGACCACCCCTCATTGAAGCCATTTCAAACCTTAGAGTTTTGGTGTTTTTATACTAATTAATGTTATGTTGAATACATCTTTGATTGTAAGCTCCAGATTAGAATTCACCTACACTGGCCATTTATTCCATAGTTTGCATTAGATTTGGCATGGACAAAATCTAATTTAAAAAAAACTGTGGCTACCTGATGTAAAACTAAACAGGCAGGGGCGGTTTAATTTTGCTCTGTGCTTGTTTTGCTTGTCTCCAGTTTTCGTCCTGTGTGGTTGTCTGATGGAGCACAAAAGGGTGGTTGTGGGCATTTCGGTTCCTTTCAACTGAATACCTGTTGCCTCTAGTTTTTAAAGAAGGCTTTCATGTCAGAACCAAAACAACATATTGCCAAACCACTTTCCAATTAAAAAAAAGATGTACAAAAATGCCTAAAGACATAGACAATTGGGGAAATATTTGCAAACATATTTAGTCAAAAGGGGAAATGTATTTGAGTGTAGTCTTCAATTCTGTTAGGTTTTCATTAGTTAAAGAGTTATCTCTTGTACGCAAACAATTTTTTTCTCAGTTGATACACTAATATTCCAATGATTCAGTTATTTGAAATACTGTACCAGTTTCTCTCTTCACAGGAAATTTCAGTGGCAGCTAAGGGCTCATTCAAATACCACGTGACCATTTTAGGGGGAGAGGGGGTCGACCAAAAGTAACAGAGGGGAGAGGGTTCGGTGTGAAGTCATGTGACTTCAAAATTATCATTTGCTTTTCACATCCAGCTGGCAGTAGATCTATCTTCAAACCACATGATTTGGGAGGGGGGGTTGGTCAAAGGTCACAGAAAGTCACAGAGGAGGGAGGGGGTCAAAAAGTGGCCTATTTTAGGTCACACGGTATTTGAAAGAGCCCTAATAGGGTGAGGGCTCAGCCACAAGTCAAAAGAGGTGAGGCCAATCATATGTGCTTCTTATACCCAAATGTGGTAGTTTACCACTTCCCATAGAAGAGGCAGCAATCATGCATAGATATGAAGGAAGATCAGCTTATGCTGAACATCGAAACTGTTGGCAGATGTCTCCACCTTGGATGCTGTGTAAAGTATGTAAAAATGTTTTGAGAATGGGACACATGTCATATCTGTGGTTTATTACCAATAGCAGAATTCTTTGCTGATTTACTCTTGTATAAGGGAATTCTTGGCAAATTGTCATTCATTAACAAAGTGCTGGTTATGTTCCTGGGCACATACAAGCGTAAACCAGCAGCAAAAATTGTTTCCTTGTTTCTCAGATATGCCTAGTGTAATTATATTTTTAGTTACTGTAAAGGGGAAAAAAACCACAGATGTAACTGCACCAGCCACTGCATAAACCAATATGTTGAACCATTTGGCACTCCTCCCATTTACTGAGACCATACCCCTTCAACAATTTTTAAAACTAAAATGTTATAGTTACCGGTATATTGTAAATTGGAGTGAAGTTATAATTAAGTTACAATCAAAGCGACTCTTTCTAATGTCTTTATTGTTAGAAAAAGGAATTACAAGCAATTTATTTTTAATAAGCTACTTCCTTCTGTAAGAGGTGTGGTTGTGGGTGGGTGTCCTGGCACACACATAAAATGAAGTCCATTGTAATCAGGTTCCCACAGTTAAATGCCGGAGCAGCTTCCGAACATCTAAGGAATGTCCCGATTCTGGCTTCTCCTTTGATCAGTAGGCTGAGGCTTCTGGTATCTGAAGAAAACTGACTCCTGTCTTATTAAAAACAAAAGAGGAAACATTACTACAGCTGGAGGGGTAGTCATGGCAAGGGAAGGAATGTAACTGGGTCAGTCGTCTGAGTAGCGACAGGGAACTGGTAATTCAATCATGTTTGGACTTTGGATCATTCTTGAGACAAGAATGACAAATGCTTTAAAGGTATCTTGATTGGGGGGAAAGTTAAGGGGAAGAAAAGGAGCATGACATGGGAGAGAGAGAAGGGGTGAATTATCTTTCGCAGCTGCAATGTATTTAAACTACAGGACATTTGTGAGATTCTTCTATGCAATTCTATAACTCCACGCCGCTGTAACCGTTCCAAACATTGTTTCTGAGTGCTATCAAGTTGCTTCTGACTTATGGAACTCTAACAAGGTTTCTGAGGCATGTCAGATATTCAAGGCATGTTTTTTTGCCATTGCCATCTCTCAGTGAGTTTCTGTGACTAAACAAGAGTTTGAACCTTGGTCTCATGATTCTTGGCCCAGAACTAGACACACTCAACCACACTAGCCCTGTTCCCTTTATGCCACACTGGTTTAGAATATCACCTCATGGTAGTTTATCCGAAACCCCACCTTCTGTTGTTGGTCTGTGCAAGAGGTTGGTCAAAATCCTGTTGTATAAATTACACTTACAGAAAGTTGACGATGCCACCACTTTATTTACTTATTTTTTAAGATTTGTATCCTGCTCTCCTCGGTAGCAACCAACTCACAGCGGCTCACAGAGTCCCCTAATATCACTATTAAAGTGCAAACAAAAATACAGTAGCATATAATATAACAAACAGTAAAGTACATTAAATATCATATAGTAGGTCAGTACACATTACACGTCAATACACATTACAGTACATTCAAAATACCATGGCATATAGTGCAACAGAGCAATAAGGTTCAATAAATATCATACAGTAGAACAATACACATCACAGTAGAAAACAATGCAAAAACGTCCACCTGCGGCTATAGTCCAATTCCTCTTCCCGGCCAAAGGATTTTGTCAGCTGATGCCTCCTGCAGCTGGTGTCCCTTCCTCCTCCTGGCCGGAGGACGCCCAGCTATGTCTCCTCTCCCTGGGCCACCGGGTGAGAGGAGTCCGTTGGCAGGTGTGGCAGGTCTCATAGCCACCAGCCCCCGGCACAGCTGTGTCTCCTCTCCCCAGGCCAGGCCAGGTGAGAGAAGGAATCCATTAGGGTGGAAGGGCCGGGAGGATACATTCAGGTGACCTACCCAGAGCTTGGGAAGCCATTTTGGGAAATATAATGCCCAGAAGCATTCACCAGTTTGGCTAGCAACTATGCTTCATGAGGTATTCTGGGAATTATAGTGCAAAAAGAACTTTCCCAAGCTCTAGAAATCCTAGCTCATGATTTGGGAAGAAGAGCTTTACACTAAGAAGCAATTTGTGTTGTTAAGGTGCCTTTGTGTTCTTAAATTTGACTTGGGCCTTGACTTTTAGATATATTACTTTGTAACTTCTGTGGTCTCACAGTCATAAATCATGCAGTCCAGGTACAAAGTACATGGTTTGATTTATAAAGCAGCAAGTAAATAAGCTATGCAGATGTACAGTTACTATCTTTGCAGGTGGAAAGTGTAAAGGTGTGCCAGATCAGAACAGCAGTTAATCTTCAGATCTTTGGAGAACTGGTTTCACAATTATTGTGCAACATTCTGTTTTTTCCTAATTGTTTCTGAATGTTAGAATCAAGACTGATGTGTGGCCAAAAAGGAGAGCCTGTATGACTCACGTTATTAGCCACATAACAGAAAATAAACGCTGGCCCTGCAAAATAGTCAGAAGGGTGGGCCGGAACATGTGCAATGATCTCTCCTTCCTACTACAGTGGTACCTCGCTTAAAGAGCATAATGTGTCCCACAGGATTGCTCTTTAAGTGAGTTTGTTCTTTAAGTGAAACACCATTGAAAGTGACCAATTGTGACTTCTGGTGGGGGGGATTGCGAACCCCGGTTTATTAATTAAGCGAGTTTTTGGTTGGTTTTATTTGTTAAGTGAAGTGAACATTCAGAGAAAATTCTGCTCTTTAAGCAAGTTAGTCTTTAAGCGAGGCGCTCTTTATGCGAGGTTTGACTGTATTTACTAGGTGAGAGTCCTTGTTTCCTGATGTCATGTTGCCCATGCCCTGTATATCACTGTTCCTTTTTTGTCCCTATTTTGTCTTTGGGAGAGAGTTGTGGAATACTGTTTTAAAATAATATTGTTGGTGTGTTTAAGCCAGGAGCGCCCAAACGATGGCCCACCAGCCAGATCCGGCCCACAATGCCATTCTTTCTGGCCCATGCTACCCTCACTGCTCCCATAAGTGGAAGTAAAACACTCCCACACATGTGCAAAATGCTGCAGTGAATGACCCACAGCTGTTATAAACATGTTTATGTCAGCTATGGGTGCATTTACAACTTCCACTTCCGGTGGGAGGAACCATGTGACTGGTCCTCCCAACTGAAAGGTTTGGGCACCCCTGGTTTAAACACTACTGCGAAAATTGACTTAATTATTCTTATTTCAACCTCCTCTCCACCCCATTGCAAATCCACAGTTACTTGAATAAGGGACGTCCTGCCTGCCACCCACCGGCAACTGCAACCTATTTATTTTTGGTGTGGTGATGGTATGATGACAAAAAGCCACAATTTGGCTTCTGGGAAAACAATTGGAAGGAACAAGAAAGAGCATCGAATATAAGTTTGCTGGAAGAAACAGGGGACCTGGGAGGGCAGCAGCAACAGAGGGCCATGTCATTTCCACGAGCGGAGGGTGACCTATTTGAGAGGGTCCCATAAAAACACAGAAGAAGCCTGTTTCTAAGGGCAAATGCATTTGTGGCCCAACTGAGTTTACTTAGCACTATAGTGGGCATTCATAGAGTAGAAAGTACTATGAACTAAGTGTGGAAGGTTCATTGGATGTTTTAAATGTTTTCAGATGTTAGTTTCTGTATCGATACTGCCCACTGTGACTGATAATATGCATGATATTTTCAAACCCAATCATTTAGAACCCTGGTATATCTTTCAAGATACTCTACCCATCCTTGTTACTGAGTTAAAATGGTAGATATAGATACTGTGGAAGAAGATATGCAGGCGAGAGTGGGATAAGACAAGGAAATAACTCACATTTTGGACCACTCATGCCGTGATCCACATGATCTTTCAAATAATCAATGCCAATAGCAATAGTAATTATTATTCTTCAGGTGCCATACCCATTATGGATATTGGTGATCATCATGGCAATATTGTAGTCTTCCTGCTCTTAACTCCTTGGAGCAGTTCTTCCGAGGACATTCCACACCAGTCCCTCAGGTTCTTCAGCCATGAAGTCCATCTATGTTCAGGGCCTCTCTTCTCAGGGATCTTCTCTTGCAGAGCAAGTTGGAGTATTCTATATTTCATGTCATTCCCCATGATATATGTCCAAGGTATATAAGCAATATCAATAGCAATTATATACTGCCGCAAAGCACTTAGTGCACTCTCTAGGCGCTCCACAAGTTAATTAAAATTTAGCCCCCAACATGCTGGGTACTCATTTTACCAACCTCAGAAGGATGGAAGGCTGAGTCATCTTTGATCCCCATCAAGATCAAACTCACAACTGGCTGCAGTACAACAGTTTAACCACTGCACCACCAGGGCAAATTTTCAGGGCTCAATTTTCATGATACACACAAAATTGTGAAGCAACCACCACGATCCATGTCCTACCCTGACCTTTTTTGGGCCAACATCAGGCAGACTGGAGTGATTCCTGCATGGTTAGAAGAGTCACTTTAAGAGAGATGGCTCCCAGCAAAGGATCCTTTTCAGTGAAATCAGATGGGATCTTTTTTCATCAGCTGATCACACCTTTCATCTGCAAATATTATATACTGTATTTCTTCCTTATGAATTTGTGTCTTACAACAAGATTCACCTTGCCCTGCCTCTTCCTTATCACCTTGTTAGCACTTTATCACTGTGTTTGGGCTCCTCCAGCTATGATGTCTCTATCGTTAGATTTGAATCCAAACAGTGCTTATGGTATCTACAGACTCTGGCAAATAAGTGTGACTAGAATTTGTACTATCAAGGTTAATGCTTAAAAAGAAAAGTACTGTAATCAGAATGAAGAAGGAGAAAGGGCAAGTTGAATGAAATAAAGTAAGTTGGAATTCAGGGTTAGATTAAGACATGCTGAGACCTTGTGAAAAAAATGTAACAGCCCCATGGCATTCTCCAAAATGTGTATTATTATATAAGTTTTTTAAAATAAATAAGATAAGGTATGCAATTTAAAAAGTACTTTAAGATTGCTTGTCATCTAAAGCCTTATACTGTTGCTTCCTTAGTTTATACATAAATCAATCACCATGTACAATTTGATTGTGTTGCTGTGGTTATTTACACATTGCAGTGTTCTTCCCTGAGAAGATGTGGCAAATTTGTAAAATGGAGACACTGTTTGCAATATGATGTCTCTACTTTTCATTATGTTCCTCAGGTTTCTCATCGCTTGCCTCCCAAGAATTAGTTGCCTTTTCATTTCATGGCTGCAATCTCCATCTGCAGTGATCTTTGATCCTAGAAAAGTAAAGTCTGTCGCTGCTTCTACTTCTTCCCCATCTATTTCAGAGACATGGAGCCAAATTTGGAGCATAATTTGTGTTCCATGTGTCATGAACTGTATCTACAAATGTTCAGACTTTAATTCAACATTGTTTAGCCTCAAAGATGCCACAATCTTTGGGTTGGTTTTTGTGTGTCTGTCTGTTTTCCTTTTGCATTTATCTTTGTTGCTGCTGAACAGATAATCACAGCTGTCTCTCTAAAAATCCCCTTAATAAAAGAATAGAAGATAATAACAGGAAAGATAAATCTCACAAACATCATTACACTAGTTGTTGTTCTTTCTAAAAATCAAACCCATTCTTTAGATGGCCACTAACAATTGGAATTATAGATTTTAATTTAATTTTTTGCTTTTCAATAAAAGGAAGGAGGCTTCCAAGTGGCCTTTGCAGTGTGTGGAAGGCCGACCCTCAGTTGCAATGGGAGAACTCTTCTTCAGAAAAGTAAGCCTAATGGTTACTTGGTTGCCAAGGATGACCGTCCACAAATGTCATGGCACACAGAGATCCTGACTGAACAAAAGCACAGCTTTGTGACATCAACA
This sequence comes from Furcifer pardalis, assembly GCA_030440675.1. Lineage (NCBI taxonomy): Eukaryota > Metazoa > Chordata > Lepidosauria > Squamata > Chamaeleonidae > Furcifer > Furcifer pardalis. The sequence goes on along the minus strand of CP126896.1, from coordinate 12,204,814 downwards.
CTGATGTCATAATCAGTATAATTTTTCACTTGGGAAACTGATCAGTGACAGTTAACAGTCAATCTGAGATTTTCCCATGACAAGTTGATGGTAAGGCATGTTGAGGGGCTTCATGACATTTTAGCCTTGCAGGGAGGAAGGTTGGGAAAGATTTGCAGAAGAGACTAATTCATTTCCTGCATATCCAGCAGTCATTTGTACTCTGGTGAGTTGTTCATATGTAATTTTTCTGTGGCAATCTAATTGCCCAAATGTACCTTAGAACAAGGTCACCCTTGCTCAAAAGCCAGTTGTATCTGACTCTAGGGTTCAGTGCTCATCTCTGTTTATAGCCAAAGAGCCAGTGCTGCCTCCATCTGCAATTGTTTCCATGGACATGTGGCAGGCATCCCTCAACACCGGAATGCACAGAATGCTGTTTACCTTCCCACTGAAGTGGCCCCTATTTATCTACTTGCAATTTCTTGCTTTCGAACTGCTAGGTTGGCAGGAGCTGGGACAGAGACAGAAGCTCACTCCATCATGCAATACCTGGGAATTGAACTCCAACCTTCCAGTCAGAGAGTTTAGCATCTTAACCACCTGAGCCCTCCCCACCTGAGAACAAACTGAAGCTTTAAAAGTTGCTTTTTGTAGGCTAGGTGCCCAAAGTGACAGATCAAGAAAGAAGGGGGTGGTCATGGTGTTATATTAGATCAAAACTGTTTAGGAATATATGCATCCAAAGTGGACAATTGGAGAGAAACATGTAATTGTACCTCAATGATGGGAAAGGTTGGCTTTTCGGGTGTTTTGACCTATCAACCACCTGGTGGCCCTTGGTAAGGGACTGTTGCAAGCTGTAGTTCTAAATGTGCTCAGGGCCAAAGATCTTCTGCCACTCTCCTCTAGGAAGAAAACAGCAAGGCCAGAGAATTGGCATAACACATTATTGAGAATATAGTGCTGATATCAGCTACAGAAGAGACATTTTTTGCTAGATGACTATTATTCAACATCATCATTACGCAAAGGACACTCTTTACACAAAAGAATTAATGGACACAAATCAGATATCCGGAATGGGAACACAGAGAAACCTGTCTCAAACCACTTCAGTCTAACTGGACACTCTATCCCAGACCTGAAAGTTACAATTCTGGAACAGAGAAATTACAAAACTAGGATTGTCCAAGAACAGCTGGTATCCAAGTTCACTGAACTATAAGATGTAACTTATCCTCTCAGTAGGGTGGTTTGATCGCCTCCTTTTCCTTTGCCTCCTCTAGCAGAACCTTAAGTCAGATTAATTCATCCAAGAATACTGTTTGAAAACATAGGTCCAGTCAGGAGACAAAGGGGAGTTTCTCCCTCCATTTCAGCTCCTAGTAGGCATCTAAGGCTCCAGGTCACCAATCTCACTCACACTGTCCCCAGGCCTTTCCTCCCATATCTCTTCATCTGCTACATCATTCATTGTCTTTTCTGCCTTCTCTGACTTTCCCCTCACTGGCTTCCCTTGCCCTGGTGCCCTTTAGAATGTTATCTATCAGTTTTCCCAAAGCTTGATTTCTCAAGATAGAGGCCTCTGTCCCCTCTTAGTCTTCTCCATCACTTCCCTCTTGCACTGGTGAAGCTCCTGCTCCCTCATTGTCCTCTACCCCTAATCAACTGGAGAACCTGATACCAAAACATTCAGGCACAGGGCTGCAAACCCCCTGGAGTTCCACCTGAAAGCTATCAAAGGTGTTCTAGAACTATAGGGCCACCAAGGAGAAGGCCCTGCTCTTTCCATTTGGGTTGCAGAGTAATCTGCTTCATGGGTATAGCTAGGTACATTCTACTCTTCTTTCTAGTCCGGGGGTCCCCAAACTTGGCTCTCCAGGTGTTCTTGGACTTCAATTACTGGAAGCCCAAGTCAGCACAACTGCTGATCAAGGCTTCTGGAAATTGAATTCTGAGAACATCTGGAAAGCCAAGTTTGAGGGACCCTGTTCCTAGGGCAGTGGTGGCCAAACGTTTTGGGCTGAGGGCCAGTCATGTGGTTTAATGGGCCAGTCATGTGGCTCCTCCCACTGGAAGCAGAAGTAAATCCCGCATGCACACGTGCAAAATCCTGCCCTAAATGCACCTGTAGCTGTTGTAAATGCATTTATGATAGTTGCGGGTGCATTTACAGAAGCGTTTTGCACAGGTGCATTTTACTTCTGCTTTTGGGAGCAGTGAGGGTGGGCCGGGTCAGATGCTTTTGCATCATGGATCAGCTCCAGCCCACAGGCTGTAGTTTGGCCGCCCCTGTCCTAGGGTATAGATGGTGGTGCCAGGTCCTGTCAAAGATATACTGGACATATTTTCTGAATGCCTAGGTTTCCTTCAGAAGGGTTAAAAATAGCTTTTTAGCCCTTTAAATTATGAAGAGGGAAATTCTGCAGCTGTATTTTCCCCAAAGGATTAGGGAAGAAAATCAACCAGGGCCCCAGTCTTGCATTCTACGTTTCCTTTCTATGTCCAAAGAATGAAACCTATCCAGTTCTCCTTTTGTATAACTAAAAGTATATGTCTGGAATAGTAAGATGACCCTTTGACTTCTGGTCAAGATACCTGTCAGTTTTGAAATAACTGGGATGGTGATCTGAGCAAAACCAGAAGGGTTATGAATGTGCCTGCTAAAAATGGCACAGTCTGATTTATGGAGCTTTTATCAGCTCATTGTGAGAGCCAGAGTTATGGCCCTCAAGGGCTGGGAAGCTCTGCTGCTGCTATCCAGTGTGTGGACTTCCTTTCTTTGATGCAACTGTTGTCTTCCACCCCCATTCAGACATACTTTTTGTGCTTGAATTTGAATCCTTCCCTGGGCACTTAGTAGCGGTGATACCAGAAATAACCGCAGAGCAACTCAGCCAGCGATTGGTCCATCTGCCTCTGTATTATCTGCACTGATTAGCAGGAGCAACTTGCAATGTTAGTTTATTTCATGGCCAAATGGTATGTTACAGACATACAAGTCACCCCACCTTATCCATGGGGGAAATGTTCTGAAACCTATCATGGATACTTGAAACCATGGATAATAGAAAATCCTATTTTTACAATGCAGACAGTGGCCACTTCTGGTAACGTGCGATATAAATAATTACATATGATGTATTTCAGGGTTTTTAATTGAATATTTTAGACCCACAAATAACTGAAACTTCAGATACTGAAACCCCTGCACCTAAACTCTGTTAATGATTCAGAGACACAATTCCAGCAACCGTAGTGACTTAAGAGTATGAAGCTCATGTTTATCTCGCAGTAACCAATTACAACAAGGCAACCACATTTGCAAATTATGGAACTATGGCAATCAGGACATTATCAGAACAGAGGAAATGCTTCTAAGAATAGTTTATCTGTAATGTATACTTAACAGGGACTGCAGTGGCTCAAGTCACTAAGACGCTGACTGGGAGGTGAAAGCAAGAAATTGCAAGTAGATAAATAGGGACCACTTCGGTGGGAAGGTAACAACGTTCCATGCGCTCCGGTGTCTAGTCATGCCTGCCACATGACCATGGAAACATCTGCAGAAGCAGACAGCACTGGCTCTTTGGCTTAAAAACAGAGATGAGCACTGCCCCCTAGAGTCGGATACGACTGGCTTTCGAGCAAGGGAAACCTTTACCTTTACCTTTACTAATGTATACTTTGGCCCTCAGGAATTTTTGCCTGAATGTAAAGAGAAAGGAGTAGGGCAGCTCCTTGCCCCCAGCCTTCTGGCCTGTGTCAGTTGAGTACCACCCTCATCTTTCCTATACTGGGTGGGCAGATTGAGCCCTGGCAGTACAGTGGTTAAACTACTGTACTACAGCCAGAACATTGAGAGTTCAATCCTGACTAGCACTCAAAGTGAGCTCAGCCTTCCCTCCAAGGTCAGTAAAATGAAGATCCAGTATATCAGGGGCAAAATGCTAATTAACTTGTGACGCACTCAGAGAGTGCACTAAGCACTATGGGGCAGTATATAGGTGTATTTGCTGTCGGAAGGATAATTCTTTGCATGTTCCAATGAATATTCTTAGACTCTTTCCTGCAGCTGGAAATTCCATTTGCAGAATCCCTAGTAGTGTGAAGGATTCTAGAGCATGCTCAGCTGAACACCAAATAATTCCTCTCAAACCTTTTCCTGTTCAAAACAGAAAGATTTGAACTGGAGCATCATGGGCAGGGAAGCTGGGAGGAGGGAAAGCCTGTATAGTCTTGCTTTTCCCTCCTGAACAAATCCATACTATAAAAGCCAGATTGTAATCTACCTTTTTAGAGTTCATCTACACTGGCCCTCCCACGCTGGTATAGTGTGGCTTTTTAGACATTTAAGGTCAGGGGAAGGAGCAATATGTGTTTTGGCTTGCCCTGTCAACTGCTTGGCTTTTACTCCATTGAGTCCTATCAGTGGCCGATGCAGGGGTAAAAGCTGCACATACACTGGCGATGGGATAAAATACATAGGCTAATTTAATTCCACCCCTGACAAGATCTCAAAATGGGGTAGGGTGGGGGTGGATTGGTTTGATTGCAGTGTAGATGTGATTGGACCCATGTGCCCCAGCCTACCCTCACCCCAAACATCTGATGCTAAATCCACTCCAGGATATCTGTGCATGGAACTGTAAAATCAGTTGCTGGAGCTTCATCATCAGAGTGAATGTCCACTTTACATAACTGAAAACAAAACAGGAAACAGAAATTAAAATGGCAAAATAGAAAGATGAATGGGATGAAAGAGGAAATCCAGAGGGACTAATTAAGCAGATAGGACAGGGTCGGTTTTTGGTGGCTCTGTGTCCATTCAAATGAGACAAAGCAAATAAGTAATGGTGTTAAGCAATATTACTGGAGAAAAACAAATTTGCCCCTCCCTCTTCAGGAAACTGGGGTCCCCTCTCCATAAGAAGTACTAAGCCTACATGCCTGTTGCATGTTTGGATTCCTTCACATTAAATTTAATTTCCACTACAGAAAGTGAATACTGTACTGTAATCTACTCTGACATACATAATGGCTAGAATTCTACTGGTGTTGATGTGAAGTTTGCATAACTTGCTGCAGCTAATTGTCATTAGTTGACAAGGGGCTGAGGCCCTGGTCCTTTGTATAGTCAGGCAGGAAAGCAGGCCAAGACACACAATTTCATCTTGTCAATTAGCTGCAATTAGCCACAGCAAATTATGCGAATGCCAATATGATTTTGGTCAAGATCCTGATCTGGGTGTTGGGGAGGAGATACTTCCCTCTCACTTAAGATCCTGTGAGATAACCTATCTCTGATATGCCCTTCATTATAATCATTGTTGCTAATTACTACATATGTTCAACAACTGATGAGCTAATGAAACACTGGCCTTATGCCCATTCTCCTTCTTTCATGTCCTGATCGAACTCTTGACTGCCAAAATGAAGCCACTTTCTTCACTTTGACACTGCCCAAACCCAAGTCCTCATCAGTGCATGTCTTTGGCAGCAATTGACAGACCAGTAAATGGGCTGGACTCTGTGACTTTCCACATTTGCACCATGTGTTGTTGTCCACCAGCAGTCCCCACTTGAGCATGTTGGTCTTGCAATACTCCAACCCTCAACCTATTCAGGGTCCTCCATGTGATGTAGGGGAGATTGAGATCTTCACCTTTAATGATGTTCCTTGCCCAGTGAGCTCCTTCCTCCATCTTCTAATTTGGTTTTGCTCTTGTGTACCTTCAAGAATATTTGTTCTTGCCATAAAGCTCTTTATGATCTGAGCCAGCAGGCTTGAGGCTCATATCCATTCATTCTCTTGCTTAGTTATCTCAGCACCCACTGCTACTTTTTTCCTGATCTTAGGTGGAGCAATACCTGTCATGAACTTGGAAAAGTTACTTTGTTTTAAGTTACTTGTCACCATGTCTCAAAGTTGAGAAATGGAGCTTTAAAAGGGCAGTGATTCAAAGAGATTCCTGGAAGCATTACATCATCAGGATTAGTGCCTCTAGTGGACAGAGAAACACCTGAGGGATTCTCAAAGTTCAATGAATGGGAGTGAACTTTGCAACTCAAGTTCATTGCCCTTTCAAACCATTGGTCAATGGCCTTCCAGGAGTTGAAAGGGGGGACAAAATGAGAGCTTGGCAATTTGCAACATGCCTTGACCTTGAAAGATTTATTTATTTATTTTATTGGTCACATTTATATGCCACCCTAATCACAGAGCGACTCAGGGCAGCTAACATTGTGTCATAAAACAGACAATCCAGTAGTCAATACAACCCTGACTAATACATAAAATTTGAAGGCATGAAAAATTTAGAAAAGTTAAAAGGTTAAAAAGAGGGATAAAAAAGGATAAAAGAGGGAGTTGTCAGATGAGCCAGCAGGCTGGGGTGATCATGTGACCAGTACCCCACACCTGCCCCACCAGCCATGTTTTTACACCCTTCCTGAAAGGCAGCAGCTCTATCTGGAGGCACAATTCAGTTGGCAGGAAGTTCCATAGGGCTGGAGCCCTCCTTCTGGTGCTAGAGAGATGGATCGGTGGGGCTGGAAGGGGCTTTGGGGGGAACCGGTGGGGCTGAAGGAGGGTTGGGGGGGAACCATGATTACACATGCTTTGGTCACCTCCAGACTTGATTACTGTAATGCGCTCTACATGGAGCTGCCCTTGGTGACCATTCGGAGGCAGCAGCTGGTCCAAAATGCAGCTACTCGGGTAATGATGGGGTGTGGGCATTATGCTCATGCCTCACCACTACTTCGGGAGCTGCACTGGTTGCCAGTGTGCCTCCGGGTGCAATTCAAGGTGCTGGTCATTACCTTTAAAGCCCTACATGGTAGTGGGCCAGGATACTTAAGAGACCGCATCAGCCCAAGAACATCTGTCTGGCCTACCAGGGCGGATCGGAGAGGCTCTCTTATCATTCCATCAGCTAGAGAGGCACATCTCTCTAGCACCAGAAGGAGGGCCTTCTCTGTGTCCGCCCCGGCCCTTTGGAACCTCCTGCCAACTGAGTTACGCCTACAGACAGAGCTAATGCCCTTTCAGAAGGGCCTAAAAACCTGGCTGGCAGCGCAGGTGTGGGCCTCAAGTAATACAGGGACCCACGTTGGGTGGCTGATCTGATGGGACAGCCGCCCCTCTCTCCCTCTTTTTAACCTTTTTAACCTTTTTAACCTTTAAATCTTTGAGGGTTTTTTTTTTTTGTAAATATATAGTTTAATTATTATTTTTTTGAATTTGATTTGGATTCTGGGTTTGTGGGGTACTGGTTTGTAAGTGGGATTTTTTTCTGAAATGTTTTGTGCATTATGCTAATTTAATTGTAACTGCATATTTTGTATTCTTTTTGTATTGCTATTAGCCACCCAGAGTCGCTTAGGCAAGTGGGGCAGTATAAAAATCGAACAATTAAATTAAATTAAATTGAACCGTGCGAGTGCACATGCGTCAAATGGAGTTTTGATGCATGTGCACATCCGAGCAGCAATTTTGGGCTGCCCGGAAATGTAATCTGGAGGGTGGTTGGAGAGGCAACCGAACCAGTCACCCGGGGGGTTACTAACCCCCACCTCAGCAATCACCTCTGGATTTTTGCTGCCGGTTTGGCCGAACCGGCCCGAACCAGCAGCAACCCACCACTGCACATAACCATCCCAAAAGTACAAAATTGGGTGGATCTTGGTTCCTCATCCTCTTCACCTGGCCTCCCTGCTGCTTGCCCAAATAAAGGGAGTGAAGGGAGCCAAGTTTGGGGTGCAGTTGCAGCAGGAGAATTTCAAGAATACCAACAAGAAGGTAACTTATCAACTGGTGTAGTTTTGAGGCATCCTGTCACTATCCTCATGGCTTCTTTATCAGCAATGTCAACTTGTTTTGCGGGTGTGGATGCACATAATTATGCACATAAATTTATGCCCATAAATAGACTCATTTCTGCAAATGTGGTGAATAAAGTGGTTGCTGACATCACTACTGTTGGATGTAGGTCAAGCTATTCAAATACATTCCTTTCTGCTCAGGTTTTAATGATGTTCTTTCCTGAAAGTACAGGTTTGCTTTACAGAACTATGTGTTCTGGCTTCTTGCCCCACATATACAGCTTCTTTCCTTCATTGATTTTGGGTTCTGACTTCTTTTGATATTTCTCCAGAAGAAGAATGGGCCTGCAGGCAATGCAAAAAAAAAAAAAATCATAGTTACCTGTCTCAGTCCTGCCCAGTCTGTCTGCCACTGTTATTTTATAAAAATTAAAGTTAGGTTATAGAACTGAATGTCTACATGAGACTATGTAGATAGGTTTAACTACCAAACATACAGACAAAATTCAAAACAAAGAAAACCTGGAACATAAATATATTCCTTATTCTTACATCTATTTTGACATTGCTGCTTTGGAAACTTTTATGCTATAATCTCACACACATTTACATGACAATAAACCCTCTTGTAATTAATAGAGGGCTGAAGTGGAAAGCATTTCTGTATATATAAACCCATCTACATGAGTATTCTTCAGAATAATCCGTGTTCTGATGGTACACAGCATGTTGGATTTTGCAGCTCATGTTTTTTTTTTAAATTTATTGCACTCTATATTTTTATTTAACTTTTATTTTACTTATAATTAAGCATGCATAGAACTGTAGCCTCATAATTGCTTAATTCTAGTAAGACCAGGATACGGGCAACAATGACCTTACAGATTGCCTATCACAGTTGGCTTTGTTGGCTGATGAAAGTTGTTGGGCAAACTAATATAGTTGTTGGTCCCCGAACTTGATCATCTCCACTGTGAGCAAGAGATGTTTGATGCATGGTATCTATATGAAATCTACATTTGTATTGTGTAAGGATAGCTGCCTTTGATTGTTTATGGAATGGAGGATACCAAAAAAGCTACCATACAACACCACCAAGGACTTTTAACATCAGTCCAGCAGGTCTACAAACTGAAGGAAACAGCTACTTCCAACCACTAGGTAAAATTCCTAATTAACTGGTTTGGCTACAGTTAGCACACATAGTGAGTAAACCAAAATTTAATTCCCATTCCCAGGGTTGGTGGCAGCTCTTAGTCTTTGTGTTACCCTTTCCTTCAGCTAAAAAAGAAATTTGCAGTCTCAAAGGAAGGCCATCTTCTTCTTTAGGTGCTGTATCTGTTCTGGATATTGGAGATCATCATGGCAAGAGTCTTCCTGTTCTTAACATCTCAGAACAGTTCTTCCAAGGACCAATCTCTCAGGTTCTTCAGCCATGAAGTCCATCTACGTCCATCTACTAAAGCTGTTCAAAACATGCCAGTTCACCTCTGTAACATCGTCATTATGAAGAAGTCCAACCAAGGTGTGACAAGTAGCCTAAAAAAAAACCCACATTCTTGGGTAACAGTTAATAAAATGAGAACAGCACAAACACAGCCTTTTCACAAACTGCCCTAGATAGAGGATTAGATAAGGCCAAAGAAAAATAAGACCTCTGCTAGACAAATCCACCTCTGAATAATATTTTGTGCTCTGCAATTTGCCACATGATTAATTACTGACAAGATGGTATTTGGTTTTGCGAGCATAGCTGTCACCAGCTGGGATTCAAGAAGGTACACTTCACTTCAGGCACGAATTAGCAAATGAAACTGTCTGGTTCATATGGCTTTGTTAGGGATCAGGAAGAAGATCAGCTTTGTACAATTATATTTTCTGCTTGCTAGCATCCCCAGTTAGGGCACTGTGAATGTAGCTAGAGCAAGAACAGAGACAATGGGCCCAAAGATTTGGAGGAAAGGATAAAATCTTCCATTCTTCTTTCATGTCCTGATTAAACCTTGGACTGCCAAAACGAAGCCACTTTCTTCACTTTATTGTTGTCCAAACCCAAGTCCTCATCAGTGTATGTTTCTGGCAGCAATCGACAGACCAGTAAATGAGCCAGACGCTTTGTCTCTCCACATTCACACAGCGTGTTGTTCTCCGCCAGCAGTCCCCACTTGAGCATGTTGGTCTTGCATTGAGGGACTCCAACTCTCAGCCTATTCAGGGTCCTCCAGATGATGTAGGGGAGATTGAGATCTTCAGCTATATCCTCCTTTAATGATGTTCCTTGTCCAGTGAGCTCCTTCCTCCATCTTCTAATTTGGTTTTGCTCTTGTGTACCCTCAAGAATGTTTGTTTTTGCCATAAAGCTCTTCTTGGACTTGAGCTGAGACTCATATCCATTCAGAGGGTGTCAAGGGTCATTCTGTTGCTTAGTTCTCTTAGCTACTCCTCTCCTGATCTTAGGTGGAGCAATACCAACAAGAGGGTATATTTTCTCAACTGACATAGGTTTGAGGTATCCTGTCACTATCCACATGGCTTCATTAACAGTGATCTCAACTTTTTTTGCATGTGTGGATGCGCTCCATACTGGAGCATCATACTCTACTGCAGAGACGCTCAGGGCCAAAGCTGATGTGTGCAGTTGGATGATTGAGTTCCCCATTTATAGTTTGTGAATTTCCTGATGATGTTGTTCCTTGTACAGTACTAACTTTGGCTTTGGTAGGCAGTGCTGCTTAAAAGAGAATATTAAATTAAAGATAAAGGTCACTCTTGCTCGGAAGTCAGTAGTATCCAATTCTATGGTTCAGTGCTCATCTCTGTTTCATAGCCAAAGAACCAGCGCTGTCTAAAGCAGGGATAGACTAGTCATTTCTATCACCAGTCTGTGCCTGCCTTACCTCCACGCATGTTTATTTCCTGTTGGAAGATACAGATTGCCCATCCTCATATCATGTGTTCTGTTTCCATAGTTTCAGTGATCCATGGGTCTAAAAATATCCTGAAATACATAATACTGTACGGTATCTGTATAAATATATTTTATAGTGCATTACCAGAGCTGGCCATTAGAGGCCAGTGTCTGCTATGTAATGTTTACAAGGAACTGAGGCAGACATTTTGGTAGCTCTCCTGTAGAACAATAGAGGCATCTGAAACCGTTGGTAGGCTGTTATCCATGGTTTCAGATATCTGCAGAAAGTCTCTGAATGTATCCTCCACAGATACAGGGGAGACAACCTGTAAATTGCTGGGATATAATTTACAAATTCCACACCCCACCTCTATTAACTATGCTGGCTGCCCTTATCACATTCAATGTATGCCACCTGAAAATTTCTAGTTCTGGGCATGCAATATCATTACCAGCTTTCCAGAGAGGTGGTCTGTGGTGCCTCTGCATGAGTAATTTTTTTTCATGGCTTCTCTCCTTCTGATCAGAATATACTGTATGTTTGAAGGGGCTCACAGAGAAACATAACAGGTGGACCCCATTGAGAAGGCAGAAAATCCTCACTTTATCCTAAAATAAAAATCTATGTCAAACATGAAATATGTTTCTAATGTATATATTTAAGGGGAAAGGGGTGCTTCAGCTCTGAGAACTCTGCCAAGCTTTATGGTGTAAAATTAAAACAAGGTATTTGCAAGGTTTTTCTTCCCCTTACACTATTAATTATGTGTACTGACTTTTGCTTTTCTACACAATTATTTCAAATACAAGACTTTTACCGACTCCTTTGCAATGTCTCAGAACTTGAAAAAATAATATTTGACCAAAAAGTCACAAAACTCCTAGTCAGTAACCAGTGGTGTTCTGGAGTTGTTGAGATTCTAGGAAGTTACCTTTGTCTAAGTCTGCAGGTACACCTTGCTTAGGAACTCTCCAACTCAGCTATCCTGGGCAACCAGCCTGCAGAGCTGCAATCAAACATCCTGCAGCCAAGTAAAGTCAAGGTTCAGACATGGTTTTGTAATTTATTAAAATAATTTAGGTTAATATTTCACAGCAGTGTATTTATTTTGGTCTGAAAGTTGGGTGTGTCAGAGTACAGGCAGGAAACACCTTATCAGGCTTCCAGCAAAATATACCATATGTAAGTTTTTTATGGTTCCAATGGTTCCTCACTCATTTTCAAGATCCTTCCATTATGATGCTACCAGCAATTCTTCTCCTGTATGCCAGCATCCTGTCCAGCCTCCTGCTTGCTGACTTGGAAGAGACATGGGAGTCATTGTCAAAGACTCTTGGAGCTTGAACTTTCCTTGTGCCTCCTAGCACTCTTCAGATGTAGGAGGGGGTTACAGTATAATAGAACGACAGTATGCAGCCTCCAAATTGGCAAGGCTGGGTATGTACAAAAGAAGAGCTTGGCATTATATAGCCAAATGAGTAGGACATTGCTTTCTTTCCACAGTGTGTGTAAGGCTGTAATTTTCACAACTAACAGCCTCTGACCTCCGCATTCCCTAGCAATCAGCCTCTGACCTTACATTTGCTAAATCCAGATTTGAGTACAATTGCCTAGTGTTCTAGCCTTGCTTTGACCTAGGTTGGGTCATGCTAGAGCTCCTGGTGTCCTTTCCTTTCCTTTCAAATTGAATGGTCATGGAAGAACCTGGAGTGTAAAAAGGAGGAGTTATGTACCACAGTATGTGTGTTCTGGCAAAGCTATATAAACTGACACAGATAACATTTAATGGAGAAGGAAACAACCATTTTTATGGCTAGTCATGGAATGGTAGTATAACCACAAAACGCTCTTAAATAGAAGACCAAACTGGTAAGGTTAAAGAGAAATAGCAAATGATTTGAATGCAAGGCAGAAATCTACTTCTTTCAATCAACTCTTCTTCATTTCACTTTCACTGTCTGCTAATCTTTCTTTCACTCATACACACACTTTACAGTGCAGACAAGTTCCTCTTACCCCCTAATGTATGCACATTTCTGGGATTACTTCTCCCGCAAAACTATGTTAAAGATTGTCAGGTCAAAAATAACCCATTCCCTGAGATTCGAGGTCAAAACCTGAATAGGTCCATGCTTATGATGTCACAGGAATGGGGCAAGCAAGGATTGGGAGGGAAGCAACAAATGTTTGCTTGTAGGCATGGGAAAAGTGTTGCTATTTAAATTTTTATTTATGAATTTTCAACAAAAAATAACTACAACAAAAAAGGAAAGAACATCTACATTGAAGTTCAACACAATACATGTTATATAAAGAGGTACAAAAATAGGTACTAATAAGCAAACATAAACATAAACGTTTACTATTAAAGCTTATAAAATTTAAATTTTCTATCACATTACTATTGCGCTGAGCCACTGAAATACTGCAATGGCTGTAAATTTGTAGAGAGAGTCCCTAGGTTCTAAAGCAGGGATAGGCAACCTATAGTCCATGGGCTGGATCCGTCCCACAGTGCTGAATTATCTGCCCCCACCCTCGCTGCAGCCACAGCTGGAATCAGCTGCAAACGCATTTACAGCACCTGTAAACAGCGGGGGGACCACCAGTCCTGTCCCCTCAACTGTCTCAGGGAGCATGACCTGGCCCTCGACTTAAAAAGGTTGACAACCCCTGCTCTAAAGACATCTCACAGACAACAATCAAACTTGCTGGTGCCCCAACACTATGAACTCTACACATACATACAATTGTTCTCCTTCTGGATCAGACTCGCATTACCTCTGTATTCTGGCAATGATCATACTCCTAGTCTCCTTGTAAAACACTTGCCAGGGAGCCATGGTTAATTCAGGAGGGGACAGACATTGACATAAAGGGCTTATATTGCACTTGCCTAGACAGTGCAGGCCAGGATTGAAAATCAAGGTCAACAACGTAACATTTGCTGTTTATCTTGAACCATGCAAACCAATCTCTATTCCTTACTTTGTACATTCTTTGTACACTAATCAACCAACCAACTAATTCTATTCATATTTACTTCCCATCTTTCTGTCAAGAAAAAAATTATATTCAAGGCAAGTAGCAACAGTAAATGCAAAAACCCACCCTAACACTTGTAAAGTTTATGACACTGTTTTTTTTTTCTGTTTTGGCAATCAGCTGGCTCACATCCATGTTGCTATGCAAACAGAAAGCATTTTTGTAAACAGTGTTAAGTGTAGGGTTGTACAAAAATTGAAAGCACCAAATTGATCAAAATATCTCTCTGTATTTGTGCTGTCAGTGTTTAAATGGCTGTCAGCGTTGTTAATGTGTTAGATACAGTATGTGGAAGTCTGCTTTGTAGAGCCCTCCTTTTCTCTTTTCTTCATTTATTCACTGTTTATGTGCTGTCTACATGATGATGCCCAAAATCCCGTTGAGCAGTTGTGAACATGGTATAACTTTTGGAAACATTCTCACGAGTAAAGAAATCTCAGTAAGCATTATCTGTTGCATAATGATATGTAAATGATGTCTTAACTTATAGCAATTCTCTGCTAAGAGTTATATTTTTTGCATAATAGTACAATAGGATTGTTTCTCTTGTATAAATCCTGTTGCTTTGCTAACTTCAGAGAAGTTGTTTATTATCATCATCATCATCATCATCATCATCACCACACGGGCGTGTTTTACTTCTGCTTCCAGGAGCGACGAGGGCTTCACAGGCCAGATGAATTGGCCTCAGGAGCTGCATCCAGTGCCCAGGCCGTAGTTTGGGCACCCCTGGCTAAGACTGTGATTGCTGTAATTCATACTTACTGACCTCTGATTACAGGGTTCCCCCCCCCCGCAAGTTCTACTTCTTCTCTTCCAGTTCCTCCCAATTCCTTATAGAGGATCCTAGTTACCAGGATTGGCACCCAAGCTTCCAGAAAACCACTTCTCTGCAGAAAAATGTAGATACAGTGGTACGTCGAGTTAAAAATTTAATGCGTTCCAAGGCATTTTTCATGTTATGAAAAATTTGTAACTCAAATTTCCTGTAGGAATGCATTGAAAACCAAAATTCATAACCTGAAACATGATTTCCCATAGGAATGCATTGAAAACCAATTAATCTGTTCTGGAAAAATCATAACTCAAGCCATTATTTTCAATTGATTTTCATTCGTATTGTGAAAATTTTGCAACTCAAACCATTTGTAACTCAAGGTACCACTGAACTTCAATAAATGCACAAAGAAATCTGTTTGCTTGCTAGCATTTCTTCTCTGTAGATTTTTTTTTTTTGCTTTTGTTTGCTTGCATATTAAAAGATTCTGACCAGGAAGGTGAGAACTGACACTAGACTCCAACTTCAAGGACAAACTGTTGCTACCAATAAAATAAAATAGCTGTCAGGAGGGAATAGGAAAACCTAGGAAGAGGAGGATTTTGCACCTGAACATATCAGAAACAAATCTTATATTGTGTGAATGGTAGAAAAATACTGATAATGACTGTGATGAAAACGGTACATTTTGGCAGCAATGTAAAAGCTCCACCTGGAAGAGCCTTGCATGAATATGTAGGTGGGTCTGCATGTAACAACATGAAATCTCTAGATATATGGAAACACCTTATTCTTACCCTTTCCAAGGTATCCGTGAAACATCCTGAGGTGGTGAGTGAAGAACCGTAATAAGAGAAAAGTCCATACCTGAAGTGAGGTCACCTCCAGGAAACAGCACCACTAAAATGCATGATTTTGTAATATCTATCTTCCTGCCTTCATCACAGAAAAGGCTAGTAAAAAAATTGCAAGGGGGTCTTCAGCTCTCTTCCAGAAGATGCCTGTTATATCCAGGATAATCTTATTACCTACAGCAAAATCCATGCTTTTTGCTGTGTTCTAATGGAGACGAGCATCTCTGTTCCTGGTTTTACAACCAATGTTTATGTTGCATCAAAGCTGCGCCTTTCCGTTCTAAACTGTAATCCATTATTACCAGATTGATAATCTGCACCTGGATGCAAGTATAACTTCCCTCTGGGAGTCTCAATTCAGTATCCTGAAAATACAAAATCATTCTGTACATCAGAAGGCTTTACCATATACAGTATACTCAGGTATAAGCCAATCTGAATATAGCCAAGGTACCTAATTTTACCTGAGAAACCAGGAAAACTGATTGATTTGAGTATAAGTCTAGGGTGGAAAATGCAGCAGCTACTAGTGAGTTTAAATAATCAAAATAAACCAGCCTCATATGACTGGTGTTTTCATTTTGGTCCAAGATTACCCATTTCTAACAAGAGAGGCACAGGAAAGCCCAGTAAGTGCCATGGGTACCAGGGCAGGGGGAGGGTATTTCACCTGCTGTACTAGTGATCAAGGTCAGTTCCTCAGCTGCCCAGATCACTTCTACATGAAGGCCCGTTTCTGACAGGAAAAAAAAAGATCATGGCATTTGCGTTTACAACAGCTGTAAATGAGTCTGTGGCCAATTCTGGTGGCAGCTGGAGCAAGGGCGTGGGCTGGTTGATTTGGCACCATGGCCCTTAGGTTGCCTACCCCTGCTCTAAATGGATATGAATGGTTTTTGAGCAAGGGCAGTCTTTATCTTTACTAGTCTTAATTTGCATCTGAAATTGGTTTGCAGAAATTGTACCTTAGCTATCAATCAGGCCCTTACCCACATTTTGATTCTCTTCTTGAACTCTAATTTGTGATACAATTACTGATTAGGCAGATCGTTGCAATCTGTTCTTAGATGCATATGATATATCACTAATGGAGGGGGGCATTAACTTATTTCCCTCATGCCTAGAGGAGGAATCAGAGAGTACTTCCAAATCCAGGACTAGATTTACTTTCAAATTATGCCCATAGCTGTAAGCAGACTAGTTTAGCGGAACAGCTCCTTTGCCAAGATTGTAATTTCTGAGTTCCAATTGCTACATTAGAATTAAATTATGGTTTATTTAGATACAAAATTCGCAAACACAACACATCAATAGAGAAAGGTCCATAACAAGAGGTCCCATCCCCTGATGACATGTGGGTTGTCATAGCTCAATGACTCTACATTGGATCAGGACCCACAGTCTCCTGAAAGAAGACATCTTCAGAACCTGCACAGAACCCAGAGTCCAAGAAAAGTGGATGTCCTCTCGATGGATGGCTGAGGACCCAGCTTCTCCAAAGAAAAGGGGGCCATGAGTCAACCTCTTTCCATACTTTTGTTGCTCTTGATGACCTTATCCAAGCAGATAAACTAAAACTATGTAAGTTATTAAAATGTGGTTAAATGTAGTGGTTTGGTCATTTGGCAGAGGAGCCAGAGGTTGAGATTCAGTTCCCCACTGTGCATCCCAGAAAAGCCAGCCTGTGTGGACGTGGGCAAGGCTGTTCAGTCCCAGGGCACCCCAGAAGAAGAGAATGGTAAACCACCCCTGTGTATTCTCTACCTAGAAGACTCTGGATAGGGTCACCATAAGTCAGAATTGATGTGACAACACACAATTATTTAATATTAAATGTTAAACTGATGAGGAGCTGGTTAAATTAATCCACCATGTTAACAATGTTTTGACTTTCTTGAATTAAGTGCTACTAAATTAATCTAAATCATTTTGTTGTTGTTCAGTCGCACAGTCGATTCTGACCCTTTGCGACCCTATGGACCATTGTTCTCCAGGCACCCCTGTCCTCCACTATCCTCCTCATTAAACAATTATTATTCCAAGCCCCACCTTACATCTTTTTGACACTGTTGGCATTTGATTTTGGTGAGACAATACATTCTGTCTCTCCTTTGCTTGAATAACAGATGACACAGCAGGACTTCATCTGCTGTGAACGGAGCTTGAGTTCTTGGAATGTTGTTTCGCTTCTCCTTTTCTGCGTTGTTTACTACCTCCACGTGTGGTGTGACCTTAGCTTATTTTCCTAGACTTTCTTTGCTCCTTGACTGCTTTGGAGCCCTCTGCGAGGCTTTGCTTAACTTGGACTATCTCATGTTATGCTTGGCATTTGCCAGTTGAAGCTACAATACTCCTCCCCAAGGTTCTGTTCATATTCTGCATACACTGACAAAGGGAAAGGTTGTCATTTATTTATCTATCGATGGTGAAGGATTCTTGAGATCCCTATAGCAGAAGATTTTGGACCACTCAAATGCCTCCTCACACAGAGCTGTACATGTGGCAATCTCTCCCCTGCAGACATCCATGCTGCACTTACAGTAGCCTGGGAGAAGAATGTACATGACATACCTGATTACCAGAGAGATACTAACCCTGGCACAGGGCCTTCCTTGCAAGCATCTTTTATTTACTATTTCCAGACAATGCCTGAAAATTGCCCATACCTAATGACTCAATATTTCAATTTAGCAAAATAAACATGAAGCATGCTTCTTCTTACTATGAATTTTTAAAGCAGAATCAAGTAATGAATGTGTATGAGGCACATACAGATATCGTGAGTGCAGCCCTCTTCAAACTACTTGTTGGACCTCATGCTATTTTAGAAGGTCAGTATGCAGCATGAAGGGTCATTTTACCTTCCAAGGATTATGATGTGACTCGTGTGTTTAGAATTTTTCAGGAGAATAATTGCTTTTGGCTTTGCTCTTGACTGTTGCATTCGTAGGTGTGTGTTTCTTGCATCCCAGCACCCTACCGGGAAGAGAATCAAGAGGAAATATTCTCTTTGAAGCCTTCGTACTGTGTTTTAAAAAACTGTAAGGCAGAAAGGACAAGTCTTCAAAGCAGACATGCCAAATGGATCTCAAACGTATTCAGGTTTTCTCAGAACTGCTGGTGCAGGCTGCATACAATTTTTTTCTGGAGCGTATCATAAGGCTGCCCTCTGTGTATGGTGTTTGAGGAATATCTTTTGAAGAAAAATGCCCAAAAGGCAGTCTGAATAATCTTTAATGCCAGACCTGAGATGAAACATCCCAGGGCTAAAACCTCTACATTTAAAAAAATAACATTAGAGGCCTGCAGTTCAAAATTCATCTGCTCATTTAAAATCAGCATGCAAGAATGTGTCACTGGAGACCAAGACCAAGACCAGCCACATTCTTGTATTCCTGATCACCATGTATGGTGCAGAAAGCTGAGCAGTAAAGAACATTGATGGGGGTGGGAGAATTGGTTCATTTGAAATATGGTGCTGGAGGGAGGGGATGCTTTGCAGATACCTTGGACTGCCAGAAAGACGTACAAGTCGGTCCTAGAGCAAATCAAGCCTGAACTATCTCTCTGGAGGCAAAAAGGATGCAGTTGAAGGTGAACTACTTTGGGCATATCATGGGAAGACAAGATTCTCTGGAAAAACCAACAATGCTGGGAAAAGAGGAAGGCAGCAGGGAAAGAAGAAGAACAAATGTGAGAGGAGCCGATTCCCTAAGGCAAGGATGGCTAACCTTTTAGAGACTGCCCAAACTCAACAGGTTGCCATCTGTGCTGGCAAGAGGAGGGATGAACTCTATGCTGGGGGGAGGGAGGAAGTGCTCCTATTGGGCTGCTGGGCAGAAGGGTGGGGTAAACTATGTGCTGGGATGACAGTGTGCCTGCCCAGAGAGAAGGCTCTGAGTGCCCCCTCTGGCACACGAGCCATAGGTTTGCCACTACTGCCTAAGGCAACCCATAGGCTATAGTTTACAGGAGCTGAGCAGGGCTGTTGAGGACAAAACATTTTGAAGATTATTCATTCATAAGGTCGCCATAAGTCAGAGATGTGAATGTATGTATACCTGTCTCTTCTGCTCTGAGACGTGTGCAGCTCACCTCTCTAGTCATGAAGGACTATTTAGTTGGTGTCACCAGATGGTGATTTTTATCACATCCCAGTGGTGTTTAGCAGCAGGACATACTACTAGATGTTTCATTATTTGAAAACAGCACACATTCTCTGAATGTAACATCCGTGTACTTCCCTGAGGCAGTGGTGGTTTTCCAAGGTGCAGAAATGCTGGGGAGAGTCAGAAAGGAATGCAGGTTATTTTTCAGCATTTTGAAACATGTAGGTGTCAGTCTTAGAACACTGTTGGGTAGGACAGAGTCTGTTTTGTTTTGTCACCCACTGGGAGAAAGATGGACGAATCCCTTCATTCTATGGTAGTTGAAATTCCCTTACTAATGCAGTATTCACATATTTACCTTTGATATAGTTTGCTTGGTATAGTGTCTAGTCATGCCTGCCACATGTCCATGGAAACATCTGCAGATGCAGACAGCCCTAGCTCTTTGGTTATAAACAGAGATGAGCATTAAACCCTGTAGTTGGGTATGACTGGCTTTTGAGCAAGGGCGACGTTTGGTTTTTCTTAGTGATCCAATAAAGTTATTTCCTGAATCTTTGGCATCCTTTACAATTTGAATATGGATCACACAGCTAACTTTCCTTTTTTTTTTTTGTCTTTACATTTATCGTATAGTTTGTAAAACTACATTTATATAAAAGGCTTTGTTCCAGTTACAGAAACCAATTAGCCACTCGGTCAACTCTTACTTCACTACAGGCAGTTGAGCAAGATCCTTCACCACTTTTGAAGACAGCAGTTGACCTTGCAGAAGGGATGCAGGACAGACCATGTGTCACACGCAGCTCTGTCTTCCAAAAATTTTCTTTCCACCCCACCCCACCCTAATTACCTCCATCTGCCTTATGGTAGGGCCAGCCCTACGTGAGCATATGCAATAACTCTACACCTTAAGTGAAAATATGAGACAATTATTTGACAATCTGGCAACTCTAACAAAGACTTTCCCCATTCTTCTCTCTCTCAATCTCTCTCTCTCTCTGTGACATGTAATAAAGTTGGAAGTAACCTATAGCAATTCTTTTTTTTTTAATTTTTTTTATTTAGGTATATAAAACATTACAAATCAAGAAAAAGAGACATAGTACAAAAACAATACATAACTTTAAAGTATATATATAAAAAAAATAAAAAAAGACAGAAGATAAAAATTCATATAAGTAACAATTCTACATTGGCATCATCACTCGAATATTATTTCCTCTTTATAAACCAAAATTTGAAACTTCTAATTATAAACTATATCTCCATATATCTCCTCATAGCCAATATATATTGTTCTCTAACTCTACTATCCTTTTTAGCTTTAGAGCCACCCTTGTGATATGTACATTGTCCGGGGATTTATGTTTCCTTATGTTTTCCAAAAGTCATTTTGCTCAGATATAGGGGGTATGCCTTTATTCTTAACCATTGCATAATCAATAAAAGGTTTCCAAATCCTCCAAAAATTATTGCCAGATACTTTGCCCTTTTTAGAATTTATCTCCCATGTGAGCTTTTCATTAAGTGCCAAATCCCACATTTCCTTATACCAATCCCTTCTTTTTAACTTTTCATTGTTTTTCCAACTTCTCGCTATACATTGTCTGGCCGCCGATAACATTATTGCCATCAGTTCCTTGTTTTCATTACTCATTTTGTATTTATCCACCTCAGTTAACAAGACTGTATTTGGCCCCAGTTCAAACTGCAAATCCAATATATCCTTAATGTCATTCTCAATTTTTCCCCAAAAGTCTTTCAAAACATCACAAGACCACCACATATGCTTATATGTACCTTTACCTTTTTTACATCTCCAACATTTCTCACTCACATTTTTGTACATTTGATGCAGTCTTACCGGGGTTCTATACCATCTCCATATTAGTTTATAATTATGTTCCTTCACTCTTATCGACATAGATCTCATAATGCGTCTTCTCCACATTTTTCCCCATGTGTTCTCAGTGATTGTTGTGTTCAATTCCTGTTCCCAGCTTTCTTTCAACTTGTTGAGTCTTCCCCCCTTTATTTAAAATCTTGTATATTTGGCTAACTATCCCTTTTAACCCTATGTCTCCACCTATAGCAATTCTAATGGCATTTTCTAGGTAAGTCAAATATTTAAAGAGTGGTTTTATCAGTTCCACCACCACCCCCTTGACTCTCCATGGCCATGGGGGAACTCAGGTCTCCTGGATTCTAGTCCAACACTCTATTCATTACCTCACATTAAATATCTGTTCCCACCTCTTACAAATATATTAATATAACTAAAATAATTCTTTCCCATTAGAATTTTCAAATTCTGGTATTTTCTAGTAGGTTTTTTTAAGTATAACAGGCTGAGTTTGAATGATTTAATTCTTTTTCATTCTTTTTGATATACAGTATTTCTTTTTATCCCTCATGAAACACCAGTTAATGGTGAAACTATCCAAAATATTAACCATGACTTACATAAAGTGAAAGTAACCTACTTAACTGTGGCTACCAATGCCTGCCTAAATACACAAATAATGCATTGATTCAGAAAATGCTCTGCCTCTGAACCTTCACTGAAATGTGTCGTCAACCAAGAAGAATGAAATCTCCACATGACTTCGTTGTCTGGAGTTCGAGCATTTACAGTCTCATCACATGCTCACCTTCAGCAGATTTTAGAGATGGAAGGAAATTGTCTTAAGGAAGAATCAGGCCACATGAAGTCTCATAAATCTAATCCAGAAGTTGGGGCCAGGGATTATTAACACTATATGAATCTGTTTTGTGTGTGAGTTTTGTGTGTACTGTATAACATCAACACACCAAAAAGGCAGGAGGGAAGGGGAAAGATTGAGCCGAGAGTCTGTGGGTGCATGCCTTCAGCCCATTTCCAGAAATCATCTGGTCAAGAAGCAATCTGGTCAGTGGTGGGTTTACAAAAAAATTACTACCCCACCGTGACATCATCACAGTGTGGGTGGAGCTAACATCATGAAGTTGTGGGTGGGGCAAAAGAAGAAAATTAAAAATAATAATAAAATAAAATAAAAATAAGCACACACACACACACCTCAACCCACCCACCCACCCACAACACAAACCCATGAATGAATAAATAAATAAAATAAAAATTACATTAAAATACAGCCAGGCAGCCACCCCAAACACAAATCAACCCACCCACCCCAAACACAAACACGCCACTTACCTGTTAGTATAAGTGCCTGGGCAGCACCATGTTGCAAGTTGGATATGGTCATCATACCAGTTCTCTAGGATAATATGCCTTAATGTAAATGTAAAACAGCTGTACCTCCTTAAGGGTTCTCCAATTGGAACAGCAATTGGAACAGCACAGGTGTAGCTTATTGATGAGGTAACTCCAAGACTTTGCTTAAAAACCCCAAGCCAGGCTGCCAGGCCTTTTTAGGAACTGTGGTAGTACGTCAATATAGGTAAAGGTATTAAATACACATTAAAATACACACAGACACACCACATCCAAAGGTGAGTCACTTACTCTGGGGAGTAGGCTATAGGGAGCTTCAGGCTAGCAGGTTCTCTTCCTCCTCTCCGCTTGGGAGGACAACAAGGAAGCTGTGCATACGCGTCAAGAACTGCAGGCGTGCATGCACACCAAGTGCTTGGCGCGCATGCACAGTGGGGGAACCAGTGAAAAGGTAAGCCCCGAAGGTGTCCCCCCCCCCCAAAAAAAAAAAATGTTGCCGGTTCTCCGGGACACTGGGGAAAGTTACTACCGGTTCTGGTGAACTGGTGCGAACCTGTTGCATCCCATCACTGAATCTGGTATGTCATGCAATTCTTGCCTCATCAGCCTCTTTGACCTCATGGCCAAAGGCCTCACTAGCTTGGGTGTTCTGGATTTTTACTTTTTTTAAAAAAGGAACTTTCCCTATTCTGCAACAAAAGCATGAGAGACTAAGTCTGGGTGATTTCACCCACCTTTCTTTATTTAGGGTGGCCACAGGTTTCACTTTAGGGAGGACAGTCCCATCTGAAAAGCTGCCATTTTCTCTGGCAAAGCATGTTCTTCTCTTTAGAGACTTATGAGTGACCACCTTACCTTCACTTTCCTGCCACTGTGCAAGCGAGTTTCCTCAAAGACTATGATTGGTAAATATATTTAATTATCCCTCTTCTCATTTTTTTAAAGGTTCATTTTGTAGGAGAAGATGCCAACCATACTCACTTATTATAACTATGTACTGGTAAATGTCAGGCACAATACCACATGGCAGGTCAATTATTTATGAACTTCACATGAGTTAACCTAGAGTACTCATTTTAAACTGTACTTATTCTTTATATAGACATTTTGTCCACACAGTTCCCCTGTACATTTATTTTCTGAAAGTTTGAGTAACAAAGTGCATCTAAATCTGTGCATTGGTTTGGGAAAGGCATTAAATTGTGCACCAAAGGTATTTCTTTGCTTATGAACCAACCAAACCTCAAATTTGATCCTAAACTCAATTAAAGCTGCTGCACTGACCTATCTAGCCCTAAACAGCTTGAAGACAGGAATGTGAAAGACCCATTCCTCTTATATGAACTTGCTCAGAATTTGAGCTCTTCAGCAAAAGCTTGACTGTGTATCTTTTACCTAGAGAGACTAGCCTGGGGAATAGAAAAACCAGAGATCCTTCTCTCTCCAGCACTTTGACTTTTGAACTCCCTCCCAAAGGAAATCACGCTAGCTTCACACTTGTTGAGTTTCTGGCAGGCAGCCCAAGCTGTATTATTCCACATGGCCTCTTGTTTTTTAATGCTTTTTAAAAAACTTAAAACATTTTTAAATCTTGTTTTGTTTGTTTAATCTACTTTATTGTGCATCATGAATAAATATAAGCAATTAAATAAAAAACGCATCCCTAGGGATTGCTGGCTATGTTTACAATGGATGAGAACATGCATCGAGTTGAATTGCAGCTGGTATAACCTCAAAATGCAATATATCTGTTAGTTGTAGAGGTGCCTGAAGAATTTACTTTTTTGTTTTATCCAGTTGTAAGTGACAAAACAGATTTAACAGGTCTATCTCTTTGAAAACTGCTGCAAATGGTCCTAACTTCACACTCTACTCACCTAAAGGGGCCAATGGCTACAGGTGGATGAGCTCCTTTAGGTGGGGTGATGGTCCCCTCAGTGGAGGAAATGCCACTGGAAACCATCATATTGGCCCAACAACAAATTGAGCAGAGGAGGAACTCTGATTCCCAATGGTCAAGGAGGTGGAAGAGGCCATGCCAGATGGATTGGCTGTCAAGTCACATCTTGATAATATCGTCAAGCCTGCAGCAGTCCTTTGCAGTCCTGGTGTTTATTTATTTAGATTTATATTGCCGCCCACTCACCAAGGCGACTCAGGGTGGCTTACAGTGAAAACAAAAAACAGTACAATAAAAATTATAAAATGCAACCACATAAAACAACCAAACCAGAACACAAACTAACTCCCGTCAGGCCGTTGTTGTGTTAAATCCTGTGTGTCTCATTTCATATATGCCACAGGAGATGGTTCCGAGATCATAGTGTGTGGGTCACTTCATGGCAAGCAGGGAACCACCTGAAACAAATTCATGCCAATGACGGTTTTCCTGTTTCAGCATTCTCGGTATTCCTTTAAACTGGAAAAGGCATTTTTAATTGCTATTTCCTCAGGTTTCATCGCATGCAAAGCTTTTTCACACAGGAGGTACCCCACTGCCTTGTGTTTATTCCTTTCTTTTGCCATTTACAAATCTCTCCTTTTGCTCAAACAACTAATTAGCAACCATGCTGTGCTGGATTTGCTGAGGTTGTTAGCATATCTTCAGCAGGAGTGGTTAAATGGGATTAGGTGCCATTCTGACTAACAGTTGCCAGGCTGGTCCCAGCCTGTGGAATTTGCCTAACATGTTTTCTCATCGGGAGGATCCTATTGGTTGACATGTTTATCCAAGCACATTCTGTAAAATTAAAAAAGGCAGGCAGGCAGGCGGTAATTCCCGGCCAGTCTTTACATTTCCTTCATCCTGTGAAGACAAGATCCCAAAGGCAACAGGAAACAGGACTAAGGAATCCACATTTCATGAGTGTTTATATCCGAAATAACAATGTTTGAAGTCTCTTTAAATTGCTTTGTGGAACACCTACAGAAATCACAAACCTTCCCCAAAAAGAAAGAACTATGCCC
This sequence comes from Furcifer pardalis, assembly GCA_030440675.1. NCBI lineage: Eukaryota > Metazoa > Chordata > Lepidosauria > Squamata > Chamaeleonidae > Furcifer > Furcifer pardalis. Next base: position 12,179,120 of record CP126896.1, on the reverse strand, counting down.
TGGGCAATGGTTAGTTCACTGCAGCTTGCACTTCTTTCAAGTGTGTGGATTGAGATGCTTTACAGTGCATTTGTAAACTGTATAGCTGAAAGTCTGTGTCTTTTGAAGGATGTTACAGGTTAACGGTAGACACAACCCAGAGAGCAGATCAAAAAACATGGATACTCTCTAAAACTGGTAAATGAGCAGCCTTTAGCCAGTAAATGTGTGTTCAAAGTTTCAACTCCCAACTTAGCACTGCACTACACACATCATGTTTCAAATTGTCGAATCGTCGCACAACATCTAGCAATATAAACGTCTGTATAACTGAATTACCAGCTTCTGTTTGTCATTTGCTCATTTTGCAAATGTAATTTTTGGCAACTGGTGCTTCATTCAACATGATGCTTCATGCCTTGAGATGCCATGTAAAATATTTTCTTTAAAAATGAAAATACTTTGATGTGGTCTGAAGTTTCATTTGAAGCAGCCAGCATATTCTTTGAGGAAATCAACATGTTCTTGCCCATCCCTCTTATTTGACAGAATTAACACTTTGTACATTAACAGTGATTCTTCTAATTGCTTTACATTTTTCCTAAGAGTCATAAAAGCAAGAAAGAAGTTTGTTTCACTCTAATCATGTTGATTTTCTTTCATATTTAGAGACATTTATTTAAGAATCAGCAACTGAAGTCATGTTGCACAACTTCCACTATGTAAGGCTGATGATGTCATCAGTCTTACATGGCAACCTTTTGGAAATTAAAACTTTCAGATTGCAAGGGAATCTCAGGACCTTTTTTTTTTTTGGGGGGGGGGGAGTGATATTGGATATTTTTAATTTTCAAAAAATTGCCATAGCTGGTGACATCAGGCTTTTGCAGCATAGCTTCTGGCAACAGGATTTCAACAAATATAAAAATCATGGATGGTTTGTGGACCAAAGAAGACGAAATGCCTGCTTATCATAAGTTCTGAACGAATTCTTGCCCTGTTAGGTCCACAAAGTGCTCTTTCACACAGAGCATTTGCTGTTTGTAATATGAGTGATTAATTGCTGGTGTTATAAATATTTTTCCTACCATCCATTTGACATATGACTTGTCTTGGGTTACAACAATGACAAAATATATGGCTATGTGTGAGTTTTTGTACCTGCGGGCCTTGTTTATTTTTGCCTCTGTTTGTTGTGGGATTGTAGATTTTATCATTTCCCATCTTGAAGTTTTCACTTAGTTGCAAATTAGCATGGGGGAGAGAGAGAGAAATGACACTACAAGAGATGATTCAGCAGGGAAATGGATTTCTTACATATTTCTTTAAGATTTTCTAGAATTTTCTAAAGATGACAAGTTTCCTAAGAAGTGGCTTTTAAATGTGAATGTCAGACACAAATCCTATAGCAATCAATGGATAGTTAAGTGGGGTGAGATTTTTGTGCCATCCAGAAGAGGCTTCAGATTGTGTATTACCAGATTTTATGGTCGTTGTTGTTTTTTACTGAGTCTGCAATGCTTGTATATTTATTTGAGAATGAGTCTCTTTGAACTCATTTGAGCTGGCTTCTGAAGAATGAACTGTCAGGACACATAAGCTAAATATAAAATGCAAATATTTATTTGCTTTAAATATTTATGCCCTGCCTCTCATCAGTGGTAGCTAGTGAGAGATCTTACAATCCACATTAAAACAATAGTCTTCTGATAAAGATCAACAAGAAATTGAAATAGACAGTAATATTAAGATGAGCCAGCAATAAAATTCTATTTAAAACATCATGAAAATTGGAGAACTAGATCCCATAAAAGCCTGAGAGAACAGCTGTGTCTTCAGCTGGCAGAGAATGTGTCAAAATTAATTCTCATTGCAATGTGCACTATACAGTATTAGGTACAGTCTTTGCTCTTTTTTGTCTTAATATAAGGGGACTGCAGAGGTTAGCAGGCCCAATCAATGACAGTCAAGCAATAAGATCTCAACCTCCTTACAATGAAAGTATGGGTTTGGCTACAAAGGAAAGTTTCCCCCTTGTTTATTCTGATTGATTATGAATTTTAAAACCAGGCCGCTGGCAGTCTCCACTGCTAAAATGGTTGGAACTGTCCACATGCAAATAATAATTTAGTGTCAGAAATTATTCTGAGTTGAAAGGATTTTTGCAGGAGAAACTCTGCTCAGGGAATGCCCAAATGAGGCTGTTTCATGTCCCCGAGAGCTGGGACTGAGACAGGCACTCTCAATCCATCATGCAGGACCTGTGGAACGGCAAATGGATGGGCTGGGAGCAAACAGCTGCATGCCATAGACACTGGGGTGCACAGAAGCAATCAGCAAGAGGGGTAAAACCCCAAAACCTCCACAGTGTCGGCTCCCGCATGAAACAGGGAAGAAGGGACAGAAAGTAGGTTGTCAGCAGGTGAGTGAGAAAGCAGGCAGGATGGAAAGAGAGGGTGGCTACAGCAAGTGGTCCCAGGACAATGGACAAAGGGCAAGTAGTCTTTAAAGTGACGTGGTGTCTCAGTGGTTAAGAAGCTAGTCTTGTTAGCTGGAAGGCTGGGAATTTGGCAGTTCGAGACCCAGGCTCCCAATGACAGATTCAGCACCCACTTCTTGGGGACATGAAAAGAACCTCATTTGGGTGTTCCCTGAGTGGAATTTTTCCCACAAAAATCCTTTCAACCCAGAATAATTACTGACATGAAATTATTATTATCCAGAAGATACAAAAAGTAGCATACAGGTGCTTTCCTTTCCAGCTTCATTTAATGATTCTTTTGTTTACGAAAGTGCTCTTACATTCTTCAAGGAGCCCTGTAAATTGAGCCATTAAACCCAAATAACCCCCTGCAAATCTTTCATCCATCAATGCTTACGTCAACTCCTTTCCTTTTTAATAAGTTTGACAGATTGTATAGTTCTGAGTTGATTTGACAGTTGCTTGTCCACAGTGAGCAGCATCTTCTTCAGCCTGATTTTGGCAAGCAGTAGCTTCACCAGTCAGGCAGAGTCCAGCCAAAAGCTGACAGCGCGTGGGGAGGAGGAAGAGAAGAGCAACCTTTTAAAGTCTAGATTTGTGTGGTGGAGGTGAGCAAAGGAGGCAGAAAGCTGCATCGAACTGATACAGCTTATGTTTGGCAGAACCATCCCTTTTTAAATTTTATTTTAAGTTCCATGAAAAGAGAAGTCATCGTTGGAGAGGATGGTCGAGCTTACTGTCATTCCCCACAGTCAACGTCACCTTAGAACACACTCACCACTGCTCCTTCAGTCTGATATTTGTTGTTGTTGTTCAGTCACACAGTCGATTCCGACCTTTTGCGACCCCATGGACCACTGTCTGCCAGGCACTTCTGTCCTCCACCATCCTCCTCAACTCGCTCAGCTTTGTGCCCATTGTCTCTACAATACCATCTAGCCATCTCATTTTGGGCTGCCCCCTTCTTCTTTTGCCCTCCACCCTTCCCAGCATCAAGGCTTTCTCAAGCAAATCCTCTATTCTCATTTTATGTCCAAAGTATTTTAGCTTCATCTTTACTATCTGACCTTCTAAGGAGCAGTCAGGGTTAATTTCTTCTAAGATTGACCTATTTGTTCTCCTCGCTGTCAATGGGACTCTCAAAACTCTCCTCCAACACCACATCTCAAAGGCATCTATTCTTCTGCGCTCAGCTTTCCTTATGGTCCAGCTCTCACAACCATACATTGCCACCGGAAATACCATTGCAATCGCATATGGCAAAAACCCCAAACAAACCATTGCACAAGGAATGACCACAACATTGAAATTGATGATGAGTAAATACAGCAGAAACCACAGACTATGTTGCAGTGTAATTGAGCCCTGAGGGGGCTTCTTGGTTAAGATGATGAACTTGATGACTTGAAAGTTAGTTGCCTTATGCGTAGCTAGGTCAACTAACATTCAAAGTCTACTGTACAGACGTGTACATGGTCTAATACAGGAGTTCTCAAACTTTTTTAGCCAAGGGCTGGGTCATGCTCCTTCAGACAGCTTCGGGGGCCAGATGGCCATTTTGCCCTTTCTCTACCACTTGGCACTTCCTGGTGTGGTGGAGGCAGGGGGGGCACATGAAATGGTGCCACAGGGTGCATTTGGCCCATGGGCCACAGCTTGAGAATCCCTGGTCTAATATATCTCTTCCCTATACTGTACATACATCTTGTGTGGGATCAATATGGGTTTCCAGCCAGATTAACTGACCAATTTATAGCAGTGCTACAGGAAGATATATTCTTCACACCGTTCCATAGACCCTTTAAGTTCTAAATACGTAAGCATATTTTGTTCTGCCGTGTCTGTGGGAACAAGGCATATCGCTCAGATAATCAGGACCAGGAGGAAATTAACCATCTTGCCAGCATGCTTTTTTTTTTTTTTGTAATTCTCACATAGCCACCAGCATCCAGATACAATCAACACCTTTGTTTATCACTGTACCCTCAGAACTGCAGAACAGAGAGAAGAGAAACAGAGAGTAAAAATCTAATCCTGAATTTTGAAGGTTGCAACGTTCCAATACAAAATATCAGATTGTAGATAAATTTGTAAAAGTTCATTGAAAATCATTTGTTAGCATTTTTGTATTGCTGTAACTGCATTATTTCTTTCTTTTAAAAAAGATCCATTTCCTTCTGTTTAATACAAAAGTAGTGATTTTAACATGAACACATTACATGTGATTTTAACATGAACACTTTACATCTAACAGTATTCTTTCCAAGCTCTATTTCTAGGTTTGATCCATGCTTTTGTTTTGAGTCCTTAACTACTTTTCTTGATCTTCTTGCTTTTTACTGATTACCATAAAATATATATTTCCCTTTTATTTTAGGCCTTGTTCACTATGCACTTCATTGACTTTCTTAAATAATCTTTACAGTCCATATAAGTTGTTGGCTAGTAATACTGTATCTGTCTATTGGATGTTGTTCATAACATCTCCATTGACCATTATATGAATGGTTTGGTCTTAGTGGAATCATACCCATATGATAAATGTCAGAACAGAGATGGCCTAAATTAGTTTCTGGAAAATGGAGAATGTGCAACAGAAAGTTAAAATCAGGTTTGATAATCACAACAGAAAGTTAAAATCAGGTTTGATAATCACATAGTACTGTGTATTCTTGACTCTACTACAAGCCATAGAATTGTGAGCTTTGATGCAAGTGCTATAAAAAAGGTGCAATATTTGAAATCTAGATTTCTTGCAACATGCAAAGAAATTATTGGATTGAAATTATTGGATTGAAAGGCTGGTCAGTAAAGAAGCACTAAAGTGAACAAATAAAGACTAAAGGTAAAGGTCACCATTGCTCAAAAGCCAGTTGAATCTGACTCTAGGTCCTCATCTCTGTTCCATAGCCGAAGAGCCAGCGCTGTCTGCTTCTGCAGATGTTTCCGTGGTCATGTGGCAGGCATGACTAGACACCAGAGTGCACTGAACACTATTTACCTTCCCATCCAAGTGGTCCCTATTTATCTAATTGCAATTTCTTGCTTTTGAACTGCTAGGTTGGCAGGAGCTGGGACAAAGACAGGAACTCATTCCATCCTGCAGTATTCAGGTATCGAACTGCTGACCTCCCGCCTTCCAGTCTTAGCCACTTGAGCCAAAAGACTAAGAAAGCGTAAAACACACAAAAAACAGAAAACTACAATATATGTTAGCTGTGTAATTGAAAAAAATGAGAGGTACAATCTATTATACCTGATTATTGTAAGTAAAATAAGTGGGGGAAATGGTAGAGAAAAGAGAAGAACATCTTGACTGAAAAGCTTGAGCAACTGTTTTGAATACTACAAGAACATCATTGGTGAGAGCGACTGCATCTGGGATCAGAGTGGCTATCAGAGACAGCAACTGAAGATAGTCTATGTCTAGATGCTGTCCTCAGCCTCTTTTCATTTTGACCCTCCTATCTGGATGTGACTGTACTCAAATCATGTACAAGCAGGGCTGGTTGGTATCTATTTCATTCCTGTGACCAGGCGCAGCCTTAGGGTGAATGAGCTGAGCAGTCAACTAGAATGCTGGGGAAAGGGAGAAGGAGAAGGAGAAGAAAATCATGCCTAGTACTGTACTCTCTTTTTACAGTGCAAATAACTGTGTCCCTGTGTTCTACTAACATAGCAAAGAATGAAAGAAGGTGCCTGAGGTATTTGAAATACTCAAGTATTCTTTGGAAAAGTGGGTGTAACTTGCCTTGGATAAAAAGATATTTGTTAAAATAATCAGCACCACCCAGATGGCTTAACCTACCTTGCTCTTGTGGTTATGACTGAGACTGGGAAGCATTTCCAAAAACTCAACGCACCATAAAGATTGTTAATATTTACATATAAGCTTCACTGCAGCCTGATTAGAAAGTGGGGATGACTCTTTTTGAAGTAAAATTAACTATCCCGTTGATATGAGGATTAGGCCTTAACATGAGCTTGCTTTATTTCCTAAGGAAAATATAATATCTGGGCTTCAAAAAAGTAACTCCTGTGGCAGTTACCAGAAAAAAGGACAAGAATCCCTTCAGTGCCAAGTTCTCACCTGCACTGAGCCAATAGCTCAATATTTACTCCGAATCAAGTCTGATAGAGTGCAACAAGACTTACTCCCCTAAAGGTGTGCATAGGACTCCAATTTTAATCTCTTTTTGTTACCAGAATGCTATGCTTCTGATCTTAGAAAATATTAAACCCTGACACAAATGTATATATGATCACTGAGCCTCAACCAAAGCAGTATTATACATCAATATTTAAAAACATTTTTATACTATAGACAGGAGTTTGATGTTGTGATGTTTTCTGACTATTTGCCAGCTCTGGTTTAAATGCTGTCTGAAGCAAAATATTTGAATTTTCCAGAATAGGCAAAAGATAAAGGTATGGAATAAATGGTTCATTGCTTTATGATCCAGTTTCTTTGGCACTTACAAGTTAACATGTCAACTCTGGGGGAAAGTATTTATATGGCATGGCTTTATTTCAGGGACATCTAATGATTTAATTGGCAAAAAAAAATCTTTCCCTCTTTAGGCTCATTTGCTTCATCTTTGAGGGGTTAATCTTCTACCACAGCACCCCTATTGTGAGAGGTAGCCTGGAGCAGCTGCAGATGTCCCACCAGAAACCTATGACAATGCCCATTTGTTAATCAGACGTGTCACATGGCCTGTGGTCCCCTTCCCCAGCCATCCCCGCTGCATTCAAAAGCAAGATCTAGTCATTCAGTCAAAAGAGCTATTCTCCAAAAATTTCTTAGGAACTTCAATCCCTTTTTGGTGAATTGGGATGTGTGTGTTGAAAGCAGGATGTTTGTATTTGCTCAGTGTCCAGCATTAGAAGGCAGTTGCTCAGAGCAGAGGTTAGAAAAGTTACATTTATGGACTACAGCTCTTCTTAATCTATAGCCAGTAAGCTGTATTGCTAAGAATATAAATCCCTCCTCCAATATATATATACATATACAGTGGTACCTCACTTAAAGAGCATAATGTGTTCCATGGGATTGCTCTTTAAGTGAGTTTGCTCTTTAAGCAAAACACCATTGTAAGTGACCAATTGTGGCTTCTGGCGGGGGGGCGGCGGATTGCAAGCCCTTATTTAGTTGTTAAGCAAGTTTTTGATTGGTTTTAGTTGTTAAGCGAGGCAACCATTCAGAGAAAATTCTGCTCGTTAAGCAAGTTAGTCTCTAAGCGAGGTGCTCTTTATGCGAGGTTTTACTGTACTGTAGTGGCTGAAGTGGCTAAGAAGCTGACTGGGAGGCGGAACATCAACAGTTCGATTCCCGAGTACTGCAGGATGGAATGAGCTTCCATCTTTGTCCCAGCTCCTGCCAACCTAGCAGTTTGAAAGCAAGAAATTGTAAGTAGATAAATATGGACCACTTCGGTGGGAAGGTAACAGCGTTCTGTGCGCTCTGGTGTCTAGTCATGCCTGCCACATGATCAGGGAAATGTCTGCAGAAGCAGACAGCGCTGGTTCTTCGGCTATGGAACAGAGATGAGCACTGAACCCTAGAGTCAGATAGGACTGGCTTTTGAGCAAAGGTGACCTTTAAGTCAGTACATTGGCTTATCAGTGCGCCTGGAAATTGAAGTCCAAAAACCAAAGATTGGGAAACTTTGATTATATTCTATGGATCACAGGGGTGATTTACGGGTAGTTTACAGCTATGACTTAAAAAGGTTAGACAGTGGCTTCCCTTTGAACAGCAGCAGCAACAATAATGGCATACCAAGAATTTTATTCTGATCTTTGCGAACCCTTTGCATATGAAACAGCATGATTTTAAATATATATATAGAGAGAAAGGGCTCAGATTACCACCACGGCAATAGTACACCAAACAAAGGACTTTGCACTCAGGGAAGATATATATTCACCAACAGCTGTCTAAGCTCTGTTTAGACTTTGCTCTGTGCTCAGAAAAATGAAAGAGCTGTACAAGGCAGGCTGGACAACACACACTGAAGCCACAGTGCTTTCCTGAACAGACACCATCTACAAGCTGAAGCTTCAGGTGTGTTAAGAGTTGCAGGAACTGGACATGTATGACCATAGGATGGGATGAGCAACACCCAGGAGTCCAAGACTGCAAAGCATCCACCTTAGAGCTTGGAAGACCAAACCCATCCCCATGTTCTACTTTTTTTTTCCAAGACAATTTCCTTTTCAAAAGTTTTTTTGTTTAAAGCTTTAATTCTCTAATAACAAAAAAAGATGATTAAAAAAAGAAATTGCAAACTAGTACTTCTAATAATTACCATCTGTATTGCTGAGGATCTTGAAGACTCTCAAAATATGGCAAAATTGTCTTCCACGTGTCTTAGAGGCCATAGGGCAATTATTTTGAGCCAAACTTTGGTCATAAATATAAAAAATGGGCCCCACATGGGTACTGGGAGACTTGTGTACCCCACAGGTCAAATAGTTCACCCTTCTTCCAATATTACACTTTGAGTGGGTGGATCTCATTACGTCTTTTAAAGTGTATACGGTAATTGTTTGTTTTTTAAAAATGAAGTCACATCCTTTTCTAAGGCGATTTTCAACCATTGGCCCTCTAGATATTTTGGGCTAGCAGGCCAAAATGCTTGCCCATGGGCTGGGCTGGTTATGACTTCTGGAGCTTGAGGTTATGAACATCTGGAAGACAAAAGCTGAGGACCATCTTAAGGGATCCAAAAACAGCATCCACAGTGAGGCTATTCCATGCCATCCCCTCTAGTCTCCTATGAGGTTGGTTAGACCGGGAAATAGTGATTCACCCAGGACCACCCAGTGACATTTGGATGGCTACTTCTGCATTTCCAAAAAAGAAGGAAAGTTGTCACCAAAGAAAGTAAAAGAGGATATGGATCTAATGAAATATACTTAGGTTAACCTATTAACATGAATGTCGAAATAATCATTTAAATTAAAATAAAATTCATCTCATCACCATGTATCCAGGTAACATATAGGTGTGCTCTCAGTCTGTTGCCTAGGTGTTGATAGAGACCCTTCCTCCTTATTATTCTTTATCTTTAAACACTCTACAAGAAAGTCATTGGGATTCATGGTTCAGCAGGATTTTAATATAGGAGCTATTCTCATAGCTCTATAGCAGAACTAGCAATTGTTTGGGACTCATGCATAATTGAAGTATTTGTTATTAGAAGCTCATATGAATGCAAGTCATGCATTTAAAAATGAAAACACTTTTTTTAAAAAAAGCACTGGGACTCAATCCATGTAATTCATTTTGCCCCATCTCTCTAATGGGGACAAAACAGGACCATTGCATTTCAGGCTTCCATGGAGATGAGCTATTTAATATTCATAAAGTCCTCTGCACACAGAGGCGTTAAAGAAAGACCACAGTGATTAATTGATCAGTCACTGCAGAGTGAGAGTGTAACCGGAGAACTACCTTTGTTGGGGGGAATTCAGAAGCTAGCAGGTTTCATCGGGAATTTAGCAAGCAAAAGATCCTTTTCTTAACAGCACAGTAACACCATTGTGCCTGATTATTCAACCATTCTCTGCAGAAATAAAGGCTATAGAATTGGTTGGGATGTGTGTATTTCCAGCATATTTTGAGTGAGTGGTTTAGGAAAGGTTTGGAATAATGCCCTGATAGTGGCAACTGTGAAAATTAAATAACAAAACAAAAGGAAGACATGCAGTAGACTTCAGATTGTAGAATAGGGTCTTCTTAGAGTTAATGGCATATCAGAGAATAAAAAGCTGTAGCAATCTAGTAAAGGTCGCCCTTGCTCTAAAGCCAGTTGTATCCAACTCTAGGGTTCAGTGCTCATCTCTGTTTCATAGTCAAAGAGGCAGCGCTGTCTGCATTTGTAGGCTTTTCTGTGGACATGTGGCAGGTATGCCTAGACAGTGAAGTGCACGGAACGCTGTTTACCTTCCCATCAAAGTGGTACCTATTTATCTACTTGCAATTTCTTGCTTCCAAACTGCTAGGTCGGCAGGAGGTGGGACAGAGACGGGTGCTCATTCCATCATGCAGTACTTGGGTTTTGAACTGCTGACCTTCCACCTCCTAGTCAGCACCTGAACCACACTTTAAAGACTAGCAGTTATATTTCAATGTGAGCTATCATGTATCAAGTCCACTTCATCTCACATGGGAGTGAGACTTCATGGCATCAGTTTATACACATCAGGTATAGAGTGATTGGTTAACATACAAATCAATGTAGCTTCATAAATTGCTAATGGTGGATGATCTCTGGCAGTTATTTGGATTAGCTGTGAATGTCCCCTTTTCAATTGCAGATATTGGGAAGATACAAAACAAACACCTGACATTGAATATTTGCTAATGAGTTTAACCTTTGTGTTGCTGTGTGAGCACATCCTTTGTTCTATGTTGTGAAAGATATTTTTTCAGGACAGTTTGTGAAGGTGGTATAACAAAATACAGGTATACAACATATATAGCAGCATATAACAATCTGTGTATCAAATTTGATAATGTCCCAGAAACACTTGGCTAATAGTCAAACCTTTGTTATAGGTGTCCAACAAATGGATGTATTTTATTTCTTCTCTTTCTCTCTGGATCCTAGTCTTGTAATTTATCTTTCCAGAATCACAACTTTCAGGTCTTGGTTAGAGTGTCCAGGCAGATTGAAATGGTTTGAAACAGGTTTCTCTGTATTGCCATGGCGGATGTCTGATTTATGTCCATTAACTCTTTTGTGCAAAGATTGTCCTGTTTGTCCTATATAGCGTGCAGAAGGGCATTTTTTGAAAGAAATAGCATGAATCACATTGGCAGAAGAACAAGTAAAACTGCCTTTAATGTAGTGTGTAGTGTTGTTGGGACCAGTAATACTGTTTCCAGAGTGAATGTGGGGACAAAGCTGACATCTGAGTTTGCAGCAGGGTTTAGTTCCCATCTCCATTTCACTTTTGTGTAGTCTGTTGTGTGCCAATAGTTGTTTGAGATTGGAGGGTTCTCTATAAGCAAATACAGGTCTGTCACCAAGGGCTTTGGAGAGAGAAGTATTCTTGTCCAAGATGGGTTGGAGATCTCTCATTATGCATGTGAGGGGTTTAAGTTGAGGGCTGAAAGTAACAACCAGGGGTATTCGACTGTTTTCTCTTCTGGGCCTGTCTTGTAGCAGATTACTTCTGGGTATTTATCTAGCCTGGTTGATTTTTTTTCTTTAACCATATTGGATTGGTATTGTAGTTTGAGAAATGCATTTTGTAGGTCCTTGAGTTTGGCATCCCTGTCTTGTGGGTCTGAGCAGATGCAGTTGTAGCCCAGGGCTTGACTGAAGACAATGGATTTTGTTGTGTGTTCTGGATGGAAGCTGGGGGCAAACCCATTGTCTTCAACCAAGCCCTCAGATACAAAGCAATCAAACACTGCCCTAATCCAAAACCTCAGATCAAGCCCTAACCAAAAACTTAAGAACTGTAATGTCTATGTATATATACAGTTCCTAGTAGAGTTGTTTTCTGGAAAGTTAGGATGTTCAAATCCAATAGATCCAAAATTTCCAAATATCTAGGGAGTCCTTTAGGTATTGTTCCAATTTTATTTTGCAAATCACAGTATTTTGTGATTTTCTCCAGTTGTTGTTATTACTGTAGTGGATATTGGTGAACCTTTCCAGGATTTTCTATGTAACGAATTCAATAGTAGTGGTGGTAGTGGTAGTAAAAAAAAAGGCTATAGTTCTGTGCAGATGTAACAAAATTGGCCACAGATCTTAACACTAATATTTTGAAGAAAAAGGTTTCACACAGACAGAGATGGATTAAACTCTCAGCCTTATGTTCCCCCTGTTTTAAAATTGTAAGTTAATTCACCACTTATTTACAAACATATTTCTGGATTTTAAATAAGCTCTCTCTCTCTCTCTCGCACACCCCAAATGGAGTGAAGAAGACTTTTGTGGATTTAGTATCATTGGTACAATTATTGCATATTTATTCCATTTATTTTACACTTTTCTGCTGTAAAAAAACACTGAGGGATGGCCAATAATTATAAACACTCATTAGCATAAAATTTTAATCAAAACACAGCAGAAGCTAGTTAGTAAACACAATGCATCCTGCTGCCAGCCAGCTGGGACTCCTTCAGTTGCGGACTCCTCAGCTGCCTGTTTGTTTAACACATGATTATTAAAGATGAAGAGACTAAAGGGGGGGGGGGGATGACAACTCTGCTTCAGCATCATAACACAATTGAATACACAGTAGCTGAAATCATTACCAGTAACAACATTACTTACAGGGATAAAAGCTTTGACTAAAACTGAATGGAAGTAAAATATAAAAGAATCACTTTCTTTCTTATTCAATCTGTTATAGCTTTGTGACAGACAACCTCCAAAATATGAATGATTTGAGATTCCAAAAGAGAATGTAATGAAAGTATATTTCTTACCTGTTTGACCCTTGCCTCATTGACATTACAGCATTTTCTCTTGTGCTTAAAAGGTTACGATGATTGCGATATGATAAAATAAAGTAGTGCTGCACGATATAGGTCTGATGAATGTTGATGAATCAATCATTAGGATGATCTGATGATGTATCTGATGTTTCTTTCTCATCTCTAATGTTTCTTGATGCTGCTGATTTTAATTTATACAGTACTGTATACAAAATGCTAAGGATGTGGTGTGAATGTTGATAACCAGTGTAAGTGTCTGTTACATAGGTCAGATTGCAAATTATTTTTCTTGGGGAGTGTTGTATTTCCTGCTTTTGGACTAGATTGTCTGTTGCCTTGCCCGGCTCCTTTTGTAGAGTACTTTTAAGGAAACTCTGTGGGTTAATTTAGTCTTGTGCCAGTGGGCAGATTGAGGAAAAGCAAACTGAAAGAATCCAAGAGTGTTGGGAAATCAAAATGGCCAATAGCTGAATGACCCTGAAACAAATGACAAGCTTGCTCCCAAAAGAATACAATCTGACTTTACCCCACTCTACATTCCTCATTAGCTATACAGTATGCAGCACAGTATTACTTACTGTTGTCTGTCCTAATGCTTTTAGTGTCTAAATAAGGGCTTCTCAACACCTGTGGGTCTCAGGACGGCGATAAGAGACCTCGCCGCCACCGCTCTCACCAGACTCTCTCTCAGCCGCCTGCCTCGAGGGAGCAACACCTGTGGGTCTCCGGATGGCTCTCCCCGGGACTGGATTCCTTCTTTTTTGGACTTCTCTTGGACTCTTCCCGGCTTTTTGTAGGATTTTGTTTATAATCTTTGCTTATAATCATTGCAGGATTCAGATGATGTGGTTTTGTTTTTGCTGTTGCTTTTTGTAATACTTTTTTGTAACATTTTATTGTGATATTAATACTTTTTGATTGATACTGTGTTATCTATCTATCTAAATCTATATACATACACACACTGTATATATACTGTGTACACACACACACACACACACACACACACACACACAGTGTGATTATTATGATAATGTGGAATTTGTGACTGTTATGCTGTTATTTTTATAATCTGTAAACCACCTAGAGTCAGATTTGCCTGAGTGGGGCGGTGTATAAATTTGAAATAATAATAATAATAATAATAATAATAATAATAATAATAATAATAATAATAATAATAATAAGAAGAAGAAGAAGAAGAAGAAGAAGAAGAAGAAGAAGAAGAAGAAGAAGAAGAAGAAGAATGCTGCGCCCTCAGACTGTTGGCAGGCTGGACTGGTGTCTCCCACTGCCACCGCCTTTGGTGGCAGCGGCGGCAGCGGGAACACCCTGACCCCTGACCATTCCCCCTCAATCGGCCACTGCTGCTGCCAACACTCCCACACACACACACCACTAGTCCAGCCTGCAAACACTCCCCACAAACACACACTGCCAGCCCTGCCACATCCCTGTTTATTGGCCTGCCATGGGTGGAGGAGGGGTCCTTCCTGTCCTTGCCCATGCTTGGCCAAAGTGGCACCCAGGAAGGAAGCAGGCGGCTGCATGCATCTGCCACTTCTACTTCCATCACCACCATTGCCGCCATCCTTTTCCCCTCCACTATGGAGTGGCATTAGGGACATGCCAAGCCAAGTGGAGGGGAAAAGGCCACTGGTGGTGGCGGGAGCAAGGGTGTGGGCCAAACAGAAGGGTGGTAGGTTTAAAACCCCTTGTCTAAATTTAAGAATATTGATTTGTAGTCTGTTGCAGCAAAACTAATGAAAGGTCTTGTTTTGTTATATAGGGCAACCAAAAGACCCACACATTTCACTTTGCATAAATTTTAATGGATGGATTGCAGTCTACTTTTTAAAAATAACATGCCAACTGTTAAAGTCATTTTTGGAGTTGGATAGAAGTAACAAATGTTTATTCCCCACCCCACCCTTTTGCTGCTGACATGACCTTCTTCCTTTTAGGTTTCTAGAGAAAGGTATGGGGTTTCTGGACCCATCTGAGGGACGCAATTAATTGCTAAGAATGACTTCCAAACAGAAGTATTTAAACAAAATGTTTCTGCTACATTAGTTGCTCTGGTAAGAGTAAGCTGTTTTCCAGATGGCAGCTATAGAACCTAGAGAAGGTATTCCAAAGCAGATAAAGGTTTATGTTTTGTTGTCTGGATTCAGGCCATGAAGTATTAAAGCAGGCAGAACTTTCCCCTCATTTCAAATATGCTTTAGATTTGATGATACAGTATTTCTGTACCAACCAAATGCAAGTTAGGTAGGTCATGATGCTCAAAAGTTGTTCCAGCTTCTTAGTCAAGATGAGAGACTTAGGCTTTCTGAATTGTTTGCATAGGTCTGTTGTATTGTCTACCAATTGTAGGTGGCAGTTTGGTTGGCTACTCTTAATGAGATAAATTACACTGCAGGACCTATACACCACATTCGATTTAATATAGTCAGTCCTGCCTCTTGCAATGCTAGTATGAGCAATGGCTCCCTGAAAAATCCACAGATTATACAGCATTTGACATCACAAAATGTGGGAGCCAGGCTTCCTGACTGGTGGTATGAGCACAGCCCTTACTAGTAATCTCCATAGATTTGGTAGCTGGCGAAAAACTATCACTGGAGGTTTGCCAATGGCTGTTGTGAGATGTTCTGAATGTGCTAATGATGCATAGCTTTCTGTCATTGCCTTGTATTCATTTGGAGGTGCTGGATGGAAATCAACTGCAACAGGAAAGTGTCATTCATGATTAGATATACAATTCTGATGGAAGAGATGTTCTCTTAAATAGGAAGTGGCTCTTTTGATGTTAGGATCAAAGAGAATTGGAAGGAACATATGATTGACAGATGGCAGAGTAGAGAGTTCTGGGGATTGCAGAAAGAGGAGAGAGGCAAAAAAAGAGAGGATATAGATGCCACTGTAAAACAGATTATCAAATTTAAAGGAGGGAAAGGGGGAGGACAAGGACAAGATAACACAGCACTTTAAAGACTAAGAAATTAATTTCACTGTGAATTTTGGTGCAACGAAATCCTCTTCTTCAGGAACAAGGAGTGTGCACTGCCTATCATGCTCATGAGGATGGAGAAGGATGATGGGAGTTTCATCCAAGCCTGCAAGACCCCACAGAGGCTCAATCCAGGCCTACAGAGGAAAGAGCCGTGGGGCGCAAAAGGGCTGGTGCGTTTGGGGTGGAGACGTGGGGCAACAGAGAGAGAGAGAGTCCATCGGTGGCAGAAGACCTTTGGAGATGCAAGGAGGGAAGGTGATAAAGAAGGCAGGTTGCTGCGGGCTGAAAGCAGAGGAGAATTAGCTGGGCAGAACATGTGTGTGTGTGTGTTTTGACCCCCCCATATATCTATCTATCTATCTATCTATCTATCTATCTATCTAGATAGATAGATAGATAGATAGATAGATAGATAGATAGATAGATATAGATACTATATAGCTATAGATATATAGCTATAGATATATAGATATAAAATAAAATTTCAGGAGGGGTAACAATGCCACACTCACACATATAACATTGGCACCAGGGGGTTGGGGTTGGGAGGCTGTTAGCTCAGGAGGGTTTTTGGACACACACACACACACACACACACACACACACACACACACACACACACGGCCCTGGGACAGACAGACAGCAAGGGAAGGGAGGTTCACCTCGCCAGGGCGTTTCAGCGCCTCCCCGCCCCCTAAACGTGGCAGCGCCCCAAACACTTGTCTACGCCGCCTCGCTCCCCACGGGGTGAAACGCACCAGGGGCCCGTTTGGCGCCCACACACACACACACACACCCCTCGTCCCGGGAGTTTGGAGGGGCGGGCGGGGGCGGGGCGAGGAGACGGAGGTGGGTCAGTTTCGCGGCAGCCTCAGGAGGAGGCGGCGGCGGCGGTGGGGCAGCGGGCAAGGCTGCTTCTTCTCCTCACACCCCGCCTGAGCTTGCCCCGGGGTCGGGGCGCCGCCGCCGCCGGAGGGAGCGAATCCCTCGCGCGCTTGCCAGGCAGTCCCTCCCTGCGGGTGGCGCTGCAGCCGAGCGTGCCCCGGGTGGTAAGTTTGCTTTTTTTCCCCCTCCGCCTCCCGCGTTTCATTCGCACCGCCTTTGCCTGGCAGGCTGAGGGGACCAGGAGGAGCAGCGGCATTAGAGTCCACGCCGGCGAGCAAGCCAGCAGGGTCCGGCTGCGGTGGCTTGGAAGGAGGGCGGCGCCTCCTCCCCTGCTTTGGCTGCCCTGCCTGGCGGGGAAGGCGCACCTTTCCCAAGGTGACGTTTGCCAGGTGGCGGCGGCGGCGGCGACTCATTCATTCATTCTCTGCAGGTCCGGCGAGTTCCCCGTCTGGGTTGGCTCGCCTCGCGCCGATGAAACCGGGTTGCCCGCCGCGCGAGGCAAAAAGGGCAGCCGTTCCCGGGGAAGGGAGGTCGGCCTCCCTGGGATCCCGGCATCCCGCTGGGGCTCAGGTTGGTAGCGAAAGACTGGAGGTCGACTCCCTTCTTCTAAGCGCAGAGTTGAACCCTGCCAGCTGGATCAGGCGCTCCAGGGGGGGGGGGGGGTTGGCTTCACGAGGCGATCCATCGGGGGGTGGTTTTTGTGTCTTCTTGGCCGAGGGGAAAGTGGCAGGTTTTTTATTTCTCGCAAGGTATTTTCTTGGAATGTACCAGCCTGACACGGATCAGCGGCTCGAGTGTGGACTCTCCAGGCGTGTGTGTGTGTGCGCGCGCGCGTGCGCGCGCGCGCGTGTGTGTGTGTGGGGATCAGACGTATTTTCACAGCAGCACGTGGGCTTCTGGCGAAGGAAAACAAAGCTCCCCAGACCCCTGGTTTGACCCTTCCAGTGTCCTGAGTTCAAACAACCAAACTTCTCTTAACGCTTTAAAGAAGCTACTACTATGGAAGGTGGGTTTTCAATTCAAAACGGTGAAACTCCCGTGTGTAATTGGATACTATAAAATAACTTAATTGCATATTGCTTTAGGCTTGGCAACTTTTCCCGTCCCCATCTGCCTGTTGCTGGAGTACACTGGATCTAATGTTTTAAAATTTGGATTCTTACCCATGTTAAGCTTACTAGTTTTTCGAAATGTATTATTACAGTATTTACTTATACCCCACCCAGCTAGGAAATTTTCCTACTCTGGGCGGCTAACAGCACAAACTAACACATTAAAAACAGGCACACATTTTTAAACACCCCCCCCCCTCTCTTGCAGACCTTTCAGGGGCCTAACATATTGTGCAACAGGACTCTGTACTGGTTTTCATGGAAGCATGTTCCACATTAATAGGTAAATAGCCATAGAATGTGTTTTTTTGTTGCATCTCTTTCCTGTTTCTGAATTTATCAGAAGATCCCTCAACGAATATAGGAGAGCTTTCCACTGATAGGAATGAGGGCAAATTGCTTTAGCTGGACTGTGCCCCCTGTGGTTAGGGTTCAGATGTTAGCTGTACAGTAATACCTCATATAACATTAGTATCGAATAACACTAAAATCGCATAACATTAAGGAATCTGGGGGGAAGAATTGTATCAGATAACATTAAGATCCTATGGGATGCTTCAGATAACAACTGCTGAAGCCTGTGTGGTTACAATGTATCTCTATGGATCCCATAGAGGATCAGATAACACTAAAAATCATATAACACCAAGACTTGTGGAACCAGGGTTTAGTGTTATATGAGGTTTTACTGTATTTTAATTCTGGGGATATAATTTTATGAACATTGACGAGAAAGTTAGTTCAGTTTTTGTCTCCTTGGAATAATTGACTTGAATCCAGTTAGCAGGCCTACAGAAGACCCACTGAATGTTTGAGATTTAGAAAAAATGTTACTTCATCACCGGACAGTTAATTCAGTGGGATCTACTCTGGTTCAGCTAGCTAATTCTTTTAAGCCAATTATAGTGTCTTGTTTTAAGTGAAAATCATTTCTGTCTGATTTGGAGTTTACTTGTATGTTTTATTTTATTTGTGTTAATGATAATTAAAAAATTAAATATCTTGACAACTATAGTACGTTAAGTATGAGAGCTCACGAGGTTTGATTTATTTATGCTGACACAAATATGGCCTGTCTTTGCTGACTCACCTTCCTTTGCAATGCATTCTGACATGGAACACTTTTTAGAATTCCAGGACATGTGGCCCCTGTGTTTAAGCTTTGTGTTGTATACAATGGTGTGCTTTTCCCACAATGAGTAGAAGACTTTGAAGACAATCCTCAGATAAGTTTTCCAATGCTAGCCTCATTGAAATGTATGGAAGCTATGCTAGAGTACTGTACACTTTTTCATTTGTGTGCTGCAGATGCATTGACACAGGCATTGTTTTTCTGCAGCTGAACATGTGACATTGTTTCTGTTGATATTGCTAATAAAACTTCACTGATTCTGTGGACTTTGGGATTATAACTGAGTACAACCCAACTCTGCAAGTTACAGAAGACTTTCAATTTTGAGGCATAAAGCTTCTGAAAGATATTGCAGTCAGTTTTCTGCAAAATGTAAACTTTAATGAGGCTGTGACACAAAAAAAACCCCTTGCCTCTACTGCATATTATCCACTGTATAAATCATACTTTAAAACTCAGCATAGATGTATATGCATCATTTTGATGAAATTTTCAATTTCAGAATAGCCTCATTTGCAGATTTAGCATATATAATGCTAGTTACAATGCAAGTTGTCCAGGAAAAGTAACATTACAACTGGTACAGGTGGTGAACAATCAAATATTGAACTGTCAGTGGAGGAAATCAGTGGTGTTTTTTTTTAAAAAAAAGAATGATGCATAGGTAATGGAATAAAGGATAATTATCAGAGTTAAACAGAAACTCAGGATGATTCTCAGCTTGGTCATGGAAAATCACTAGGTGTGTAGAATGGGTAGAACCATTCCTTATGGTTTACTTACTCAGAAGGCCATATTAGGATTGCTATAAATCACTTCTGACTTGCTGGTACATAGTACATAAAAATAATGAGACGAGAGACATTTTAAGCAGAATTGTTACTGTAACAATAAATTAGGTGACAGTGCATAGAAGACAGAGGTTCTCAACCTTTTCGTGCTGCAGGTCGGACCACGCTCCTTGAGACAGCTGAGCAGACTGGACACGTGGGTGCCCCCTGCTGTAAATGCTGGTGTAAACCATGGGGGTCAGAGGCATGTTTGCACAGCCATGGGCGGTAGGTTGTGAACCCCTGAATCATAGGATAGATGTCTTATTTGTAAGTATTTAGAGCAGCTTTCTCACTTAGTACCTTCAGATATGCTGTACTGCAATGCCTTTCACCTATTGCTCCTTAGCTAGAATAGTGGAGGTTATAAATACTGTACAGTGGAACCTCATACAACAATCACCCCATATAACAACGAAATCACATAACAATTAGGTTTTGGGGGAAAGGGTGCCCCGCATAGCAATTTTCCCTATAGAAAAAATCGCACAACAAATTTTCAATGGGCAAAACCACTTAGTGACAAAAAAATCGTTGTAGAATGCATCCCATAGGGAAAATCACTATACGATGCATGCATTACATAGCAATTGTTTCGTACAACAACGAGCCCCTTGGAACGGATTAAAATCGTTGTCTGAGATACCACTGTATAACCCATCTGGAAGGTTCCAGTCACATAAGGTTAGTAGTCATTTGGCTGATCACTACTGGAAAATGCACGTTTTACTACCACTTCTGAGAGCAACAAGGGCAGCGCAGGCCGGATTAATCACAGCAAACTCATTTGTGTGGATTCATGGGGACTTGGGCTTCTGGGAATTGAAGTCCAAGAACATTTGGAGTGCCAAGGCTCGCCATCATGGGCCTAGGTTTAGGATAATCTCTGGCCTTTTACTGCTAATTTTAATGACTCTTGAAAGGTTGGTATGACTTTAATGATGGAAAGCAGGATGATCACAATAATTAAAGGTCAAGTAGCTTGACCTCTATCCCAAGTCCAATAATGGAGAAAAACTGATAGGGGATTTAAATCCGCAAGTAGTCAGAAACTGAAAGGCCCAGTATTAATTGTCCAGTGACTAGAAAGAATGAAAGGAAGACCCCTCTGATGTCTACTGTGGCACCAAATGGGAGGCTGTATCCCAGAAATGGCATTGAGCCTTCCCCTCGAAGGGCACTCATTCCCCATTGCCCTGGGACTACAAGAACTGCCAGCCATAGTTTAAGGTAAAATTACTAGCAAAACAAGATCAGTCTTGCCCAAAGTAGATATTTTATACAGTTAGAGTACTTTGGTCTGGCCTGCTTTTTCTCTTCCCAACCTCCCTTCCCTTCTTCTCTTGCATGTCTTCTCTTTTCAGTTAATAACCTCAATGGCAGAAACTATCTTTATTTTTGGTATGACTCCCTTAGGGTGATGATAATTGCTCAAAAAGTAGAATAAAACTACAGTTAATGATAAGCATATGTCTGGTTTAATCATGCCTTACAACATAATTCAATACATTCCTATTTAGATCTAAGTCTGATTTAATTCACTGGCACATAGTCCCAGGTGTGTATAGCATTTCATCCCCAATAACTGTGACATCAAGGGATGACTTGTGAGTATGAATATATCACAGCAGTCTTAATACCATTTTGACATTATGTGTGCAATCTCTAATTCACTGTTTTCTTGTAAAATCTATTTGCATATTCATCCATGAAGGAATAGCATATATGAACCAGCTAGTAAGAATAAAATAACTGAGTTGGAAGGTGCCTTTAAGACCATCCAGTCCAAACCCCTGCTCAATGGTTTTCTGGCTGTCCTAGCACTGTGATAGCAAGCATTTAAAAGAAAATAGTGAAACAGAAAGGAAAGAACAACAAAACAAACAGACCTAGACACTAGGTGTGCTGAGGAAAGGATTAAATGTTAGCAAGTTGCAAACAAGGCTGATTTCTTCCTCTCTACTGACTCCTGTGTGGTCAGCTGAATTGAATTAACCCTGGGAAAACTTCCCACGTGCAATTCCACAGTGGATCCATTTTAATTTTTCCTGCTGTGTGGTCACACCCACAGCTGTTCTTTTTCAGTGTTACAGAAATATATCTATGTAGTTTTGCAAGAGTAAATTCATCTTCTTCCTTGTCTTTTTTAATATAATAATTTTTATTTTAAATTAAATTGACATAATTAAACACTAAACATACAAACAATGAAGGAGAAAGAAAAAATAAACATCACAGTATGCATTCACATCCAGTTTCTTTAAAATATCATATCAACTTTATAAAACATTAAATTTTCAGTTAAATCTAAGTATTTTTAATTTTTATCAAAATCTAGTAATTTATCAGTACAGTACATTACTCTACTTACTATTCATACTTATAGTATCATCTTATTGCTATATACATAGCCCTTGGATTCAGTACATGACCTTTTTTTTATTTACTGTACTGTACTTATTTCTCCCAAAACCGCATTACCCCTGGCTCTGGTCTGACTCCTTTATTATCTCTCAAAGTATACTCTAAAAAAGGTTTCCAAATATCCCAAAATTTATTTTCTTTCACAATTCTTTTTTTATTTCACTCCCATGTGAGCTTATCATTCAACATCATTTCCCAAATTTCCCTATACCATGTTTCCACTTCCAAATTTGCATTGTTTTCCCAATTTTTAGCAATCTCCTGCCTTTCTGTGGATAGGAAAATAGAATTCAAATCCTTCTTATTAACATCTTCTTTGTCTAGGCCACACATGAAACTGCCAAAATGAAGGTGCCTTTTGGTGAGTTCATTCTGCAGTTCCCTTCACCTGATTTAGTGTGAGAAAGATTAGCTAGCAACATAAGGTTGCCGTTACCAGGGTATGCCCAATGGTGGTTCAAAAATGCCGCAATCTTCAAGGAGGCTCTTAAGGTGTACCACAAGAGTAAATTAGTTATTGTGATAGATTGTGATATTATGTTTCTTCAGAGCTTTCTTTGACCATCCAAATGTTCACTTTCTGTATATTTCTGGATGCACACACTTTTAACACTGCTGTCGTACATGACTGTTACCAGAGCAGAGTTGATGTTTTGCAGCCCATCATCCTCATGCTGGCTAGGGATGATGATGACATCTAGAGTACACCCAGTTTGGGGAGGATATTAGAATGTGTATAAAGTAAACTGAAAAGCGACCACCATCCTTTTCTCCACAAGGGCTTCTTTCAGCCATCACAGTGGAAATGACACATGTTTGAATCACTGAACCAAACACTGATTTAATTAGCGTTTATCTCACTTACTGCTGATTTGGCTCACAAGTTTGTAGAACTTATATTGTACAGAACACAAACAAGAGCAATCACAGATTTTTAAAAGTTGGAAAACACTGCATTTGGAAGGGCTACCTTTATAACATTGCATGTCCTGACCATTTAGCTGTTGGTCCAATTACCTTTCGCTGGAGACAGATTAACCAATTTCTCTTCCTTGGATAAATCTGTGTGAACAAACCACAGTAGATATGCAGGGCACCTTCCAGAATTCAGACCGCTCAAATTGTATGAACTCCTCTGAGTGATGCAGCATAGGAAAGACTGTATCTTATAGAGTGGACGCATCAGAAGGGTTTCAGGTCTATACTGTACTTGGCAACTGATTATGAGGTTTTCATGGCCCAGAAAAGGTCTATACTTGACCCAGATTCTTAAAATGTTTACAAAAAAAATTGGAGAGCTCAATCTTTAGGCTATTTATCTCAGAACAGTTATATTGCTGAGTGAAACTAATTGATGAGGGGAAAGGTAGAAAACAGCAAAGAAGACCAAATATGAGATGAAGCAACACTGTGAGGGAAGGTGTCTGTTTGCAAGAGCTAAGTAGCATTGTTCAGGCCAAGACATTTGGGAGAGCTTTTATTTTTAACAACAAGTTGTCTGTCTGGTCCCATCTCTTTGTAGTTGTCTTGTACCTCTTGATAGCTCAGTTAAATGTTTCAAGCATTAATCCCCCCCCCCCCAATTTTATTTTATTTTTGCTTATACTGTATAGTAAGAGTAATACTTTTTAAAGTTAATTGTCATGTGCATTTGTAATTAGCAGCATGGCTAGTTTTATAAATGGAGACAATTAACATGTTCCATTATAATTCTTTTTTCTTCTGGTTTCTGATCCAATTATTAATATGAAAGGGAAGTTTTGACCTTCCTGGGGTACAAGCATTCAGAGATCTAAAACAATTAACTCTTGGACCATGAATGAAGACCCTAATTGGGTGGGGAGGGTCCTGAGCAGTGTAAAAAGTAGACAAAGAATAATTTGACAGACTTTCATAAAATATAATAATTAAATAACTATGGCACATTGCCTTCAAATACCTAATTATACTTACGGTGTTTTTCTTTATTTATTATGTCTGGTTATGTTAGATTGGAAAATCAGCTTAATTGAAAAAAAGCAATTTCCATGCAATATACAGTCGATTAAACATATTTCTTGAGTTCAGTAGATAGGAAGAAATAAAATAGTACTAGACTCCACTGCCTATTGTTGAATTCCCAGATGTGTAGGATCAAATTAAATACTTGAAATATGTTGCATCATATTTATTATTAATATAGCATACAACATTGTTCATTCTGCTTGGGGCATACTGAAGAAAATTGAAATCAATTTAGTAAAGATAAAGGTTACCCTTGTTCGAAATCCAGTCGTATCTGACTCTAGGGTTCAGTGCTCATCAATGTTTCAAAGCCGAAGAGCCAGCACTGTCTGCCAATCATGTTTTTCGTAAACAAGTACTGTACAGTAAAACCTTGCATAAAGAGTGCCTCGCTTAGAAACTAACTTGCTTAAAGAGCAGAATTTTCTCTGAATGGCTGCCTCGCTTAACAACTAAAATCAACCAAAAACTCCCTTAACTAAATCGGGGTTCACAACTTCCCCACCAGAAGTCACAATTGGTCATTTACAATGGTGTTTCGCTTAAAGAGCAAACTCACTTAAAGAGCAATCCAGTGGAACGCATTTTGATCTTTAAGTGAGGTACCACTGTAGTACATGCAAGTAGGGTTGCAATTTCAGACAGCTTTTATACTACCTATGGTAGTATCATAATGCAAAAACTTTGGTCATATGAGGTTTGTCATACATTTTAAAAGATGGTATAGAAGCTGACTGGATAACCCAAAGGTTTAGGTATTGGGCTGTGGAGCCAGAGGTTGGGAATCTAATTCCTCGCTGTGCCTCATGGAAGAAGAGTCAGCCTATGTAGCCTGGGCAAGCTGCACAATCCCAGGGCATCTCCTGAAGAAGGAAGTGATAAAACCATTTCTGTATATTCTGAACCTAGAAAACCCTGGAAAGGATTGTCATAGGTCAGAATTGACTTGATGGTGTGCCGTTATTGTTGTGGTAGTGGAGAAGGAAGAGGAAGAGAGGAGGAGGGGGAGAAAGAAGCACCTGTTAATGGAGAGGTGTGAAATTTAATGGATTTTGTTTTACCCTTGTTTGTACACATGTGACGTCACTGAACAGGATTTGCCGCTTTGCAACCATAAGTGGATTTGGGTAAAAGAAAAATCATGGACTTGCCATTTAATCCCAAACTCTCCTGATAAGTATGGCTGCAGTTTGTGGGTTTCTCAAAAGTTATTCTATCCTCTCTACACGTTTTCCATTTAATTATCCAGGACAAATAGATCTGGTGAATAGTACTGCCCCCTTCTATTTTGACCTTTCTTCCCTGGTTCTTTCTGAGTAACTGGAGTAAATGTCAGGCATCACTCTTAGTAACCCCCCTTTTTAACCCACTTTTTGAAGGATCCATTTGGAAAGCATATGCTTTCTAGAATAACACAACAACAAAATTTTAAAGCCAGATTTCATTTCAGCTATTTTTATTGCTGAATCCTTTGTTAAATAAGTGGATATAAAAGATTTGTGAGAGCCAATGTGGTGTAATCAATAGAGGCTTGAGCTAAGACCCAAGAGATAAAGGTTTCTCTTGTTGAAAGCCAGACGTAGCTGACTCTAGGGTTCAGTGCTCATCTCTGTTTCAAAGCTGAAGAGCCAGCACTGTCTGCTTCTGCAGACATTTCTGTGGTCATGTGGCGGGCATGACTAGACACCAGAGTGCACAGAATGCTGTTACCTTCCCACTGAAGTCATCCCTATTTATCTACTTGCAACTTCTTGCTTTCAAACTGCTAGGTTGACAGGAGCCTGGACAAAGACGGGAGCTCAAGAGACCTGGGTTCAAATCCCTGCTCTGCCATAGAAGCTAACTGGCATGGTAAATCTTGAATATCTCACATACCTCCAAGACCCCCTACTAGGATCACCATAAGTCAGAAACAACTTGATTTCACATAACAAATAAGAGATTTCCTGTTGTAGGGAGGGTGGTGTGTATGCCTACTTCTCATTAATGATTTATGTGATTGCTGTTGGATGTTTAACCCATAAAGAAATTGGCCTCCTTCTGAGGCAGTGATTCATGTATTTGTCAAGTACTGATTCATACAAAAACTATTTCTTCAAATGTCCATTTGATTCTTGTGTATTCTTAATGCTTTTGTTATATTTACAAAGGATATGTGATCAAGTCATAGAATGAATTGTTCCTGGTGAAGGACACCTTCTAGATACAAACTTATCTCCAGATTGACAATAGACCTTGCATGTTCTGGATGTTTGCTGCTAAAGGAAAAAGTTGTGGAATGCTTTGAGCACAAGTCTTAACAATGTACTCATTTTGAAATTCTGTTGATCTAAGTAAAAGCACCTGCTTAAATCTCAACAGGTTTCAGAAAGAAGCATACAAAGTATCTTACAATGTTGAGTGTTGTTATTGGGAGTAAACAAAGAAAAAGGAAGGGGAAGAGATACAAATGAGAAGAGAGGTAGAAAAATGGATTCAGGCAAGCAGTGGTACCTCATTTAAAGAGCATAATGCATTCCATGTGATTGCTCTTTAAGTGATACACTCTTTAAGCGAAATGCATTTTCCCAGAGGAAAGCATTGAAAACCAAATATTCTGTTCTGGACAAACCTAAAATGGTGCCCACACTCCATTTTAATGCAGTAATCCTCTCCAAACTCCATTTAAAAAACACTCCAACCCCCACCCCAACCCCTTCTAATGTTGAATCACATACTCCTTACCATAGCACTGCTTGAGAAATCCAAAACTGTTCCAAAAAATCTAGGAATGGAACTCTAAAAATGGTTGCTCATTTCTTCAGGACTTTTGGACAGACTCCGCTGCCACCCAGGGTGGAAGCAGGCTTTGTGGAGCCCAATCTGTCTGTTTTGGAGAAATTTCCGCTCCACCCACCGGCTTGATCCCAGCATAAAATCCATGGCACCTTGAGACTACCAATGGTGCATGGCGCTGACGTCAGCCCCTGGTTTCCCAGTGCTGAACCAGGAAGTGTATCCAAGAGCCGGGAAACCAGGCACTAATGTCAGTGCTGCGCACCAATGGAAGTCTCCAAGTGCCATGGATTTGATGCTGGGATCAAGCAGGGGGGGAGGGACTGCAGCAGAAAATTTCCAAAACAGATGGATTGGGCTCCACAAAGCCTGCTCCCACCCTAGGAGGCAGCAGAGAGTGAAGAAATGCGCAATCGCCGCCACTGCCCTCCCTGTCCTTGATGACAATGGAAACTTAAGTCCTGGACGTGTGGAGAGGCAGCGGATAATTTCCAAAACAGATGGATCAGGCTCCGCAAAAGCCTGCTCCCAGGGAGGCAGCGAAGACTGAAGAAACATGTGACCACTGCTGCCAACCCTGCCACCTTGGACTTATGTTTCCATTGTCTTCGGGGCCCGCAGTGGTGGTACACGGTGGCAGCACTTTTCCCCAGTTCTTTTGGACAGCTACTGCCACGTCCCAAGGCGGTGGGAGGCTTGTTCAAGCAGGATTGGTTTGTTTTTAATTTTTTGCTGCTTTGTCTGATGAGCTAATCCTCGGCACTTTGAGAGCTCTGTTGTTGCATGGCACTTGTATCATCAACTGGTCACCCAGCGCTGAAGCACCAGCTCTCAAAGTGCCGAGGATTAGCAGCTGCTGTAAACATGTCTATGGCTGCTTCCAGTGGTGGCAGCAGTGGTTGGAGCAAGGGCAGGGCCCAGATTATTTGGCGCTGTGGGCTGGATTTGGCCCATGAGCCATAGGTTGCTGACCACTGCTTTACATGATCATCACCAAGTCAGAAGAAGAAAGGTTTATATTCACATTCAAGGTACTCCATGCAAGTGTAAACTCTGATTTTCTCATGGAAAACCAACATACAAGCAGGAGCCTCTTCTCTCCTAACTTAGGCATAGTCATGTAAAGAAAGCAGCCTCAGGAGTGAGGCTTGGTGCTCCCCACCAACCACATTCAGACCATCAGCTTCTGAAACACATGAATTGGACTTCTGTCAGTGGTGATTACTCCCAGTTTCTTATGCTTCCAGTATTACATTTATTCCAAACATTGACATTTTTACAAAGTTTGCATGAATGCTAGGACACAGTCTTGTACATAGTTCTTATACTTGCATTTTGTGTGCAGTTTTTGCCAATGTTCATTTTAAGCAAAGTTACCTTTTCTTGGCATAATGCAAATTGCTTCTAGAGATATGTTTAGAAGTACAACTGCATTTATATATACACTTTCACCTTGTATAATATTTCTGTAAACATTTTGTGGTGGAAGACCTTCCATCTCCAAGCTGAGCACAGAGCTGCCCCTTTTTGGCAGCAACCCTATAGTTCCTTATATTGGTGGAGTTGTGCCTTAGGAAGTTAAGTCAGTGTCTCCATGGAAAAAAATGAATTTCCTGGATATTATTACTTTAAGATGTAATGCACAGTGAAAATATATTCTATTAAAAGAGCATTTATTATGTTGGTAGAATGAGAACGGTGCATTTATCTCCCTCCTCCTTGATTTCTTTTGAATTTCTTTTTATCTGATTAAAAAAAGACTTGAGTCTTGTTATGCATAATGTTTAAACATCATGTTCTGTCTGTTTGAACATTTCTTGGTTTTGGAGATAAGTTGGAAAAATACTTACAGAATATTCCAGTGGCCTTCCTGTATGGCTTCAGCAGTAAAAGCTTAGGTCAGTTTGAAGAAAACGGCAAGATATAAATGTTTAAAATAAATAAGATGGGTACCCTAACTGTCAAGCCACCAACTCCAATGGAATTGTTACTTCCCCTGCTCAATGTTGCTATTATTGTTCTAAACAAGGGATTGCCAACCTTTTCCAGTCAGGGGCCAGATCACACTCCCTCAGACAGTTAAGAGGGCCAGATTGGTGGTCCCTCCACCATTTACAGCTGCTGTAATTGAGTCAACGGCTGTCATAAGTGCATTTGCGACAGCTGCAGACTAATTTATGACTGTCGTAAATGCATTTGTGACAGCCGTAAACTCCCTGGCCTATTCCAGTGGTGGCGGTGGCGGTAGCAGCTGGAATGAGGTCAGAGGCCGGATTATTTGGTGCTGTGGGCTAGATCCAGCCTGCGGGCCTTAGGTTGCCTACCCCTGTTCTAAACAAATGTTGTGGTTTTGCACCCTAAAAGCTAGGAGAGCTTTGCCATAGAAAGGAGATTTGCAGCTCTACAGTTTAAGGCTGTTTGCGAATTGAATATATTTTATCAGCAACATGCCCAGCCTTATGATGAGCTAGATGTATATGTATGGTGTGGAAGAAGGTGTGGAAATCAGTCAGTTTTGTTTTAATGCTAATTCTAATTAGGAAAAATAAATAATGCGCATGGCTTGCTTCTAATAATGGGAAAGCAAAGATAAGAACACATTTTTTCTATATCCCTCTGCACACTCCAAGGAAATGTATTGTAAAATAAAATCATGTTTTGTGTGAATTTCTTTTCCATCCTTTATATGGAGGTGTATCTAGAAGGTGCTATGTGGATTTTTATGTGTACAGTTGTGCAAGAGCCCCTTCAGTGCAGAAAATGCCTTCCATGTCTGGAATGAAGAATACAGTAGTTGTTTCCCTCATTGGTAGTAGTGCTTCTGAATCAGGATTTCATTTTCCTCAGCAGGAATGAATGGCACTTGACCACCCATATATAAGAAGGTAAATACACCCACAGCAGCATCAGTGAGGTTTATTTTCCTACCATGGTGACTTGGCTTACAGACCTGTCTACGTTGTTTCATAGAATGTAAGGATGCTGTCAACGCAGTCAGGGCCGGATTTACATGAAAAGATGCCCTAGGCCCTTGGTCTGCAAATAGTGGCTCTCCAGGTGTTTTGGACTTCAATTCCCAGAAGCCTCGATCAACAGTAGTGCTGACTTGGGCTTCTGGGAATTGAAGTCCAAAACACCTGGAGAGCCACTATTTGCAGACCACTGCCCTAGGCTATTCCACTTATGTGGCCCTTTCACCTCCCATTTTTAAGTTTGTAAATTACATGAGAGATAATAAAATATATCATTACTGTGATATATATCAATATATAGGCCCCTCTTGATCTTGAGGCCCTAGGCTGAAGCCTAGTTAGCCTATAGGAAAATCCGGCCCTGAGTGCAGTTCAAATGTAACAAGAGACCATGGTTTGATGCACTGATAATAAGCGATAGGCAGCCACATTTCTGTCACTTTCGCATCTGCAAGATGGAGATCAAAATTTTCTGCTGTTAAAATTTTTGTTTGTTTGTTTAATTCATCTCTCACTTGATTAGTGAGACCAGTACTCTGGGCAGCTTACACTTGAAGTGTAAGGGAAGGATCAGGGTTGGAATTATGTGAGTGACCAACTATATCAAAACAAGCAGCCATTAAATCTTCTCCCCCCCCCCCCCCTTTTAATAGTCTGAGTGGGAACTCCACAAACAAGAACTAAAAGAAGGAATAGCTCTGTTTCTATTGTTTGGGTGTGTGAAATGTTCTGGGAATTCCTGCTACATATACATAGACAACCTAGCAGTTCGAAAGCAAGAAATTGCAAGTAGATAAATAGGGACCACTTTGGTGGGAAGGTAACAGCGTTCCATGTGCTCCGGTGTGTAGTCATGCCTGCCACATGACCATGGAAACGTCTGCAGAAGCAGACAGCGCTGGCTCTTCGGCTTAGAAACAGATGAGCACTGACCCCTAGAGTCGGATACGACTGGCTTTCGAGCAAGGGAAACCTTTACCTTTATACATAGACAAATCTTGGAAATGTGCCATGCTGGCAAAGGATTCTGGGAGTTACAGTCTCAAACAAGAGTTTGGAAATTCTCACCTGTTGTTTATGTACAATCTACTGGCTGCAGAGAGAAAAATATACCTCCGATACACGTTTTTACAAATATAAGCAATGCTACCCTACTTCTGTGCCTAGTTAATATGGGAAGAGGCCACAAAAGTTGGATAACATTGGAAGTTAGGGGACATTTGAAAAAGAGGGCATGATTAATAGCAATGCTGTCTTCTTTCTGTCCAGGTGTCTTGGTTAAAGGAGGCTTGAAAATTTTCAAGGCAGCCTTAAAGTGGAGCAAAACAAAATGAACAGTAAAGCTCAATATACAAGATGCAGAGGGCAGTCAAAGTAAAGCAAGAGGGCCTGAAAATGTCTGCGTGCAGTGAATTTGTAGAACACATCTGGAAGCCTGGCTCCTGCAAAAACTGCTTCTGCCCCAGAATCTCCCACCAACTGCAGACGCCAACCCTTGATCTGGGAGGTAGCTGCGGACAACTGCAAGATTTGAATGGAATTAGAGCCAAAGTGGAGAACACGCCTCTGGAAGATGACGGAGTGATTTTCTTGCATTACTCAAAGCCAACAATTGCCGTTAAACCAACGATGATAAACTCTGATGCGGCTGAGGTCTGGGCGGATGGGAACCTGAATGTGGATATCACACAGGTAATGATTAATGAATAGGTGTGGTGTGTTTTACAAGGCTGTTTCCGCTGTAAAATTTGCATTTGCCTCCGAGCAATTCTGGTATTTGTTATGGCAGGACTCCTATAAATTTATTTCTTGTCATTTCGTGAAGAAGCAAATAAGGTTTTTAAAGTCAAATTCTTCTTCTCATCAGTAAGGTAGGAAACACTTGTGCAATTTCATTATCTGTTCCTATAGGCTAGTATTAAAAACCTTGTAATTTTACAGGAACATAGAAAGGTTCAAAGGTTTATTTTATTCCAAAGCTTTTGCAATTTGTAATATGATATGTTGGCTTTTCTAAAACCCACTTCTTATCAGGGCAGCACAGGCAACTATCAACTTCCCTTCTTTTTGGCATCAGAAAATGCTGACCTTGGTTTCTGTAAGATTCAAGCATACCCAGTGTGGTGTAGGAGATAAAGAAATGGACTAGGGCTCAGATGACCTAGATTTCAATCCCTGCTCGGCAATGGAAACTCACTGGAAGAAGGACAGAAATGGAAGAACTACACCTTAAATATCTCACTTACTTTGAACACCTTGTTAGGGTCCCTGTAAATTGGTTCTAGCCTGAGAGTACATAACACACACAAGTTTTGGGCAAATTCCTGTCATCTTTTCCACCTAGCTCTTAGTGTCCACCTGGCAACTTTGGAAGAAATTAGTTGTAGGATTAAAGTTCCCATACTCCCTTACCATTAGATATACCTTCTGGCTCTGATGGGGGCGGGAGGTAAAATATCTGGACAGAAGATTTCTCTCTCTGCTTTGGATTTTATGAACAAATTAAAATATGTGCCAAGTACCACTGTACAGAGTGTGAGAGTCCAACCTGTTGGTACCCAGCAATTCACCTTTTTAGAAGGTGTTGTGCACCTGTTGTGTGGTTGTGCCACACCTGATAATATAATCAGGACCTTGTTAGTTAACAGTGGTGAATTATGCAATCTGTCTTATGAACTCTTAAATCACTAGTAGAATTCTGGCCAGTGTGTTTAAAATACATGTTTAAATGCAGTTTGTGGTATAGGTATGTATTTAACATGTGTAGGGCTAATTCTCCTCACAAATGGATACATATCACAATGAAAGGACTAGAAATGGACTACTTCATCCATCTAATTGCAGAACATCTCACCCTCATGCTCATTTCATTGTCAGTCAATTTTAATCGAGTCACTTATTCTCATTAAAAGAAGGATGAAAGTAGAGGTCAGAAAGACAGACTGAGCACCCATTTTCTGTCCCAGGTCCTGCCAAACTAGCAGTTTGAAAGCAAGAAATTGCAAGTAGATAAACAGGTGCTGATTTAGCAGGAAAGGTAACAGTGTTCTGTGTACTCTGGTGTCTAGTCATACCTGCCTCATGACCATAGAAACAGGCGCAGACAGCACTGTTTCTTTGGCTGGAAATGGAGATGAGCACCGAACCCTAGAGTCAGACACAACTGGCTTTTGAGCAAAGGAGACTTTTACCTAATCGTGATCGCTGTAGCATAAAACTTGGTGGTATTGCGGGTAAATTTAATAACTTGCCTTTGGTGTTGCTGGTTTCAATAAAATGTAATTAACACCAGATCTTAGAATTTTGTTATTTAGAAGAAATATTTATATATATAAATATTTAAATACTTATATATATTTATGGCATTCAGATTTCCATTATTGTTACCATTGCTCTGTTCTCAAGAGTAACTTGTTACAGTGTGCATTAGAGTCCACCAGGAAAAATGCAGGAAGTGTTTCTTGCATTGTTTTAGTGACCAATCCTGATTTTGGAAATACTTAATGGAAAAATACAGAAAGCTAAACAAAAGAATACTTCCTGTGTCATTCAGGACTGATAGAAGAATTTCAAAAAACTTTGGGGGGAGGGAATCTTATTTCTTAAAATAATCTTTTAGATGTAATTGTTGAAAACAGTTAGAAAATATTGTTATTTTTAAATGTATCCTTTTACATTCCTTTTGAAATATAACTTAGTATGCCCAAAGTACTAATTATGTTTAAGCTCCAGTTAAAACCAATCATAATTTGATGGGTTTTAGACATAATACTAAATTATGGTTAAGTTAAAAATGAACACGAATGTTTCTGGTCTCCTTATAGCCACATCAGAAGTAAGGAAGAGAGGGGTAGAATTGCTCTGTCCATGTGAAGATGCTCGTGAGGAATTTAGTTAGCTGGTATGACAGATTACTGTATATGCGGTCGTATAAGACTACTTTTCCCCCCTGAAAAACATGCCTCCAAGGGGGGGGTCGTCTTATACGCCGGGTGCACTTCAGTTGGGATAGACATCGCTGCCCATAGTGGCCTCCTGATGCTCGCTCAGTGCCCATAGTGGCCTCCTGATGCCTGCCTGGTGCCCATTGTGGCCTCCCAATGCCCACCCACCTCATTCTACATACCATCCAGCATGGCTGCAGTGAGCATCAGCAGCAAGACAGGGGTGCCAGCCTTTTCTGCGTGACCGGCCCGTTCTGCAGTGGTGCTCCGCCATGCCCCTTGTCTACACAGAGCTCACACATGCGCACTTGCCCACTAGTGCCAGCCACAGGGAGATGTTGAAATCAAATCTGATGTTCTTTTATGTTTTATTTGGTGTGTGGAAGGTGTGCGGAAGAGGGGGTAGTCTATAACAAACTCTATAGTTTGAGTGGAAATGTTGGGGGCTCGTCTTATACGCCCAGTCGTCTTATACGCCGGCATATACGGTACTTTTGTGTCATGAGTAAAAGTATAGTGATATCAGTGTTTGGGATATTCGTCTTCATCGACTGCAACTCTTACCCGAGAATGCATTTTTTTCCTGAAGCAGGAATAATGTCATGGCCGTGAATTTGTTTAAGGTGGATCCCAGCTTACCATGAAGTGACCCACACACTAGGATCTCGGAGCCATCTCCTGCAGCACACATGAAATGAGACATGCAGGATTTAACACCAGGACTGCAATGGACTGTCACAGCTTTGAGGATATTATCAAGGCGCCCCTTCACAGCCAATCCATCTGGCATGGCCTCTTCCGTGTCCATGACCGTTGGGGATCAGAGTTCCTCCTCTGCTCATTTTGTCATTGGGCTGAATGCTTCGGATATTATTTAACTGATAATATTTTTAATTGTTATTTTTGTGTATACTATTTCATTAATGCCTTTTAGACAAATATATTAGTATTTTAATTACAGTAATACCTCGGATAACGCTAAGACTTGGTTCCACAAGTTTTGGTGTTATCCGATTTTTAGTGTTATCCGATGCATGTTAAAATCCTATGGGATGTATCGGATAATGTTAAAGCTCCATAGAGATACATTGTAACCGCACAGGCTTTAGCGGTTGTTATCCGATCCATCCCATAGGACCTTAACGTTATTTGATCCAATTCTCCTCCCCAGATTACTTAACATTATGCGATTTTAGCGTTATCCGAGGTAAATGCGAGGTATTACTGTACTTCTATTTAAAAGAAAATAGATATGGAATTTTAAAAATTGCCAACAAAAATGTGTAGTCTCCAAGAATGTCAGTTTAGTAATGCTGCACTCAATATGTTAATTTGCTATGAGATACAGTGGTACCTCGCGTAACAAACACTTCGTATAGCAATAAATTCCCACAACGAAGTGTTCATTATGCTATGATGATACCACGCATAATGGGAAAAAATTGTTATGCGGGTTTTTTGGTAACCAGGGTATACCCGCTTAATGGGAACCCCAGTTAACAAAGGTTTTTTTCCTGTTATGCGGGGCATCTCCCATAGGGAACTGCATAATGAAAAAAATCGAAGAGCTCAGTGGAACAGAGTTTTTTCATTATGCGGGGTTCTACTATATCATCATTTCCTATGCAGACTGAAAGACCTGTTGCAAGTATAGTTTAAGATACAGAAGAATTTGATGTCATTCCTTAAACTATATTGTAGTGCAATAAAGATGTCATGTGGTGATGTGTGTAGATTCTAGCCTCAAGAAGGAATATGTCACCAATCTTTTTGTCACTTACATCCTTGCAGTTCCTCAGATATTTAGCACAAGCAAGAATAAATGTCTGTATTCACCCTGACATTTTGCTGTAGGCAAAATTTATTGGCAACTTTAATTTTACAGAAAGGGTTATTAAATGTTGAAAAGACCAGAAAAAGGAGCAGAACAAGTCATTTATTTCATGCACTAATTTCAAAATTCTAGTGTTACTAATTGGGCTCAGTTCCTAATGAGTGAAATTTCATCGTAATTGGTTTAAGCCGAGTTCAGTTTTCAGTTACGTACTTGTTTAACTGAAAGCCTTTTCAAGCAGTCAGTGAATTAATCATATCAGATAGTGTGGAATAGAGGAAAGAATGGGGTTTGTGATGCTTAAGGACTGCTGTTAGAGGAATCCTGGTTTTTTGGTTTTTTAAAAAAACCATTTTAAACACCAATCTGTGAGCTTTCTTTGTTGTGTATAAAATGGGAAACTGTGACAGTAGAGTTCCCCAGAGCTACACAACTGAAAGGGAAAAGGAAATCATGTTCAAGAGCCTACATGCATTATGCTTTCAGATCTCGTCATTTCAAAACCTGTTTGATGTTTCTGAAGGAATAGATTGTGATTCTGAACTTGGGGAACAAGCAGCTTCAGTTTTCTTTGTCATTCCAGTAGACTAGGAATTTTCCTTTGCAGGAAGTAGGGGGATAATTATGTTTCTCAACAGATATAATTTTTGCTTCAATTTTCCTATGCAAAGTGATGTATTGCAGGAACCTTTGCTAAATTCTAAAAATGAGGATGTTAAGTTTTGAACTGTTGATATACAGTCAGCCTGCCCTATAAGACGCACGCTGCATGCCAAAGTAACTAAGCCACTCAATGAACATAGACAATAGCATTTAGCAGATAAGTAATCATTAGGTTTTTTTAGTTGAGATTGGGCATTTCAGAAATAAGTAATAACCAAAGCAATAATAATACTGTATACTAACTTGTGAACTTAGTCAAAATGTGGTAAGTGCTTTACATATATCCAGTACTAACAAAACCAAAGTTATAGTACAATAACTTTCTTTAGTATGTTTACATTGTGTTAAAATGTGATTTAATGAATAGTATACTAACTTTCTTTAGTATGTCAAACTGTGTTAAAGTGTGATAATATGAATGATAGAAAATAATGGCGTAGGGGCAGGCAAACCATGTCAGAAATTTTGCCAAGAAAACCCTGTGGACAACAGCAAAAAAGGAAAAATAGATGGAACAGGATGTCAAGCCCCTCAGGAAGGAAGATGGGGTGGATAAGAAAGCGGGACAGCAGATGCAATGTTGCAAAGAACAATATTTGATAGGAACATGCAATGTTAGATCAATGAATCAAGGCAGACTGAAAGTGGTAAAAAATGAGATGGAAAGAATAAGCATTGACTTCTTGGGAATAAGCAAACTAAAATAGACAGGAATGGGCAAATTCAATTCTGGAGACCATTATATATACTACTGTGACCAAGAGAACCTTAGAAGACATGGAGTAGCCATAATTGTAAATAAAAAAGTAAGAAAAGCAGTAATGGGATATAATCCAAAAAATGACAGAATGATCTCAGTTTGGATCCAAAGCAAACCATTCAATATCACTGTGATGCAAATCAATGCACCAACCACTGGTGCAGATGAGGCTACAATTGACCATTTCTATGAGGACCTACAACACCTCATAGAACAGACACGGAAAAATGATATCCACATTATCATAGAGATTGGAATGCCAAAGTAGGAAATCAAAAAGTAAATGGAATAACAGGCAAGTTTGGTTTTGGAACACAGAATGAAGCAGGGCAAAGGCTAATAGAATTCTGCCAAGAGAATGCACTGGTCATAGCAAACACCCTCTTCCAGCAACACAAGAGGAGACTTTACACATGAACATCACCAGATGGCCAACATCGAAACCAGATAGATTACATACTCTGCAGCCAAAGATGGAGAACCTCCATACAGTCAGAACCTCCATACGGCCCTATCAGTCCCTGGAAAAATAGATGGGGAAGAAGTAGAAGCAGTGACAGACTTTACTTTGTCAGGATCAAAGCTCAATGCAGATGGTGATTGCAGCCATGAAATAAAACGGCAACTGATTCTTGGGAGGCAAGCGATGAGAAACCTGGGGAACATAGTTAAAAGTAGAGACATCACCTTGCAAACAAAAATTCGCATAGTCAGCGCAATGGTATTCCCGGTGGCAATGTATGGTTGTGAGAGCTGGACCATTAGAAAAGCTGAGTGCAGAAGAATAGATGCCTTTGAGATGTGGTGTTGGAGGACAGCTTTGAGAGTCCCCTGGACAGCGAGGAGAACAAATAGTTCAGTCTTAGAAGAAATCAACCCTGACTGCTCCTTAGAAGGTCAAATAGTAAAGATGAAGTTAAAGTACTTTGGACATCAGATGAGAAGAAAGGATCCGCTTGAGAAAGCCTTGATGCTGGGAAAGGTGGAGGGCAAAAGAAGAAAGGGGCAGCAGAGAATGAGATGGCTAGATGGTATTGTAGACGCAATGGGCACAGAGCTGGGCGGTTTGAGGAGGATGGTGGAGGACAGAGGTTCCTGGCGGGCAGTGGTCCATGGGGTTGCAAAGGGTCGGAATCGACTGCAACTGAATAACAAAAATAAGTCAGAATCAGTTCAATAGCATATGCATTATTATTGCAATTATGTTGGCTAGTTTTGATCGATGGAATAGAAATATAAGGAGAGGATAGCTTCTATTTACAGTATTTTTGGGTTTTGTGCTAATATAATTGTCATGTAAATTAAAATATTCACTCTGTGTGTGTGTGTGTGAGAGAGTTTGTTTGAACTTACTTCCATTCAATGGATAGCAACCAGCAGATTACAATAGAAACAAATAGATTGTGGTGGCTTTAAAACTATCAAATACTTTTCACTGTGAGTTTTTGTGTTTTACAATCCACTTCTTCAAACACATCATATCTGAAGAAGTGGATTGCGATCCATGAATGCACACACTTAAATGAATGTGGTAGCCTTACAGGTACCAGGGTGCTTTTTGTTGCTGGTGTTGTGGAAGTGCACTAATACCTCTACCTCAAATCTACTAATGGTATTTCCTTTTAAAGTGAATGGTAATTGTTTATTAACTTGTAAGTTGTTTCCTATACTTCTGGTGTTGCCCTTTTAATTGTTATGTGTGGTCAAGTTCCTTCTAGTTTAAGGCAATCAGACAAAAATCTTGAGAATTACTTAGGTTGTGTGGAAAATTAATGGGATACAGTATTCCTATAATTACTACATTCTTTGGAATGTTTGTTGAACATTTCCAACCACTGTTTTATTTCCCATCTTCACTTGCATATTCTTAATAGGGTTTGCATAGAATCTGTCTCTGTAGCTTTAGTAGTGTTCTATCCACTCTGTGTTTTTAGCTGTATTTTAATTTTTGCTTTTTAGTTTTACTGTTTTTTAATTTTAACTTTTTATTAGCTTTTGTGATGGGTGGATTTATATTGTCGGATTGTATAATTGGTATGCTTTATTTGTTGTCAGCCACCCTGACAACAAATGATGATGGTGATTTATTGGTGATTTATTTCTTCCAACAGCAAGTCCTTTGTCATAGGCTTATTTGAATGAATTGGCAATCTTTATTTCTTATCTGTATATTCAGTATACAATTTACTGTACATCTTTATTTTAGCCTGATCAAATAATATATCCTCCCAACATCCCTCTTTATGTTTTCATAGACCTAAGAAGACACTGTCCACATACAGATGTAGAACTGGATATAATTTTAATACTTCACGCAGAATTCTAATGCATTTCACTCAAGTGAAGCAAACAATTGTTGTATTGTCAGCATACCTTCTGAGTCCCTACTCTTCACCCTTGCAAGATTGCAACTGTACCATTCTGGATCAGGCTATTAAAAGACATGAAGATATTAATGAACAATGGATATCACCCTTTTGTTGTAAGAAAAGAGAGGAAAAATGACCAATTAAAACTTGCTTTTCAGATACAAGTCATGTTGTTATTACTTATTGCAGGGATTCTCAACCAGCAGACTGTGGGCCGTATGTGACCCATGGCACCATTTCATATTGCCCCCAACTGCCTCCACCAAACCAGGAATTGCCATGTGGTGGAAGAAGTGCAAAATGGCTGCCTGGCCCCCAAAACTGTTTGAGGGAGCTTGACCTGACCCCTGGCTTTAAAAGGTTGAGAACTTGTGACTTATGGGAATGCTGCTGTTGCACACAGATTCCCCCCCCCCTCCTTTAATATGAATGATTTATATCAAGGCTAGGCTTTGAACTGCCATGGTTTTACTTCTCAATTGACCAGATGTGACTTCACAGGAAACAACTCTGCTGTAGTAATGCTTATAACAGATGAAGACAGCGATAAGGCTACTCCATTATATAGTGTGATGGGAGAGAGGAAATTCTTAGTTTCGCTGAACTTGATAACTTGGGAAAATTTTCTTTATCACAGGGGTTAAATAAAAAATGCTTTCATCTAATGAATACTTTTCCTTCTCTTCCACTCTTCCTTATCCTTTTAACAACTTCAATTTAATCTCCTTTATTTAGGCAAAGTTCTCACAGGGATGGCCAAATTATGTTTGGGCTCCATTATTCAGACTAGAGGTTCCTTACATATTTCAGGAAACTGTCCTGTTAGAGACATGGCTAGGTCTTGTTTCTTATATATGGAAGGACAATACCTGTCTGTAACATATAACCTAACCCATTGTTTATAGTCTTAGTGAGAACAAGGCTTTAACAAGGTTTTCACAGTTAAATTACCCAGCTACTTTCTGCCTAATATGCAAAATGAGGTTACAGACTGGGGTGAACTTATCAAGTTTTGAGCTGTGTCACTTTTGTGATGGAGACTGTACCCTTTTTAAAACAGTCACTACATTTTAAAAATATTCCTCACATATGGTAAGCTAGCACATCAACTAGAAGGTTTTGTGAAATGCAAACCATGTTTTTTTTTAAAGGGCGAAATCAAAAGCATAACAGATATGTGTGCACTTGTATGAAAAACACAGATTTTTATAACCTTGGCCTGCCTCCTCATTCTACATAATATGTAGAATGATTCCAAGGTCTTTTTACATCTCATTTGTCAGAGTGAGTATATTATACTTCTTCTTGTGCTGTATCTGATTATGAATATTGGCAATCATCATGTAGTGTTGATGTGGCATCATCTTCATCCAGCCAATTTTGAGCATGGCTAAGTTTCAAGGTTTCTGTGAAAATCATTGTGACTTAAAATGGTTTAAATCTTGAACTGGGTTATGTCTAATATAATTACTGCATTGGGAAAGGTGTGGCAAGGTATAGTGTAGCAAACCAAGAAGGACACATCAGTTCTTTTAAGGATTAACTTCTATATTTAACTTAACAGTTTATAGCTGCAAATCAAAATACTTCTTTCAGTCAGCAAAAAAGAGTGTAATCCTATTCTTGTCATGGGGAGATACATATGGAGAACAGTAATCTGGTAAAAGCATCTAACTTTGACCTAATCTGTATCAGTTTTCTCTCTTTTTTAAAAGTGAAGTACTGTACTATACTGTACCACAAAGTATCTTAAAAGAACAATAGCTTAGATATTTTTGCTTTTCTATATCTTTGTCCAATCTATCTAAGTTTATGTAATTATTTTTTATCAATGTAGATCAGCAAAAAGTTGCCATCCAAAAAACATGTCTTGATGAAATCTGGAGAGGATCAGAGAGCATGCTTGAATAATTTCAGCAACAATATCATAAGGAAGCCTGTTGTTCTGAAAACTTCAAATGATTGCAACTCACATAGTCGTCAAGGTCCTTCATTGCTTAGCCAGTTGGATATTGAAAGCAAGGCAGAAAGAAATATCTCCTTCAAGAATATGACATTTCCAAATGATACGGGTACACAGAAGGACGGGGATGAAGTGCTTGGCAAGGAAATATTGGCCTTGCCAGTTTTGGGACTTTGCCACAAATCATCCATTTTTAGTGACCAATATGTAGGCCGTGCCATGGATTCTGTGAGGCATCCTCCCCTCTACCAAAGAGGAGGGTTATCGCTTTCAGAAAAAGCCAGTATATCAAGTCCCTCCGATATAGAAAGTGAAGGTGGAGAATACTGCTCCATTGCAGACTATTGTGGGCAGGCTGCTATTCACAAGAACTTTGGTAATACCAAAATCAAAGTCCCGTGGCTTGGAAATGAAAATTCATTGTCAGAGACTCTGGGAAAAGATTCTGCAGTGAATGCAAGAACCCAGACAAGTACAGTGAATTTCAGTGAAGGGGAAAACAGAATCTTGAATTCAGATTTAGGTTTGCCAAAGGAGACTCATCCTCCACATGATTACATATGTAACCGCTTATGTCCAGAAACAGACACGTTAATATTCCCTTTCAACACTGAGCTACAAAACAGAAAAACCTTTGATTTGCTCCAGGGAAATGGTTGCTGTCCTCTAGTCAAGGAATTCAAACAAACTGAAAAGAAGTCTGTAGAAAATGCAAGCAATTCTGCAGAGCAAGAGTTTTCATCTCAAGTGGACGCTCAGAGTGAGCCAATCTATGCTGAAAGTACAAAAAAGAAAAAGGTACAGCTAAGTGATTCCAACATGCATGCCAAAAAGGCTGCCTTGGCATGTAGTCCATGCAAAGATAAAGAGAATGGGCTTTG
This sequence comes from Furcifer pardalis, assembly GCA_030440675.1. Classification (NCBI taxonomy): domain Eukaryota; kingdom Metazoa; phylum Chordata; class Lepidosauria; order Squamata; family Chamaeleonidae; genus Furcifer; species Furcifer pardalis. The sequence goes on along the minus strand of CP126896.1, from coordinate 12,136,630 downwards.
GGAAGAGAGGACCCTCCACTTGAGCAGTGAGAAGGAGTTTCATGATTCTGCCTCACAGGTGGCTGCAACTATTACCATTGTGGCAGCTCATGCAGAAGATGATAATCGGACAATCTTTCTCAGCAGCCCAGACTCTGCTGTTGGGGTGCAGTGGCCATGCGTTAGCCCTACTTCTACCCAAGAGCCTGGCAAGGCATCACCTTTCTTTGAGCACAGGGAGCTGCTTCATGGGAACTGTGAGATGAGCACAAGGATGAATGGGGCACTTCTTGAATCCCAAATAACTAACAAGTTACTCATTGGTGAGACTCCTGCCATTCCCCCAAAGTTGAATAAAGGGAGCCCATCCAGAAATGAAGGGATTGTCACCCAGTCAGTCAGTTGTGTTGAAGAAACCTCAGACAACAATGGCCATGAAGATGTTGCTGTTCCAAACCATGGTGGACTCTCATCTTCCCTGAGTACACCCGTAAATAGACTCTCTCTAGAAGACTACAGCAAAGGACCACCATCCTCAGCATCTGAGAGGAGGCAAAAATACTACAATCTGTCCTGGAATAAGCAGTGCCGGATAGAAGAAGAAGAGGAAGAAGAGCAAGGACTCTTGGAAAGTACTCCAGCGGTGGAAATGGAGATAGGGGCAATTAGATCTTCAAGTACTTCTGATTGCCATCAGGGTTGCTTTGGTCAAGACAACAGGACTAGAGGAATAAGCAAATCAGCATCTTTTGCCTTTGAGTTCCCCAAGGAGAAGAATGGAATTGACGACTTCACTCCACCTCCCCCACCTCCAAAGAAACAATCCAGGTATAGAAATGGAAACTTTAATATCTATGCTTGTTTGTTGTCAGACCTATGCATGTACTTGCCAGTGGTGGCCCTGTCTAGAGTGAATTGAAGAATACAGGGCTTTTTGCAACTATCCTCTTTGTATATGCTTCCTCCCATCCCCAACCTTATTCCATATGAAAATTATAACAGGTGTCATTGTGGGTAATTTTTTTGTATTTCTAAATTTATGTAATGCTTATAACAGTGCTTTCCCCCCAGTTAGTTAGAATGTGGCTTAATAACTATTAAGTGATCATGTCTTGAGATGGGAGTGGGGAATTAGCTACCACTCTACTTCACTGAGCTTACCTTCAAAATAGGCTTCAGTCCTTTAAACTGACATAGCTACTGATAAATAACCTGTGGAGCTGGGATCCTTGCAGATTGCTCTTCCCAGAATTTACTCCTCTTCCTTTTTATTTGCCACATCCTACTCTTTAATGAATATGTTCAATAAATAGAGTGTTTCATACATAGGAGCATTTTTAAAATGTGATGTATTCCAGTAACCTATAAGAAACCATTCTTTGACATGCAACTCTTCAGACATGCAATTTTATCAAAATGTATATTCTTCATTCTTCAGAAGTCCCTTCGTCACTGAATCAGAGACAGAGTTGATTCTTTTAAGTTTTACATAAATGTGAGGAACTGTAAAAGTGATGTTCTTTAGTGTAAAGAGAACTGCTGTGTAGATTTATTCATTTTAACAAAAGTAAAAGGAAGTGAAGAGCAATAGTAAATAAAAATAAATAAGTTGCCCCTGGACACAGGTTTTAATCCCCAGCATTCTGAGTTACAATATTTCTTAACAACAAACATGTTTCATTTATTTTTATTTATTTTTATTGTTTTATTATATACCATCTTTCTCCCCATGGGGGACTCAAAGTGGCTCACAAAATTTTTAAAAATCATATTAAAAAACAGCATTTGTAAAGCTTCTTAGCACCCTTTTACTGTTTTCTGCTAGTTTTAAGAACAAGTCAGTAAAATCACTTGTGCAATAGATGGAAAAGTAATAGTAATATTTTGTGTAGGAAAAAATGTTCATGTGGCTCACACTAGCGCACATATAACATGTGAATCAGCCCCCAGTTTTGTTGAACTCTTTTTTCCCCTGGCTGTAGAGTAGTTGATAGATTAAACTGGTGTTTCAGATGATTTTGAAGAGCATTGATAACTTTTCTGAAACACATTTTCCTCCAGTGAAAGCAAAACCACATTGTCAACCAGAAGAAAACAGATGAAGTATTTAAAACTGTTAATTCTGGTAATATCTTCACCGTATTGGTTTGAACAATGAAAAGACTTTGCTGATCTGTTTCTAGAGTGGAGTCAAGCAGATGGTTACATGTGGTTATTTATTTGGAGAATAAAAGATTAACTGTGATTAAAGGATGTTCTTGGGAGACAGAAGTGAGGGTTACTGGGAAGTACATAATCTTACCTACATTTTTATGCAGAGCTTTTGATTTTCAACTGGAAATCCTCTGATTCTTCCAACCACTCCATTTTCAAGGGTAGACACAAAAACTATATAAATAAAATCATCTGTTTTAGAAGTTTTAGCACTGCAAGAATTCTACCTGTATTATTCCTCCTAATCATCCACGCCATGGTAACCTCTAGGTCAGATTATTATAAGGTGCTGCTTTTGAAGTTAGGCATCTAGCAGGAGCTATTTGTTTTCAGGACATAGCCAGTTTGTCACCAGGCAGGCTCCCCTGAGATTTGGTAGTGAGGCCACTTACCCTTCAGGATATTGTACTTTTGATAAGAGGGGCATTAGTGCCTGGTTTGTTTTCAGTTCCAATTAAACTATGCTAGATGAAAGCAAACTGGGCTGAGGTGGTAGGTCTCTGGATCATTTGTAATGGGTTGTCAAGGCTTTGGTCTCTCAGGTATTAGCACATGAGGAAGAAAGAAGATAGGCATCCTGTCTCATTAAGAGTTAAACAGAAAAGAGGGTTTCAGTAGGTAAAAATTGCATGACAAAATTTGTTGTTTTTCTTGGGGTCCCTCGAAGAGCAGGTGGCAGTCGTGGCTAGGAGGGCTTTTGCACAACTTCGTGTGATTCGCCAGTTACGCCCGCTCCTAGATTGGGACTCCTTGCTCATGATCACACACGCTCTGGTCACCTCCAGACTTGATTACTGTAATGCGCTCTACATGGGGCTGCCCTTGATGACCATTTGGAGGCTTCAACTGGTCCAGAATGCGGCTGCCCGGGTTGTGATAGGGTGTGGGCGGTATGCACATGCCTTGCCTCTGCTTCGGGAGCTGCACTGGTTGCCGGTTTGCCTCCGGGTGCAATTCAAGGTGCTGGTTATTACCTTTAAAGCCCTACATGGTAGTGGGCCAGGATACTTAAGACACAGCCTCACCCCAAGAACATCTGCCCGTCCCACCAGAGCGGACCGGAGAGGCTCCCTAGTTGTTCCATCGGCCAGGGAGGCACATCTCTCTGGCACCAGAAGGAGGGCCTTCTCTGCGTCTGCTCTGGCCCTATGGAACTTCCTGCCTACGAAGCAACGTCTTCAGACAGAGCTGCTGCCCTTTAGGAAGAATCTAAAAACATGGCTGGCAGGACAGATATGGGGAATGGAAGGTATAATGACCCCAGCACATTGGATGATCTGAGCCCCTCTCTTTTTCTACTTTTAAATTAGTAGTTGTAGCATCTGGTGTGTTTTTAATCTGTTTTTAATCTTTTTTAGATTTTAATTTTAAATTTTAACAGTTTTAAGGTTTTTAGATGGAAGCTTCCACTTCCTAATCATGGGCCCTACCTGCCCAGGGAAGGAGAAGACTAACGTCCTCTGGCCGGGAGGAGGAATGGATTTTAGCTGTTTGTGCTGTGTGTGTGTGTGTTGTTGTTGGGTTTTTCCTGACTGTAAACCGCCCTGAGTCGCCATGGCAAGTGGGCAGTGATATAAATCTAAATAAATAAATAATAAATATAGATGTGTGCCTTAAAGTTCTGTTAAATGACAAAGTAGATTCTCAAGTCAACCATTCCAGACCTATGTATTGCAGATCCAGGATCTAAATGCATACTTTTTTCTACGAGCCTCTAAATTGTAGAAATGTAGTTATGCATCAGGTTGGGAATGAACGCTATTTTCTTCTCTTTGGGGGACAAATGGATTGTGGGGAAGGAGTGCTTAACCCTGTGCCCTATGTCTAATTGCCCTCATTACATGTGTGAAGCCCCATTTTCACAAAATCACAAGCCAAAGGCCTTACATGGGAGTTAACATTCATACATGCCGCTAAAGCTGCTGGGTTTGCATCATTTCCTCCAAACAGAATTCCATGAGCAGTTGGCCAAATTATGTCGAACGATGTCCTGTATTTCTAGATGTTATATTTGTGAATTGCTGAACTCTAGTATTGTGGCGCAGTGGCAGGATGAATGCTCTGAAAGTGTCTTTTGTTTTGCTTAATGGTCAGTGAACAAGTAATCCTACAAAATCTAATCATCCATTTTGTGTCTGCGTATTAAAAAATGGGCCTTCATGTATTATGCAGAAATATGCCCCTGGCAACACATAAAAGGAAGGGAAGAAGGTTCATTGGGAGAGACTGCAAGTAACTGACATTCACGGAGTTATTTTTAGTACTGGGAGCCAGGACCCCTTTGAAAAGAAACTAGAAAGGAGAAAAATTGTAAGGACTGACAGCTTCTCCTCTTCCCTCTTAAACCAAATTTTGAATTATGGCAACCCAGATTACATTTATAACCTAAATAGAGAATCATAAAGCCACATTCCTATCTATACTTAATTTGTGAATAAATTAACATACCTTAATTCTGAGTGTATTGTGATCATTTCCTTTATACTGTATATGGGAATGAGTATGAAATTAGGGGTTTTCTACTTATTTCACAGTTCTGTGCCAGGAAAAGTTTCATACAGTAATACCTCGGTAATGTTTACCTCGGATAACGCTAAAATAACATAACGTTAAGTAATCTGGGGAGGAGAATTGGATCGAATAACGTTAAGGTCCTATGGGATGGATCGGATAACAACCGCTAAAGCCTGTGCGGTTACAATGTATCTCTATGAAGCTTTAATGTTATCCAATCCATCCCATAGGATTTTAACATACATTGGATACACTAAAAATTGGATAACACCAAGACTTGTGGAACCAAGTCTTAGCGTTATCTGAGGTATTACTGTATTATTGATTATTTTTTCCTATCTGGTTGGTGTGAAAGACAGAAATAGCAGGGATGGAAAAGATGGCTTCCTAGACCAGACAATCTTTAAATATATTAATCTAAGAAAGACTGGTCACCTGAGAGAGGTAAAAAAATTATTTAAAATCCACACCACTATTGTCAAATTTTAAGGAAAATTTATATAACAAGATACCATATTTTAATTGTTTTGTTATCAGATGTAAAGCGAGAATCTCAAATAAAATCAAGGTAGCAGCAGCAGTGTATTGCTGAAACCACAGTAACTCATGAGAAAGATTTAGTAAGTTTCAACATCTCTGGTATTGCATTCCTTTAGGATTGAGTTGAGTATGCCAGTAGATTATGATACCAAGAAGAAAATGTAGGGTTTTTTTGGTGTCAGTTTGTGTGTTATCTCAAAAGAAATTTCAGAAAATAGGTGTTATCATATATCAGTACTACTACATACCAAAGAACTGTGTAGTTTTATTTTATTTGGGTGGGAAGTGATTTGGTGTTGTACCATTACATTTGCTCCCCATTTCATATTGATTTTTTAAAAAAATTAATCAAGTCCAACAATTTCAAGATTATCTGTCTCTTACAGTAGCAATACAGTAATACACCAGATAACGTTATGACTTGGTTCCACAAGCCATGATGTTATCCGATTTTTAGCGTTGTCCGATGCATGCATCGAATAACGCAAAAAAAAAAAAAGCCCTGACTTCAGGGACAAACCCCTTTAAAGGCAGGCAGGGAATGAAAGAGACCTCCCTGCCTTTAAAGCCACCCCCTACATACAGCGGTCTCTGCGACTGCAGTAGTGTCGGGGAAAGCGTCTTTCCCCTGACCCTACTGCAGTCGCAGAGACTGGTTGTGTCTTTCTTTCCCTCCCTGTATTTAAACTACAGGGAAGAGGGAAAGAGAGAGACGTGATTGGTTCTCTAGAGAACCAATCACATCTCTCTCTTTCCCCCTCCCTGTAGTTTAAATACAGGGAGGGAAAGAAAGACACGAGCGGTTCTCTCTCTCCCTGTAGTTTAAATACAGGGAGGAAAAAAGACGCGATCGCGATTGCATACATACAAAGGCAGGTGCTTTTCCCCGACCCTACTGCAGTCGCAGAGACCGCTGCGCGTGAGGGGTGGATTGGGAAGTTCTACCCAAACCACCCCACACCCGCAGACAATTGCATCAGATAACGCTAAGAATCATTATCCAGAATCGTTATCCGATGCAAGTTTTTTCCAAAAAACTTGCATCGTTATCCGATTTTAGCATTATCCGATGCAATTGTTATCCAGGGTATTACTGTATATGAATATATTTACAAGGACAGAAGGGAAATAAAGCCACTCCTAAATGTACTAATATTATTTATATGTTAAAGAAAACAAGTAGTTTGCAAGGTAATTGTTTTTATTCTCAGTGTTCCAGAATGACAGTGTACGACCTCATGTTGAGTTGGAATCACTGTGAATTAAGCATAATGAAAGTTTAGGAGTTTTATTTTAAAGGATAACCTTTACTGCCTTTAATACATATGGCCAGATTCCAGAGCACTGTCAAATTTTAAAATCTTGAAAATTAAAATTTTTATAGTTGGGATTCTGAAGCTCTGGGATGACGGGTTTGGATTCAAAGCTTCAAAGTCAGGTGGGTTCCAGAGGAGGTAGCAGCACAGTCCACACATGGAGCTGACTCTAAAATCTCAATTCTTTTTGTCTTAGAAAGGCTGTGTATAGCACAGTTGATGTGAAAAAAGACATTCCTCTTATGCTGTTAAGAGCTAGATAGGAAAGGAATGTTGGTAGCATCCAATTTATCTAGAAAGGTGGAGACAGCTGCATCTGCTAAAATCCCCTTTGCAAGGCAGGGCCTGTAAAGGCTAGGCCTTAGAGAAGTAAACTTTTTCTTGATAATTTATCATGGACACGCTGTGGGAAGTTAACATTCCAAAGTCCCAATAAACCATAGAGAAAGGAGTTGTCCTCAGTGCAGAAACATGTTTTACTCCCACAGTATGGATCAAACTTCAAGGACATGTTTTTGCTTGAAAGACTTTGAAGAGCTACTGTCAGTTAAAACAGATCTTGTCAGACTGAATAGGCCAAAGGCCTAGGTAAAGGTAAAGATAAAGGTCACTCTTGCTCAAAAGACTGTCGTATCCAACTCTAGGGTACAATGCTCATCTCTGTTTACAGCCAAAGAGCCAGCACTGTTTACATTTGCAGACATTACTGTGGTTGTATAACTGGTATACATGGAATGCTGTTTACCTTCCCACTGAAGCTAGTTATCTACTTGCAATGTCTTGCTTTTGAACTGCTAGGTTGACAGGAACTTGGACAGACAGGCTCTCACTCGGTCTTGCAGCGTTCGGGTCTCGAACTGCTGACCTGCCAACCTTCCGGTCATCAAATTCAGTGTCTTTAACCACTAAGCCACCACAAACTACTAGGTCAAAGGCCTAACTGTCCCCAAAGTTGCCTCTTACAACAGTTAAAGGCTGTCGATTGGAAATGAACATGATGCAAAAGTAAAGTTACTGCTGAATTGGAGGTCCTTTCCCCCCCATGTTTAATTACTCCAGGTAAAGTGTAAATAAGAATTGTTCAAACTTGTGTTTGGATCATTAGAGAATATTTCCTGATGAAAGGAATAGCTACATTTCATTTACTTATTGTCCTTTTCTGATCTTTTGAATATAACCCAAAATGCCTTATTTTTAGTATTGAAAAGAAATATACAGTAGTACCTCGCTTAAAGAGCACAATGCGTTCCACAGGATTGCTCTTTAAGTGAGTTTGCTCTTTAAGCGAAACACCATTGTAAGTGACCAATTGTGTGTGTGGGGTGGGTGGGTTGTGAACCCCAATTTATTTGTTAAGCAAGTTTCTGATTGTTTTTATTTGTTAAGCGAAATGAACATTCAGAGAAAATTCTGCTCTTTAAGCGAGGTGCTCTTTATGTGAGGTTTGACTGTACTGCATATTTTCAGTTTTTGAAAACAATTGTTTAGTAGTGTAGCCACTAGCCATGTCCAAATAGGCTGACATTTTGCTTTATTCCTCAGTAGCTTTCCATAGGCCTGATACAGAACCTAAGCATAAAGGTTAAATTGATCTTATCCATTGCTTCCTAACCCATATCCAACAGCAGGAGCAATTAGTAAGAATGTGTGGAGTTCTCCAGGCTGAAAAAGGGACTTTTCAAAAGGTCAAAAGTCAGGATAATTCCAGTTGTGCCATTAGATACCATAAGATGATGTCCATTCATCTTTTCCTAAGATGGCCACTTCTCAGAAAACCTGAACTGTCTTCTTCTCTGAACCTAATTTGTGCTTATTCAACTATTAATCTGACTTTCCCCCCCACAACAGTCCCTCATATTGACTCTTAAAAGTCACCGAAAACAGATTGTCTTGAGGTATTAAATTTTCACTATTTCCTGTCTTTACTGAAAAAAGGCAAAATGACTCTCCCATCTTTCCAACTGTTATGGTCACATTGTCCCATTTAGTTGTATGTATGTGTTTTCTGCTTTTCCTTTATGCAATTTGTTTTGTTAATTCCTAGAAAATAGCATGTTAAATGAAACTTTCTTTGGAAGGAGAAAATGTTAGAAGAAAAGGGGAGATGCGCTCTCATCAGCAACAGAAAACAGTGCTTGAAAATAACATGTTCGTTTCAATACACTAATGCAAGTGTGGTTAATTTGTATCAAATGGGAAGACAGGGTAACTGACACATTTAATTTTTTACCAACAAGGTTGTGAAAGATTAGAGGTACAGTATTGATTTTGCTTCTCCTCCTGCTTAGTACAAAAGTAACTATTTTAAGATTTAACATATTAAATTTAAGACATAGTTTCCAAGCACAGAGCAGAGATTTTATTTTATGGTCTCCAAACCCATATGTTCTCCAGGTATTTGAAAATGATCTTTGCTTTATTCATATGTAAAAATAACTTGGAGTAAAAATATTCATATTTGTATTAGCTCGTTGGCCTTGCCTAACAGGGACTGGTTCTTTATGTATTTTGGGAGGTTTGGAAAGCTAATTGTCCAGAGCTAAGCTCTGCAAGTGTTAGACCTGGCACTACATCTCCATATTTTTATGGATACCTTCAGGCTGTGCAACTTGGCATTCCTCTTGACTGTGAAACATAAGTGAAGGAAAATGTAACACACTTTCCACATTTCTTTCTGAGCAAACACTGGACTTTTCCTTCCATCCACACATTTTAAAGCTGTAGTTATTGTGGTGGGCATAACTGAAAGACTGGTTCTACTTGGGAAATAAATCCCATTGTACTCTGTAGATTTTCTTTGTAGACCTCTGTAGGGTTGTACTGTTGTGGTGCTGGGTAATTTGCACCTGCATTAGCTAAAAATTCCCAAGAGCTCCACTTGTTTCAAGAACCCCAGTTGCCTGGCAGTTTTCTCTCAAGCTGTGCAAACAAAACATACATTGTTCTAATTTTTGTTTTATGAGCAAAGCAGTATGCGCACCTGAGCCCCTTCTTAGGTTATTGAAACAGTGCCATTCTTAAGGTAGAGAATAGTGAAGAATGAGCCAGTTTCTAACTGTCTCCTATTTTGCTTTTTATACTTTAAATATATTACACACTTTTGTGGAACTGTGACCTCAGAGAATGTTTCAAAGTGAAAGAGATTTCATAGTCCAGTGCCTTGTCTCTTTTAGCACCTGTGACCAAAGGGCTAGAGGGGGAGTGTTAGTCACAATGCATTCTTGTGAGTTTACAAGATCAGTAAAACAATGTTGTCATTTTGGGCGTACATTTCTATTTGTTAGTAATGTGCATGATTTCAAAGTTCACTGAGCTGTTACCAAATATTCATTCATTCATTCATTCATTCATTCAGATTTATTATCCTGCCAATTATCCCAATCAGGCGAACCTGACTCTAGGTGGCTTACAGAAAAGGAGAAAGATTATGCATAATGACTACAAACCAAACAAATCAAACAAATACAATCAAATACAAACCAAACAATCCCACTATACCCCTATAAATTCAAAAATTAAAACCAGAAGGTTCAAAATTAATTTAAAACATTTAAACTACAAATTTACAAAAAAACTCAAAAATTTAAAAGTTTAAAAGGTTTCAAAAGTTTAAAAGAGAGAGAGGGGTGGGTATCCAATCAGATCAGACAACCAACGTGGGACCCCATATTATTGGAGCCCCACACCTGCCCTGCCAGCCAAGTTTTTAGACCCTTCCGAAAGGGCAGTAGCTCTGTCTGTAGGTGTAACTCAGTTGGCAGGAGGTTCCAAAGGGCCGAGGTGGACACGGAGAAGGCAACATGTAAGTGAAACACCATTGTAAGTGACCAATTGTGACTTCTAGGGGGGAATTGCGAACCCTGATTTAGTTATAAAGCAAGGCGACCATTCAGAGAAAATTCTGCTCTTTAAGCGAGCTAGTCTCTAAGCGAGGCACTCTTTATACAAGGTTTTATTGTACTGTACTTTTAATCAAATAACTAAAAGCTAATATTTTAATCTAAATTAACTTACATTTTAATTTTATTTAATGTTAGTTGAAATTGTTCATTTAACTAACATCTTGTTGTTATACAGATTGGCAAACTTTCAAGTTGAAGACCTCTCTGGAACATGAAAAAAAATTCCCATAATAACTAAAGAGAGTTCAGTTAAACAAAAATCTTGGTCACACCAACAAGAAAGTAAACTGCAATCATTATACTCTTGAAGGAATTGCTTTCTAGCAAACACTATATATCCATGCTATATACCAGGTGTGGTCAAACTTTTTAGGCCAAGGGCAGGTCACATAGTTGAGTAGGCCATTCATGTGTTTCCTCCCACCAGAAGCGGAAATAAAACATATAAAAAAATACAAAAAAAGAAAATATTATCCCTAAGTCATTGCTTCCCAAACTTGGGGCCTCAGATGTCCCTGAACTACAACTCCCAAAACCTCTTACCATTAGCAATGTTTGGTAAATTTTCCACTCTATGTTGGCTATAACTTATGGAAACAGTAGTCCAAGAAAAATCTGAGACCCCAAATTTGGGGACCATTATTCTAAGCCAGTGTTTCCCAACCTTCGGTTTTTAGACTTCAATTAGCCAATGTTCTGACTTAGGCTTCTTAGTTCAAAAGCAAGAAATTACAAGTAGATAAGTAGGTACCACTTCACTATGAAAGGTAACAGTGTTCTGTGCACTCCACTTTAGTCATGCCTGCCAGGTATCCACAAAAATGTCTGCAAACATAGACAGTGTTGGCTCTTTGACTATAAATGGAGATGAGCAAAAAATCCTAGAGTCATATACGACTGGCTTTCAAGCAAGGGTGACCTTTACCTTCTACCACATCTATACTGTATCTCCTTTCCATCCAAATCTGGGGAATTTTTTTGGTTATAATCAAGTGTCTGATGTCAGTAATGAACTGAATAAACATGGAGGAAAAAAGTCAAGCTTTTTTTCTTGACATTCATAAATACAATTATAGCACAGAGCATGATAATTGGCTCCCATTAAGTGTTGCAGATTTTTATCCATTCCCCTCCCCCCATTTGTTGGTAAATGGAAAAAAATACTCACAAACATTATGACAGAAGTGATCATTTTTGGTAATACAGTATATGGCTTTCATACATACTGTAAGGATAACAAAGCCCATTATCCAGTGGTGGGCATCAGCAGGTTCACACCAGTTCACCAGAACCGGTAGCAGAAATTCTGGTTCCCCCCCCCCATCCAAGTTTTGAAATAAAGTACAGTAAAACCTCGCATAAAGAGTGCCTCACTTAGAGAGAAACTCACTTAATGAGCAGAATTTTCTCTGAATGTTTGCTTCACTTAACAACCAAAAACTTGCTTAACAAATAAAACGGGGTTCGCAATCCCCCTTGCCAGAAGTCACAATTGGTCACTTACAATGGTGTTTCGCCTAAAGAGCAAACTCGCTTAAAGAGCAATCCCGTGGAACACATTATGCTCTTTAAGCAAGATACAACTGTAGCCCTAACTAATTAAGGTGCAATGCAGGGCTTTCCCCCTGGCCACACCCACCATACCATGCCCACAGTGTGGTTATTAAACATTTTTGGAGCCCACTCTTGCCATTATCCCACTACCATAGGACTCGTTCCACCTGACAGAGACCTGCACCTATCCAAGAAGCCAGCATAAAACCTTTTGCTGCTTCAGAGTACGTGAGGGTCTATTCCAGGCTAGAGAAATCTGTGATATGTTTCACTCACTGACTGTTTATACTTCTAAACCAGCCAGATCAGGTAGAAAATAGCAATACAGTACTGTATAAAATAGGTAGCAATATGTAGCATTGCCAATTAAGGGATAAAGGAACTGGAAATCTTCCACCAGTTTATGCTCTATATCAAAAGTACACCGTCTTCTGTAACAAATCAGCTTTTATTTGAAGGAAAAATATATCAAAGTCCAATGTCACAAAAAGTAGATACAAAAATAAAAAAGGAACATTTTCCCCTTCCCTGGATAAAATAAGAAAGGCACACATTACATCTTTGTACTATAATACAGTAATAATAATTTCATGTCAGAAATTATTCTGGGTTGAAAGGATTTTTGTTGGAGAAACTCCATTCAGGGGATGCCTGGATGAGGCTCCTTTAATGTCCCCAAGATCTTTTCCCACCGAAGTGATCCCTATTTATCTACTTGCAATTTCTTGCTTTCGAGCTGTTAGGTTGGCAGGAGCTGGGACAGAGACGGGCGCTCCAACCATCATGCATTACCTGGATCTCGAGCTGCTGACTTGCTGACCTTCCAGCTAACAAGGCAAGCTTCTTAACCACTGAGCCACTGCAGCCTGTTCTACTCACAAGGAAGCATAGATAACTCTTGTCTCTACCTGCTATTGAAACATGTATACTCATAATCATGGTGTTTCTTCTCACATTTTAAGATAACCAAACCAATTTTTCATCCTTTCCCCCTCCTTTTCCTGTCTGTCACCCAATAAGAGTTCACATTTCAACATCCATCAAACATTCCCTTCCGTTCTCACAGTCTAGGATTGTTATGACTATCTTCAAGGAAAAGGAATCCACACTGGGCTCTGGGCCAAACCTCCTATCTCAGGAAGGAAAGCAACAAGAGTAACTATTTTAAACTTCCAAAAGTGAAGCCTCCATTTCAATTCATTACACATACAGTACTTTGCTGTAAAGAACTGTCTAAGCCAGGAGTATTGTGTGTGTTCTTTCCTTCACAATTCATGTGTCATTTTTTCAGCCTTTGCAATTTCTGTGACTTCCTGAACAGTTCTTAGGATTACTTAAACCTCATTATCTCCTCGCTTGGGTCTTATCTGGTGCTTCTGACTGCAGGGTGTTCCAAAACCATGGGAGGTTTTGTTGATTTTTGTTGCTGCTAAAATGACTTAAGTTTCTTTTATTTTTTATTTTTATTTTTAAATAACTGCAAACAAAACTTTTGCTAATCTTCCAGGCACTCACAAGGGACCAAACTGAAAAACTCCCAAGGTAGGAAGCCAAGATATTAAATTCTCTAGAATGGAGTTTCTCAACTTTGGGCCCTCAGATGTTCTTGGACTTCAATTCCCAGAAGCCTTGATCAGCAGGTTTGCTGACTTGGGCTTTTGGTAACTGAAGTTCAAGAATACCTGGCGGCACAAGGTTGATAAACCTTGCTCTAGGAGGCTTTCCAACAAACACAAGAAAGCAGCAAATTGTAACTTTTTAAAATAAGGTACGTATCTTGTTGCCACTCTCCCTATATTTAGAAAGAATATAAAGACACAACTCTTTTTACTTTGGCCTTTTAAGCTGCTTTGTTTATTGCAATTATTTTGATGATCCTGTCTCTTTAACCTGGTTGATAGCATTGAATGTTATTTTTATTGGCCAGGCAGGATAAAAATACAAAAAAAAATAATGAATTGGTGGAGAAGAAATTGTGAAGCTTAGAGACAAAGAGAGAGTCACCTCATTTTGTCGTACGAACTTCTGTCTAGGCCAGAAGTGAAACTGCCAAAATGAAGCCACCTTTTGGTGAGTTCATTCTACAGTTCCTTTTGCCTAACCTAGTGTGAGAAAGTTTAGCTGGCAACACAAGGTTGCCGTTACCAGGGTACTCCCAAATTATTGTAATTTTAAAATACCACATCTTCTAGGAGGCTCTTTCTGTGTACCCCGTCATTTGAACTGATGTTAGAAATAGACTACAGGCTTGCTGCCAAAATTTTGGCTGGCATATTCCTTCCCATACGCTATTCCCTTGCCACTTGGAAGGCAATGGAGATTTTTTTTCTTTTCTTTCTCTGCTTCTCTCCTAGTGTCCATTTGGGAGAAATATTCTCTCCAAATACTTCTCCCCTCCATTTTTTTCCTTGGAGCTTGTGGCTTAACCCAGTGGTGGGCAGGCAAAATTTTGACTACCACACTGTGACAGAGCCAATGTCATGGGTGGAGCCAACGTCATGACGTCATGGGCCAAGTCAACATTGTGGGTGGAGCCAAAGTAAAAAAACCCATAAAAATAAGTACACATAAAAATACAAGTTAAATAGACATAAAACACATAAAAACACACATAAAAACACATAAAAATACACATTAAAAATAAATACACATTAAATAGACATAAAAACATAAAATACAAATTAAATACACATAAACCCATAAAAATACATTAAAAATAAATACACATTAAAATATACCAATTCACCCCACACCCAAAGGTGAGTCACTTACCCTGGGGAACAGGCTGTAGGGAACTTCAGGCTAGCATCTGCTCTTCCTCCCCGCTTGGGAGGACAGAAAGGAGGCTGCCGAGAGCCTCCACAGCAGCCACCGGTTCCTCTGTGGCTGCGCATGGCTACCTGATGCTCTGTACTGCCACATTCCAAGCAGCAAATGGCTGCTTGGCTCGGCAGGCAGAGCGCTGTAGTGCTCGCCAAGTGCTGTAGGCACACCAAGCACTATAGGCACAAATGTGTGCCAAGCGCTGTAGGTGCACCAAGCACTGTAGATGTGCATGCGCACCGAGCACTAGGTGTGCATGCATGCTGTAGGCACGCATGTGCAGTGGGGAAAACTGGTGAAAAGGTAAGCCCCCAACGTGGTTCCCCCCAAAAGCCATCACCGGTTCACACGGATACCAGGAAAATCTGCTACCAGTTCTGGCAAACCGGTGCGAACTGGCTCCTGCCTATCACTGGCTTAACCCCACTAACCTTCAACTACTCTGAAATGATCACAATGATCTGTAATTATATTTGCTGACTTCTTGCCTCTCTTTTCCTGATTGTTTCATTTTTGCTTAAATATGTTTTTGCATAATAAACTGAGTTGCAAAATTCAGTTCTCCTCCATACCCCACTGTTCTCCACTTACTTTGGTCCCTCCTCTCACCCTGTGATAGGTGCAATATATTACATAGACAAAAGAAAATAGCAACAGTTTTAAAAACATGAATAAAGATCTAGCTGTAATACATTGTATGCCATCTGATAAATTTGAGGTGGTTAACGTATCATACAGGTTTTGCTATATATTCTGATATTTATCCTCATTTTAAAACAGGGCTGCCCAAACTACGGTCCATAGGCCGTATCCAGCCCCCGATATCAATTCATCTGGCCCAGCTTGCCCTCGTCATTCCTGGAAGCAGAAGTAAAATGGACCCTAGCGTGTTCTACTTCCAGGAGTGACTAGGATAGTGTAGGCCAGAAAACTTGGCATCAGAGGCCGGATATGGGCTGCACTTTGGGCAACCCTGGTTTAAGCAGAGAAAATGGCAGCCTAAAAATCTATATCATCCTGTAATAAAACATATCTGTTGCAAAACAGATTGCAAGGTGTGTTTTACTTTCGTTTCTGGTGGGAGGAACCACATGACTGGCCCACTGAACCATGTGACCAGCTCATGGCCCGAAAAGTTTTGGCAACTCTGTTTTACAATTATTAAGTCATATTTTTATGGGGAACTTCACTTTTCTCTCTCTTCCCTCTCGTCCTTGTATACTGTCGGAATTCATATTGTAAAGTCCTCTAGGCAATGATAGGTCAGAGCTTCTGTGCTTATAAATTACATATACTGTACACTTGCATGCATTATGCTGAAAAATGTCCTGTACTTTTACAATGTTATATAAAAGGAGAACACTACTTTACTGAGAGTGCTTGAGGTTATGCTCTGGTATGGCAGCAGTATCCGAGACCAAGAGCTGACATTCTCTAAGCAGCAATGCTTTCCATTTCAGTTCCATTCCTATTCAGAATGTGCATTTGCATGAGGCATGCGGGGAGTAAGAATAAAAAGAGCCCTCCTCACATATGACTTCACCACAATCATTGCTGCTATAGTTTGTGAATACAGTAAGCTTGCCTCTGAAAAGAGTTTTCATTCCTGAACTGATACTGCTGAATCTTTGCATTGCTCTAATCATGTTGATGTGACTACATGCTAGGATGTCAGACATTCCTGAACAAAAGTTTGACCTATTGGTTTTACATCATTTGCTGGGATGGTAAGTTAGTTTCTGGTCTTAATTAGCAATTGCTTTTTTAACATTGGTTTTTAATCTGCACTTTGGATACTATTGCCTTAGCAGCCTTGTAGAGCTTTGATGTCCAAGGACAATATTTATATTTTCAGTAAGAGCTATTAGGTTGAAACAATAAATGTTACTGTATGGGTTTATTTTGAAATAAATAACTGAAGGTTACAATCCTTGGGAATCTTAAACTCTTTTGAACATGGTGGGAGTGTATGTGCCTTGTATAGATAGTCAATGTTTCTTCTATATTACAGATCAGATATGTGGGCCGAATGGACAACTATTTAATCAAAGTTTAAAAAAATATATTTCCTAAGAACTCGTAGTCATTATATTTGCTTATACAGTAATACTAAGCTGTTTTTGTTTTGCCTAGCTACGATCTGTTTGAATGGCCAAACCTACCTTATACAATAAATTACGGCTAATGTTTTGGCAAGAAAATGCCATTTTGAAAACATGCATTGTTGTTGATTTATGAGTTTTGGCTTGCTTTACCTGAACGTCAGAATCTAAGGGTCATCAGAGTATTTGGGTCGGGGGAGTGAGTGGGGGGGGGGAACCTTGTGCTGATTAAAATGGACCTCTAAGGATACAGTCAAACCTCGCATAAAGAGTGCCTCGCTTAAAAAGTAACTCGCTTAAAGAGCAGAATTTTCTCTGAATGTTTGCTTCACTTAACAAATAAAATCAAAAACTCACTTAACAAATAAATTGGGGTTTGGAATCCCACCCACAATTGGTCACTTTAAATAGTGTTTCGCTTAAAGAGCAATCCTGTGGAACGCATTATGCTCTTTAAGCGAGGCACAACTGTATCTGAGGATTTGGTCTGTAGCATCTTCATTTGAATATTCCACTGAAATCAGGCAACCAAAGAAATGTGTTTGGAATTGTGAATTAAGTTATTTATGTGAAGCAACATCATGTCAGAAAACAGCAGTGGACACACACCTCATTTAGCCTTTTTGTCAGAGCTGTGGCAGAGTGATCTGACATTACAGCAATCGGATATAACACCTGTGGCACGATCGGATCACTACCTGGTTACTTTGGACTTCCGAGGAGTGAATTTCCACTGCGGGGAGGTGAGGCCTATTAAATTGGCCTGCTCCTGGTAACTGATGGACCTGGATGGGTTCCAGAGGGAAATGGTTTTTCCCCTAGGGACTGGCTACACGATTTGGCCGAGACTTTGGTTGCCTGCTGGAATAAAGGGGTGATGGTGGCCTTGGATGTTATCACACCACTACAGCCTCTCTGCTACGTGGACCCCACGGCTCCCTGTGGTTCACAGAGGAGTTGAGGGAGCTCAAATGGACCAAAAGATACCTAGAGTGCTGTGGGAGGAAGACTCAAAGTGATTCCGATCGAGCATGTGCTAGAGCCTCTGATCAGGCCTATTTTGTGGTGATACAGGCGGCGAAGCATCAGTACTTCACCACCCTCATTGCCTCTGCAGATAATCTTTCAGCAGCCCTTTTTTGGTTGACTGGGTCCCTCCTTAGCAGAGGGGGATCTGAGCCTGGATGGCAAGGGTCTGCGGATGATTCTGCTAATCTGGCAGTTAAAATCGCTTGGATTTGCTCAAAGTTCGACTCTAGACTTAACATCATGGTGCAGGAGTTGACCGGAGCACAGTGTAGCCAGGTTATCTGGGATTGGTTTCATCCAGTTGCCCCTGAGGAAGTGGACAGGATCCTTGGAGCGGTTCACGTCACCACCTGTCTGTTATATCCCTGCCCTGGCTGGCTGGTGAAAGCGACTTGGGGTGTATGTGTGACAGGTGGTTGAGTCGGAGCAGTGGTTAATGCTTCCCTGGGGGAGGGTGTGTTTCCTGTGTCATTGAAACGTGTGTTGGTGCACCCCCCTTCAAGAGACCGTTGCTCGACCCAACAATACCAGCCAATTTTCAGCCCTTATCCAACCTACCCTCTGGAGAAGGTTGTGGAGAAGGCAGGGTGTGGCAGCTCCAAGGTGCCTTGGATGAAGCGGATTATCTGAACCCTTTTCAGTCAGGATTCAGGCCCAGATATGGTACTGGGGCTGCATTGGTCACACTGATGGATTATCTCTGGCAGGAGCGGGATGGAGGTAACCCATCCATCCTTGCTCTTCTTGACCTCTCAGTGGAATTCTATACCGTTGACCATGGTATCCTTCTGGATCAGCTCCAGGGGTTGAGGGTACAGGGCATGGTGTGGTCCTGGTTTTCCTCTTTCCTCAGGGGCCAAAGGCAGTCAGTGTTGTTGGGAGATGAGAGGTCCAGCCCGAGGCCCCTACTGTGTGGAGTGCTGCAGGGCTCGGTACTCTTGTCTCTCATATTTAATATTTACATGAAACCACTGGGCGAGATCATCTGTTCCCATGGGGTTGGGTATCATTAGTATGCTCATATACCCAGTTGTATATCTCTGCCCGTGGTGATCCAAGTTTTTCAGTCAACGTTCTATCCAGGTGCCTGGAGGCTGTGAGGGTCTGGATGGGGGACAATGGACTACAGGTGAATCCTGGCAAGACTGAGTGGCTGTGGATAGGGGGCCCTAGACTGTCCAAGGAGTTACACCTTTGGTACTGGATGGGGTTATTTTGCCCCAGACAGACCCAGTGTGCAATCTGGGGGTCCTCCTGGACTCACGACCTCTGCTGCAGGAACAGGTGGCAGCCATGGCTAGGAGGGCTTTTGCATAGGTTCATGTGATTCACTAGTTGTCCCCGTTCCTGAACCAGAACTCCTTGCTCATGGTCACTCATGCACTGGTCACCTCCCAGTTGGATTATTGTAACTCACTCTACATGGAGCTACCCTTGATGACAATTTGGAGGCTGCAGCTGGTCCAGAACGCAGCTGCCTGCAAGGTGCTGGGGTGTGGACAGTATGGCCACACCTCACTCTTGTTGCGGGAGCTGCACTGGTTACCGGTATGTCTCCGAGTGCAATTCAAGGTACTGGTTATCACCTTTAAAATCCTACATGGTAGTGAACCAGGTTACCTAAGAGACTGCATCACCCCAAGGTTATCTGCCCATCCCACAAGAGCAGACCGGAGTGGCTCTTTGAAGGTACCATCCATCGGAGAGGTTCACCTCTCCAGTACAAGAAAGAGGGCCTTCTTGGTATCCTCTCCGGTCATGTGGAACCTCCTGCCAATGGACCTTCGTCTTCAGCCAGAACTGTTAGTTTTTAGGAAAGGGCTGAAGACATGGCTGACGTTGTGTGAGGAGCTGAGAGAGGAACACCCCCCCCTTCCCAGTTGGCTGATATGAACACGCTAATTGCATCTGGGTTTTAGGCTATTTGTTTGTCTATTTGCCACGAAGATTTTATAATATGTTTTATGTAAGGTTTTTAATGGTATGTTAGGTTTTTTTTATACAAGGTTATGTGCAATAGGATTGTTAGCTGCCCAGAGTCTCTTCGGTGAGTGGACAGCCATACAAATTAGATAGATAGATAGATAGATAGATAGATAGATAGATAGATAGATAGATAGATAGATAGATAGATAGATAGATAGATAGATAGATAGATAGATAGATATGTTTTGTTTCATATGTAGATATCAGCCCAGTGGTGATGCAATGCAGATACTGTAGCTGGCAATACAGAGTCAACGCATGTTGATGCTGTACAGGGCTGGCAAAGACTACTGTCTCCTACCTTGAAGCAGCCTTGAGCGCTTGGAGTATGTTGGCAAAATTCAGGGGAGAAAATTAGAGGGATGGAAGAGAGTGCAAGGACTAAAAAAATCTGTTCAGAGTGAACTTTTGTGAACCAAAGCTAGTTCTTCAGACACATAATGTGCCTTCACATCACTTCAGATGTCTCTGAAGAAGTTATTTTGATCCATGGAAGCTCACACTGAAACAAATGTGTTAATGTTTATGGTGCCTCAATATTTTTTCTTCCTTCCTTCCTCCCTCCCTCCTCTTTAACTTTGTTACATGCTGCAAAAGACTAATATGGCTTCTTGTTGGTAACCTTGAGTAATGTACTTACAAACAGGCATGGTGGCTTGCTCATAAGTGGCAATTTTAGCCACCTTTATAAAATTTACTTAAAGGATAACAGTGCCAGCTTGCTACTAGACATTTGGACATGGGTATGTTAGCTCAGAAATAAATTGTGTTACATCTTATCTTTGTGTCCCGCTTCTCCTCTTAATAGACTTAACAAGTCACATAATAAATTTCAAAACTAAGTAGGAAAATCAAATAATAATCAAATAAAATGAGGCTACAGTCAAACCTCGCATAAAGATCGCGTCGCTTAAAGAATAACTCGCTTAAAGAGCAGAATTTTCTCTGAATGTTCGCTTCACTTAACAAATAAAACCAACCCAAAACTCGCTTAACAAATAAATCGGGGTTCGCAATCCCCCACCACCACCAGAAGTCACAATTGGTCACTTACAATGATGTTTCGCTTAAAGAGCAAACTCGCTTAAAGAGCAATCCTGTGGAACGCATTATGTTCTTTAAGCGAGGTACAACAGTACTTGGATACAGGACAAATTTTCTTTGAATGTGCAGAAATTCTACAAGTGCAGCATTTCTGTACATGCAATTTATGCCCCACCACATATTTAAAAGAAGATATAGTAAATGGCTCAGATAACACTATTGTCCATTTCTGATCAAAAATAGTTTAAGGTCATATGGGTTTGGTTTTTGCATTTGGTTTGTGATTTATGGTTATTTGTTAACAATTGTGCCAGATGGCTTGTTTATAAACAAATATTTTTACATTTTAATTTGTTTAGAATTTTACACATATTTCATATGTATCCATAATTTAAAAATTTGCAGTGCTCTGATACGAAGAAACAAAGTCCTGCTTCTCCTTTGCTGAAAGAATCAGGTCTTTGAAGCTTCAGGCACTGCTCTGTCCGAGACCTGCTGTGCTTTAACATTATAACATGATG
The DNA here is from genome assembly GCA_030440675.1 of Furcifer pardalis. NCBI lineage: Eukaryota > Metazoa > Chordata > Lepidosauria > Squamata > Chamaeleonidae > Furcifer > Furcifer pardalis. The sequence continues at coordinate 12,115,106 of CP126896.1, read as the reverse complement.
TGCTAAAGTCTTTCTCCTATTGTTCCTATGCCATCCAACTACAAATGCGTAAAACAAGTGCAGCACAACAGAGAGGCAAAAGGAAATAGAGCAAATTGATACAAAACTAGCTGAATTAGAGAGTCTCATCTGCTAATACTATCACATTTCTCAAAATCTTATGCAGCCAATGTATTCTGCAAATTTACTGTATTCTTATGGTTTGTATTCTCTCTGCAACCTCTAGGCATTTTTTAAAAATGAACCAAAGTAATTCTGAGTTGGAAAAGCTCAACAGTGATGCTACAGAAAACCTCCCACCTCCTTTCCAGGGAAATCACGTCACTTTCACAGCCGGTTCTACAGATAGCTTGAATTTGGACACCAACACGTTCAGCAGTGGAGGTAATTGCATTGGGTACACTAATCTGAGATTGCAATGTTTATGTAAAAAATGTGTTCAGCACAAAAACATGAAGTGTTGGGAATTTGCTGTTTTGTAAGAAAATTAACTCTGTAAAATTACCTTAGGACTTCTTGGAATTATTCTAAGAGTCTATCCAGCCGATCTCCTTTGGAAAGAAGAGTATTGTAGGCTTCTGTGGTTTCATGACATTTTGTTTCTTTACATCATTTCTATTTAAACACATAGTAATTTCTCCCAAAGAAATGAAGTAACCCCTACATTTTCACTGTGGCTATGGATGCACCTACAGTGGAAAGCCGAATCAAAGCAATTTTATTCGCAGCCTCTATTATCTTTGCAATCATAGTCAGTGCTCTGACTGTCTGATTATCTGCAGGGCCTGCAGATTGATTCGGGAGTTCAATGTCCATATTTGATGTGATGCAATTTGCATTCCAGCCCTCAGGCCTCCTCCTTTCCTTTCTTCTTCTGGTCCCGGCCCTGCCGATCCTTTTATGGTTCACTGTGAAGCCACTTGTTTTTGAAAGTGTTTGACAGTGTAATCGGAAAAGGTGGCAGCATTCCAAAATTGCTATTAACATATAAAGAAATACACACATGCAGTACAATAGAATATCTTTCATTTAATCTTGGTTGTTGGGGGTTTTTTAATTAACATTTTTTAATTTTATTTTGTGGTGGGGTGGGTTTTATTTGCAGAGGTGATTTACTGGTGATCCAGGCAGGGATAAGCACAATATAATTTTCATTTAATTTTATCCCATTGTTGCTCCCTCCTTTTCTCTACAACTCTTTGTACTCTGTTGTTATATCACATACACACTTTTCTATGGAGGGAGGAGAGGGTTCATTTAGACTGCAATTTCTTTTTGCTGCAAAGTGACTCCAGAGCAAGGAAGGTCATTTACTGGGTTGGATCTTCTTAAGGGGTCGGTGTCTTGTGCGGGCTATTTGCTCTCAGGAAAGCTGTGGATGGGAGGTGGTTAGTGTGTCACCATCTGCAACTCTGGATTCTCTGCTTTGGACAGAGTAAAAAGGCCACATGTGTGGACTGCTCAGTTGATACATGAGTGTGCATGCATTTCTCCTCTGCCACCACCCAGGCATTCCCAGTGAAAAATGACTTATATGCCTGTGAGAGCCAGGCCAGTGTGTGAGAGTTGCTCTTTCACTTTCTGGTACCTGAGATAAGAGAAGTTGGATTAAAGAGCTTAGTAGAGAGAGATGGAGAAGAGTGAGCTGGCTGGCACACTGTTCTTAATGAGAGGAATTGCCTTTATCATGGCTGGCAGGGCTTGGGGAAGTGAGGACCTAAATATGGGGACGCCTAATGACCATGACCTAACCACAAGGTGATAGGATGATCCAGCATTAATCTCATCTATGCAATTATTTTAAAAATGAAGGACTATGAGGGAGAGGAAAGAATCTGTGGATTCATTCAACTTCATGCCCAAACTGCATGTATCCTGACCTACATACATGCTCCCTGTCTTTACAAAAATGATCACATGGGGAAAACCCCGTTTGAATAATTACGTTTTTTCTCTGCCGCAGCAGCAGCCCGGGTGGCAAGCTACGTTGGGAGAAAAAAAGCTGGATGGATTTGATTCAGCATTTGTATCATGTGGGCACTAAAATTAATTGAATTGACATGTTTTATAAGCAGAGCAAATCCTGCAGTATTTGGTGGTATAGTTGAGCTATACATTTGACAACCTCCAGACAGATTTTCTAGGATTTTTGGCATTGATTAAAATGGACAATGTTCTTCAAGAGCCATTTTCTAAACTGCAGATTGTAATGAGAGGGAAGATGTCCTAAATATTCATAGCCACCTACCTTGATTACCTATCAACTAGCCTTTGCTCCTTGTTGTCAACACTGAAAAGGAAACTTTGAGTAACTGGAATACACAGCCAACACCAATAATCTCTTAACAGAAGTGTTCACAGAGATTGACGATATATGGATTGTACATAGGACAAACTCTCACAGTTTGGTCCATGTCTAATGAAGGTTCCTGCTTCCTGTGATAATGTCACTGGAATGAGAAGAAAGCCCTTTGCTACCTGGAGTCACTGGGCACCAAGTGCTATAGAACTTGTCATGGCGACCTGTTGAAAATCAAGGGCAACCATGAAGCCACTGGCTTCTTGAGTGGGCCGTTTTGACATTATGCACTATAGCAATGGAAAAAGCACCACATTGTTTTTCTATTAATTTGAAAAGAGTTCAAAATAAAACAGCAATTAGTTCTTCCTTTTCCATCAAGGATTGTGGAGCATGCTTAAGGGATGCACAGCTGCTCCTATGAAGAGTACCACTCGTGGGCTTGTTGGGTATCTCTTGTCTCCCTGCAAAATTTGAGAAAGTACTCTTGGCTTCACATTGTAGGAACAGATTACTTTGGCTGGCTGGACAATTTGTCATTTGGGGAAGGGTTTTGCCAGTTGTTGATTCCTGTTGCTGATGTTTCTAAGGCATTCCTTAGAAGAATGTCATTTGATATGGCTTCTGTAGGCAGTGTTCATTTCCTCCAGCTCAGCAATTCTGAAAACTGTGATCAGACAAATTCATATATAATGAGAAAACCACTCAAATTCCACTAGAAAGGATATAAAAGACTCCCATTAATCCAGGAAGAGACTGTTTGCTCTGCTCACACATGATTTCCTGCTCTAGCATTGCTGTCAGGAGGCATATCCAAATCACCAACTCATACTGAAACACAGTGAGTGAGCTTCTGTGATGTTTGTGGAAAGCTTACTCCTCATGCAGTCTAGAAAGCAAATCTTTTGGAACGGGTAGTGAATATTATAGTGTCATTTGCTAGCACAAATTTGGATAATTTCCAGTATCCACCTTGCTCTGTGAAAGAATAACAATTACACTTCTATAGCACCCCATAGTACTTAGCGCACTCTCTGGGTGGTTCAAAGAGTAATTAGCATTTTGCATCCAACCTGCTGGGTACTCATTTTATCAACCTCAGAAGGATGAAAGGCTGAGTCAACCTTGATGCCTGATCAAGATCGAACTCACAATGTCCTAGCTGCAGTACAGCAGTCTAACCACTGTGACAAAAGCCAAAGAAGCTTTCCCTCCAGTATTTGTTACTGAGCAAGTTTGGAATTTGTTTGTATTTTTGCCTTGAGTCCGCACATGGAACTTTGCTTAACTGTTTACTCTGTACCAGTTTCACTATGCTTTGGCAGCCGGCCCTAGATTGATGTTGAAGAGGCCAGATTGTTTTCAAAACAATCTGTACAATGTTGACTCAATCGTCCGTTAATATTTCTTTACTCAGCTGGATGGATTCATTTACAGTACAGCTGTACAGGTTGTATTCTTCTTGGTGTGTGATATGTGAGGCATTGCAAACAAGTTTGGGGCTTCGCATTTTGAAAAGATGCTGCTACCAGAGCTTGATGAGTTTTAAAGTGAGGAATGAAAGATGAGCTGATATTCTAGTCCTCTCCCAAATATGAACCAGACACCCATCAAGTTTCAACCACAAAAATACAAGGAGAGGCTTTGGGTTTCAAAGAACAGTTGAGAGGACCTGCTTTCCAGAATTTGGGAACTGGTTGGATTCTTTCCACTTCTTTGAAGGCACATTACATTTCACTGCTATGAAGGGATGGGTCTTCCTGTTTATCATGGCATTTATGACATTGTTTTCATTTAGTTTTTAGCCACTTTCCATAAAGAGTCATGCTTAACTAAAGAAAACATAGCACTTTTTCCCCTAGAAAGGTGTATTGCTAGCAGCATGTTCTCCTTGCTTGCTGCCATGTTGTATCAGAGTCTCCTGTATGCAGAGCAGAAAAAGAGAAACCTTTCTGCTCAGGTAAGGGAGTTCCTCAACATCAGAAAGCATTAGAGGAGGAACATGTTGAGTATAATTAGAATAGAAGGGAATTAAGTTCATGACAAGCTGTGCTTTCTGACTTGCTTTTTCTCACATAAATTGAGCAGGGTTGAATGCCTGTTCAAGTATCCCTATAGAGTAGTGTTTCCTTTGGTTTTTGAACTTCAATTCCCAGAAGCCTAAGTAAATTCCTCAAAGCATTGATCAGCCAATGTACTGACTTAGACTTCTGCAAATTGAAGTCTCCGTGTGGGGGAACCACTGGTGTAGAGTGTCTTACAATATTTCTTTTTAGGAATCATAGCTATCCAGTCAACTGGGGGAAATATTTGACAAAATTAGGAAAGAGGTCAAGGCAATGTTATTTGGGGAGGTGAAAAATCATGTCTTGTGAAACATGCCCATAGTTGCTTTTTCTCCTTTCTTTTTTAATTAAATTTTCAAATAAAAATACAAACATAACTCTACAAAAGATTACAACATAATTATAAAAACACATTATAAAAAGGCACAACAGAGAACATCTAACATTACAATACAACACAAAAAAATATAAAAAACAAAAAATACATTCACCTGCACCCAACCCTTCACCTCCCAAACGCCCATAATAACATAACATATAGAAACATTCACCAATCACCCACCCAAAACCCTTCACCTTCCTATCGTCTTCTCTCCCCTATCCTTCCGTTAAAGGACCCATAGTTGCCCATAGTTGCTGTTCACCAAATCACCCATGCCTGTCAAGATTCAGCTCTTCTAGAATATAGGTGGCTAAAATGGGTCTATGAGGTCAGCCGAGATATTTTTAAAAAGTGTTTAGCTCCTTTGTTGTCTTCCTTTTCTCTTCAGGCAGGCTTTTTTCTCAGTGGACAGACGCCTAAGAGTGGAGCTTCTGTATTGTTTCTATATCGTTCTTTTTTAAGTTTGTATGATGTTGCCATGGGCCTTCTCGAGGAGAAAGGCAGAGCCTGACTAAATGCCTTGAGCCAGCTGTTCTGTCTTAGAATGCTTCCTGAGTTTCCAAATAAAGCCCAGATGGATGTGCCCAAAGATTAGGGTTTTTTTGCTATGTAACCATACTGCCTCATTTACAAAATTTTATAAGCAGGCCAGATGATGTCTGGATCAGGTGCTGGTGGAAATGGACTAGGATATTTTTTTTTCTTGTACAGTAAAACACTGGATAACGCTAAAACTTGGTTCCACAAGTCTTGGTGTTATCCAATTTTTAGTGTTATCCGATCCATGTTAAAATCCTATGGGATCGGTCGGATAACGTTAAAGCTCCATAGAGATACATTGTAACCGCACAGGCTTTAGCGGTTGTTATCCGATCCATCCCATGGGACCTTAACGTTATTCGATCCAATTCTCCTCCCCAGATTACTTAACGTTATGCGATTTTTAGCGTTATCCAATCCAATCATTATCCGGCGTTTTCTTGTAGTTTACTTTGTTAAAGGATTCCCCTTTTCACTGGTAGGGCACAAATAGATTCCACCTAGTTTATCTCACTCCATACTATCATCCCTCCACCTGTTTCAGAACAGGAAGAATTATAATCCTTTCTCTTTCCCCCAACCCCCCTACTTTAAAAAAATATATCTGGAAGTGACTTTTTCTGGTCACTTCCAGTTTAATTTCTTTTGAATATCATTTTCAGAGTCCTATGGATCAAAATTGGCTTCTAGATGTACTAAGGGTAGCACCTTTTTTATTTGACAAACTCAATTTCATCATTTTTGCTTCCAGGGGAGTTCAGGTTTGATTTGCTCTATGACCCACTTTGTCTTTCTGCAAAGCTCTCCTCCAGCACCACATTGCACATGAATTAGCTTTCTTTACTGTATTCAGCCTTCACATCTGTACTGTATACATGGTGAATTGGAATAAAAACAGTGTGAATAATCTTGGTCTTCGTTTCCAATGACACATCCTTATACTTGATGATCTTTATTAATTCCTTCATTGCTCCCGTTCTGAATTTCAGTCTTCTTCTTATTTCTTGGATTTGGATTGACAATTGAACCCAATATAAAAAATCCTTCACTATTTCAATTTCTTCATTTCCAACATTAAATTTGTATAGTTCTTTAGTATCCATGATTTTTGTCTTCTTAATATTCAATTGTAGAACTCCATTGGCACTTTCTTCTTTCACTGAAAGTTGTTTCAAGTCATTGCTACATCCTTCCAATAAGATGGTGTCATCTACATAACTTCATCCCCCCCCCCCCCAATAAACTAACACAAACTAACATGACTGCTATTCCAAAAAATGGTGTTAATCTGTGTTGGCCACAATCATGGCAAGCTTGTGCTAGCCAGTTGTCTAAGTGTTTGTTACTCTCAAGTTGCATTTTGTGCTAATTTGAAAGATGGGTTCTTTGGAGAGTGAAGATATTGCTTTGACTAAGGAGGATATAAATACGTTTGATGTTGCTGCAGAATAATATGTCAGGAAGGAAGAACTGAACAGGTTAAAATCGGGGCAGGGACAGTCCTGAGGCTTTCACTCAAGAAGGCAGACTCTGATCCAAAAAGGAAATTGAGTTTGCTTCCAGCAAATCAAATAGAATTTTAGAATTTAGAAGGGCTATATTTGTCTAGTTAAAGCTAACCGAATTTTAAAAGTCTAGCAAGTTGCCATCACTCCAAGTGGCTAGCAGCACAGTTATTTTTACATTAATTTGGGCTTTATCAGATTAGACACTGATTCCACATCTGGAAGCAGTATACTCTTTAAGTGGAAAAGATTGCCTGTATAATGTAATCTGTGTTTTCCTCAGTATACATTTGGCAAATTACCTTGTTTTTGTTGAGTAATTGGTCAATTGGGAGATACCTAATGTCTAAAACACAGAGTACTGAAAGATTAACTTGGTCTGAAGGGAACACTTTGTAAGACCAGGAAATACCCATTTCCAGTAATATGTGGATCTTGTTCGTTCTTCGTCAGAGATCAGTGTGAATTCCTTGGTCGGACCTATCAGCTACTAGAATTGATCACCAACACAGAGTTACTTGAGTTCAAAATAAATGCTTAACTCTAAGTCATGTTCTTAGAGCAGAGGAAATAGAAATAATTTCTCAAGAAGATGGCATTTATTACCTTTATTCGCATAAGAGTAGAGGCATGTTACAAACATTTCAAATAAATTTGAGGGCAAAGGTTACACATGCATTGTTATCGTTCGAGGAGAAGTAATTAATCACAACAGTGGAAAGGTTTTTCGTAACCTGTTGCCAGGCACTTCAGTTGAGTAAACCAGAAAACTTTATATTTGAAAGTAATTCAGAAAGAAAAACCATTTAGTCTTTAGACAGAAAAAAGAGGAATCTTAGTTGTACAAATTATTGTAAAATGCCTTCAGTCTCTTTATGGAAGAAAATGGAAGCAAAATGAAATAATAATCATCCACCCACTGCCAATGTCCTGCATTCCTGTGCATAAGCTCATAACTTGTCGTTTTAAAGTTAAAGGTTTATTATATTCATATCCTGATGATATGACATTAAATGCCACTTTATATGGAGTTCTCACCACTTCTAGCATCGTGTTGATGCTAGAGGTGATTCTGAAATCTAATCATTTTATGTTATTAATGGAAGAAGATGAAAACGTCCACTGAATCATTTCATTTCCCCCCCTATTTTCATGATCCACCGATTATTCTCTTTTGCCATCACTATACAGTATGTTTATAGTTGTTTGGAGGGTGTAAGGAGGAGGGGACAATCCCCTTCGCTTCATTGTATGGTAAGAGGACTAGTACAGCTGGTCAGCACAGTCTGGATCCACAAAGAGTCTTCCTTCCTGCTGCAAGGATAGCACATTTGAAGTGGAGGGGATTGGGATAGAGCAGTGACATCCCGTACCTCTATCGCCTCATCCTCGTGACCAGTGACAATGGTTGGGATGCCACTTGCACACTTATATGACACATCTTTATGTTATTGGACCATGCCACAGCAGCTCCTGTGCCACATTTGGCTATGGTCCGATATAGGATCGACATCCGTGCCTGTGGGGCACACGCACCATAGGGAGGCAAATAGATTTTTAAAGGGGGAAGGGGCAGTTTGTGAATGAGTTATTAACAGTGAATGGCCTTTTAGGCTTCCTCCTTGTGAATAGGAGCTCACTTTTTGAATAATAAGAATTATGTATCACTGAGTGTGGGGTCAGATTTTAGAGATGCCTAGGTGGGGCGTGGCCAATGAAAGGTTGGGAACCACTGACTTTAATAAGCCTTGTTATCCTTTGCTTGTGCACTTATCTTTTTTTAACTTGGTAGCAAGCATTGAATTTTATAACATCTTTACTTATCCAGGCTGCCAGGAATCTCTGCCTTATAATCAGTTCACTGTCTGTCTTTTTTTCAGGGCAGGCATGCAAAGCCAGTCTTCGTTCACCCCCCTGCCCTAGGAAGCAGAACTTTCCCTTGCCTCCTTTCTCTGCCTGTCCTACCAAAGACAGGCCAGCCTGCAAACCCTTGCTGCCACCTCCTCTGCCACAGAAGAAAACAGTCAGCCGAGCCGTCTCCTCTCCAGATGGTTTTTACTGGGGGCCAGCCTCGCCAGCAAGAGCGGCGATTCCCACCAGCCCCAAGCTCAACTTCAGCCAGTCAGAAAGTAACGTCTGTATTCGTGAAGAGTCTACGTTTGGCTCTAACCTGGGAGTTAGCCACCGAACATTTTCATCTTCTGAATCTTTAGAGAAAGCCTTCAAAGGGACCAATTTCTCGTTTCCGTGTTCAGAGAAGAGCAGCAATACTTGCTGCAGTCAAAACAAGAACTTGCCGTCTTGCTCTCCCTCCCAGCAAAGTGTACCTCCCCCGATTTCTACAGGATCCAACCTTCAGCTCCACAATCTCCTCAGCAACATTGACAACAAGGAGGGGGTGTATGCCAAGTTAGGTGGGCTGTACGCAGAATCCTTGCGCCGCCTTGTCTCAAAGTGTGAAGACTGTTTTATGCGTGACCAGAAGAGCGAGTTGCATTTCAGTGAGAACAACTGGTCACTTTTCAAGCTGACGTGTAACAAGCCTTGCTGTGATTCAGGGGATGCCATATATTACTGTGCCACCTGCTCCAAGGATCCCTTGACCACTTATGCAGTGAAGGTATGTAGTTGCAGAATGCCATCTCATAAAATGCAGGGTGGGGATGGGAGGTATTCATTTTTCTTTTCATTTTCACTGCCTACAAATAAAGAGAATTTGAAGCTGTAGCCAGTAGTTGGTGGTGTCAGATCAGAAAAAATTATAGCCTATGTAGCCTGGCTTTGATCTCTCTGAGCTAGAACCCTTTTGGCATTTGTCTTAAGTTTCACATAATTTGCTGCCGCTAATGGATGAGCTGCAGGATGTGTCTTAGTTTCACAGTTTGGTGTGTAACCAGGTAGGCAACAGAAATGAACTCCGGCATCTTGAAGTTATGCAAAGTGTCTGAAAACACCAACAGGATTCTTTCTTGTCTCCATTTCACACAGTCTCATGCTTTCATTTTCACATTTATATATACCCTCTCATTTCTATATATTGCACATACACACAGAAAGAGAGAGACAATGAAAGGGTTGAAGCAGCAATTCCTAGGAGGGCAGTCCGGGAAAAAAAAGAGGGCTCTGGAGAAGCCATTAACAACTACTACTCCTGATGCCGTTTCCGATTGCACAACAGAATTTCAGCTATTGAAATCCCACTATGAATTTGTCAAGTCCCCTTTTAAAACTACACAGATTGGCAGCCACCACTAATTCTTGAGCTAGCAGATTTCATAGTTTAACTGTGCACTATGTAAAGATGTAGATCCTTTTAGAGGTTTTGAATCTCCCATTCCTCTGGTTCTACCATTATGAGGAGGGAGAAAAGCTTTTTTTAAACCATGCTTTCCCATACTATGAAGCATAATTCTTGTCTCTTCTTTTTCACCTTAGTTTCTAAGCTGCATAGATGCTAATGTCCAAATCTTCCTGGATAAGAGAGTAATTCCATCCCCTCAGTCATTTTAGGTGCCTCAAAATTTCTGCAACTTTTCCATCTCTACAAAATCTTATTGTGAACTGTAATGACCAAAACAATATGGGCAGTATTAGAGTGATTGTTGTGCCATAGAATGCTGTAACGGTGGTATAATATTGGCAGTTTTATTTTCAGTTCAGTTCATCTTCAATTTTATTTTTAACAAAGCTTACCATCAGTTTATTTAAAACATATTTTTAGCTAACCATCTGTTACTTTCTAAAGATCTGCTGTTAAATATTGGTATTACATAAGCCTTTCTCCAGTCTTCTGGTGCAGAGTTTGTTCTTAGGGACATGTTACTCATTTTACCAAGAAGACAAGCAATATCACATTTGAGTTTTTTAAGAACTTTTAGATGGATGCTATCTGAATAGTAGTCTGGATAGCTCTGTGGTTTAGGTATCTGGCTGAGGAGCCACAGTTTGGGAATTCAGTTCCCCACTGTGTCTCCCAGGAGAAGAGCTGGCTTTGTGTAATCATGGGGGAACTGCACAGTCCTGGAGCACCCCTAGAAGAAGGGAATGATAAACCACTTTTGTGTATTCTCTACCTCTAGGAAAGCCATTCCCATAAGTAAAAACTGACTTGACAGCATAGTGTAATTTTACTATCTGAATGTTGTGACTTTTTTGCTTATGAATTATCAACTGGGTCTACAACGCCCTCTCTTCCCACAATATGCCCCAGTTCCTTTTTCTCCAACAACATCATTTTCAAACTCAAATAGAGGCCAATGATAAGCTTTTAAGGAATTCCTCCAAACATGAGCGAGTAAGAACAGAAGACACAAGAACATTACCACACAATATTTGATGGTCAGCTTGTCAGCAGCAGTTTTCTCTTCTCTTAAGAGGCTGGAATCAAGCCCAGTAGGGAGCATCTGGTTGCCATGGTATCTCTCACAATGCCTGGTTGCCATGGTATCTATCTCACAATGCAGGTAGAGTAGAGCAGGTCTGGAAATGAGTCTCAACACCTTCATTCCAACCAGATGAGGTGCTAAAAGCCATTTAGCCCCTAACTGCGGGGATGCTAATTTCATACACATTACTGGGAAAAGCATATTGGGTGGTACAGGAAACAGTTCCCTGACATTTACTCTTCTCTAAACCCCATCTAGCATTGGCATTACAACATACAGTTGTTATTTCTGCCATTCCCCCCAGATACTGTTTTTTGTAAGTTTTTGAGGGCACCTTTTACTGATATAATTGCCATCATGTTTTTGAATCTGTCTTCTAGTGTGAGGGTTGGAAAGTTGCTCTTCAAAACAAATACATTACTTTGTAGTAGAAGAGAAAGTGCTGCTCAGAAAGAGTGGGTCAAAGCAAGTTCCTCGGGAACACACCTGCTATTTGATCACCAGCTACCAAAGCAGAGGCTGAAATGAAGGCATAGCTTCCTCACAACTTCTGCCCCTCCAAACTCCAACTCCAGCCCCTACAGACCACCTTAGAATTATGGAAGGTGAGCAAGGAGCTACCAGATAACTGAGCAGAACCACATGATTCTCTACCGCCTGGCCAAGAACAACCATGGCCTGTGTGGAAAGATTTAAACAGACTGTGTCCAGGGGTAGGAAGATGAAGGGCTAATCTGAGAAAGTGGGGTTTCCCTGTAGATGACAGCCTGTGTGAACGCGGAGAAGTACAGTCAAACATTGCATATCGAGCGTTTCGCTTAGCGAAAAACTCGCATGCATAGCGAGCAAGTTTTTTGCTAAGTGGTCCGACTCGCATAACGAATTTTTCGCTATGCGAGTTGAACTTTTCCCTATGGAAAAACTTACATAACGAGTGTTTCTATGGGGAAAACTTGCATAGCGCTATGTGAGTTTTCCCCATAGAAACATTCGTTATGCGAGTTTTTCCATAGAGAAAAGTCCAACACACATAGCGAAAAATTCGTTATGTGAGTCTGACTCGCATAGTGAATTTTTCGCATAGCGAGCAGCCTCGCAGAACGCATTACATTCGTTATACGAAGTATAACTGTGCAAACTATCTCCCATATGATACAATGCACATGATGCCCCTCATCGTGCACTGAGAAGGGCCTTATGTTGGCAAGAAGAAATGCTATTGATGTGGCCCGATATTGGGCAAATGTCATCTAGCCCTTTAAAATTATATTTTGTTTTTAGATGTGTTTATTTTAGCTTTGTATGTTGTTATATGCTGGTAGTGCCTCTGACACAGATAGATAGATAGATAAATGGATGGATGGATGAATGAATGAATCAATGTAAACAATCCCAGTACAGTGGGATAGCACTGTTTACATCTGGGGATATAGCTTGTATTTGGGACCAAGAAACAAGATTTTATTCTCCCTCCCTCCCATGGAAAAAAATAGAGCTATCTTCACATTTATTGAAAAAAATCCATACTGTACCTTGGTAGGTCTGAAACTGGCAGCCTTTCTGCCTGTGCCATCTTTTTCTCTAATTCTGCATGAATTGTGACACTGATTCTCAATGCATCACATGGACCACTGTCTGCACTGATGCCAGTTTCACAAAGGAAAAAGGTCTGCTTCCTGTCACTTTGGTTACTTGACTTGTTTTTGACTCCCAGTGGATGCTTGTTGCAGAAAGAGGGTGATTGCAAGGAGACAAGCCCCTTTTTGTGTTCATTTCAGACCACACACATGGGTCCCTGTGTTATAAAACGCACCTTTATTGTCTGCTACTGGCAGACAGTAACAAACTGAGGCTGAGCCAAAAGAATGAAAATATAAGCTTGTACAAGTTCCAGTGAGAAAATGTAGCTAGGCAATTTTAGAAATGCTTTCATTTCCACGGCTGGACTATTTCAGATAGACAGTAGTTGCAGAGATCAGCAGCTGAGCAATTTTGGGGTGGGTGGTTTTTTTAAAAAAATGTTGCTCCCCACCCCCTTGTTCCTCTGGTCCTATAATATTGTGGCACCATCTGCAGAAATGAAAGAAGTTACAAACCAGATCACTGCCTGAAGTCAGGCTTCAACAGGCCTGAGCCTTTGAAAGTCTGAGCTCAAAAGAAGGTCCCTCTCACCCCTCACAGTCAATGCAATAGCCATGTTTTTCCCAATGCAGAAAGAATGATGAGCAAGAGCGAGGGGGGGGGACTGGGCCCCAAAGTCCCATCTTCCCAAACTGCATCTTGGACTGAATTAAACATTTCAGAGATTGCTAAGGACTTGAAGTGGGAGTCAGTATTGAACTGGTGAAAATGAAAGGTGTGGTGGTACAATTTTAAAGTGGTGGCAGGGGACAAATAATTTATTCCGTCTCACACCTAGTGTCCCCCCCACTTTTCTGTCTTAGCTCGTTTTTACCCGCCAGGGCTTTCTGATACATATATGCCAGTGATGGTCAACTTTTTAGAGACTGAGTGCCCAAACTCAACAGGCTGCCATCTGTCCTGTAGAGGGGCGGGGCAAACTATGCTGAGGGGAGGAAGGAAGCACTCCCATTGGGCTGCTGGGCAGAGAGGCAGGACGAACTCTGTGCTGGGGGAGGGAGGAAGCGCTCCCATTGGGGTGCTGGACAGAGGGGCGGGGTGAACTCTCTGATGTTGTGCATGCCCAAAGAGAAGGCTCTGAGTGCCCCCTCTGGCACCCATGCCATAGGTTCGCCACCACTGATATATGCAGTAACTGGAAGGAACAGGCCAGAGAAAGGAAATGCAAAGTTTTGAAGTAATTTGTTATATTATTTACAATTGGTTCATTTTTGTAATGATGAAGGTATAACTACATTATATTACAGTTATAACAACCAGGGATATGATCACTCTTTCCATAATATAAACTATAACATCAGTATACTTTTATCAGTCTGTGGTGTTGCTTCACATGATGCTGGAGGAAAGACATCTCATGGTTCTGGCACTAGTTCATGCCATGCCTCATGCTGCTTTCATGTGCAGTCTTGCCGGTATATAGAAGACAGTGAGATGATCAGGGAAAGAGTGTGTTTATGTAACCCAAACCACCTGAGTTAGTTATTTCTGGGAAACAAGAAAGTAGAGACTTAGGATTTTTTTTAATTGCCATGTTAGCAGAGACTGACTGCTGGAACAATAACTGTAAGCAATTAGTTATTTATTTTTTAAAAAAACTTTCCAGGGTCTAGGGAAAGTGTTAACCACACTTGTCTGCCAGTGGCTTTTCCTGCTCAAATTTTAATCCCCCTTACCAGGTTTTTAGAAGTTTTATAATAAAGACCAGATCCCCAGCTCTTGCTCTGCTGCCAAATGTATCACACTCTGAGATATTTCTTTATAGCAGTCCTATAAACTTAGTTGTAATCCAATCATAAACCTCAGACTCTAATCTTGTTGCTTGGTTATTATTTCTGCATTGAAGTGTATTGGCTGAAGTGCAACACCATGTAGGAATGTAGGACTGTAATTCTAATATTCAGTTTGGCTATTTAGGTAAAGGTAAAGATTTCCCTTGCTCGAAAGCCAGTCGTATCCGACTCTAGGGGTCAGTGCTCATCTCTGTTTCTAAGCCGAAGAGCCAGCGCTGTCTACTTCTGAAGATGTTTTCATGGTCATGTGGCAAGCATGACTAGACACCGGAGTGCATGGAACGCTGTTACCTTCCCACCGAAGTGGTTCCTATTTATCTACAGTAATACCCTGGATAACGATTGCACTGGATAACGCTAAAACCGCATAACGACGACAAATTTGGGGGGAAGATTTGCACCGGAGAACGTTCTTTTTAGCGTTATCCAATACAGTCGTTCTTAGCAGCAGGGTGGCTGGAAAGCTGAACGAGGTTCTCCATTCAGCTTCCCAGCCACCCTGCAGCTATGGAGGCAGGGGTGGGGAGGCTGGAAAGCTGATGGGGGGCTCCCCCGTCAGCTTCCCCAGCCACCCCACAGCTGCGGAGGCAAGGGCGGGTGGCTAGGGAAGCCGACAGGGAGTCCCCGTCAGCTTCCCCAGCCACCCTGCAGCTGTAGATCGGGTCCTCTGATCTCTCTGGAGCAGGCAGGGGACCCGATCTACAGCTGTTACTGGGCTTCCCCGATGTTCCCAACCAGTGGAGCAAGCCAAAACGTCAGGGTGCGCTTATTCAAATCCTGACGTTTTGGTTTGTTGCAGCCTCCAGGAGGGTGGGGGAACTTCAAAATTAGCGCATCGGGTCTCCCGACCTCCCTAGAGCTGATGCATGCTATTTTCCAGGAGGGTGGGGAAACTTTGGAAACAGCTTGGATCGGCTCTTCCTACCCCCCTGGACCCGGCAGGGGGGTCAGGGAGCCCAAAATTGGTAAAAAAAATGTCCTTTTTAAAACCAATTTTGGGCTCTGTGACCCCCCTGCCGGGTCCAGGGAGGTGGGAAGACCCGATCCAAGCTGTTTCTGGGCTTCCCCGACGTCCTCAGCAAGTGCAGCAAGCCAAAACGTCAGGGTTCAAATCCCGACGTTCTGGCTTGCTGCAGCCTCCAGGGAAACAGGGCTTTTTTTAACGTTGTGTGATCAATGCATCGCACAACGTTAAAAACCGGATAACAACGAGACTTGTGGAACCAAGTCTCATCGTTATCCGAGCTACTACTGTACTTGCAATTTCTTGCTTTTGAACTGCTAGGTTGGCAGTAAAAGCAATGGGATTTGAAGTCCTCTCATTTTGCCCAACAGTGCAGTTCTGGAAAGCAATAGTAACAGATAACATTCTGTATATTATTTGCATTCTGCTGTCAGCTATTTAAAGGCATAAAAATACATTTAGCAGGTTAAAGTCCCCTTTTGTTGTTCAGTCATACAGTCGATTCCAACCATTTGTGACCCCATGGACCGCTGTCTGCCAACACTTCTGTCCTCCACCATCCTCCTCAGTTCGCTCAGTTTTGTGCCCATTGTGTCTACAATACCATCTAGCCATCTCATTTTTGGCGGCCCCCTTTTTCTTTTGCCCTCCATCTTTCCCAGCATCAAGGCTTTCTCAAGTGAATCTTCTCTTCTCATTTGATGTCCAAAGTACTTTAGCTTCATCTTTACTATTTGACCTTCTAAGGAGCAGTCAGGGTTGATTTCTTCTAAGATTGACCTATTTGTTCTCCTCGCTGTCCAGGGGACTCTCAGAACTCTCCTCCAACACCACATCTCAAAGGCATCTATTCTTCTGTGCTCAGCTTTCCTAATGGTCCAGCTCTCACAACCATGCATTGCCACTGGAAATACCATTGCTTTGACTAGACAAAATTTTGTTTGCAATATGATGTCTCTACTTTTCACTATGTTCCCCAGGTTTCTCATCACTTGCCTTCCAAGAATCAGTCGTCTTTTTATTTCATGGCCTATCCTCAAACTAATAGCCAGCCAAGAGCATTTGCCAACCACTAATATGTAATACTGTAGTTGAATTCCAGTAGTAAATCACAACTAGAGTATACCCATTGAATCAGTGGAAGTTACAGAGGAGTTGACTCATCACATCCCCACTGATTCAGTGGGCTAACTCTAGTCGTGACAGGAAGAGTATGAGGCCTTTCTATCTTTCACATAGAGGCCTTCTCTAGGCCTCCAATGCTCTGACTGGCCATCCTTCTTGTGATACCCCAATAAATATTTCCAGGTGAGGGACAAGAGGCCCTCCAGATACCTAGGCATGTGGTAGTGCATGTAGTAGTTCACCAGTCACAAGACCAATAATGTATTGAAAAGACCCCATAGGGCAGTGATGGCGACCCTTGGCACTCCAGGCGTCCTTGATCTTCAATTCCCAGAAGCCCTGATCAGCAGGAGTGCTGACTTGGACTTCTGATATTTGAAGTCCAAGAACACCTGGAGTGCCAAGGTTCACCATCATGGCCGTAGGGCAAGATCATTCTCTCTATTTTGGGTTAAGTGTATAGGAAGGGGTCACTCATACCAGGCTGTTGCATTAAAACCAATTAAGGAAATAGAAGCAAGGAATAGCGGTGCCTTAAAGTGCAATAAAAGTATTATAGTATGAACTTTCGTGAAAATGGCATAATCAGTGAAAGATGCTACAAGACTTTCATCAGGGGAGTAGACATTATAGCAACAAAATAACATGACTATGAGAAATAAGAAAGAGCAGTCTTTAAACCAATGAAATAGTATTTATTCAGGATTTTGATGCTTTGCACAAATATAGCAAGCCGCCCGAATGCCCTTTGCTATGCCCTTCAAATAATGTTTAGCTAAACAGACATCCCCATTGCTTGAGAACCCTGGTAGCTCAGTTTTGGAGTCCAGGCTCACAGGTTGCTTCCACTGTCTTTCTGGCTGGTCACTCTGTAAAAACTCCTTGCTTAAAGACCATAAGCACGATTCTGTATGGCTGTGCCTGCCCTCTCCACAAAGGTAAAATGACTTTCATCTGACTTCTTACCAAAGGAAACAACCTTCCTTGTAACCTTTCTGCTTTCCATTCATAGATATGTAAATCTCAAGACACCAGAGCCGCAACATCCTGCTGCAGCCCCTCTGTTCCCATCCATTTCAACATCCAGCAGGACTGTGGCCATTTTGTCGCCTCCGTGCCCTCTAGCATGTTGAAAAATGTCCCTGTGGACAGCCAGGGGCCCTTCCGTGCTGCCGCCGCCACTGCTGCCACTGAGCAAGACTGCGTGGTTGTCATTACCCGTGAAGTGCCATTCCAGACTGCAGCGGACTTTGTGAGGGATGCTGTGGCTTTGCACAAAGCAAAGCCAGAGCTCTACGAGAGGCGGGTGTGCTTCCTACTCCTCCAGCTTTGCAACGGGCTGGAGCACCTCAAAGAGCACAGTGTCATCCACAGGGATCTCTGCCTAGAGAACTTGCTGCTGGTCCACTGCAAACCTCTTTCTGGCTGTGGTAAAACCAAAGAGGAAAAGCACTTGCCTCAGCTCATCATCAGCAACTTTTGGAAAGCCAAGCAGAAGCCAGGGATGAATGAGTCTAAAGAGAGGAAAAATCAGGCCCGGCTGGCTCCGGAGATTGTCTCTGCCTCTCAGTACAAAAAGTTTGATGAATTCCAGACAGGGATCCTCATCTACGAGCTGCTGCACCAACCCAACCCCTTTGAAGTGAAGGTCCACCTCCGAGAACAGGGCTAC
The DNA here is from genome assembly GCA_030440675.1 of Furcifer pardalis. NCBI lineage: Eukaryota > Metazoa > Chordata > Lepidosauria > Squamata > Chamaeleonidae > Furcifer > Furcifer pardalis. The sequence continues at coordinate 12,096,734 of CP126896.1, read as the reverse complement.
AACCGGGAGGACCTGCCCCCACTCCTCAACCTTTCCATTTACTCCCGGGGGCTCCAGCATCTGGCTCACTTGCTGCTCGAAGCAGACCCCATCAAACGCATCCGCATCGTAGAGGCCAAGCGGATTCTGCAGTGTCTTCTGTGGGGTCCCCGGAAAGACTTAACGGACCAGCTGTACAATCACGAGGGAGCCCTCCAGGGAGCACTGCACAACTGGATCGACATGAAACGGGCCTTACTGATGATGAAGTTTGCGGAAAGGGCTGTGGACGCCGAGCACAAGGTAGAGCTGGAAGATTGGCTTTGCTGCCAGTATTTAGCCTCTGCAAATCCAGTGTCTCTGTCTAACTCACTGAAACTCCTTCAATTGCTTTGATTTGCACAGCGTTTAAAGCAGGACTTCTCAATCTTTTAAAGCCAGAGGCCGGGTCACGCTCCCTCAGACTGCTTCCTGGTGCGGTAGAGGCGGGGGGGGGGCACATGAAATGGTGCCGTGGGCTGAATCTGGCCTGTGGGCCGTAGGTTGAGAACCCCTGGTTTAAAACATGGTATCTGTTCCAAGAGAAATTGCACTAGAGTTTTCTTGGAGAAAGACTGTAGGGGAAGTGGCACGCCTTCCAAAACCTATATACAAAATGATCATTAAGTAAAACAGACCATGTTTTCTATACAAACAGGTAAAATAACAAAAAGTTGAAACTTACGACTGTTCCTAGGATAAGTATTAATTTTGAGTGTTATAAAATTACAAAATGGTGTACCTGGAATACAAATGGTTGCATTCGAGATCACTGCAAATGACTTTTTAAAATGTGTTTTTCCTATTTTTGATAAGTTCCCCCCCCCTTTATGTTCATGTAAATGTGATTGCTCTTGGAACAATAGTGTATGCACTATAAAATATCTGTACATTAAAAAAAAAGATATCCTATTATTCTTTCCCACTACATCCCCCTAAAGAACAAATCAGCCAGTCACCCCTTATGAAAGGTTATGTAAATAAAAGCAGATGGTGTTTCCACCTGCTTCCATCCTGGCTTTGCCCAAGTCCCTCCTTTCATGCAGTCCATCTGGGTGCATAAAACACATGAATGTCAATGAAGAATCGAACCTTGGGATCTGAAGAGAAATGGAACTGATGCAACCAGAACAAAAAGTGGAGTTTGAGACTTCGCTTCAGAACTGTGTTCTTGAATGTATTGGTATAGAACTATTTCTTCTTTCCTCTCCCATATAAAAAATCCTAACCCTTACATTTTCCTTGTAACTACAGCAGCTTCTGTTGCTGTGAGTAGATGTGACGAGAGATGTGAACTAATTCTCTGCCCGGATGAATCGTATGCACAGGAAAAGCATTACATTGCATTCTGTGAATTAGAAGGAAGGAATCCTTTGCTCCACAGTATCCAGACAAACCTGTGAAGTTCAATTTAATACAGTGTCTTGTTTTTCCCAATGTTAAGTTTCATTTTGTCGTGTTCCTGGATTGATTTGCAGTTTTTCAGGAAAAGGCTTCACAAAAACATGTATTTTCACATGCATTTCTCCTAATACATGCATATTTGCACATTTTTTTCCTAAGATGCCTATCTTTACAAACAGAATTCCCCAAATATATTTGTTGGCTTCCTTTCTTCCCCTGTATGTGGAGTTCTTCATTGCCACAAGTAAATAGTGGATATTGGAGTGTAAATTGTCTTTCAGTTTTTACATTGGTTCATAAGAAGAAATTAGGTTCGTTCAAGTTAAAATGTGAAGAGAAGACATTCAGATGCAATAAAATTGGCTCATACATGCAGATGGATGCATGCGAAGAAGTGTGTGGTGTGATTTAAATGGGGTGGGGGTGGGGAAAAGAAGTGTATCCTGGAAGTGATTTGGTACCCATTTCCCCCTCAGGACAGACAACTTACAATAGGTGTTCCCAACCTAAGGCCCATCGGCCAGGCAGGCTCACAGTGCCATTTCATGCGGCCCTCCACCCCTCCAAGGGCATTTGAGAAACAAAATGGCCACGCCTTTGAAGCTGTTAGGACAAAATGGCCACCCCCATCATGCAGGCAGGGCAAAATGGCCTTCCGGCCCTCAAAGCTGACTGAGAGAACATGACCCAGCCCCTGGCTTGAAAAGTTTGGGGACCCCTGACTTACTATATAGTCAATCTATACCTAAGTTACCACTATTGGTAGGCTTTTTTGTGGGAGGTGTCAAAACAGATATGATACAATGTGACACACATTTGCAAGGAGGGAGTCAGACTCTGAGATGTTTTAGTTACCATTAAAAAAATTAGCTTTTTCACCCCATTGTGGTGTCTCTGAATATTATTAGTTGTTTTTTTGTTACCTATATATCCTGCCTGCCTTCCACAAATTCAAGGGAGTTGGTTACACATTTTCCTGTAACTTTTATTATTGTGTGCTTATATACTGTTGTGTGAGATTGTATACTTTTGCTGCGGGTGATGAGAAAACTTTGATGCTCTAGGCCGGTGATGCCAAACCTTGGCACTCCAGATGTTCTTGAACTTCAATTCCCATAAGCCTGATCAGCAGGAGTGTTGACTTGGGCTTCAGGGAACTGAAGTCCATTACTACCTGGAGTGCCAAGGTTGGCCATCATTGCTCTAGGCTTAAGCCCCAAAGTCTGATAAACATCCTTTCCCCTTACAGAAGCAGTCAAGGAAACGTTAAAGCCACACCAGCCAAAAAGTCCAGAGAGGAAAGGAAGCAGCGATTGAGCCATCACATTATAGGCTTTGTGCCACACATAAAAAAGCAGCATCTGGTATTTTAGTCATATCATAACTATCTTGGAAAGTTTCCTGCTTTCCCATACAAGAGTAATATGACCACTAAAGAGAGATGGACAGTTAAAAACTCCACACTACAAAGAACTGGAAAATGTAAGCAAACTGGAACAGCCCATGGGAAATCCATTTACTTCTAGCCATGAGTTTTACCAGAGGTCTGTGCATGTGTTGATAAATCCTCTTGTTATCTTTCTTCCCTGTGGCTAATTTCAACAGAAGCTGTTTTGCCAATAGTACCTCCAAATCAGAGGCTGGAATTGGGGAGACCAGATGGCGTTTAATGAATCGAGAGGACTTTTCTGCTGACCCTTATATTACATTATGAATCATTCATTAATACCTTCTCTCATCCTACATCTTGTCATGTTAGACTAGCGTTAGAAACACAGGAACAGGATCAGTAGCTGTGCCTGTCCCAACCCTACTCCAAGGAGCCCACTGTGGTCATCTGGGGGAGGTACAGTTGTACCTCACTTAAAAAGCATAATGCGTTCCACAGGATTGCTCTTTAAGCGAGTTTGCTCTTTAAGCGAAACACCATTGTAAGTAACCAACTGTGTGTGTGGGGGGGGGGGAGATTGTGAACCCTGATTTATTTGTTAAGCGAAACTAACATTCAGAGAAAATTCTGCTCTTTAAGCGAGTTACTCTTTAAGCGAAACGCTCTTTATGCAAGGTTTGACTGTAGTTCTTACCTCTGCATCTCACCAATCACTAAATCAAAGATTCCATGTCCCAGTCTGGTAGAAACATAAAGCCCACTTTTATTTGGAAAATATTGGCTGAAATCCAGTTGCTTAGCATAGTAAGTCACATTAGAGTAGACCTATTGAATCCAATTTGATTAATCAACTCTTTCATGTTCCATTGATTCAAATAGGTCTACTCTAGTTGTGACTTGTTTTGCACAGTAAATCACAGCTAGAGAAGGCCTCTTGGAATCGATGGATTTTATGGAGGAATTGACTCACCAAATCTCTGCTACAGTTGTATCTCGCTTAAAGAGCATAATGCGTTCCACAGGATTGCCCTTTAAGCGAGTTTGCTCTTTAAGCGAAACACCATTGTAAATTACCAATTGTGGGGGGGATGCGAACCCTGATTTATTTGTTAAGTGAGTTTTTGGTTGGTTTTATTTGTTAAGCGAAGCGAACATTCAGAGAAAATTCTGCTCTTTAAGCGAGTTACTCTTTAACCGAGACACTCTTTATGCGAGGTTTGACTGCACTTTAATGTGAGTTACTAAGCTAAGCAACAGGATTTCAGCCACTGAACATCTGCTGCTGCTTTGCCAGAAGATCATCGGTGAATATTCTTCGACATCAGTAAGAGGTGGCATGTCACATTTGCAGGAGCCCATGGGAACTGAGAATAAATTTTCAATTATTATTCCAAAACCCTGCTTCCCACTTAGTGTGCCTTTTTGACTCACCAGTGGCACATGTTCCATCAGTTGAAAACCACTGTACTGAAGTGTCAGATGCAAAGAAAGGACAAGGGTCTTATATCCAGAAACAGTTAGTTGCCCCAGATTTTCTTGTACAGATCTAACAGTACAACCACCCATACCCTACAGTTTTCCTTTCATCTTGGAAAAAAACAAAATGATGCATGTTGCCACATACACAAACACTCTTTGGCTGCCACAGTGGTAGGACTCAAGGGGCTAATAAAAATTACCTGCTGCTGAGGCAGGATTGTAAGATGAATTGAGGCATACCAGCGATTGCCAGTTAACTGCCCCATAGAGCAGGTGTGCCCAAACATTTTGGGCCACAGGCCAATCATATGATTCAGGGGTGCCCCAACTATGGCCCGGGGCCCAGATCTGGCCCCTGATGCCAATTCATCTGTCGCACACCACCCTCGTCGCTCCCAGAAGTGGAAGTAAAATGTACCCGTACAGGCACGTTTTACTTCTGCTTCTGAGAGTGAAGAGGGTGGCATGGGCCAGATGAATTGGTGTTGGGGGCTGGATTCAGGCCCCGGGCCGTAGTTTGAGCGCCCCTGCCGTAGAGGAAGCCATTGGAGTTTTCTCCTGGGCCAGCAAATATTTTGGCAATATTTTGGTTGCTGGTTTTTGTACTGGCAGGACTGTTTGCACCATTAAGGAGAGTAAAGTGGCTGCCTCAAGCAGCTCAGCTGGGGTGTCATGAAAGGGCCTGAGACTGTTAATAATTATACTTAAAATCATTATAATTACTCATTGTTCCTGCCAGAGGAGGGAGACACTGCTTGAGATGCCAAAATAACTTGGCTGGCTTTGGATACTATGCACCTTGACTAAGGGTTGGGGAGGGTAGCACCATTTATTAGTGTGGCTCAGGCAACGAAGGCCTTGAATAGCAGAATTTTTAACCATGGCAGCCATTTTAATTATTGGCCAGAGCACAGTTTTACCCTCCTGGGCCAGGATCCTCTCTCCACAGGATCAGCCAAGCCATAAGGCCTGCAACAATTCAACAGAAGATCCCTTTGAAAGGCTTCCCAATTAGACCTCGGCACCATCTGGTTTGGACTGGTGTACATTAACGCTTAATAAAGCACAGCTAGGAAATCAATATGGATAGAGTTTACCGAGTCTAGCAACAGCTGGGAACCTGGCAGTCATGGCGCGATAGGGGTAGATGTTTCCTCTCATAAAGTAAGACAAAAGAGAATTAGCAATGGGTGGGTGCTAGCTATATATTTAAGAAAATATTTGAGTGAGACACAGAAATGGTAGGAATTGTCTTCAGACCAACTGGGCAAAGGTCAAGTAATTGCACAACATCCTCACAAGAGGGCCTTTGCCCTAAAGGCCAGAAATGAACAGAGACAGATGGAACTGCCCCAGTACGGGCATTGCCTTCTGTGCTACAATAGTGTTTGCTTGATACAAGCCAGGTAGGAGAACCACAGTGTACCCCTTTGCTCAGCTTCCATAGCAGTTGACAATGGAAGTTTGCCATGACCATGTCTTCAGAGTTGTTTTCCTCTCCGTATGACAGATGAAGCAGAGGGAGAGGGAAAGAATCTAACTCTCCTTGAAACATCAAACCTACACATTCTGGATAGTTCATGACCATGGTCCAAATCCTGCCCTATAAATTATTACTGTATATTATATTACTGGCAGGAGGGGATTTTTGAAAATTAAAGAGTTGTACATCTGTTCTACAGCTCATCCAGTCCATATGCACAAGCTATGCAAGCCCCAGGATAGAAGAAGAAACTCCTTAAGGTCCCTGCTGGTGACATCTCATTACCCTTGAGCAAGAGTTCTTTGTCAAACAGGATTGGGCATGAGTTTCTGGAAGGTGACTTTGAGCTGTTTCACAAATGGCTCCCCTGGAAACCAAATTATCCATTATGATTATAATAATAATTCCGTGTCACAGATTACTCTGGATTGAAAGGATTTTTGCTGGAGAAACTGCTCAGGGGATGCCAAAATAAGGCTCCTTTCAAGTCTCCCAAGTGCTATTATAGAGCTACATAATTCAATATCTGGTTTCCTTGATCTGTATAGTACAGTACATGTATCTGCACGCAGAACATGTCATGTTCATGTGACACATTTTTAATATACAGTGTACAGGAAGGAAAGATAAAAGAATGCAATCTGCTCCCCTATCACCAACATTTCACTACTATCACACAGCTCTGGGCTTTCTAGTATTCCTCTGGGCCCTTATGCAATGATGTAAATTTGGAAGTGCAGGGGCTCCTGACGAATCCCATCACCCGCCCCCACAAAAAAAGGAAGTCCCAAATTGCATGATGTTGGATCAGTCTGTATGGACAGATAAACAGCAGGGCTTCTGTGAGGTTAATCTTTGATTATTGTCCATTCAAGAACAAGCTACCCTTTAATACTTTGCATTAGAGCAGAGATAACTCTCAACAATATTCAGTTCTTGTGCCATGCAGCTAACCTGAGAAAAAACAGAAGGAACTCTGGTAGGTGTCAGATTATGACATATTCCCTACTACTCAAAAAGTCCCAGAACTCTGATCCAGTGAGCTCTGGCTCACATGACGGTCTCGGGAGTGCAATTGTTGTTTTTATTCCTATTTAATGTGCCATCAAGTTACCCCAACTTCAATCTCCAAAATGTTCTGTTTCCAACAGCCCCTGCTCAGCTCTGGTAAATTCAAAACTGTAACTTGCTTTAGGAATCAAGTCCATCCTGTATTTGGTCTTCCTCGTTTCCTGCTCCCTTCAATATTCTCCAGCATTATTGCCTTTTCCAGAGAGTCTTGCCTTATGACATGCCCAAAGTGCGACAGTCTGAATTTCATCACTTTTGCCTTCAAAGATAGTTCAGGCTTGATTTGGTCTAGGACCTATTTGTCTTTCTGGCAATCCAGGATATCTGCAAAGCTCTCCTCCAGCACCATATTTCAAACAAATCAATTTTTCCCCTGTCAACTTTCTTTACTGTCCAGTTTTCACATCAACACATGGTGACTGGGAACACAGGGTAGGCTGCATTACCTTGGTCTTTGTGGTGATCTAAAGTGACACATCCTTACACTTGATAGTCTTTACTAATCCCTTCATTGCTCCCCTTCTTAATCTCAGTCTTCTGATTTCTTGGCTGCACACTCTAGTTGGACTGATAATTGAACTAAGATGAACAAAATCTTCATTTATTTCAGTTTCTTCGTTGATAGCACTAAAGTTCTATAGTTCTTCTGAAGTCATGTTTTTATCTTCTTATGTTCAAGTGCGGCCCTGCTTTGGCACTTTTTTCTTTCACGTTGACTAACAGTCTCTTCAGCTCTTTGCTGTTTTCTATAAAGTGGCATCATCTGCATATCTTAACTTACTGATGTTTTCGCTCCAATATTCACTCCATCTGAATCTAGTCCATTATGAGCCTGACTTCTTAGCAGGGTCACGCACAAAGCAGGATGGCCACAGCTCAGACTAAAATGCATCCAACCTCTTCAAGCCACATCAGCAGAAGATAATGGATAGTTCCAATGGTGATGGGGTTGGAAGCTACTGTACAGTATAGGTAGCTGAAGGTGACACTACTGGAGGAGTCAAGAGTGGTGACACTCAACTTAATTTTTGTTCTTCCTGCACAGAAGTTCACAATGGCAAGCCACCGCTGAACCTTTCTTACCTTGAAAGTTGGAGGCAATGGTAAACCATTGCTGAATGTTTCTTATCTTGAAAAAATATTTGATGAGATAGTCCAACATGAAATAATGCTGGAAGATGAGACTCCTGGGTTGGAAGGTATTCAATCAGTTACTGAAGAAAAGCAAAGATGAAAATTGATTAGCACTGTCACTATTGACACAACTAGGTTAAAGCCAAAAGGATGTCTAGTGTATGATATGCACAGAAATGAAAGTCAGTTCTGCACAACACACAATTGGAACACGGAATGTGAGCAGTATGAATCAAGGAAAACAGGAAATTTAAAACAAGAGATGGAATGTATAAACATTGCAGTGCTTGGTGTCAGTGAATCAAAGCAGTGTTTGAGCTGTGACCATTCTGCTTTGTATGTGACCTGCTAAGAAGCCAGATTCATAATGGAATCTGTCCTCCTGGTGACATTGCTCTCAGATTCATTGACACACCCACAATCTTTTACCACATTAAGGTGAGCATCTGGGAATGACTTCAGTTATGTAGTCTAAATCTATACAGTCCATGCCAAGGGTGGCTACTTCCCAATTTCCTAAAATTGTTGCATACAACAATGCTGGCCATTACCAGTTTCCCCTGCTGGCTCAAGCCTGAAAGCTTATAAGAAGAAAACACTTCCACTCCTTCCCAACCACCCTACAAATGGACTAGACCAGTGATGGCAAACCTTGGCACTCCAGGTGTTCTTGAACTTTAATTCCCAGAAGCCCTGATCAGCAGGAGTGCTGACTTGGGCTTCTGGTAATTTAAATCCAAGACCACCTGGAGTGCCAAGGTTTGCCATCACTGAACTAGACCACAGGTCAGCAATCATGGCTCTCTAGATGTTCTTGGACTTCAGTTCCCAGAAGCCCTGATCAGCAGGTGTACTGACTGGGGCATCTGGTAATTTAAGTCCAATAACACCTGGAGAGCCAGGCTTGCTGACCCCTAGATTAGACCTAACAAGTTGATGTTTTGGTTTGCTTTTCAGAAAACCAGAAGTGACACCTTGACATCGCTTAAATCCTACACAGATGTGATCAATAATGAAGTACAGTATTCTGGAGCAACGCAAGAGGTTTTTTTGTCACTAAAACCAGTGGTTCTCATTCTTTTGCCATCCATATGTTTTGGATTGCAACTCTCACAAATTTTTATTGTTTATGGTTGGGTTTCATATGAAGTACCACCATATTTAGGAACGACTATATAGTGGGTAAAGAATCCTCACTAGGATCCTTGTTGCCCTATCAGATGCTTCTGGAAATTTATAAAGCCACAAAGCAAAACTACCCTCCCTTGTTGTTTGGCCTCATGCAACTAACAGTCAAAGACACACCATTTCTACACATGGTCATCACACTATGTTTGCAGGAGTAATTGTAAAAGGCAATTTTTGAATTGGTAGCTGTGTTAGTCTGTGCAGGCATTGTATGTCTCTGTACCTGATGTATATAAACTGATGCCATGAAGCCTCACTTTTGTCTGACAAAGTGAATTTGATCCATGAAAGTTAACATTAAAATACAGCAGTTAGTCTTTAACCTTTTTTTATCTTTTTCTTTTGTTTACTCTCTGGAAAAAAATAATGCAGAAGAAAGTTGGGGACAATAGAAAAAGAGGAAAACTTATAAGAGGTGGAACAGCTTTTAGTTTACAAAAACTGATCAAGGCTGTTGACTCGAATACCTTTTGATGGCAACTAATTCATAGGGTTGCCATATGTCAAGAAAGCAGTAAAACAGTTTTTCCGTGAGACTTTTTAGAACATTCTCCCCTCTGATAGGACTGTCTAACTTGAGCTTTTAGTCGTGCTATTAATCAACACAAAATTATTAGTTTATTCATTTATTGTTGGTAGGTTATGGGATTGCTGGCAGTTTGATGATTAAGGTTTGAATTAGGGTTGATGGGGATTATTGTTTTGTACTTCATTAGCAAGAGTAGTTGCTTTCCACTAAACCGGGCAGTAGATAAATGTTATAATAAAAGAGAGGCTTGACAGGACGTAAAGATGACATTTTGCAATGACAACTAATGCAAGAATAGCCTTGACAGATCACATCTAAGGTCCATGTAATCTAAGCTTTTTAAAATATTTGTCAATCTGTGAAGAACCTCTATGGTAGTAGTTAAGATACTTTTTTTTAAAATCAGGAATAGATTGAATGACTAAGCCTTTTTTTCAATAGTTGAATCAACGCAGCCATGTGGAGATAGAAGGACCATCATTTGTAACTCAGGCCATAGGTTAGATTGTAGGTCACAAGGTACTTTTTACACACCATATGATTGTTATTACTGTACAGTTGTACCTCGCTTAAAGAGCATAATGCGTTCCACAGGATTGCTCTTTAAGCGAGTTTGCTCTTTAAGCGAAACACCATTGTAAATGACCAATTGTGGGGGGGGATTGCGAACCCCGATTTATTTGTTAAGCGAGTTTTGGGTTGGTTTTATTTGTTAAGCGAAGCAAACCTTCAGAGAAAATGCTGCTCTTTAAGCGAGTTACTCTTTAAGCAAAACGCTCTTTATGTGAGGTTTGACTGTACAGTATTACCAAAATGACAGTGTGCTTAAACAGACCACAAAAAATCCAAAGCCCTTTTTAAAAAATGGGAACGTGCTGCCATCTGGTGAGCTTTTTGTGAAACATAACCAGCCCAGAGTCGCTGTGCGAGTGGGGTGGCATAGAAGTCAAAATACAATTACAAAAAATAAAATAAAATAAAAATACAAACAATTCCACCCTGTCATTCCTAGCTCTGAGATTGCAGACTTACTACTGTATTTCCAACTGTTCTGGCAATATTTGCAATTTTGTTTAGATAGTGTGAAAGATACATACAAAGATACCTGCTCCTGCCAACCTAGCAGTTCGAAAGCAAGAAATTGCAAGTAGATTAATAGGGACCACTTCAGTGGGAAAAAGATCTTGGGGACATTAAAGGAGCCTCTTTTGCGTGTCCCCAGGGTGGTTTCTCCAGCAAAAATCCTTTCAACCCAGAATAATTTCTGATACGAAATTATTATTACTGAATTGGAAGGGGCCTTTTAGGCCCCTGGGAGGCGAGATCCCGCCCACAAGCCATAGTTTGGGCACCCCTGGCCTGCCAATTACTGAAACATGCACTAATGAGGACTTAAGTTTGGCCAACGTCAAAGCCAAGAAATTGGCTTCATTTGGCCAGTTCAGGGTTTGATCAGGACATGAAGGTAAAGAGGGGTCAGTGCTCATCTGTTTCTAAGCCGAAGAGCCAGCACTGTCTGCTTCTGCAGACGTTTCCATGGTCATGTGGCAGGCATGACTAGACACCGGAGCGCATGGAACGCCGTTACCTTCCCACTGAAGTGGTCCCTATTTATCTACTTGCAATGTTTTGCTTTCGAACTGCTAGGTTGGCAGGAGCTGGGACAGAGACGGGAGCTCATTCCGTCCTACAGTACTGTACTTGGGAATCGAACTGCTAACCTTCCGCCTCCCAGTCAGGGTCTTAGTGACTTGAGCCACTGCAGTCCCTGAGGACATGAAAGAAAGAAAGAAGAAAAACAAGACTCCCGCCCCACATCCCCTGCTCGAGATAAAGTGCTCTTCATCCCACACGCGCCCCAGGCCGGCTAGCCGATCGCAGACACACGCTCGGGCATCCGCCCTTCCTTTACTCAGTTCGGTTCGTGTGGAAGCGGCGGCAAGGCTGCGTCGTCGCGCGCCGAACAATAGATGGGCGAGCTGAGAAAATGGCGGAGAAGCCTCCGAAGAGGTAAGTCTGTCACCACCTGGGCAGAAATAGGTGTCAGGGTTAGATTTGCCTTCCTGTTTTTTGTGGGAGACAAGAATGGGAGCCAGGAAAACCGAAGCCTCCCCCCCCCTCCTCCCGTTTGTAGGGCAGCTGCTCATCCCCCTTGTTCCTTGTGCAAAGTAAATAATAATAATAATAATAATAATAATAATAATAATAATAATAATAATAATAATAATAATAATAATAATTGACAAGTCAAAGCAATTAAGGCACAATTAGTGCCAGTTGCGAGGGTTGAACTTGCTAGGAGTTCGATCTGTATTTGCCCTTGTTAACCTTTTCGCTGTGCATAGATCAGGCACAAGCATACCGGTGCCCCTCAAGCTTCGTGCCTGCCTGAGCCCTGCTGTTGACGGGGTTGTTTATTTTTTTTTTGGGGGGGGGGTGTCTGGGTGCGCCCCAAAAGGGAGCGGGGGTTTGAACTCCTGAAACGTTGTCCTCAGGACAGCTGAGGCCAAAATTGCCCCATTTGGAATTTATTTATTTTTTCGAGTTTCTATGTTAATTTCACCCCATCTTCAGGCCTTATGCGATTTTGCAAACTTATAGGAACACTCTGACATTTAAAATAAGGTGTACAGTAATATAATAATTTCGTGTCAGAAATGATTCTGGGTTGAAAGGATTTTTTGCTAAAGAAACTCCTCTCGGGGACCCCGGAATGAGGCTCCTTTCATGTCCCCAAGATCTTTCCCCACTGAACTGGTCCCTATTTTTTTTTTTTTTATTATTATTATTATTATTATTATTATTATTATTATTATTATTATTATTATTATTATTATTAAGACTTATACCCTGCCCCACTCGCATACAGTGACTCTGGGCGCCTTACAGGAATGCAAAATACTGTATACAGTCACACAATCATAATAACATCATACAAAGATCACAGGTAAACACCCCAAATACAATAAATGCATAGTAATACAATAGATATAATTTAGTACAATATATCTAAATCAAATTGTAATTTCTTGCTTTCAAACTGCTAGGTTGGCAGGAGCTGGGACAGAGACAGGAGCTCAATCTGTCATGCAGTACCTGGGCCTTGAACTGGTGACTTGGCAGCCTTCCAGCTAACACGGCAAGCCTTTTAGCCACTGCAACCCCATAAATGTTATTGTGATACAGTACTACCTCAGATAACATTAGTATCGAATAACAGTAAAATCGCATAACATTAAGCAATCTGGGGGGAAGAATTGCATCGGATAACATTAAGATCCTATGGGATGCATCGGATAACAACCGCTAAAGCCTGTGTGGTTACAATGTATCTCTATGGATCCCATAGGATTTTAACATGCATCGGATAACACTAAAAATCGGATAACACCAAGACTTGTGGAACCAGGTTTTAGTGTTATCCGAGGTTTTACTGTATACCAAAAATGAACAATATATATCAACCTTAAATCAATATATTATATCATTATATAATATTATATTGTATACATACAATCCTTCCATTGGCCAGCATCGCAGCGTAAAACAGTAAAAGCAATACAGTATACATAAATATTTGAACTCGAGCAAAGCAACCCTGCCTGAAGGCTTATAATCTAAGCAGCTAAATAACTTGGTGCAGTGATTTTGTAATTGCTTTTCCTGCCTTCGTTTTTGCACCACTTGTCTATAGAAGCATCCCTGCACTGTAAACTTTGAAGATGGCCACAGTTAGCTGCTTGACCGTCCCAGGAATAGGGAATGTTTGGTCTTCCTGCTCTTCGACTGTTGCTCCCATCAAACCTTGGTAACATAATCAGTGATGGAAGTTTGTTTATTTATATAATACAGTACTACTCGACTGCAACTCATATCCAAGAATGCTCCCCCCCCCCCCCCGAAGCAGGAAAAATGTCACTGGCATGAATTTGTTTAAGGTGAATCCCATCTTGCCATGACCCACACACTATGATCTCGGAGCCATCACCCATGGCACGCATGAAGTGTGACAGTCAGGATTTTATTTATTTATTTAAGAAAACTTTTATGCCGCCCTCCTCAAAAAGACTCAGGGCAGCTTACACAACTCTCAACACCTAAAACACAATAAAAACATAATATAAAATGAAGATTAAAAGATTTAAAAAATTAAAAATGCTAAAACAAGACAAACAGAGAGAGGGGGATCAAATGAGCCAACAGACTGGGGCATCTGTCTGGCCCATACCCCACACATGCTCTGCCAGCCAGGTCTTGACCCCCTTCCTAAAAGGCAGCAGCTCCGTCTGGAGATGCAGCTCACTTGACAAGAGGTTCCATAGGGCCGGAGCAGACACAGAGAAGGCCCTCCTCCTTTTACTAGAGAGGTGTGCCTCTCTAGCTGATGGTACAACCAGAGCGCCTCTCCAGTCTGCTCTGGTGGGACGGACAGATGTCCTTAAGGCAATGCGGTCTCTTAGGTATCCTGGCCCACTACCATAAAGGGCTTTAAAGGTAATAACCAGCACCTTGAAATGCACCTGGAGGCATACTGGCAACCAGTGCAGCTCCCGCAGCAATAGTGAGGTGTGAGCATAATGCCTACACCCCATCACGACCTGGGCAGCCGCATTCTGGACCAGCTGCAGCCTCTGAATGGTCACCAAGGGCAGCCCCATGTAGAGCACATTACAATAATTTAACACCAGGAGTGCAATGGACTTATACTTGTCTCTCAATTTAGAGCAGGGGTTCCCAAACTTTTCATGTTGTCGGCCGGTCACATGGTTCCTCCCACCAGAAGTGGAAGTAAAATGCGTCCATGCATGTGCAAATGCTGCCGTAAAATGCATCTGCGGCTGTCATAAATGTGTTTCTGACAGCCATGGGTGCACTTATGGCAGCACTTGTGCATGCGCAGGCACGTTTTACTTCCGGTAGCGGTGAAGGTGGGCTGGGCTGGATGATTTGGCACTACTGCAGGCCGTATTTTGGCCACCCCTGATTTAGAGACTCAAGGAAGCTTACTATAGATACATAAATTAAAAAGTATAGGTAGCATATAGTGTTAAAGGGCCATTAATTTTTTAAAATATTTGAAGCGAAAAGAAAACAAAGGCACATACTGTGTCAAAAAGAGTTCTAAAGAAGAAAAGCATGGCATTTTTTACAGCTTGATCAGTGGCCCAAAGCACTTATTGAATAGAAAGCTCTTTGTATACTAGTGGAAGGATAAGACGGAAGTGAGCACCCATTTCCCACCCCAGCCTTCTTATACTTCTAAGAGAGTTTTTTAAATTCTTCCTTCAGCTATAGTCCAAAAGAATACAAGTTAATGTGATAATGTATTTTAAAAAATAATAATCAAAAAGTATTGCACAGTTGCAAAAGATCCAGGAGCCTAACTGAAAATTGTTTTTCTATTTTTAACACAGCAGAACAGATGATCGTGTTTGATAATACCACTAACAGTACATGTTCAGCATTTTTTCTTAGCTGCTCAAAACAATTTGCATACAATGATTCTAACAACAGCCTTGCACAGTGGCCTCCAGCCTTTTGGAACAAGGGGGTGCCCAAAGAGGGCTACATCTTAAATCAAAATGTAACCAAAAAAATTTAACCTGCTGATTTAGATCAAAAGTAAACATGACATCCCACCATAGAGACCATAAAAAAACAATGTTGCTATTGTGGTGGATTTTTTAAAAAGAAAGAGACTGGAAAAGCTGTAGTAGATGCTGCTGCTTGAGGTAGGAAGAACAGTGTGGATTTCAGGGAGAGAGCCTTGAGGGAATAGCAGTAAACAAGCAGATTGGAGAGCTGTACAGAAAGCGTGCGGGGGGCCTCATATGGTCCATAGGTTGCAGGTTGGGTACCTCTGGCCTTGCATATAGGTGATAGAGCAGGGATTCTCAACTTGAGGCCCATGGCACAATTTCATGTGTCCCCCCTACCTCCACCACACCATGATGTGCCATGTGGTGGAGGAAGGGCAAAATGGCCGTCCAGCCCCCGAAGCTGTGTGAGGGAGCGTGACCCGCTCCCTGGCTTTAAAAGGTTGAGAACTCCTGTGATAGAGGGTGAATCAGGAGGATCCTGAATAGACTGAGGGTTGGAGTCCCTAAATGCAAGACCAACATGCTCAAGTGTGGGCCGCTGGCAGGCTACGGCAGGTTATGTGAATGTGGAGAGATACAGAATCTGGCTCATTTACTGGTCTGCCGATTACTGACAGAAACATGCACAGAGGAGGATTTAAGTTCGGCCCAATCGAAGAAAGTGGCCTCATTTTAGCAGTCCAAGGTTTGATCGGGACACAAAAGAAGAACTTGTATTTTGTCTTGTAGTCAGTTAGGTTTCGCTCCATGTATCTGTGCTTTGAATAGACATGCAAAACCCAGTTGCTAATTCTGTGGATCTCTTTTCTAGTGTAAAGATTGCTCCTGGTGCTGTTGTCTGCGTGGAGAGTGAAATCAAGGGAGATGTGACAATTGGTAAGAACAAATAGGTTGTGTGGTAGTGTAACTGTTGGTGCAATTCCCAGGCATTGCTTATTGTTGTAATGCAAGCACTGGAAGATATGTGTTGGGTAACAGGAAATCTCATGAAAAAAATGTCTGAACTATGCTGCTCAAAGCCAGACTGAGCTTAGATATAGGAAGAGACCAGGAGTACTGTGGATCACTTTTATCTCCTTGTGTGCAACGAATGAGAGAGAATGTGGTTTCTTACTTTCCCACACCACTGTAGAACCACATGTGAGCACATATTCTGAATAATGCACATGATCCTAAAGTTTGATGTCTGTAGCTCCCAGATTCAGATCTGATTGGGCAGAATGTTTGGGGTGTACTCACCTATTACTTTCATGTGTGCATATGCAAAGTGACAAGCAGCCACATAGGCAACAATAGGAAAACATTTCTATCCACACTTAACATAGTAAAGCAGACAATACAGACAAACTTGTTGTTTAGACTGATAGCGAGCAGCTAAACACAGGGATGTAGGTATTCTTGAGAATGGATGTAACAAATGTTCGCAATATTTCCTCTCAAAACATCAACATATTTTGCAAAAATTTGTCAGCTTCTATCAGGTTTTTCAGGTCTGCATAAAAGTGAGGAAATCAACTGTTTTGTCTACAGTATTAGGAAAGGAGGGGGGATTTGCAGAAGAAACATAGTTTGTGTAAAATAAAAATCCTCCTTGTATTGTTTTGCACAAAGTATACTTTCTAGTGCAGGAGGCACATCTGTAAATTTTTTTGTAAAGGAATCCCAAAATATGAAAAATGAACAGATGCTCTTACAATCTCACCCAGTGGTAACAGAATAAGGAAACATTTATCCCCCTACTTTTGAGGTGAAAGCCTACACTACCCTCCTTTTGTACACAGTACTCCTTCTAGGAATGTAATTAGTAGACCATGTTCTGTAATCATGCTCACTGTTTGAGAATATAGTTGATGCCTTTTGGTTAATAAAAAGCAAACTTCTTTTGTGTTTCCTTCTAATGTTATGTATTGACTCAAGCCATTTGGTGTCTTTAGATTATACTCCTAGATGACAAGTTTTATTGTTTTAATTTTTGAAATTTACCTACACACTCACTTATCTGCTCTGTCCCATTGCACGTTTTCATGATTCTAAGATTGTTCTTGTGCTCATCTGGAAGTTAGGTAAAGGTGAAGGTTGCCCTTGCTCAAAAGCCAGTTGTATCTGACTCTAGGGTGTGGTGCTCATCTCCATTTACAGCCAAAGAACCAGTGCTATCTTCATCTGCAGACGTTTCCATGGTCACCTGGTCAGCATGACTAGACACCAGAGTGCAAGGAACGCTGTTTACCTTCCCACCAAATTAATATGTGATATCACACATACCATTATCTATGTGCTCTTGAGAGTCAGTTTGATACTGAAGGGGGCTCATTCTTGGGTATGCACATGACATCTTGGAAGTATTTTGTATAAGGTATACTGTTATACCAAGCATAAACCTTGGGTATATTCCACAGGGCCTCGAACAGTGATTCATCCTAAAGCCCGGATAATTGCAGAAGCTGGACCAATAGTAATCGGTGAAGGAAACCTCATAGAAGAGCAAGCAGTGATTGTTAATGGGTCAGTGTGGTTTCATGTACGGTATTATATTTTTGTATGCTGGTTGCAATGCTGGTTAGGGCATATGAGAGTTTTTTTTAAAAAAAATGGAGAGAATCAGGTGACACTCTTGATGCCACAATGGTTCCATTTAGCTACAGGGATAGTACAGTATGCTACAAGTTATTTTTATAATAGGTCTAACTAACAAGGAAATGTTAGTGGTCAAGACTGTTTGGGAATGAGATGGAATGGAGAATCAAAATCAAAGAGTCTATTTAATTCAGAAGTTTTAAAAAAACCCTCAGTGTTTCTACAATATGACATAATTGCTCTTAACATTTAGCAATATTAATACAGATACTCAATTCTTTTATAGCTATCCTGAAAACATTACCCCTGATACAGAAGAAGTGGCAGCTAAACCCATGATCATTGGTACCAATAATGTGTTTGAAGTTGGCTGCTGTATCCTTTCAAAGTGCACGATTTAAAAGGGTGAGGTCTGTATATAACAAAGACTAGTTTAAGTGATTAAAGGTTCTTTTTGTGATGTAGCAATTTCTTAAATCCTTATTTTGTGCATGGAGGAATTGTTTGGGATGTACATCTTATTCAAAATTGCACAGGTATAATTAGTACCTTATTATATCCTGCCCTACTTGGTAAAACTGATTCAGCTGTTGCTGTCCTTCAGAAAGGGTGTAAAGACCTGGCTGGCAAGGCAGGTATGGGGTGCGGACCAGTCAGTCATTCAGGCCTGCTGGGTCATTTAACTCCTCCCTTCTCTTCTGTAAGCTTTTAATCTGTGAATTTTTTGAATTATTTTCTCTCTTTTTAATCTTTAAATTTTAACGTTTTAACCTTTTCTTGAGATGGGTGGTTATTTTATTGTTGGTTTTGCTGATGATTATGTTTAACTGTTGTTAGGTGCCCTGAGTCATTCGTAAGGAGGGTGCCATAGAAATATGATTAATTAATTAATTAATTAATGTTAAAACCCATTGAAGGCCTTCTGCTACTTTGGGCAGTGAATCCCTGACATAGGAAGAACCATAGTAAACACCCTGAGGAGCCAGTCTTTCTCCTCTGCTTCTCTCTCTTGGTCCTTTAGGTTTTTAAGGCATCTTGCAACTGTCAAGCCATAGACCAAATTGAAAAGAACCTCTGCAGTAACAGGAGTCTCAGTGGAAATTGTAGCCATCAACAAGTTGTTCTCAAGAAATTTTTCACTGATTCTTTTCTGTTGAGCGTGATCCTTCCTAAGTAGCATTTGGTCTTAACTTATGGCAATATAGTAAGCTTTAGGGTTGTATGGCTAACTGCTCTGGGTTTTTAGACAATTTAAGATGTGCAGTCTGACGCTAAACATCACCAGGGTATATTTGTTTCAGGAGCTTTCAGATGGGTCCTTGCTGATGCATATTGGTTGAGTTGAGCAAATCAGTTGAGTTGAACTAGCTTTTTCCCTCAAAAGATAATTTACTGCTGACTTACAAGGTGGTGGATCAGTGGTTAAGACACTGAACTTGACGACTGGAAGGTCGGTAGGTCAGCAGTTTGAGACCCAAGTGCTGCACAATGGAGTGAATTCGTGTCATCTGTCCCAGCTCCTGCCAACCTAGCAGTTTGAAAACAAGAAATTGCAAGTAGATAAATAGGGACCACTTGGGTGGGAAGGTAAACAGCATTCTGTGCACTCCGGTGTCGAGGCATGCCTGCCACATGTCCACGGAAATGTCTGCAAACCCAGACAGCGCTGGCTCTCTGGGTGTAAATGGAGATGAGCATTGAGCCCTACAGTTGGATACGACTGGCTTTCAAGCAAGGGCAACCTTTACTACCTTACCTACAAGGTGGGGCCAGCATTTTATCTTTTTTACAAGTAGTCAAACTCCTCTCCAGTAGCATTTCTGATGCTGCAAAGGGACTTCTTTTAGGAGAACTCTAGGGCCAGGAAAACCTACAAAAAGTCAAAATACTAAGTACTTTTCTTAACCATGGCATGTAGATTCTCAAGCAATGAAGATAGGAGACAACAATGTGATTGAGTCCAAATGTAAGTGTACCAATTTATGTTGCAAATTAAATCATAATTATTTTCTGTAGTTAGTATTAGGTTTAAGAGCATAATGAACAAGGGCTCTGGACCTGCAGTGCCTTGTGTTTGCCCCACCCAGGTGATCTCTCACTTGCAGTCACATATGCCAGAGAGAATCCCTTTACAAACAATGATTGGTGGGTTTTCCTTTGTGTAGGTAACATTCAAAGAGGAACTGTGTGTAAAGTGAGCTGTTCCATATTTGGTTTTCCTTAAAAAGAAGAGTGTCCTATATTCAATAGTCTTAATTCCAAGCTTATTCAACTTATACACAGAGCACACAATGCGCAATGTAGGGATGGAGGAATCACAATTTGGGATCAAAATTGCTGGGAGAAACGTCAACAACTTGAGATATGCAGATGATACCACCCTAATGGCAGAAAATGAGGAGGACCTAAAGAAGCTCCTGATTAGGTTGAAAGAAGAAAATGCAAAAGCTGGCTTGAGACTCAATATTAAAAAAACCAAGAGAATGGCAACAGGCCCTATCAGTCCCTGGAAGATAGATGGGGAAGAAGTAGAAGCAGTGACAGATTTTACTTTCTTAGGATCAAAGCTCACTGCAGATGGTGATTGCAGCCATGAAATAAAAAGGTGACTGATTCTTGGGAGGCAAGTGATGAGAAACCTCGGGAGCATAGTGAAAAGTAGAGACATCAAATTGCAAACAAAAATTCGCATAGTCAAAGCAATGGTTATTCCCTGTGGCAATGTATGAGTGTGAGAGCTGGACCATTAGGAAAGCTGAGCACAGAAGAATAGATGCCTTTGAGATGTGGTGTTGGAGGAGAGTTTTGAGAGTCCCCTGGACAGCGAGGAAAACAAATAGGTCAATCTTAGAAGAAATCAAACCTGACTGCTCCTTAGAAGGTCAAATAGTAAAGATGAAGCTAAAGTACTTTGGACATCAAATGAGAAGAGAGAATTCGCTTGAGATAGCTTTGATACTGGGAAGGGTGGAGGGCAAAAGAAGAAGGTGGTGGCCAAAAATGAGATGGCTAGATGGTATTGTAGACACAATGGGCACAAAGCTGAGCGAGTTGAGGAGGATGGTGGAGGACAGAAGTGCCTGGCGGACAGTGATCCATGGGGTCGCAAAGGGTCGGAATCGACTGTGCGACTGAACAACAACAAAATTTCAAGTTGATTTTTCATTAAGTAGAGAGTCTAAAATTACCACTGCTCAGAAGAGCAAATTGTAATCAATATAAAGGCCACCCTAAGTCACAGTATTGCAAACTGATCAGTCGTTCTTGAGAATTCTGCAAGAAGAACAAATACAGAAGATCAGAATGTCTTTTGAGGGAAAAGTGAACCTTCAATGTGAAAAAGAGATGCTTTAAAGAAAGTGGAGACCAGTGCCTTACAAATGTGTTAGACTAGATCAGGGTTCCTCAAACGTGGCTGTCTAGATGTTCTTAGACTTCACTTCCAAGAAGCCGTGATCAGCAGGTGTGCTGACTTGGGTTTTTTGCAATTGAAGTCCAAGAACACCTGGAGAGCTAAGTTTGAGAAACCTTAGACTAGAACTTCCATCACTAATGGGCCATATGACCAGTTGATTAGACAGATCTGTCTGCGATTACTTTCTTTCTCTGCTATGTCCATTTGCAACCTTTCACAGTCCTAGGGCAGTGATGGTGAACCTTGGCACTCCAGCTGTTCTTGGACTTCATTTCCCAGAAGCCCAAGTCAGCACTCCTGCTGATCAGGGCTTCTGGGAATTGAAGTTGAAGAACATTGGAGTGTCAAGGTTCACCATTGCAGTCCTAGGGTCTTCCTGTGTTCTTTAAAAAGTAATGGGAGCAACAATGACTTCAGAAGAGAGTATACAACTCAACATTGTTAGAAGTAAGCCTTGAGATTGAAAGGGCTCTTGTGCAGTGATGGTGAACCTTGGCACTCCAGCTGTTCTTGGACTTCAATTCCCAGAAGCCCAAGTCCCTGTGAATCCACACAAATCTACATTCGTGTGGATTCACAGGGACTTGGGCTTCTGGGAATTGAGATCCAAGAACAGCTGCGTATGCTCAGTAAACCCATCCGTGTGGATTCACTGGGTATTGGGTTTCTGGTAATTGAAGTTCAAGAACAGCTGGAGTGCCAAGGTTCACCATCACTGCTATAGTGTGTATGAGTGCACAGAGAACCGCAACCCACATCTAATTGTACTTTTTTGGCAGATGCCAGAGTGGCTTGGTGAATGAATTTCTAGAAGCAACATAGCCCTCCATTCATCTTCTCCTTTATGCTATCAGGAATGGCATATGTGGTGACAGCCTGCTAGGGATGAAGGATTGAGTATGGCAGATCTTTTATTGGACTGCCCATTTCAGATGAACTTCTTACCATGTTGTAATGCAAGTCTTAAACATCTTTCCTCTAGCATATGTGGGTAGGAATGTGATTTTGACAAGTGGCTGTATCATTGGTGCCTGCTGCAAAGTCAACACGTATGAAGTTATCCCTGAGAACACCGTCATCTACGGAACTGACTGTCTTCGGCGTGTCCAGACTGAGCGACCACAGGTAAGCACACATCAACTTATGTTTTGTTGTCATTAGTTTGTCTTGCAGCTGTAGGACCTGGCCAAGCCAGCCTCACCTGTGAAGGTAGCTGGCTTCAACTGAAGTAGTGGTCCAGAGAGCCCTGGGAAGTGTTCAGTTGACAAAAGAGTTTTATTTGCTATTACTGCCGCAGATGATGATATAGAAGTTATAGCAAGATGTGATAGTCTGTTAAAGAAGGAAGAAAATTTAACTCTCAGCATCATGAGCAACAATAGTTCCCATAGTAAATGTCATTCTTGTTCAAAAGCCAGTCGTATCCAACTCTAGGGTTCAGTGCTCATCTCTGATGTTTCCGTGGACATACGGCAGGCATCCAGAATGCTGTTTACCTTCCCACTGAAGTGGTCCCTATTTATCTACTGTATTTGCTGGTGTATAAGATGACTTTTTCCCCCTGAAAAACATGCCTCCAAGTGGGGGGGGGGTGTCTTATACGCCGGGTGCACTTCAGTTGGGATAGACATAGCTGCCCATAGTGGCCTCCTGATGCTCGCCCACCTCATTCTACATACCATCCAGATGAAGAAAGAAGCTCTACATTGCAATTGTGTCTCCCTTTCAAACTGGTGGAGAAAAAGAAAGGGTTTCACTTACTGGTACCTTCTGCCCTTATCTCTCTGCTCTGCCCAAGATGGAGGAAAAAGCCATGCTTCTTCCTTGCAGGGGAAGCAAGAGGCTAGGCTAGAGCAACACTTCCTGCCTCAGTGCAATTGACCTGCCCACCCACTTTACCTGCAGTGCCACCACTGGTGGGTGGTGCAAGTACAGTTCTAAAAAATCAATAAAATAATTAATATTACTGTATTTTAATTACTGAAACTCACTAGCAGTTGCTACATTTCCCACTCTTGGCTTATACTCGGGTCAATCTATTGTCCTGGGTTTCAAGGTCAAAATTAGGTACCTCGGGTTATATTTGGGTCAGCTTATATTCATGTATATACAGTAGATAAATAAGTACCACTTTGCACTTGCACTGTTTTATGTTTACTGTACATGTTTGATAACATACAGCCTTGTGACAGTTTTTCTGCATGTCATAAGCATTTGAATATAAATTAACATGTTGAAATCAAATCTGATGTTCTTTTATGTTTTATTTGGTGTGTGGAAGGTGTGCGGAAGAGGGGGTAGTCTTATACAGCGAGTATATAACAAACTATATTTTGAGTGGAAATGTTGGGGGTATTCTTATACACTGGCAAATACGGTACTTGCAATTTCTTGCTTTCAGGCTGCTAGGTTGGCAGGAGCTGGGACAGAGACGGGAGCTCACTCTGGTACTTGGATCTCGAACGCCAACCTTCCAGTCAGTGAGTTCAGTGTCTTAACCACTTGGGCCATCACAGTCTCCCAATAGATTGTGATTTAATTACTCTGATTTAGTAAATTACCCTGGAATGTCCCCCCTTTCTGATTGTTCTTCAGTTTATCATGTCTTTTGCAGCATGAATCAGACATAATCACCGTAATTATCTTTTACCAATTCAAGACATCATGTGAAACCAATATTAAGTACACATTTAAAACCACTTTCAACCACAGTCTTGTTTTCTTGCATATCAGTGACCAGGCATTGTAGCTGTTGGCATCTAACCCATTTGTGCTTGAGGTGAGCCCAAGCAAAACCTCTCCTCTTTGGCAAGAACACTCGAAATGGGTGTCTGCCTGGGTGTGGACAGCTGCAATGTGTAAGGCAAGGCCTTTTTGGCAAAGGGCTCCGTTGTAAGGCCAAAAGGAATTTTGTTATCTGTTCTTTCTTATCCTGTGGCGAAAACGTCTGCGGTGAGTGTTGGGAGGAGGGAGAAGATCAGTGGGCAAGAAGATGGTGCGAACGAGAACATTTTCCTTCCTTCCTCTGTGTCTTCAGCAATGCAGCAGTTCTCAAGTCAGTTCCCAGTTCAGTTTGTTCTTTTCCGGGTCAACTCAGACTATGAGTGATATCACTTATCTTTGGCTTTTTCTAATACTCTGCTCTTCCTTTTAGCCACAGACATTGCAGCTGGACTTCCTGATGAAAATCCTGCCAAACTATCATCATCTGAAAAAGGCCATGAAAGCAACTTCCACTCCTGTGAAGAGCTAAAGCCCTTACCACATGATTGCCATAATTGTCAGCAGAGCTATCCTATCCGATTTCTGGAATTTCACATCCTTGAAAATTAGCTTGCAAACTATTGTTGTCTGGCTTTCTCACTTGTTCAACTGCGCTGCTTATTTTTATTTATTAAAATAGTGAAAACTAAAAGTTACGTTTGATGCCCCCCCCTCCTTTGGTGCATTCATATTCTTCTCTGTGTGCTTGGTTTGTTTGTATTTGTGCTATCCTTCCTTGTTGATAAAATGATGTGTTTTGACAAAGGAAGGAACTATTTACACCTACCAGATGTTCCAGCTGCCGAGCTTTCAGTAATGAAAAGAATGAGTGGTGTTGGATCAGATAGCTACAGGCAATCATGGTAAAGCTAAGCATTAACTGGAACTTCAGTTATTACAGTAGAAGACAGTTAAACATATTCCTAATACTTTCATTGAAATAACTAAAACTTAAGGATGTTTAGCTATAGAGATCAGTGTTCCTCACCTTGATACTCCGCTACAGGTATCCATCTGCCCTGCCAATCAGGACAATGGTAGTTGTACACACACACATTTGGAAGGTGCTACATTAAGAAAGTCTGGCTTTAAGATACATTGTCCATTAGAAATGCTAGTTTTCTCATACTTCAGAGAAAGCAAACCATTCTTCTGCCTTATCCGAATCTTGGCAATCCTCATTGTGATCAGCCATGAAGACTGTCCTGAGAATATAATGCAGTGGCCTTTCATCTGCCTTCCACATCGCAGCATGACACCCATAGTACCACTGATCCTGCTCCATGAGTCACTTTCTGGTCCTGAGCCCTTTTGGCATGCAAAGTCCTTATCAGCCCCAGGCCAGTATGGATGAAGCTGCTGCCCTTCATCAAGATGGATTCAAGTGGGACTTCATCCACTTGGGGACCTCCGTCAGATGGTGCACTGGGACCATAAAGCTAACCGAAATCTTTTTTGTCTCATACTTATTTTATTTATTTATTTAAATTTGTATATTGTTTATACTTCAGAGAAAGCAACCCATAATGAAATGAATATCCTAATAATTTGTTGTAACCTCTTTCTACTGCTACTATCTCACTCAAGCTAAAAATTAACTAAAATGTAAAAATCTGCTAGTGAGATAGTTTCTTGAGTAATCCTATCCTTAAGATTGTAATTCTAAATTTAACTATTTAGGAATATGCATCATTGAATAAAGTGGATTTTCTTCTGACTAAGCTCCATGTTCACCTAATTATCAGTAATAATGGGGCCATTATCTGTCTGTTCTGAAAGTCTTTCTTTCAAAAAGAAAAGAAAAGGATCCTTAAGCCTGTTTGCAAAGGACTTAGATTCATATAAGTCCTGGATCTGATTTGTGTGAAGTGGATTTTAAGTCATACAAGCTCATACCAATGTAAATCTAGTAGTCATTAAGGTGCTGTTTTTCCTTTCTCTTAATTTTGCTTATTAGTAAGGCACTGCAGCTATGTTGTAAATAAATAAATGTGTCAGAAATCACTGAGTTGAAAGGATTTTTGCTGGAGAAAATCCACTCAGGGGATGCCTAAATGAGACTCCTTTCACGTCCCCATGATCTGTCATGCAGCACTCAGATATCGAACCCCGACCTTCCAGTCTCCAAGCTCAGCGTCTTGACCACTAAGCCACCAAGGAAGTAGTTATGCTGTTATAATGCAACATTAGTAATAGTTACACTGTCAATCTGTTTGAGACTTTAAAATGAGTGTCATATATTTTCATCGGTAGAAAGCACTCGGAATGTGATCTCCCAGTTCCTCCTCCTGGTGGTGCTCTGTGACCACAAAGTTAGCTGAAAGCTGCACAGGTGTCAGGGTAAATAGTCCCATTTTCCATAAATACTTTGGGCAAGTTTGGCAGATTCCCTGTTTGGGAGACACGGTGAGGGTTCAAACCATTGCTTCCAAAGCCAAGAGCTTGAAATAACTGAGCTTTATCAACTCTCAGGCAGTATAGTAATACCTCAGATAATGTTTACCTCGGATAACGCTAAAATCGCATAACGTTAAGTAATCTAGGGAGGAGAATTGGATCGAATAACGTTAAGGTCCTATGGGATGGATTGGATAACAACCGCTAAAGCCTGTACGGTTACAATGTATCTCTATGGAGTTTTAACATCTGATACATCCCATAGGATTTTAACATGGATCAGATAAAACCAAGACTTGTGGAACCAAGTCTTAGCGTTATCGGAGGTATTACTGTACTTTGCACTGCTCAGTTATTGGATGCTTGCAGTCAGGCACAGCAAGGCACCTGCGTACAAAACAAGGATTATATCAATGTCATAAGTTTTGCAGTTTGAATGAATTTGGTAGGGGAGGAATATGAACCTTAATCACACCTTGCTTCTTAAAATGTGATAGATCATTAATGTATTGATATATTGTGCCAGGGACACACTGTATCATTAATTGTTCGTTCTTGATCGAAGGTACGGTATTCAAGTTCTTACAGCTTAGTTAGAAAAAGGCTGGAAAATAAATAGATTGGGTTTAGTGGTAGATTTCCACGTAATTCATAACAGATTTTTTTTTTTTGGGGGGGGGGGAATAATGTCTCCCAGTTGTTTAAACATTAATATTATCATGGCTTTTGAAGAATCCATCAACAGGCAGCTTTTAGTTAGTTCAGGGCTAGACTGAACTAGATCCTGTTTCACTGGCAAAATGTTTGCCCACCATTCTGAACTGTGCAGAGGGTGGGGGTGGTTTGCCCCATGTGTTGCTTCCTGACAGCAGTGGCCCTTTGTGGGAGAGGTTTGCAAGCACAGATTTGTCCTGCTCTTCTGTTCCTCCTAGGTTGGGTAGAATTTCTTGCACCTTTAGGGGTGTTCTGTCTTTTCTACAGGCTTGCGTCTTCCATGTCTAGGCCAGATGTGAAACTGACAAAATGAAGCCACCTTTTGGCTTGTTCATTTTGCAGTTCCCTTTGCCTGACTTAGTGTGAGAAAGATTAGCCGGCAACAAGGTGACCGTTACCAGGGTATACCTGATGGTGCTTAAATTGCATTTTTGTCCTTCTGTATATGGGCAAGGGACCTGTTTTTATTTTCTGGTGTGTGTCTGCACAATGCATTAAACCTTGTATTTTTACCATCCAGTTTTGATTTGTTTATTAATAAAGTTTTTCTACACGCCTATAGCGATCTTTCCCAAGGTGTCCTTTACAAGTTCTGAGAGCACTAAGTTCAATCACCTTGTTCCGCCACTCACAAACATTGTCGGTGGTGGTTTTGCACTCAGATCGCAGCTGCCAGGAAAGGATCGTGCCAGGCAAGAGAGGGTTTCTTCATCTGGGTTTTATCCATCTCCTTCTCTTGGTTCTGTCCCTTGAGTGTTTGGGAAGGACCAAGACTTGCCTGGTGGAGTGGGTGCCTTCTCAGTCCAAGGATGCACCAACTGCCTGACAAACTTACTGTGAGTCAGGAAGTGGTCTGTAAATCCTTATCATGCTGAACACAGACCCCTCAGGGTGCAGTGGTGAAACTGCTGTACTGCAGCCAAAACTGCTGTTGTGAGTTCAATCATGACAGGACCAAGAGTGACTCAGCCTTCCATCCTTTCTGAGGTTGGTAAAATGAGTACCCAGCATGTTGGGGGCTAAATGTTAATTAACTGGGAAACCGCTCAGAGTGTGCACAAAGTGCTATGGAGTCGTATGTAAATGTACAGTATTTGCTATTGTTAAAAAGGGGTTGCCCAGACCTTGGGATGGACTACCTTCACAGGTGCCCAGAAAACTATAGCAACCTGTATAATTTAAAAATGATAAAATATATAAATATGGTTGTGGTAAACTGGTATCCATATATCTCAGTAATTAGGAATGAAAGCTATGTCCATTCAAAACAAATATTTAAATGGCAGCCTGTGATTTAAACTTGTATCTGACACATTTTTTGTAATGTTTGTGGTTAAAAACATGTCATAGATTACATTTATTTATTTTATTTTATTTATTTATTTATTAAAATTTGATACCCCGCCCCAATCGGGAGGACCCGACTCTGGGCGGCTTACATCCCACTAAAAGCAAAACAAAACCCAAACACTCAATTAAAAACATCAAGATTAAAAATTATCAGAAATTTAAAAACAAAAACAGAACTACACCCCAGTATTCCCCCAATCCAACTCAGGAAGGCAGTCCTTATATAAGCCACTTGGTGTGGGAACCCACGCTCCCGGGTCCCCAAACCTGACCTGCCAAGCTACAAGCACATGCCAAGCTACAAGCACATATGGACTGCTGCTTTCTTGATTTCCATTTAACAAGGATAATATGTTTTGATTTCTTACAAGTCTCATTAATCAATTTTTGTGGCAGGTCATGCTTTTAAAGTCTGCAGCTCTCCACCAGGTGAAACTTAACTCTTTGTAGAGTTTGGCTGCCATCTGGTGGGTAAAATAGACTTGGTCTTCTCTTTTGGCAGCATGAAATGTTGGAGGGAAACACAAATCCTCTCCCATGCTACGTCATATAGCAATATGCTACTACACCAAACTACGGCCTGCAGGCTGGACCCGGCTCACAGCACCATTTCATGTGGCCCGCTGCCACCCACACCGCTAGTGGAAGTGGAAGCATTTACAACAGCCACAAAAAGTGCCCATGCCTGCTGTAAATGCCATAAATGCAGCCATGGCTATCATAAACGCATTTACGACAGCCACGGATACATTTTACAGTGGGAGGAACCACATGAATGGCCCATGGTGTGAAAAGTTTGGGAACCTCTGTACTACACGGGAGAGTTGAGGCACTCTCAGCACATATGGAGAGAACCCAGCCGAGCTGGAAGGAACACGAGAAGCTGCCTTTTACTGAATCAGGTTATGGGCCCATTGAACTGACACTGTGCTGGGGATGATAGAAATTGTAGCCCAACACATTTTGAAACCCAATCTGAATATATTCCCAATGGCTTGCCAAGCTTTTGGGCAAGGTCTTTCCTCTATATTTCTACTGATGCATCTAGTGGCAGAGCAGGTGCTGCATGACGGGACAAGGGAATGGGAGAGAGAGAGAAACTGAAATGCAATACCATGAGATCATAACCATGAGGAGGGAAACTAATATTAGACAATTCCTTCTAGATCTCCATGCAAGCTTACATCTCGTTATCATTCACATTGGAAAGGGGAGCCATCTACACATAACTAAAAAGAGAACAGGGAGGAGCACACTGGTTTCCATACAATTTCATATGCAGACTTATATGTAAAGATGCAAAATGACAAATTATTTTTGCAAACTAAATAGAACTGCATTGCAACTCATTTGACTGGAGAAGACAAACAACCGGAGAGTCTGCTGTCCATGGGCAGCTTCACAGGACCCTGACCTTCTTCCCTTATCTGTGAAGGAAAACTCAACTAGACAGCACTTTAAATGAATGAAATCTTTTTTAAAAAGCTTATTCTCTGAAACCCCTTAAATAGAGGACTGCCCTCCATAAAACAACACTTGTAGCCACCCTAATACAGGTCATGGAAATCTTGTGAAACTTACTGGAGTCAAGCAGAATCAATGGTAGGCCAGAACAAGCAGCATTCTGAATAATGACATGTTGGTCTCATAGTCCAAATGGATTAAATTCACATCAAGGTTTATTTCCTGGAGGTGGCATTTCCTGGTCTTTTAAGACTTTATTTCCCCTAAACCAGTGATGGTAAACCTTTAGAGACAGAGTGCCCAAGGAGGAGGAGGAGATATGCGGGCAGGCACCGCGTATGCCCACACCATGTGATGTCACCGGTACACCTCCGGCGAAGTCACGTGGGTGGATGTGTACACTCCTCCCACAGTACGCAACCTCCCTGCAGGTGTGCACCCCCATATGTATGTGTACTACCACCTCCTCGCCTCATAGGAGGGGTGAGTGGGTGTCTGGTTGCCTCACCTTGTCCCTGCCACTGTGGGTGGGATTTCAGCCTCCCCTCTTGCCTCCCCAGTGGGGTGGGGGGTGGGAAAGTGGCTCTGCCATTGGTGGTGTGGTGTGGGGCTTGCCCACAATGGCGTGCATACCCACAGAAAGGGCCATAGGTTCACCTACACTGCCCTAAACTGACAAAGCATGATCCTCCAAGACTACAGTTCCCAACAGCCATAGCCAGCATAGCCAATGGAAAAAATGCCACCAACTGCAGTTTAATATCAACTAGAAAGCCTCACATTGCCCACTCAGCCCTAGGCTACAGAAGGACTTTTAGATGCCTTCAGATGAAGAGGGACAAACAACTGGAGAAGTCTTGGAGAGGTGATCATCCTTGTAGTCAGCCTGTGAGCTTCTGATGAGACCAAACTAATGCCATTTTTTCTTTCTGTTAACTGTATGTCACATAGACATTAACTGCCAGAATATTTGCAACTGACAAATATGGAGATGGGAAGGGCAAATTATGTAACATGCCCATAAGAGTCTGGCCAGGTTTTCCTGCTATGGTAATAGAGTAGACAAGAGGTCCTCAAACATGGGTCTCCTGATGTTCTTTGATTTTAGTTCCCAGAAGCCATGACCAGCAAGTGTGCTGACTTGGGCTTCTGGTAATTGAAATATAAGACCACAAGTTTGAGGACTCCTGGAGTAGACCATACTGTCAGCAACGACAGCGGTCGTCTGGTGGAAGTTAATGAACCTGACAACCCTGAGGACTAACGGTCTTGGATGGTGAAGTCTACAGGGAAGGGTGATGGTCCACAAGTGGATTAAATCCCACTTGAATCCATCTTGATGGAGGGCAGCAGCTTCATCAATACTGGCCTGGGGCTGAGGAGGACCTAGCGTGCCAAAAGAACTCAGGACCAGAAAGTGACTTGTGGAACTGGATCAGTGGTACGGGTCTGTCATGCTGCAATGCAGAAGGCAAACAGAAGACTACTGCATTATATTGATTACGACACAAGAGGCACACAACAGAAGCATCTTTGAAGGCCTCATCAAATCAGTTTGGGACCTCAGCTTTGGTGTGATTTCAGCAACTAATTTCTTCTCACATGCTGAATTCTTACCTGGAGAATCCCTATGTGGCTCAGGAGCCTTCTGGCAGAACAAAACAGTCTCAGAACAAATTCACAGAAGGAACTGAACAGCCTTTAGTTTGAACCCTGGCCAATTTGTTTATTTTTTCGGCTGAGGCCATAACCAAGTGCCCCCTCCCGAATCAGCAGCAAGTCAACCCTTCTCTCTTCATAGCCATCATCTTATCTTTTCAAATGAGGACCCTATCTGCTAATCACAATTATTTCTCAAGGAATATATCAACGCTTGCAACAATGCTTCAAAGATATCAAATGAGTGTAGGAAACCATCTCCCTCCTCACATTCCAATGGTAAAAAGTCATTAGAGGAAACGCTAATGAGTTGGAATTGCTCTGATAAGAGAGCTGGTATAGCTAGACCCCTGAGAGGCCCAAGGGTTTAGAACAGACGGGGAAATATTTTAAACAATGCTGAGGAAAGCACAGGAAATTGGACTGCGAGGGAGTCACCCAGCCAGAACAAGCCACAGGATTAGCCTGAAAGAACTGGAAAGTGTTTTTTTCTGCTTCTGATTTTGCTCCAGCCAAGCCTGCCTGAACTCTTGAGACAAGAATGCTGAAGCTAGAACACAGACAATGTGATTGTATCAGGTCTGTCCATTTCCCCCAGTAGTATGATGTAGGGTGGGGACAGAGGTGTTTGCCCTGGAACATGGCACCTTCCTGTACTGACTTGGCCTAATGACTTGGTCTACTACACAAGGTACACCACGCCTTCAGGGCGAATGCTAATTTTCAGGAGAGTATAATAAGACAGGATGCCCAATGTAAGGTTGGCAGGTCAGCAGTTCAAGACCCAAGCTCTGTATGATGGAATGATCTCCAGTCGTATGTCCCAGCTCCTATCAACCTAGTAGTTTGAAAGCAAGAAATTGCAAGTAGATAAATAGGTACTGCTTCAGAAGGAAAGGTAACAGCATTCCGTGTCCTTCGGCATCTAGTCATGCCTGCCACAAGACCATGGAAACAGACAGTGTTGCCTGTTTGGCTATAGAGAGGAGCACCACCTGCTAGAGTTGGACATGACTGACTTTTAAGCAAGGGGATCTTTACCTATAAGACAAGATAGCCCAGTGGTTTAGTTATTTGCCCATGGAGCAAGAGGCTGGGATTTCAGTTCTCCACTATAACCCCTGGGAAAGAGTGCCAGGCCATGTAGCTATGGGCAAGCTGCACAATCCCAGACACCTCCAGAAGACAGGAATGGGAAATCCTGTGTATTCTCTACTTAGAAAACCCTGGAAAGGGTTGCCAGAAGACAGAATTAACTTGGGGCGCACAAATATTATTATTGTTAGGAGACATGACCAATAGACAGGGCCTCACTGAGTTTGTGGTGGGCAAGTCTGCCCAATGTTTAATAAACTGAATCTCTCCCAAATGTGGAGGGACTACTGTGAGCATGTTTCCAAAGAGCTCTCTGAAATCTGAGCAAATTATTGTACTGTACAGTATTTTATTAAATGCCCACAAACTGGATTTTCCTGTTTGTCACCAGCAATCACTTACATAATCAAAGCTGCCAATGCCATAGCTAATTGTCAATGATAAGCCTATCTTTCATTATCTTGTTTAATCCTATTTTAAAAGCAGTTTAGGGTAGAATCTATCACCAGGGCAATAGCCAGATGGGGCAGTTTGCCATAGGTTTCCCATGGGAATGCATTGAAAATATGCTTTGTTGTCCACCCTGGAAAAAAATATTCGCCCACCCACATCTAGAATCCTGGCTACGGCCCTGTCACCACATATAGACTTAAGACAAACTGAGTTGTTTCTCCCCAAGTGGTCGTTTGGTATGCCATGGATTTTTGTGTTATAAATAAAAATTCTCCTCAGAAAACAGAATTTGTGTGGGTGTAAGCCAAGTCACTTCCATGTGGCACCCCTATGAATCTGAGAATCTCCCAAAGGCTCTGTCATTAATTGCTCTGCTCAGGTCTTGAAGACTCAAGACTGTGGGATCCTTTATTGACTCAATACGTCTCTCACCCTGGCTGCTTCAACTTTTCCAAGCATTACTATCTTGTACAGCAAGCCTTGTCTTTTCATGATATGCCCAAAGTATGATAGCCTCAGCAAGTAATTTACACCCACGCTATCTGTGTCTCTAATGACTGGATGCAGACAAATTTAAGGCTGAGCCTCACAAAAGAAGGTCCATCAAGAGAAAGGGGTTCCTTCTTAGAAATAACTTCTTTCTCTCTCTTTCTTAAGGCCTTAATTCTCCATGACCGCAGGAAGTCTTCAAACCAGAAACTGGGAAGCTACTATTAGATTTTCATTCATTAACACCTCTAGCTTTTTCAGCTTCAACAGGTAACATTGTTGTTGTCAAGAGAATAAATATGTTTCCCAAAATCCAGGCTCTCCTTATCCTAAGAATGCATTTACAACTTTTGTCTAGCAGGCAGATATCCATAGGTTGAATAAACAGAAGAGTACAATGAACTGGATTGCTACTCTAACTCTGCTGTCTTTCTACCTGCATAGGATGGTTTATTAACGCTAACGTTGACATAATCACATTTACAGGAAATGTTGCTGTTAGCTGAGCAACTGGCCAAGAAGGAATGAGAATCTCATCATGCTTACCTTATTGCTAAAATAGCACAGGTAGTTAGACTAGATGGCCAAAATCCAACTGGAGGAAAAAGCACATGTAAGGCAGTGGTGA
Organism: Furcifer pardalis; assembly: GCA_030440675.1. NCBI lineage: Eukaryota > Metazoa > Chordata > Lepidosauria > Squamata > Chamaeleonidae > Furcifer > Furcifer pardalis. The sequence continues at coordinate 12,062,434 of CP126896.1, read as the reverse complement.
GCTCAATTTTTTTTTACTACCACCCTGTGGGTGTGGTATAATGGGTGTGGCCAAGGGGAAAGCCCTGTGTTGCACCTGAATTAGGACTACTTTATTTCAAAACTTAGATGGGCAGGGCCAGCCAGAATTTCTGCTACCAGTTCTGGCAAACTGGTGAGAACCTGCTGATGCCCACCACTGGGTACATCCGATTGTGGTTCAAAAATACCACAATCTTTGATGAGGCTCTTTCTATGTGCCCCATGTGTCTCAGTTATAGCATTTAGCAGGACAGCAGAAAGAGCTGTCATGGAAAGGAGGTGGATTTGGGGGCATCTGATTATTCCAGTCCAGCTGCTTAGATCTGAATCTAGCCTAAGTATGTGATGCAAACACCAATGGATCTCTCATGCCATTGTGAAGTCTTTGAAAGTGTACTCTGTACACAAACTCAGAGGCTGCCTAAATATTTTGGTTTCCCTTCAAAGAAGCAATTAGGGGTGGGAGAGCTGTAGTATGTAGTTGTATCCAGCTCTCCCTTTGCTGATATTACTTGCTTCTCTCTATTCGTAATCTTGACTTTTACCAGGTCATTGCCAGAACAGCGGCATGTTACACATCATATTGACAGCTGGCCCGCCTGCCAAGGCAGTTTTTCATCCTTGTGCTGTCTGATGTGTTTCATTCTGTTTTGTTGTCTGAACTGGCTCAATTCAGGCCATCCAGACAGGGTGTTTATGGGGCTGACTTCCTTTACAGAGTAAAACTGTAGGCTGCTCTTTGAATTCTCCATCAAGGAAGAAAGACAGAGAATGCAATCCAGGAGCACTCACAGCCTCTCCTCCTCCTGACTGCTGGCTTGAAAAGGAATACAGGCATTCAAGTTAGGATACAAAAACCACAGACCAGATTTCTATCCAGGGGAGGGGTCAACTCCATACTACCTCTTTCTGCAAATAAACTCCCATTAAATCTTATCATTAGCAAATTACAGGAGTAACTTTCATTGACCTAACTGCAGCATATGATACTGTCAATCATAGGATTCTGCTCCATAAAATAAATACGCTTACCAAAGATAACAAGCTTACTAGGGTCATTGGCTGCTTCCTTCAGAACCAGAGATTCTATGTGATGATAAATAGGGGGGAAAGCAGATGAAGGGTACAGAAAATACCCTCAAGGAAGTGTATTGTCTCCAAAACTGTATAATATATACAAATGATCAGCCAGTTCATGACAATACAAAACTGTTCATCTATGAGGATGACACAGCAATGGCCATTCAGGGGTCAAGCTTTGATGAGGTATCTGGAAAACTTACTGGAACACTTGAAGAATTAGGACAGTATTATGACATCAACCATTTGAAGCTTAATCCAAGCAAGATTCAAGTATGTGCTTTCCACCTTCAAAACCGAGATCAAGGGTTAAATTGAATGTTACGTGGCAAGGGAATTGATTACAATAATGTGCAACACCAAAATACCTAGGTGTGACGCTTGACCTGACACTCTGTTTTAAGCAGCACTGCCTGAATACCAAAGCTAAAGTTAGTACAAGGAACAACATCATCAGGAAAGTCACAAACTATAAATGGGGAACTCAACCATTCACACTGTGCATATCAACTTTGGCCCTGAACGTCTCTGCATCACTGGCTATATGACTCTTTCTTAATAAGATGAGGAGAGCTCTTTAATTAATGGTTTCCCATTTGCATGATTTGTGTAATTACACAAGTTGACAGGAGGAAATTAATAATAAATTGTTAAGATTGCATAAGTATATAAAAACATTGTCCTACATGACTATATTTAACAATGATTTTTTTTAAATCAGATTTTTGAAAAGAAACAAGTTGTCAATTAAAAATTAAGACGCCCACACCAAATGTTAGCTGAATAATTGGACAATTCAATAAAGTTGGTTGCTTGTGTTAAAAGGAAGCTACTCGTCAAAGTGTCAAAGATAAAATACTATTTAGAATAACAGTTCTAGGGAGAAGGAGGATGTTAACTGACCCAGAGTGATTCCAGAATAAACATGCAGTAGGATCTTGCTTCTCGAGACGTGCATTGTGCAGATTATTAAGGGGAATATTATGTTCTATTAAAAATGGCGGGAAACCTCTACTTTAATTCAATCCCTACTTCGTATAGAAAAGCAGAACTGCCTCACAGCTGTGCAAATGGATTCTAGTGTGAAAGTAATTTTGGTAATACAGTAGATTCATTTTGTATAATGCAGGGCTTACAGTGTGAAGGAGTAATATGCCTGTGTTGACAAGAAAAATGATACCAAAGTTTACATTGTTGATCAAGATGGTCTACAACAGGGGTACCCAAACTATGGCCCTCAGCTGGATCCGGCCCCCAAAGCCATTTCATCTGGCCCCTGACACCCTCACTGCTCCCGGAATCAGAAGTAAAACACGCAGGTGCCGAACACACCCATGCATGCACAGAACGCTGCCGTAAATGACCTATGGCTGTCATAACTGCACTTACGACAGCCATGAGTAATTTACAGCAGCATTCTGTGCATGCAGGGGTTCATTTGGCACCCACGCATGTGCATTTTACTTCCACTTCCAGGTGGGAGGAACCATGTGACCGGCCTGCTGACCACGTGACCAGTCCACTGGCCCGAAAGGTTTGGGCACCCCTGGTCTACAAGATACCCTCTTGTGCTCACTACCATTCCCAATTAGACACCAAGTAGAGAGAAAGCCCCAAGCCGGACTTCTTTTTTCATCCATTAACCATTTCATACCCAAACATAAATCAATTATCAGGGTTATTTTTCAACAAATTTTCCAGGTATCTATTGCTTGGTAAATATGAAAGGTCATCAAGTGTCATGATGAGACCTATAATTTCAGGGTGGTGGAGCAGTGGAGCTTAAATATTCAGATGATCAGTCACACTCATGAGTGAACTGGTCCTTGAACTGATTGCAAATGTGTATGGAGAGAGATAGCTTTAACTTAACATTTCAGATATTATATTTTGTAGATTCAAAGGTTGGAGGTCTGCTTTCTTCTCACCTGCAATAGGAACCATCCTTGTCTTTGCTGAAGCACGGTACCAGCTGAATTTGATCTTTGCAGGCGCTCACATTCTTGAATCTGGATGCTCCCAATGTTTCAAGCACAAGGGAATGGCTCATACATTCTGGCAATAAGGAGGAGGCTGAGACAATAATTGACAATATCTGCTGCTCCATTCATCTTGCTGTAGAGTAGCAACTGACCAAATACTGAAAGATGGGGTGTGTTGAACTTGATTTAACATAATTTTTTCCATCCAAAAGACACAGACCATCAGGTACCTTAACTAAAATCATTCCCCAAAGTTCTGATAAATCTCCAGTAAGCATCATGTTGCAAAGGAGTTATTTGAAATGAGGTACAGCATTTTGCAACAAACCATACCCAGTATGATGTAGTGAACATGATTAGGATTCAGGAGTCCTGAGTTTGAATCCCTGTTTAGCCATAGAAGCTCTTGCGGAGGATGGGGGATAACTGGCAAAGCCACTCCTTAGATATCTCACTTACTTTGAAAGACCCATCAGGATTTCTATAAGTCAGTTCCGACTTGATGACAATGAACAACTTTACAGCAAGTACAGCATTGACTCAGTATCTGGATGGGTTGTGCTCAACTCTTGAGCATAACATGTCAGCCTTGAAGGAATGTGGCTGAGACTTCTTCCTCAATACAGATGGCTAGGAGTGCTGTGCACCATGTAGCATGGGACAGAAGCATTTCAAACTCATGTAAATTCCTTGAGGATTATCCAGTGGTGGGCATCAGCAGGTTCGCACCAGTTGGCCAGAACTGGTAGCAGAAATTCTGGCTGGCCCTGCCCATCCAAGTTTTTTAATAAAGTAATCCTAATTCAGGTGCAACACAAGGCTTTCTCTCTGGCCACGCCCACCATACCATGCCCACAGTGTGGTAGTAAATTTTTTTGGAGCCCACCACTGGGATTATCCTATTATCAATCCAGTATTTTATAGCTGTACGGAAATGTACTTGTGTGCACACAGTTAATCTAGAAGACAAATTTCTTCTAGTTGTTGTATTTATTTATTTATTTAGATTTATTATCCCGCCCCAATCAGGCGAACCCGACCCTATGCAGTTTTGATTACTTTGTGCTGCCAAGCAATACCTAGAAAACTTACTGGAAAATAGCCCTGACAATTGCTTTGTGTTTAACCACTGTGAGTAGCTGATGAAAAAAGGAGAACATTTTTTTGGGATTTTCCCTGCTTAATGTCTCTTTGTGTCCATTAGTGAACACAAAAGGGCATCCTGTAGACTATCTTGGCTTTTGCCATTGCTGTTGTCAACATTCAGGCTGTGTATTGCTGCACAACATTTGGCATCCTTTTCCTGCTGGAAATGTGGGCGACAATACAGAGCAGTTTCCTAGTGTTTTGAATCATGGATACAGAACAAGACCCCACTTTCACAAACCAGAGGGTTTTTTTTAAATAATTGAATATTAAAAATATTTGCGTATGATACAGCCATAGTTCAGAACTTTGAAATCCTATTAATATCAAGATAAGCGTTAAGCACACATTAGGTAAAAGTAGAGATCTCCCTTGTTCAAAAGCCAGTCATGTCTGGCTCTAGGGGGTGGTGCTCATCTCTGTTTACTGCCAAAGAGACAGTGCTGTGTATGTCTGCAGGTAGTTCCATAGTCATGTGGCAGGCAAGTCTAGATGCTTAAGCACATAGAACATGGTTACCTTTCCTGCCGAAGTGGTATCAATCTATTTGAAATTTCTTGCTTTTGAACTGCTAGGTTGGCAGGAGCTGGGACAGACTAAGGGTACTGAATCTGTCACGCACCAGTCAGGTCTCAAACTGATCTGCCTACCTTCCAGTCGTCAAGCTCAGCATTTAAGCCAATAAGCCAACACAGCCCTAGCACATACATTAGCCTCTTCTAATTAGACAAGTTAGATCTACCATTAGTTAACTTGTTCTAGTTAAATCTGTAAAGTGCTTGCATTTGTTTCTGCCTGTATGAAAGGTATTAAAAACAAAAGTACTGTACCAAAAAGCATATTGTGGGAAGATATGTACACCTAAAATCTGTACCTGCTCCTTGGTCCATCTACATTTTACATGGTGTGTGTAATCTGTTTATAGATCTTTCCCTAAAATGTTTCTGTCAATCTCTCACACAGCTGAGTCCTCTGGATTATGTCAACAGTTTTACATTCCAGAGAAACTTTTTCAACTGCAAAAAGCAAGCTATCAGGACTGGGTAGGAAAGTGCCTGTGTTCATGACAATCCACATGCATGCTTGTAGCAAATGTGAACTTCATGACACTGAAAAACATCTTAATGTACAAATGGAAAGCACTACTTATATTAAAGGAATATTCATCCCTTTTTTAAGGGTTTTTGTTGTAAGAAGAAATCATTTTGGCAATTTTTTGGTCATTTTTCTATTTTTCTTATTTTGGGGAATCACTACAAATATTGTCTTGGCAATGAGCTACAGTCGTGCTATTCTTAAAATAATTATTAATATGATGCATTGGGGTCGGGGCAATGGTGGACAGCAACAGGTTCATACCTCCCCGGGAGGGGGTAGCAAAATTGGGTGGCCTTTGGGCAGGGGGGTAGTGAAATTGGGTGGCCAGGCCCACCTCCCTGCCTTGCCCCAGCAGGTTTTGTCCCTGCCAGTGGTTCAAGGTCTCCCTTGCTCAAAAGCCAGTAATATCCAACTCTGGGATGCAGTGCTCATCTCCATTTACAACCAAAAAGCCAGTGCTGCCTATGTTTGCAGATGTATACATGGCCATATGGCAGGCATGATGTAGGCACCACCCACGATGTAGGCTCCAACCATGATGTATGTAGGCTCCGCCTATGATGTATGTAGGCTCCGACCATGATGCAGTCTCTGACCATGACATAGGCTTTGACCATGACGTAGGCTCTGACCATGACGTAGGCTCCACCAACAGTGTGGTAGCGAAATGTTTTGCTGCCCATCACTGGGTGGGGGGTTGGATTCCCGATATAGACCCATGCCCATCCTGTATGTTAGGGTACCAAGAACCAAGGACAATATAGTGTCCCTTCATTCCAAATACAGTGAGACTGGTAACTGAATTTTACTTCAACATTAGCTAAAGGATAACATCCTTCACTGAACCTGAGGCCAGTGGGCTACCTTAGGACAATAGGACAGATAATACAGCACATTTATCCTCTAATAGCTTATTGTTAGTCCTTGTCCCCTACCACGTGTAACTGAAGGAAATACTTCACTCTGCCTAAAAGTAGGGCTGGCTCTGTTTAGATTTACAGGCGTAATAGAAATCCATCAGTCAACAGACTTGACGTGGAACAGAGACGGCATCAGTCAACAGAATTGAATATGCTAGTTTGTGCCTGCCAATATGAGAATATGAGAAACTATGGTCACTATGATGAAGTCAATTGGGCTTGGAGCCAGGTAGGGGGAAGGAGACACGCAGGAAATAAGGATTCTTCAGAAGGAGGTGATTTGTACCTAACAGTACTTTACCTACAGATGACAGTTTTAAGAATGGTTGTTCCAGGTTTCATCGATCTTCAATATGAGTTTTGTTGGCCAGAGTACTCGGGGTTGCCTTTTCCACCTTACATAGTGGTATCATCAAGCAGAAGAAAGAATATTCCTGCATTGAACAGGGGTTGGAGTCCATGACCTAAAAGCCCCCTTCCAACTCAGTTATTCTATGATTCTGTGTGCTCCAGGGAAGCTCCATAACTTTAATGAATCCTGGTAGAGGGTCTGTTTTGGAACCACAGACAAACCTCTTGGCTGGTTTGGTAGACAAGATTAGGGAACCTTTTGAGGCATTTTGTGCGATTTATTAAAAGGAGGAACGTAAAACAGTCCTTTTGAGTTAAAATTCAAGCCCATCTAATCTAGCATTCTGTTTAAAGCAGCACAACAGCCGCTCCAAAAGCTGTGGGAAGACATGGCAGAACATGAGGGTAAAGGCTTGAGACCAGCACATGGTATTCAGAGGCACAATGCTCCTCCATCTTGGTTGCTACAGCTAACAAATGTTGATAGACAAGTCCTCAGTGGGTTTTTCCAACCAACAGTTCTAAGTGTTTTTGTAGGAATCCCATTTAGGATAACTTCCAAGCAGATATTGATAATCCGCTGGAGAAAACATTATTTCGGCACTCACACAACTGTATCAACAGCTAACTTTACAGTAGAGAAGCAAATGGAGTGTAACATGTTAAAAGCAAAGTTTTGGCTCTATAGAATGAATGAAATGAACCACATACTTCCTTATCAGAATTTTCCTCCCAAAAATTATAGAAGAAAAATCATGAGGCCTTTGTGGAGGAAGAGGGTGAAAAATGATGGAGTAGTAATCTACACTTAAGAGGAAGTCCAATGGTTCATTGCAGTTTTCTCTTCTTTTTGTCATGCCATTGTTATAAGAGCATTTCTCAGTTGCTACAAAGCATGACTGATACCACATGTTTAGAAAATGGAGCTATAATGTCCCTGGGAAATGGTTGCATGTGATGACTCATATGTTGTTATCTCCAGGAAAGTGGGCTGATAAACACATGGATGTTCCCAAGTAGCATCTGGAAGCCACTATATGTATATGTTACATTTCCTACACGTCTTTCTTTTTTATACAGAAGCTCTTGGACCTTCTCACAACCGTAAGCTTTTTACATACTCCAACCCAAGGGCCAAAACATAGGTTACATAGGTTGTTACTATATTTTTACTAACAGAGATGGAGATAAGTCCTTGTGGGATTCTATCTCATATCCAACATAATCTGACCAACTCAAAATGGTATGTACATAGGTTTGCCATATAGGCCAATTGGCAATATTTTGACCAGATTTTAGACATGCCACTCAATGCCCATTTATCCCATCAATTGGCTCAAATTCTAAGCTTTTATTTGTTTTTTTTTAAAGGTCTTTAGCCTAATAGAACTGGAGGTATAAGGCAAAACATGCAACTACATTTGAGAGACTTGCTTGCTAAAGAAGGAGTCTTCAAGTGTGATTAACCAAAGAGTAAAGCCATCCACAGCTTAGCAAGAATTCAAAGATGTAGAAATTAAAGATTCTGATTGTTAAGTTCTTTTCAGCTTTACTTACACATCAACTTTTCATCTCTTTCTGGTATTGAGCCTTAGATGGAGTTTACCAACCAGTTTGTACTACATTCCCAAGCAACCCAACTCTGAGAATACCTGATCCAGACTCGACATGGGCCATTACCACCCATATCCATGGACATTGATTCTGAATAAGTTTTACAGTTGAAGGAAAAGTTGGTCCTTGTAGAGCTGCTTGCAAACAAATAGAAAATAGATAACACATAGCAATGAGTACTGGCTGGAAGGTTACAGGAGCTGAAGTCCACAAAAAGAACATTCCTAGGCTCTGATATTATATCTCTTACTTCATAACATGAATAATTACAATTTATTTATTTATCTACATCCTGAGATTTAGTCTCTCACTTTGATTACCTGCCTTATTCACTGTTTTGTTGTTGTTGTTCAGTCTCACAGTCGATTCCGACCCTTTGCGACCCCATGGACCACTGTCCGCCAGGCAGTTCTGTCCTCCACCATCCTCCTCAACTTGCTCAGCTCTGTGCCCATTGTGTCTACAATACCATCTAGCCATCTCATTTTGGGCCACCCCCTTCTTCTTTTGCCCTTCACCCTTCCCAGCATCAAGGCTTTCTCAAGCGAATCCTCTCTTCTCATTTGATGTCCAAAGTACTTTAGTTTCATCTTTACTATTTGACCTTCTAAGGAGCAGTCAGGGTTGATTTCTTCTAAGATTGACCTATTTGTTCTCCTTGCTGTCCAGGGGACTGTCAACACTCTCCTCCAACACCATAGGAGCTCTGAATTCAACTAACAGAATCATGCCCTTTGTGGGGAAATCCCACCCCCTTTATTGGGCTCTGAAATGCCAGAAGAGTCCAAATTTTCCTAAGATCCACTCATGACGTCTTAGATTCTGCTGGACTCTACTCATATCTATCTAGCCTTCACCTTGGTTCCATTCCAAGCCTGCCAGATGCTGCTTGTTGTTTTGTCCCCACATATTTGCTTCAAAAATAGAGCAAAATGTGAATTGCCAATGTGGCAATTTTTATTTTCGGCTCCGGCCAACTATGCTCTTCAGATTGTAACACACTGGCTCTCCACCCAAGGTCTCTGTTGTGTCTCAGTACGGCTTTGATTAACTGCTCAATTTCTCAATTGTTTATCTTCTATACATACCAGTGGGAGGCCCATTCCCCTCTGGAAAGAGAACAGTACTACAGTAGCTAGAATAACATGGTGGGGGAAGTGAAGTTAGCTAAGGGCTGTCCTCTCAGGGGATCAGACAATTCCGACACACAAACACATATGCACATACTCTCACACACAATATTTATAGGATGGATTTGTTTCAGAGGTATATAGACATAAATCTAGAAAAACTTACTTTTTAATTTTATCTCCCAACATCCCCCAGACAGTACGGCCACTGGCACAATCTCCCTCCCACCAGCTCTCTCTCTCTCTCTCACACACACACAGAACCACAACCCTGAATACAGTAATATCCCGGATAATGATTGCATCGGATAACGCTAGAATCGGATAACAATGGAAGTTTTTTGGAAAAAGATTTGCATCGGATAACGATTCTGGGTAATGATTCTTAGCGTTATCCAATGCAATGGTCTGCGGGTGTGGGGTGGTTTGGGTAGAACAACCCAATCAACCCCCCCACACGCAGTGGTCTCTGCGACTGCAGTAGGGTAGGGGAAAAGCACCCGCCTTTCCCCCGACCCTACTACAGTCACAGAGACTCCTTTTCTCTTTCCCTCCCTGTATTTAAACTACAGGGAAGGGGGAAAGAGAGAGATGTGATTGGTTCTCTAGATGTGATTGGTTCTCTACATTTATTTGCTCTAAATCAGGGGTTCCCAGCCTTTTCAAATCAGGGGCCGGGTCACATTCTCTCAGTCAGCTTTGAGGGTCAGATGGCCATTTTGCCCTGTCTGCACAACAGGGTGGCCATTTTGTCCCAGCAGCTTTAAAAAGAGTGTCCATTTTGTTTCTTGAATGCCATTGGAGGGACACACGGAATGGCACCATGGGTCGGATCCGGTCCATGGGCCTTAGGTTGGGAACCCATGATCTAAATAGTGCACATTGACAGGTGATTTGAATTGCTGTATTTTAATGTAGCAATGAGGTACACAGTAAGAGCCTCCTCTAGGATTGTGGTATTTTTGAAACACAATTAGGTGTTCCCAGAGCAATGGAAACCTACCTGTCCCAGCTAAAGTGCAGAATGAATTCACCAAAAGGTGGCTTCGTTTTCGTAGTTTGAAGTATGACCTAAGGAGAAAGAAGAATGAAGCAATGTAGGTTTTACAACAGCAAATAAGAGCAGAAAGCATAATCTACACGGGGTAGATTACGTGGTTCACGTGGTTCAGGGAGCTGGTCACTAAGGGCTGGGAGCTGCATGCAGCCCCCGACGCCAATTCATCTGGCCCACAAAGTCCTCATCACTCCTGAAAGTGGAAGTAAAATGCACCCATACAGGCGTGTTTTACTTCCGTTTCCAGGAGCGACAAGGGCTTTGTGGGCTGGATGAATTGGTGACAGGGGCCACATCCAAGTGTGAACTACTCACAGGTGTCTTAGTGACTGACATCACCACTTAGCAGCCCTTGGCCTGTGGTGACTTACTGCTATAAGGAATGCCTAGCAGGTGTATTGGAATCTGGTGACATAATGCCATGTGAAATGGAACGTGGATGACATCAGTATGCTTCCATTATGAATCAGCTATTCTCAAACTTACAAAGAGAATATGATGTATGAATCCCTAAACTTAATAAATGTACTGTATTGAAAATCAAAATATGAATAAAGAAAAGAAAGAATGCAGACAGCTGTGTCACAGTTTGACCAGCTCAAGCAAAGCAAGTACTTATGGCATCCCTAGGATCATGACAGCATCCTTCACATATTGTAATGAAATCATGGCAGATATAAGCAAACTCTTGTTCCTAGTGCAGAAGAAACATAGGTGCCCAACCAGTTTCAGATATTTTTGGATGAAACAGATGTTTAAGACCATTCCACCCTGGTTTCTGGCTAAGGTTTGGGCTTGTAGAAGACTTGGTTGTCCTGGTATATTATCTATCCCAGAAGATAGGAGAAGAAATGTTTCCATTGTTGAGTGCCTATTACCTGACAATGAGATCATCGCCATAAATCTGCAATCCACAAATGCTTGGGCCAAATAAAGCTTGTCAGTGTTTAGGGTGCTACAAGATTTGTTATCGGTATTGCCGCATGATGTCATATTGAGTTGGCTCTGTTGGATGAGAACTGGAAGTACAGTGTCAAGGTGTCTCCTTTTCTAACAATGGGACACTTTAAGAAGGATGCCAACAAACTGGAACAAATTCAGAGGAGGGCAACAAGGATTACCAGGGACCTATGCAGAAAGGCTGAAGGAACTGAGCATGTTTAGCTAAGCAATAAGGAGACAACAGGGATATGATAGCATTTTTCAAATCCCTGAAAGACAGTCGTAAAGAGGAGGGGCAGAATCTGTTCTGAATCATCCTAGAGTGTAGGACACACAATAACAGGCTCAGTTATAGGAAGCCAGAAATACACTGAATATCAGGAAATATGTCCTAACTGTTTGAGCAGTACGACAGTAGAGCCTGTTACCTCAGAAGGTAGTGAGTGCTCAAAAGAAAAAAATGGGCAAACACCTGTCAATTCATCTTTGATATGGATTCCTGCCTTGACCCGGTTTGCGGGGGAGGTGGGGAGGTTTGGACCTGATGGCATCTAAGGACAATTCAAATCTGTGATTCTATGATTAGTTTCAGAGGGTGGGTTCTGATCAGGCCAATGGCTGTTAAACAACGGGGTGCTAAGCAGGGTTCAGTTCTGTCCCCCCATACTATTTATGAAGTTGCTGTACAAGAAGTAGATACATGGCTTGAGAGTGCTCCTAGATTCAGCTTTATCATTAGAGCCTTAAGTATCCTTGGTGTCTCAAAGCATTTATGGATAACTTTGGTTGGCTTGCCAACCGTGACTACTCTTGTACAGATATAACTTGGCACCACTAATTCCTGCACTAGTAACTTCATATTGGATAAGTGCAGTATGCTCTACATGAGGGTGTTCTTGAGAATGATAAGTTGCAGCTCATGCAGGATGTGGCAGCTAAATTGGCTTTCAAGACCAGCATATAAACCACTGGAAAGCTCAGTGGTTCAGATACTTTGGTTGCTGAGGGGTTCTATTACTCACTGTGCCTCTAGGGAAAAGAACCACCCTGTATAGACAAGCTCAAGGGGTGTATAGTCCCAAGGCACCCCAAGAAGAAGGGAATGGCAAACCACTTCTTTGTATTCTCTACCTAGAGAACCTGGAAAGAATCACTATAAGTCAGAACAGATTTAATAGTTACATATTATGGAAATCATACAACGCAGATTTTAAAGGCATTGCATTTGGTTCCAATATATTTCTGGTCTCAGCTCAATGCACTGAGTGTCACATTTAATTTTGTACATCACTGGGCACTTTGATGGAGTGCTATTTTCTACATACATCTACCTAAGTAAGTGTTCTGCAAAGTATCTTCTCTGTACCCTACTGCTCGGAGCTCTGTGAAAAAATATATTCTGAGGTGTGATACCCCACTTGCAAATCATTTTCTCACTCAGAGGCTCACTAGAACTGACACAGGTCTTATTCAGTGCAAGTCAAATCCTCACTATTTACTATAGACAGAAAATAAAATTTAAACAAAATTAATTACTTTCGTAATATGGTATACCAGGTGGAGTTACTGTCTTGTCCATAATAGCTATGGCTATAATTCACTACTTTTTCAGTGGGATGAAGATGGGTGTCTCCTTGTTAATCAATTACTTATTGGGAGGTGGGGGATGGGGGAAAGAAGTAAGAAAAACGACAGGTTCAACATAAGATGCAAAAATTCATGTTGGATAATATTTTTAAAATATATTTTAGAAAGGCTAGTTTGCTTCAGTGTGGGGAAATGGAATGGAGGCAAGATCACAGGGCTGAAAAGAAAACCTACCGGTATTTACAGCCTCTCCCTTTTGAATGAATAGGTAATATGGGTTGGAAACAATCTAGTTGGCTGGGAGGTAAATGGGTGCACCAAAAAAGGTGGGGGATGGGATGATCAATCCTGATCTAAAACCAAAAAGAAATATTATAAAAGAAACTGGAATAACTGTGTGGAATAGGTAGCAAATTTAATATATTGAAAGTATATCAAAACTGGAAGCCAAGTGCAAAACCTGTCTTTATAAAAGGGCTTGAATCAAAATGCATAAAGGGTACCTAGGTAGCATGAGTTGTGCACAGCTATGAAGTCTCTCTTGTTTGTAAAATAAGGAAAAGTCAATCACTAAAAGTATGAAGATTTCAAAAAGGTGTAATTTACAAAGCAATCAAGCAGTCTCCTCCATGGCAGCTAGGGATATTAATGGGGATATTGATTGAATGGCAGTTTTATTAATTTGAATTTCAACAAATACCTTTGATCTAATATTTCTTTTGGCCTCTACTATTCAGTGCAAACAGTGGATGGGTTCAACTACTACTACTGTGTTTCTTTTCCTTATTTCTTTGATATTGCTGTTTTTGTTGTGCTGTATGGAATGTATTGAATCTCTCTTTCAGCAATTGTACAGCAACATATATTATGGTGGCTTGAAAGGGTTATGTCGTACATCCTGCACGCTTGTGCGTTGTCCTTTTAAAGAACAGAAAAACACCTACACAGATGAAGTAACCAGGAACTGATGTAAACAATATGTTGGGAGTATGTTTGAGATAGCAGCTGAGTGCAAAAAGGTCAGGAAGAATTTCCAGAGCAATTTGGCTGTTAGGAGAACTGACATGGTCTACTGAAACCCTGGCATAGAGAAATTTAACACCTGCGGCAAAGAAGAAGTGAAGAAGGTGAATGGTTTGAAGTTGCTCTAGTATTCAATTACAGTTGCTTTGTTTTCCTGCCACTAAAGAAGAAGCAATACAGAAATCCACCTTGCATTGTTACTGTTCAGGAGACTGCTTGACTGCTTTATTAGTATGCTCTTTGGCATCCTTAGGGGCATTTCAAAAACCATGTGACCTAAAATAGGCCACTTTTTCACACACACACACACCAGTGACTTTCTTCAGAACGGTGAGGTATTAGACTTCGTAGTATAGCCGGCCACTATATTACCGAACTCTTTTTGTATACCAATAAACCACTGTTGTTTTGATTGAAATTGTGCCTCGTTAATGGTTTCTAGGTTTTTACATATTTTCCGCCAGGAATCCGAACCGAGACTTAAATTGCGTTTTGCATCTCACTTGTCTTTCGCCAGAGGAACACGCGGTAAAATTTAAGGTAACAAGCATAATTATATAATGTTGTGGAGGTGGTACTTGACCCCAGTTTGGTTGCACCAGATGGATAGTACAAAAACAAAAAATGTGTTGGAGATGTAAGAATACACTGGGGATATACGAATATACTGGTATGTTGTGGAGCTGTAACATGTTAAAGGGTTTTTGGATAAATAGAGAGAAAAAATTAAAGAAATAATGGGTGTGGACCTAAAGTTGGAATCAAGTGCTGCCTTATTGACTGATGTAGATAATTTCAATATAGATGTGAATAAAAAAGGCTTGTTATCTATTATACTATCAACAACAAGGCAATGTTTTGCAAGGAATTGGAAGAATGATACCTCGGTGAAAATGGAAAATTGGTATAAGGAGATGTGGGAAATTGCATTGAATGATAAGCTTACTTGGGAATTTAATCAGCAAAAGGGTATAATTAAGGAAAATTAATTCTGGGATATGTGGAAGCCATTCTTGGAGCATACATTGATTGAAGGTAAAGGGGGCAGACCATCACCAGGTCAACTAAGTTTCTGGCAACGGTAAGACTTAGAGGAAAATTGCAATCTCCAGGGCATTGTAAATATCACTGGTGATTTTATATGGCTTTTTTTGGCTTTTTTTTTTTTTTTTTTGGTTATTGATTACTAATGTGGTACTTGATGTGAATGTTTTCATATTATTAGTACATTGAGAACAAAACATACATTTATTGAAATATATAATTAAATACTGTATATAAGTGATTATACAACATAAGAGATAAGGGGTATATATGTAGTAAATAAAGTGCTAAAATGAGATTATTTAAAAAATATGGATATGGAAAGGTTTAATTTTTCTCATTATTATTATTATACTCTTAATGTTTTTATTTTGTATATATGTATTATATTGTATTTTGTATTGTACTGAACTGTCTTGTGGTTTGATTTTTGTTTTGTTTGTTTTTTTTTAAAAAAATAAAAACCATTACAAAAAATTTGGAGTCACGTGACTTCATGCAGAACACCCCTCCCCCCGTGACTTTCTGTGACTTTTGGTCCCCCCCCAATGATCATGTGGTATTTGAAAGACCCCTTACCATTTTGGAAGTGGATTAACTATTGTTTAAACCAGGGGTGCCCAAACTCCGGCCCATGGGCCTAATTGGCCCCCTGCATACCTGTATAATTAATGTGGCCCGTGGTGAGCACCCAACCTAGTGTGAGAAAGGTTGCCATTACCAGGGTACACCCAATACCACAATCTTCGAGGATTTTTGTACCCCAACAAATGAGATAAAAAGTGTCAATGCTTAGGGTGGGAACACTTCAAAATATGAAAGGTCCTAACATCTTTTCTAAGTTGCCCGTGACAACAATATTAAGTGAAGGGGTCATAGGAGTTGATATAGGTTCTTTCTTTGTGGGATCCCAATACATCAGGAAGACTATTTTCCTTGGGCAGTTGGACAGATAAATTCCATACTTACTAAACTGACATCTCCAATGCTTCCCTTTCTAAAATTCAGCAGAGAATCCATGACAGATGCTCCATCATTGATCTGCTGTGCATCACCAACCTTTCACTACCAGCAACCAACAGCTGCCTTTCATCTCTGTTACCTCTTATAGCCTCTTATGTAATCATATTTCTCTTCTGCCTCTGTTACTGTCTTTCAGATGGTATCCTAATGTAGGCAGACCCTTGGCCTCTTTTAAAGGACATCTATGCATATTTTAAGGAACTCTGAAATGGGACATTCCCCACCCCCACCCCTCAAGAAGACATCACAAATAACCCAATATCAGAAGTGAAACTGGCATCTCAGAAGGAATCTTCTGTCAGTTTTGTATTGGAGCATGTTAATTATTTTGAGAATTTCTTGCTCCATTGTCCTTTGCCATAATTATTAGCTAACTTAGAGTCGTGCAATTTTGGTGAGACAAGAGGTCAATTTCACACCCATTGTACCCTCTGGGACCTCTACTGAGTGCATAAAATACAAGGCCAAAAACCATGAAAAATAGTAAACTCTAAATGATTGAAGGTTCATTCCAGCTTTGAAAAATTGCTGTTTAGGCTGTTAAATTGAGAAGAGGAGGGGGACATGTGACCTGTTTAAAAACCGAAACATCACTCCTGGAGTCTTCCAGGAGTTGTATTTCAGCTACCTCCACATATATTTATATTTATATTTATATTTATATTATTTATATTTATATTTATATTTATATTTATATTTATATTTATATTTATATTTATATTTATATTTATATTTATATTTATATTTATATTTATATTTATATTTATATTTATATTTATATTTATATTTATATTGCTGCACCTATCGCCGTAGCGACTCTGGGAGGCTCACAATTCATAACCCACAATCACAATAAAATTGTCCGCTATCATTAAAAAAAGTTACACTATAGAAATAAAGACCTCATTTAAAAACTCATTATCAAAACATCCGTAACGCTAAAATATGACAATCTAAAATCCAAAATCTGAGATGGCAGCAATTTTCCTGCAAAATAAAACATTTTTGCCTTCTCTACTAAAGGTTCTGAGATCCCCATGTCATCCCTTTAATCAGCAAGCTGTTGGGGGCCATGAGGTGGGAGAGGGAAGTTTTTAATTAATGAAAATTGCCACCAGCAAAACACAACAATGGCCACAGGATTGGAAAAGATCAGTATATGTTCCAATCCCCAAAAAGGGTAATGCCAAAGAATGTTCAAATTATCGATTGCACTCATCTCTCACGCTAGCAAAGTGATGCTCAAGATAATACAAGATAGACCGCAACAGCATGTGGAGAGAGAATTACCAGAAGTGCAGGCGGGGTTCAGAAGAGGCAGGGGAACTAGAGACCAAATTGCCAACATAAGATGGATCATGGAAAAAACAAAGGAATATCAGAAACAAGTCTACTTCTGTTTCATTGATTACACTAAGGCCTTTGACTGTGTAGACCACAACAAAATGTGGCAAATAATTAAAGAAATGGGAATACCAGAGCACCTTACATGCCTCATGAGAAATCTGTACATGAAGCAAGAAGCAACAGTTAGGACAGAATATGGGATGACGGAGTGGTTTGGAATAGGAAAAGGAGTAAGACAAGGCTGCATTTTGTCACCCTGCTTATTCAACTTATACACAGAGCACATAAAGTGCAATGCAGGGATGGAGGAGTCACAATTTGGGATCAAAATTGCTGGGAGAAACATCAATAATTTGAGATATGCAGATGATACCACCCTGATGGCAGAAAGTGAGGAGGACCTAAAGAAGCTCCTGATTAGGTTGAAAGACGAGAGTGAAAAAGCTGGTTTGAGACTCAGTATAAAGAAAACAAAGATCATGGCAACAGGCCTTATCAGTCCCTGGAAAATAGATGGGGAAGAAGTAGAAGCAGTGACAGATTTTATTTTCCTAGGATCAAAGCTCACTGCAGATGGGGATTACAGCCATGAAATAAAAAGGTGACTGATTCTTGGGAGACAAGCGATGAGAAACCTGGGGAACATAGTTAAAAGCAGAGACATCACCTTGAAAACAAAAATTCGTATAGTCAAAGCAATGGTATTCCCTGTGGTAATGTATGGTTGTGAGAGCTGGACCATTAGGAAAGCTGAGCGCAGAAGAATAGATGCCTTTGAGATGTGGTGTTGGAGGAGAGTTTTGAGAGTCCCCTGGACAACAAGGAGAACAAATAGGTCGATCTTGGAAGAAATCAACCCTGACTGCTCCTTAGAAGGGCAAGTAGTAAAGATGAAGCTAAGGTACTTTGGACATCAAATGAGAAGAGAGGACTCGCTTGAGAAAGCCTTGATGTTTGGAAGGGTTGAGGGTAAAAGAAGAAGGGGGCGGCCAAAAATGAGATGGATAGATGGTATTGTAGACATAATGGGCACAGAGCTGAGCGAGTTGAGGGGGATGGTGGAGGACAGGAGTGCCTGGAGGACAGTGGTCCATGGGGTCGCAGAGGGTCGGAATCGACTGTGCGACTGAACAACAACAAAAAAGATGACTTTTCCTGCAACTGTGATTTTTAGTAATTAAAGACTTCCTCCTCCTATCCTGTGGCTTCCAAAAGCTTATCAATGATAAAAGGGATTACACAAAAGTTTCAGGGCCTTCAGGAGAGAAAGAAGAAATATTGAAATTGTGAAAAAATGCTGATGATGACAACAGCATTAGCCTTATGGGACATGAATGATAGCAACAGGGTTTCAGCCTATGTTTTTTAACCAATAAAAGCAACAACAGGACAGACCCTCTTGTGGGGTTGGAGCCTCAGCTGGAAGAACTCTATTCCGAGTTTTGTGCATGCTGGCTTGAAAGGCTGACAGTACCTCCTTACCTATCAGGTCTGTGCTGGCCATTTGGGACACAGGGACAAGTCCCAGTGTGCCCCAGTGACTGGTGCCCCCCCCAGAGGCAGGAAGAAGTATGTCACCTGGCAGCTACACTAGATTTCCACCACAGCCCCCCCTCAAGCCGGAACCTTCCAGACAGTGGGGTGCTGTTTCTATGAGGAGGATATTCCCATGCACCAACCAGCCCTGCCCCCTGTCACAGCTGGTTGGTGCATGTTGAGTATCGTTGCGCACCAACCAATTCAACCCGGCAGCACCACTGCTGTTGCCACTGCCGCAAGCTGCGAAGAAGCCCAGTAGGTCTTTCCCATCTGCCGAGGGCATGGAGGGGTAGGGATGGTTGGTGCACAGTGATATCCACCATACACCAACCAGCCCCACTCCCTCATGGCCTCGGTGGATAGGAAAGACCCACTGGGTTTCTTGTGGTGGTGGTGACAACAGCAGCAGCGGCCGGTTAGATTCTGTGGGAGAAGGCAGGGGGCGGGAGTTGGAGGCCTCATCCCAGCAGCCATCTCAGCAGCCAGGGTCCGCCGGGCCTGAACCAAAGTCCTGGGGAGAGGGGATTGGTTGGTGGGAGAGGCAGTTGAAGTGGATTAAAGGTCTCTCTCTCTCTCTCTCCACTGGGTGCTGCCTCTTCCTTCTTTTCACCCCTTCCCATTGTCCAGCAGAGGTAGTGGGAGAGGAAGGTGAGGGAAGCACCTTTCTCTCTGGTTCCCCTCCATCTATTATTCTCCCACTCTGTGAAGAGGGTGAATGAGGCTCCTTTCATGTACCCAATATCTTTTCCCACTGAAGTGGTGCCTATTGATCTACTTGTAATGCCTTGCCTTCGAACAGCTAGTTTGGCAGGAGCTGGGACCCGAGATGGGAGCTCAATCCATGATGTCATGCAGTACCCCATATAGGCGCTGCCCCCTCCCTCCCTGTCCAGCACCTTTTTAGCGTAGCCAGCATGCCCCTGTTTCCCATATAATCTTCCCAAGAGAACAATGCTTTTGGAGCAGGTGCCTGATTCCTGGTCTGTGGTGTCAGACAGTATAATAGGGAATCCTCTGATTCTGCTTTTATTGAGGGGAAATCCCTGTCAACACACAGACAATTTTTCCTTTCAGGGATGAGAAATGTCATGCTGGAAAGCAGATGGAAACATTGTGGTGGAGGAACCCATATAAGGCAGGCAAGAAAGTGGATGGAGCTTTTCTTAGCAGTCACGAGCAGCTTTTCTCATCGTTCAATCCCTGTTAGCTTTCCTCAGCTATTGCCAATATTTATATAATTGCCAAACACATGTCTAGTAAGTTATGGTATTTACCTTAAAAGAGCTGGGATACTTTCCATGCTCTGTCAGCACAAATGTCTATATAATCTACATTCTCTGCCCTTCTGACACAGTCCTTTATAAGGTGCTAGTAGTAACTTATCTCTTCCACAATCACGGTTGGAAAGAGAACTGAAAAGAGATGAGGTACAATGACCTACAGTACTCACAGGTGTTTGGGGTTTTTTAAGCACAGCATTACAGCTGGTTCACAGCTATGAGTCCCAGTATTATTTCTGTTATGTGGGCATTTGATAGTCACATTCTCTGCCAGAGGAAAAAAAATGGTACGTCATATAAGGAAACCATCTCAACCCACCAAGCTAGGCATTAAAAAACCAACAAAACTTCAGTCAAAACAGCAATTTTACACAAGATTCTCCAAAACCAAGTTAAGCAAAGCAAACTCTGTTCTGGCCCAGCAATGGCTGTGACCAGTCTAAGAGATGTTTTGCTTTAGAAGGAAGAATTCACACTGGGCTACTTGACAGTCTTTGATGTCTTGAGGTCTTCAACATCTGCATGAAGCTGCTGAGTGATATTGCAAGAGAATCTGGAGTCCAGTCTCATTAGTATAATGATGGTACCTAGTTTGGTTTCTCAATTTCAAGAGAGGAAGAGTATGTGCTGGTTTCTGGCTTAGGATCACGGAACTGCTGGTTAAGGGCCAGTAAGTTGAATCCATCCATACCACACAGAAGTATTACGGATGGTGGGTAGGAGGAGAGGTTCAACCAGATAAAATTCTCTCACCACAGAAGAGTGGGTTTGACATTTGGAGATGTCACCAAATCCAGCTTTTTCAGAGGAGGTCCAAAGTGGCCTCTGTTAAATGGACTACTTTGCAGCAATTAAGGCTGATACATTGGTTATAATTTTCCTGAAAAGGACTAGCTTGGATCCTTTCTCATGATCTGTTGTTTTAAAACCGTGTCAGAAGCACATAAAGGTACTTTCTGGGTTGAAAGGATTTTTGCTGCAGGAACTCCACTCAGATGACGCCTGAATGAGGCTCCTTTTGTGTCCCCAAGATCTTTTCCCACCAAAGTTGTCCCTATTTATCTATTTGCAATTTCTTGCTTTCAAATTGCTAGGTTGGCAGGAGCTGGGACAAAGACAGGAGTTCATTCCACTGTGTAGAACTCAGGGCTTGAACTGACGACTTGCTGACCTTCTAACTAACAAGACGAACTTCTTAACCACTGATATTGGACTGCATTGTCCATGGAATTATCCTTGACGGCTGTTCAGAAACCTGAAGTCAAGTCAATTAACAGAACACAGCCTGTGGGCTATTGAGTGGGTACATAGCTCATACTGAATGTGAACATAACTCATCTCTTCTATTGTCTTAGTGTCAGATGAAACTCTGTTTATTTTTCCAGGCTTTTGATCTCTGATTAAATTGATGGATGCAGCTGTTTTATCCTGCTGTTATATTTATCATTAGTTGGCTGGAGTTTTATTGCCATTGTTTTTGTTTTTGCAACCTTAGATTATTTTAAAATTAAATTACTAAAATCAGAACTTGCACTCAGGAATTACATGTTAGTTCAGCCAGCAGAAAATGCCCTTTGAGAAAGTTAGATTTTAAAGTGGCTGGTGACAAATGAGGGTGTTGCTTAATGTGCCTTAGTAAAATCAGACCAAATCTTGCAGTTGCCACTTCTGAAATAAAGTAAAGAGCTCCTGATTATCAAATAATGGGTTAAGTAATCACTGGTTGCCATTTCTCTCCACTCTTCTCACCCTCTGCTTTTCTCCTTATTCCTGCCACTGCATGAAGGCCCAGGAAGGTGATACAAATAAAAATTAGGAAAAATAATATGAAGTGGCATAAAGAAATGAAATCTTCTCATTTTCCCTAATTTTATCCTGAGCTCCAAAGTTCAACCCCAATTTGGTAGCCTTTAGAATATTTTTAGAAAGACATTGTTGAGCATGTTATGGGAGAAAGTTCCCATAACTGAGGCAATCCTTCACTTTTTAATTTTGATGAACAAAGCCAGAGCTGGGTAGCGTCAACGTCTTTCCTTTTGGACAACAACTCCTAGAATCACCTAGCCAACATGACCATTGGCTATGTAGTCTGGGGGTTATGTGAACTTTAGTTCAAAATAACTTTGCCTGGAAATTCTGGGAGCTATAGTACAAAATGTCCCCACCACCAAACTGAACCAATAGTTATCTTCTTAAAGAAGCTGATGTTTCTAAAATACGTTGGTCCCAAGATTTTTTAACATATTGTTGTTGTTACATGCTGTCAAGTCATCTTTGACCTTTGGCAGTGATGGTGAACTTTTTAGAGACTGAGTGCCCAAACAGAACAGTGGTATAGATGTCACGCTGCAATGCGGAAGGCAGATGAAAGGCCATTGTATTTTAGTCTCAGGACAGTCATCATGGCTGATCACCATGATGATCGCCAATATTCAGATTCGGATTATGGCAGAAGAAGACGAAGCCCAAACAGAGGGGTGGCCAAATTCTATGCTGGGTGGGAGGGAAGAAGTGCTCCCATTGGGCTGCTGGGTAGAGGGATGGGCAAACACTGTGCTGGGGGAGAGAGGAAGCACTCTCATTGGGCTGCTGGCCAGACGGATGGGGTGAACTCTATACTGGGGTGATGGCCACATGTGCCAACAGAAAGGAGTGGGTGTGCCACATCTGGCATGCATGCCATAGGTTCACCACCTCTAAACTATGGCAAACCTATGAACGAGACATTTTCAAACTATCCTGTCCTCAGCAACTTTTATCACATTGGGTCCTTCTCTTTTCCTGCTGCTCTCAATTTTTTCCAGCATTATTGTCTTTTCCAAAGAGTCTTGCCTTCTCACGATGTGTCCAAAGTAGCATAGCCTCAGCTTCATTTTTTTTCTTCCAGAGCTTGTTGAGGCTTGATTTGCTCTAGGACCCACTTGTTTGTCTTTCTGGCAGTCCAAGATATCTGCAGAGAATTCTTCCAGCAACATATTTCAATTTTCCCTGTCAGCTTTCTTTACTGTTCAGATTTCACACCTGTCCATGGTGACCGGCAGAACTGTATTGAAAGGAAGGAGCAATGAAAAGTCTTTAATGGCAGCCA
This sequence comes from Furcifer pardalis, assembly GCA_030440675.1. Taxonomy (NCBI): domain Eukaryota; kingdom Metazoa; phylum Chordata; class Lepidosauria; order Squamata; family Chamaeleonidae; genus Furcifer; species Furcifer pardalis. The sequence continues at coordinate 12,039,163 of CP126896.1, read as the reverse complement.
TTGTTGTTTTTTCTACTTTTCTGTTTCTCTCCACTGTCGATATGGCTTTTGTATTTTCAAAATGTGTTTTTAATATGTGAGTTTCCTCTTGTTAGCTGCCCGGAGTAGGAAAACCTCCTAGATGGGCAGGGTATAAATGGAATGAATAAATAAATACCTGATATGCAAGGGTCTCTTATTCTCACTCTGGGTTTTGAAAGGATCTCAAGTGAAAAGGTACTTTCTGCAAACCTACAAGGGGCCAATGCCTCTGTCACAGTGACCATTGTTCTAAAAATTATTAAAAGCAGCTTTAGTCTTCTACCTATGGGTAGCTGATGACAGATAGGATTTTTCTAGCAGCAGTCAAATTTCATGTTTCCAACTAGATCATTCTAATAGTGCTATACTATCTGCAGCTGCAGTCGCTCAGTGGTTAGGAAGCTCACCTTGTTAGCTGGAAGGCTGGCAAGTTGGCAGTTTGAGACCCTGGTACTGCATGATGGTTTGAGTGCCTGTCTCTGTCCCAGCTCCTGCCAACTAGCAGTTCAAAAGCAAGAAATTGCAAGTACATAAATAGGGACCACTTTGGTGAGAAAAGACATCGGGGACATGAAAAGAGACTCATTTGGGCATCCTCTGAGCGGAGTTTCTCCAGCAAAAATCCTTTGAACCCAGAATAATTTCTGACACTATCTGACCATCAAGTATGATCAAACCGATTGTGTTTGAGTGTGTAGGATATGTTGGATGAAAATTGGAAGGGCAAAATACAATGGATGAAAATGAAGCAGCTCATTATGATTTATGATGTTTTCCTAATACATTGGTTGCTTTTGTTCATAAGTAAACACTGATTTGCTGTTGCAAACAATCTTCAGAAAAGATTATGGGGATGAAAAATAAACGTTTAAATATGTAAAGTATGTTAGAAGTACAGTATATTGAACTGAGTTCAAGAGAGAGGGATAGGGAAAAAAAGATAAAACTGCCTGCATTTCTGTTTTTCTGTGAAATTATTCTAGACAGCTTCAGTTAAAGCGAAGAAAAAAGTAATAATGCCAACAGCAAAGGCAGGTGTTTTAAAGCATTCTCACTATGTTGATGTTAAACATAAATTTCCATCTAATGAACAATTTGTGGCATGATTTTGAAAAACATACTTTGTAGTATTTGAGAATCCTACTGTTGTTTGCATTTTTTTCAATAAAAGAAATGAAATGAAGGTGCAGTATATGCAACTTGCACTCAAAAGCACAGAAGTGAAGATAACAGAACTCTGGCCCTTGCCCCCATCGTGAAATAATTACTTATTATTATTGTTGTTGCTGCTGCTGTTATTATTTCTAGATAAATCTATGGGGCATCTTAAATTTGATAACAGTGAGAAAGGTAGCTTTGCTAGGATCTACCTCCCTTAAAGTTACTCTTCCATCTAATAATAATAATAATAATAATTTCATGTCAGAGATTACTCTGGGTTGAAAGGATTTTTAGGGGATGCCCAAGTGAGGCTCCTTTCATGTCCCCAAGTGCAGCTCTCGGGTATTGAAACCCAACCTTCCAGTCTCCAGCTCAATGCTTTAACCAGTAAGCCACTGGAGGAGCTTCCATCTATAGAGGAATCACTCCAGCCAGGCCCCCAAAAGAGTAGCCTTGTTGCAGGACCAAAAAAAGATATAACTTGGGGATGGAATAGGTTGGGCTGGGTTTATTATCTCATGCATGATTGCTGAGAAATAACTTGCACTGGAATGTGCCACAAGTGGTTCAAAATGTGAGCTAGTTCTCTGTCTGATTGCACCTGATCTCTCTCTCATCCTCACTCAAAACATGAGCAAATTGGCACACCTTTCTTATATCTTAACATTTCCTGCTTGTTGTTACACACAAACACCTAGATGTCAAGGTTGCGGGGGGGGGGGAATTGTGTGGACAGAATAACACACAGTAAAAGAAACATTTTTGAAAGCTTCCATAGAACAGTCCACAGTAACATAACACCTTTCCAGCAACATAACACCTCTTGATGTGTTGCACCAAAAGCTACTTCAGAGCAAGGAAAATATTAGAAAACCAGAGTGTTTTCCTCATAGTTGCCACTTTACATTTGTTCAGTTAGATAAAAGGAATAAGTATAAGTTCAAGCTTTCAGAAGACAGCAGGACTGAGAACTAAACTGCGGCTTAAGCAGAATGTTCCTCTACCAGGACAAGATGCTTCCTAGAGATTATCCTACATTTGCATATATTAAGCTGAACATTCTCTGTTTCTTTGTCTCGTACTGAGACAGCTATGCTGAATGTCTGGCATTTGCAGTGATGGATGGGATGTTTTCTGTACCCTTCAAACGTATGTGGAACTGGTTTGAATGAAGAAGCCCCCATCTCATCCCTTGCAACTTGAGAACATCTTGCTTGTTGACAGAGAACAGTGCTGGGATTTATTGCACACTTCCAACCTAATGTAATAACAATGCTATTATTGTGCTTGCAAATGATGCGGCGCATGAGGAATTCTAGCTTAAGGGAACACTCTCGATCTTCTCTGCCAAGGGACTTTGAAACATGTGCCATGGGTTTGCTACACATTAAGTAATATGGGCTTCTCTCACACTAGGGCACACTAGCAAGGCTTCTGATGCCTCATGGCTGCTTCACATGGACTAAAAACATGGGCCAGTTCACATCTAATACTTGTCTCTCCCCTCTGCACCTGCACATGAAATATTTGTAATGGGTGTTTATCTGACCTAACTGACCTTCTAAGAGAGGAAACTATGAAAATAAACCTCTTCTTGGTATTGCAGGGTTAATTGCAATGCAGTTTGTAAACAGAAGCATACCACAACATGTTCCTGCAAGATATGTTCTCTGTGTCTGGACTGTCTCAAACCATCACAAGTAAAGAGCTATGGGCAGGTCAACCTAGATATAACACAGGGGTTCTGTGACTTTCGGGTGGGACTGCAGTGGTTCAAGTGGTTAAGACGCTGAACTCGCTGACTGGCAGGTCAGACTTTGATTCCCAGGTACTGCATGATGTAGTGAGCTCCTGTCTCTGTCCCAGCTCCTGCCAACCTAGCAGTTCAAAAGCAAGAAATTGCAAGTAGATAAATAGGGACCACTTTGGTGGGATGTGGAACAGCAATTTCCACAGAAATGTCTGCAGACACAGACAGCGCTGGCTCTTTGGCTAAAAACAGAGATGAGCACTGAACCGTAGAGTCAGATATGACTGGCCTTCGAGCAAGGACGACCTCTATGACTTCTAACATGTTTTTCCTAAAGAAAAAGCAGCCATGTATAACCTTCAAAATTATGACTGTAGCACCATGGGATGAGATTTCCACCAATCTCATCTCCCCATCCCACCCCATGCCCTGTTGAACTACTTGCCCCTATGCTGTTTGCCCTGCCTGGGGGATGGATGGATGGACAGGTTGTGAAGGATATTGTGCAATGTGTTTTCACAGGCAAGGTAAGTAGGCACTTCAGAGATACAGTATATTGATGAGTTTCAGTAGGAAGCCCCTGCCACATGTTTGTGACTGAGGTCTCCATCCTACTATATGTAAATCAAATTGTGTGTGTGTGTGTGTGTTTGAGATCAAGGAACTACTACAAAATATTCAGTTTGACTCTAAAAGAGCTTATTTTAAACTCTTCTGGGTTTCAAATGGGAAGTTCCCAGCTGAGGGTCAGAGCTAAAAGTACTAATTTGCATATTTTGATATATTAAAAAAAACTTATGCAGTAGCTATATACCAGGGGTTCTCAACCTATGGCCCATGGGCTGAACCTGGCCTGGGACAACATTTCATGTGGCCGCTACGGTGGCCACCAGAAGTGGACACGTTTTATGGCAGCGTTTACAGTAAGGTGAACCACCAGTCTGGCCTGCTCAGCTGTCTGAGGGTGTGTGGTCTGGCCTGCAGCTTAAGAAGGTTGAGAACCCCTACTATATACTGTAAAGGTTGCCATCATAGGTATTTCTTAACTGAGAAATGGCTCAACTAACAAAAGGTATTCAAAGGGAGAAAGCCCCCCCCCCCCCCAATCCTCTAGTGGTGATTTTTTTTTAAATATATTTTTTTCAATGGGTCCTGCAAAAGAAGGCAAAATCCCCTCAAATCCCTTAGAAAGCAGAAGGGAATGTTTCGAGCAAAAATGTTTTCTTTTTCAATTTTAAATTTTGAATGTGTGGGATAGAACTAGAAGAGCTCATGGAAGTCACATGTACAGGTATATAATTTCAGGTGATTGTGACATTCTGTGGTTGCTTTTCACATGCATGCTTCGAAGATATAATTAAATTTGAAATATGACTCTTGAACATTCACCTGCTGTGATGTAAAATAAGTTTTAGGATGTTAAGATGCCACCTTCCTTTCTTTTCCTTTCTTTCCTGTCTTTCACCTTCACAACATTGAATCAACAGACTACAGCGGCTTCAAAGGAACCACTTGTGTTCTTTGCTGTCAATGGACTGTGCTTTAGGGAGTACCTTAGAAATGCAGAATCGTTATAAATCCTTTCTGATCATCAGATTTATTTTTAGTGACACAGAGAGGCAGGTATCATGTTGATAAACTGCAGTGTGAAGTGTACCTTGAGCTAAAGACTGTTGGATGAGATGCAAACTGAGGGAATCATTTTATTTAGCTGTGTTTTTAGAAATGATAATTAAAATTAACACAGAAAATCTTGTGCATGACGCAATAGGTATGATTAGATCAGTGTTCCAGTCTTCAGACTACTTTTTTCTGAATTAAAGTTAGAGGCACAAATGCCACAAATCATGAAATTATGTTGATACAGTATATTAATCCAACACATTGATGTTGCTGTTTAACCTGAAAGTATCGGGCACTGATGGCAAACCTTTTGGAGACCAAGTGCCCAAGGAGGCAGAGGTGATGCACAGGCAGGCACCAGGTGTTTGCCACTAGAGGTATGCCATAACATCACATGGGTGTGTGCACACATGTGTGCACCACTTGAGGTGTGCCAGTGACATCAAGTGGGTATGTGCACATGTGTGTGCGCTGCTCAAGGTGTGTCAGCAACATCATACAGGTGCATGTGCACACACGGTGCCTGCCCATGCTTCGCCACCTCCTCCTTGGGCACTCACATATGCACACAATTTTAAGTAGGGGGGGGCTTCTGGTCACCTCACCTCACCTCACTGGGGCAATGGCACAGAGAGCTGTGCGTGCCCCTTCTAGCACCCGTCCAATAGGTTCATTACCACTGGTATAGAGTATTATTTTTAACTCAGCCTACAGGCAGAGCTCCTGCCTTTCCGAAAAGGCTTGAAGACCTGGCTGGCGGAGCATGTATGGGGGCCCAGTAACACGGGATCCCACATAGGTTGGCTTATTTAAGGGACAGCCACCCCTCTTGCTTTGTTTATTTGCTGCACTGTTTTAATCTTTTATAATTTTAAGGTTTTGAGATCTTAAATGCTATTATCATAACAGATTTACTTGTGATTTTAAATTCATGTTGTAAGCCGCCCAGAGTCGGGTTTACCCGATTGGGGCGGGGTAATAAATGTGAGTTAATAATAATAATAATAATAAATTTATAGGCATATCAGAAAACAAAATAAAAACACTGTAGTACTTTAAAGACTAACTGCTACAATGTTTTTTCAATTTTGTTTTCTGATATGCCTGAACCACAGACTAACATGGCTACTATTACAATTAATTTATAGGATACAGTAACACATGCATTTCTACTAATACACGTACCTATCATTTCCTATCATATATAGGATATCCTTACATGGCATACCATAATAGTACTTCTAGGTTTATATAATCTAAAAATCTTAATTTTTGATGCAGTTTATTATGAGGGGACAGTGTATGGATAATTTTACTAACATGCTTAAGCAATTTTCTAACACACTAGTAAGATAACTGCAGCCTCATAATTGCTTACTTCATAATGGTAGTCCAGGAGACCAGTTTACTAGCTGATTTTCTGAAGCCAGTCAATCAACCTGCCTGCCTCATACAAAGAGGAGATTAGCTCTGGCAGCCAAGAAAGATATAAGGTCAAGGAAAGAGGACCAACTCAGAGGTAAAGTTTAATAGAGGGTACAATGACAGAGTAAGCCAAAAGTAGCAGTTATGAAGGTGAATCTGTATGTGCAAAAGGCAAAACTTAATTTACTAGTAAATAGATCTAATGTGTCCTAAGATTGGTTTGATGCTAACGGCTCTGTGGCAGAGACCCTGCTTTACCTTGTCACTTTGAATTTTGGGGTGTTAATAGATTGAATCTGGACTGAACACAATGCAGGCACAAGATAGTTATTGACTCCAGGGCCTTCCCACAATCTTACCCATTATGTTTAACTGAGCATTAAATATACAATCTACATAAGTCCTAGTGATATAGTATTTCTTTTTCTTTGAAAATCCTTTGGATGAAGCACTCATCTTAAACATGCAGCTAGACTTAGGCAATGGAAGCATACTGGCAGCAACAAAAGAGAACAATCTGTGATACAGACAGTGGTAGATTGGGAAAAGATTAGACTCCCTTTGGTGCTGCAAAAACAATCTCTCCCCAAGAGGTCTTGTTTACAAATGGGTCTCAAGATTTTAACCATGCTTATTTGTAAGTAATATGTAGCATCCCACCAAACAACTGGCATACCAAATGTTAAGTACACAATACTGTATAATTATTTACAAAATATTTGCATGCACATCAGAGAGGTAGCCATTTCAGTCTGTTGCAACAAACCCAATGAAGAGTCCCACAGCATTTTTAAGACTGGTATGTTTTATTCAGAAAGCTATTGTGGAATGCAGCCTAAATCTTCATACGCAAGAGGTCCCGTACTTTTGCATCTGAAATGTATCTTGTATTTGAAGAAGTAAGCTACAGTTTACAAAAGTTAGGTCAAATAAAACATGTTAATCTTAAAGGTGTCAGAGAACTCTTTAACTATACAGCTGGGGTTTCCAACCTTTTCAAACTGGGGGCCATGTCCTGCTCTCTCAGTCAGCGTAGAGGGCTGGATGCAGTGGTGGGCATCAACAGGTTCACACCAGTTTGCCAGAACCGGTAGCAAAAAATTCTGGCTGGCCCCGCCCATCCAAGTTTTGAAATAAAGTACAGTACTGTAGTCCTAATTCAGGTGCAATGCAGGGCTTTCCCCCTGGCCACGCCCACCATACCACTCCCACATAGTAGGTAGTAATTTTTTTTTGATCGCACCACTAGACAGGCATGACTAGATTGCCCACCCAGTCACATGGCCATGCCCACAGTGTGGTAGTAAAAATAATTGGAGCCCACCACTGGCTGGATGGCCATTTTTGCCCTGCCTGCATGAAGGGGCTGGCCATTTTGTATCTTGAACGTCCTTGGAGGGATAGGGGCCTACATCAAATGGCGCCATGGGCTGGATCCAGCCCACAGGCCTTAGGTTGGAAACCCCTGGTTTACAGGGTACTTAAGAGATAATTCTATAGACTAAACTAGACTAACCAGGGACTGACTGCAGTATATAGTACAGTTGTACCTCGCTTAAAGAGCATAATGCGTTCCACAGGATTGCTCTTTAAGCAAGTTTGCTCTTTAAGCGAAACACCATTGTAAATGACCAATTGTGGGGGTGATTGTGAACCCTGGTATATTTGTTAAGCAAGTTTTTGGTTGGTTTTATTTGTTAAGCGAAGCGAACATTCAGAGAAAATTCTGCTCTTTAAGTGAGTTACTCTTTAAGCGAGGCACTTTATGCAAGGTTTGACTGCAATTGCTAGATTAACAGGCTCATAGACAGCAAGCACTACTAGAGAAATTGATTTACTGTGGGGAAAGGAATGGTATAAAAGTTACATTATTTTGGCATAAAGAGGATTGTTTCTCAAAAGACTCTGTATCTTGACCAGGAGAAGGTGAAATTCTGGAAGTATCGTCTCCCTCAGCATGAAATTGCCATAAGAATGTAAAACCTGCCAAGACAGGATCACATCAACTACCATTTTTTTATTTTGAACTTGGAGATAATGAGTTTCTGTTGTTTATCTCCAACCAGGCAGCATCTAATATTAGAGATACTGTATAATGTCTTTGTTCAGAGAATTTTAAAAAAGAATAAGATCATGCTTACCATGTATCCTAATGAAGAGTTCTAGAAAACTTGACAGCTTGCATATTATTGTACATTTACACCTGATCTTATTAAAACTACAGTACTGGCTACATCTGGATTTTCTGCAATAAGTGCAGGCAGGGCAAAAATGCCACTCCGTGTATTCTTGGACTTCAATTCCCAGAAGCCCAAGTCTCTGTGAATCCACACAAATGGGTTTAATGCCACTCCATGTGTTCTTGGACTTCAGTTCCCAGAAGCCCAAGTCTCTGTGAATCCACACAAATGGGTTTACTGCATGTACAGGTGTTCTTGGACTTCAATTCCCAGAAGCCCAAGTCTCTGTGAATCCACACAAATGGGTTTACTGCATGTACAGGTGTTCTTGGACTTCAATTCCCAGAAGCCCAAGTCTCTGTGAATCCACACAAATGGGTTTACTGCATGTACAGGTGTTCTTGGACTTCAATTCCCAGCATACGTCCAGTAAACCCATTTGTGTGGATTCACAGAGACTTGGGCTTCTGGGAATTGAAGTCCAAGAACACATGGAGCGGCAAGGTTCGCCAACACGGGACTATAACCTCCGTCAGAATAGGGAAACCTGTGAGAGTAAAGGAGGGCCCTCCAGAGAAGGCTACGTGCGCTTCCTCGCTTGTGGTGGGCTTCAGAGTCATCCTCATCCCTCCTCCAAGCTCCTCGAGAGACTCAAAAGTCCCCTTTCCTCAAAGGCCTTCCATTCCAGAGCCTCAAAGTCCCCTTTCCGTCCCGTGGCAGTGTGGCTTTCCTGAGGGAGGGAGGTGGGGCGTCCTTTCTCTTCCCTCACAAGTACTGTAAACCCCACTCTCAGAGCCGGGGACACCGGGCGAGGGACTCTTCTTCCTTCCCGCCAAGGGCTGCAGGCGGCTCCTTTCCTGCCTTCCCACACCTCCTCCTCCTCCTCCTCCTCCCAGGCGAAGCCACCGCCCGCCGCCAGTCACTGCCCGCCCCTCAGTGGTCGGCTTGAGACGGGGGGGGGGGCGCGTCTGGCTCCACCACCGCCCCTTCCTCCATGGTGCTG